>CM062095.1:11763638-12977733 GCA_031163375.1 Conogethes punctiferalis | reverse complement strand
GACCGGAGTGAGAGCAGGCGCATTGCTAACAGTTTAATGTGCTATCAAGTTATTTGTTTTGTCCCGTGTATCTGCCAGACGAAAGCAATAGCGCTATATGTACATAAGTTGTAAGCGAGATAAAATAATTAATAAATAATATCTGAACAACAATCTCATACATTGCTCCGATCCTATAGTAAGTGGCTAATAAGCACTTATGTACGAGTAATCAGAACAACGAATGGTACCACAATTGTATACTTAAATAACAAATTATACCAGACACGAAACAAGACATAAATTCTTCACATGAATGTTTGTCCCTGAGTGGGAATCGAATTCACGACCTGGTTCAGAAGGGCAGGAGGCTACCCAATTGAGCCACCGCGCCAAGGCGAATATTTTAATTATCTTTATATCGTCGTACAGTATCAGCATCAATTTCTGACCCCGCTATTAGTAATTCTTTTGACAGATAAGCCCTATTCTTTGCATTTCATTGACTTAATATTTTTGTGTACTTATATTTACTCTTCTGTAAACTTCATTCAATATTTTCTCATTCTAACGACTTTATCTTAACGTAGAATTGTATTCAAGAGAATTAAATGTGTGTTTTCTTGTTCACACAAAGCAAATTTACTAGACCAAAAACCTTGGTGTGAATCGCCGCTAAATTAACTATCGACCGTATTACACAAATATGAATAATGAGTCTTGAACTTAAAAATACTACCCAGCTTGTATAAAAAGCGAATTTCGCTGAAGTTAAATTGACGATCCTCTGGCAAAGATCGTAGCCAATACACTGTTCTTCAATTTGGCTTTCATGCATGCAAACTAGTGTATGTAACAATTGTAGACAAATATCCGATAATCTAAATACTTATATTTGTATACTCAAATAATAACTCAAATAAGACTCAAAGGTGACTGACTTACATATGATTCTACAACGCACAGCCCCAACCACTGGACTTTGGCATGTAGGTAGATGTATGACGTAGGCATCCCGCTAAGATAAATCCCGCTCAGCGGGATACATCGAGAGTGTCATAAAAACGCGTCCCCCGCAAACTCGGAGTCCTGAACAGAGTGAGACGGTTTTTTCTCCAGTGCAGCTCTGTGTCTTGAATAAGACCTAACAGTTCGTCCGTGCGTGGAGTACTGTATCATCTCTGGGACGGCTCTGCAAAGTACCTATTGGAGGCTCTCGACTGGTAGCAGCGACGTGCTATCCGTATTGTAGGGGATCAAGAGGTAACTAAGACCCTAGAACCTCTTCAATTACGTAGAGCAATTGCCAGGTCTTAATGTTCTCTATCGTCTTACAATGGGGAATGCTCCGAAGAGTTATTCCAACTCGTTCCTCCGTCTCCTTCTCCTCTCCCGAACAACACGTGCTGGACAGCGTTGTCATCCACATACCATACAAGACAATAGTGGCGCGCACAAGAGGTTTCAGTTCCTCGTACCTGCCCCGTTGCCATTAAGTCCTGGGAATGCCCTTCCAGCTCATGTATTTCCCTGCCTCTTACAATCCTGGGTTCTTATGGCGGGGCGTGAAACGGGCATCTCAGTGGGGCCTTCAGGGTAAGTCGACAGGCGCGGTGGGTATGCCTATTGTGCCTGTCGACCTTACATTTGGACCTCACGGCCCGCTTACCCGTCAGGTGGAGTGAGATAATCCTGGATTGCTCTATTTATAAAAACAAAAAAAAAAAAAGAAAGGATTTTAATCAATTCTACTCCCAAGGGGAGGAAATTAGAGGATGAAACTCTACTTACCACGCGGACGAAACCGCGGGCACAGCTAGTCTTTGTTTAAAAGACAAGACGAGAGTCGAGTTCCCGGATTCAGATAGGACCAACCCATGAGTATCATAGAAGACGGACCTAGAAAGTATCAGAAAATATGCAGCAACGTTTACCTGTGTACAAATAAACCTACTGTGTCGCAACCCGGCTGCAAGCGTAAGGGAAAATCTCCCCCAAATGACTACTGTCATTAGAGATGCCTATGTCCAGCCAGTGGGGAATTTGCAGGTTAAGTGATAATAACGACGATGATTATAAATAAGTAAAGTAGTGAATAGCGATATAAGTGAAACCGGCCATCGGGCGTAGATATTATCTGAGACTGAGGTAGACTAATCGCACAAAATTTAGTTTTATTACTGGTAATTGTAATGGTTACTGCGACAAGCATATGCTTAGTGTAAGAGCCGCTAGATAATGTTCGCAAGTGTATGAATTTGAAATAAACGTTTTAGTATTTATTATTATTATTTAAGTCCATCGAAATTCCATATTCTTTTCACATCCCTACAATTTATTTCGTACTGCTTTAAAGAATTTCTCCTTATTCCGACGATGTAAACCAGTATATAATGTACAAGCAACAATTTCTTTCGTCACTACGCTATTTACCTAGAGGACTTAAATGACTTAATTTGAAACGTGAATATGAAATGTAATACTTGCTTTATAATAGTGCTCTCCTGACTGAATTTCTCCTCTGGCTAGTCACGCGACCAATTTTTAACTAGGCAAGTACGCAGGAGGAGGGAGGATATCATCATCATCATCAGGCCTATAGTAGTCCATAGGCCATAGGCCTCTCCATAAATCCTTAGCCATAGGCTCTCTTTATTTGCCATATAGGGAAAACATCTAGAGGACATACCCATAATCCCACGCTAGGCAGGCGGGCTGGCAATCTCAGGGCGTAGCTTCTAGCTCCAGTGATGCTTCTGCCCGTCATCGGCCTGTAGCTACGCCTTCAATTGTGATGGTTATACCGCCACCAGTCGGTTGTCAGAGTCTCGTTTGTTATGGGCATATTGTACCAAACGCAGGTGAGGGTGACTGAGCGAAAAGATGGATGGAGCGACCCTCCCTTAAATCCCTATAAAATAAAGGTACTGAAACATAATAAAGGTACTAACAATACAGGTCCCCATCTCCAAGAAACCTTTACAAATCTTCAGATCCGTAAGAAGTATTTAAACGTCTAGGGGTTTCATTTTCAGATAGCAAAAAGATCATTAGCGCCCTCATGTTTTTCCTTAATTACCCGTAATAGAAACGGAATAAGTACCTATCTACCTTTAGAAAGTTTATAAATAATAAAGAACAATAGATGTAAGACTTGAAAGTACTTCTTTGATCATTAATCTAACTAGAGAGAGAGAATAGCCTGTTTTATTTTTAATATTCAAGAGAGGTAGGGCATAGCGAATATTCGCTCGTATTGAGCCGCCCGTCCGGGGAAGGACCTCCACCCTACAGAATACCGCAGCTAAATGGCCCTCGGGTCGTGTTTCTGCTGGTGAGTAGGGTTTTCGGAGCTCGCTGGGTGGGTGCTGCGGCTGCATCTGGGGGGACCTGCAGTGCTGCAAGCTGTCGCATGTCTGTGTGGGCGCGGCGCGTCGGCGCGGCGGTCAGGGAGACCCGGTGAAACGGCTGACCGCTGGCCGCCCGCAGGATAGTTGGGTTCCCGAACCCAGGGATCACATAATCTCCGCCCTGGGAGGCTGAATCACCAGCCTGCGAAAAATCCCTGTTTCAGTGGTCGTGCCGGGGAAGGAGACCGGAGTGGACCCGGCCGCTGTTGCAGGGGGGGACCGGGGGCCCTTCCGTACGCCGTGCCGACGAACCGCAAACCCCTGTGATATAGCGGTGGTAGCCAGCTGGCTATACTTTTCCCTTTGGCTGCGGATGCAGCATCATACCCCAATCCTTTTCACAACCCACTATGACCAGAAACAAGAAAAGTAGAGAACGTTTCTCAGCGTCGTCCCCATCCACATTCCAAGTGGACTTTTGCAACATCAGGGGGATTCACAGTAACCTCAACTCAGTCCACCACCACCTTGAGACTGCTAAGCCGACCCTACTTTTCCTTACGGAGACGCAGATATCATGTCCGATAGACACAGCGTATCTGTCATACCCCGGGTACAAACTTGAGCACAACTTTGTGCGTCGAGCCGGAGTATGCATGTACGTCAGGGACGATATTTGTTGTCGCCGTCTCCACGGTCTTGAAGACGGAGATCTGTCTGTATTGTGGGCGCGCGTGGATTATGGTGGACACACCCGTATCTACGCGTGTCTTTACAGATCTCACAGCGGTGACGGGGACACAACTCGACTTTTTGAGTACCTGCAATTGACTTCTGACAAAGTTCTTGAGCAGTACCCAACCGCCGAATTGGTGATTTTAGGAGACTTCAACGCCCACCATAAGGAGTGGCTTAGCTCTCAGTCCACCAACCACGCGGGAAGGTCTGCCTACGAATTTGCTCTGGCCTATGGTCTGTCGCAACTGGTAGAATCTCATACGAGAGTACCAGACATCGTAGACCATGCAAGCTCTTTACTGGACCTTCTGCTGACCACGCACCCGGATGGATATACCATCGCAGTGGATGCGCCTCTCGGCTCATCAGACCACTGCCTCATCCGGGCCCAAGTGCCGTGTGCGCGTCCTGACGTTGCCCGGCCATCTGGACGACGTCGCGTATGGCACTACAGGTCAGCAGACTGGGATGGATTGCGTGAATTCTACGCATCGTACCCGTGGAGGCAGCTTTGCTTTGCATCAGAGGATCCTGACACCTGTGCAGCCGCCGTCGCAGAAGCGATACTGGCTGGTATGGAATGTTTTATTCCTAACCGGCTAGTGGCCTCTGGGGTAAAGAAACGACCGTGGTTTAACCAGCCCTGCAAGGTAGCCCGGAAGGCTAAACAAGCTGCATTTAAAGCTTGGACCACGGCTCGAATCAATCAGGATCCCAAAATCACTGGTGCAAAAAGCAAACTAAATGCTGCCTCGAGGAATAGTAAAAAGGCTATTGCCAGAGCGAAATTCGACTGCGTCCGCAAAATCGGCGAGCGACTCTCCAGTTACCCTTCGGGGAGTCGGGCCTTTTGGTCGCTCGCCAAAGCTGCCGAAGGAAACTTCTGTCAGTCGTCACTACCACCATTGCGTAAGCCGGATGGCAACTTGGCCCACAGTGCTAAAGAGAAAGCCGATCTCCTGGGTACTCTCTTTGCCTCAAACTCGACTTTGGACGATGGGGGTATGGTGCCACCCCACATCCCCTGGTGCAGTAACTCCATGCCAGAAATCTCCTTTACACAAAGGAAGGTAAAGCGGGAGTTACTTGCCCTAGACGTTCATAAGTCGAGCGGACCAGACGGCATACCTGCAGTGGTGCTCAAGCTTTGTGCTCCTGAGTTGTGTCCCGTTCTAACGCGTCTGTACCGGCTTTCGTACTCAGCCGCGCAAGTACCATTGTTATGGAGGATTGCACATGTGCACCCTGTGCCCAAGAAGGGCGATAGATCGGACCCGTCGAATTACAGGCCTATCGCCATAACCTCCCTTCTCTCAAAGGTGATGGAGCGGGTGATAAACACTCAGCTCCTGGGATATCTAGAAGATCACGAACTAATCAGCGACCAACAATATGGTTTTCGCCATTGTCGCTCCACCGGTGATCTTCTAGTGTATCTTACACACCGATGGTCGCAAGCGATCGAGAGTCAAGGCGAGGCATTGGCTGTCAGCCTTGATATTGCGAAGGCATTCGACCGGGTCTGGCACAGAGGTCTACTTGCAAAGCTGCCATCATATGGACTGCCCGAGGGTCTATGTAAATGGGTCGCTAGCTTTCTGTCCAGCAGAAGCATTAAAGCCGTAGTTGACGGCAGTTGCTCCGATAGCATGGACATTAACGCTGGCGTCCCGCAAGGCTCGGTGCTGTCTCCAACACTGTTCTTGCTGCATATCAATGACATGCTACCCGTTGGTGACATTCATTGCTATGCAGACGACAGTACTACAGACACCCACTACACGAGCCGTACTAACTGCCCTCGGGCCCAAGTGGAAGAAAGCCGTACTAGACTTGTGTCTGAAATCGAGAGTACTCTCACCAAGATCTCCGATTGGGGACGATTAAACTTGGTACAGTTTAACCCCACCAAGACAGAAGTCTGCGCGTTCACCGCAAAGAAAACCCCATTTACTGTGGCTCCACAATTCCTGGACACTCCTCTTACCACCTCTGAGAGCATCGGAATCCTTGGTGTCGACATCTCGAGTGACGTGCAATTTCGCAGGCATTTGGAAAGTAAGGCTAAGCTGGCGTCGAAAAAGCTCGGTGTGCTCAACAGAGCGAAGCGGTACTTCACTCCTGTGCAAAGACTGCAGCTCTATAAAGCGCAAGTCAGACCGCACATGGAGTACTGCTCTCATCTGTGGGCTGGAGCACCTCGATACCAGCTGCAGCCTTTCGATGCTGTGCAGAGACGCGCCATGAGGATGGTCGACGATCCCGAGCTCGCACACGGTATTGAGCCGCTAAGTCTGAGGAGAGATTTTTCCTCATTATGCGTGTTCTACCGTTTGTACAATGGGGAGTGTTCCAAGGAGTTGTTTGAGATGATGCCTACGGCGACATTTTACCACCGCACCTCTCGCCGTCGACAGGGGATTCATCCTCATACCCTAGAGCCTGGGTGGTCGCGTACAGTACGTTTCAACAGAAACTTCTTGCCGCGCACACTCAGGCTTTGGAATGAGCTCCCCGCCGAGGCTCTTCCCCGAGACTACAGTATGGGGTCCTTCAAAAAGGTTGTGAAGAGGTTTTTAAAGGGTCGGCAACGCGCGTGTGATACCTCTGGTGTCGCAGGTGTCCATAGGCTGCGGTAACCGCTTAACATCAGGCGGGCCGTAGGCTTGTTTGCCACCCAGTGGTATAAAAAAAAAAAAAAAAAAAAAATAGAAAATTAGGATTTAGGAATAGTTAAACTTCATATCATCATCATCATCATTAGCCTATTGCAGTCCACTGCTGGACATAGGCCTCTCCAGTTGTTCGCCACCTAGGGCAAACTTCTGGAGGATATTATACCCATAATCGCCACGCTGGGCAGGCGGGTTGGCGATCGCAGGGCGTAGCTTCTTGCTCCGGTGACGCTGCTGCCCGTCAACGGCCTGTGGTATTTAGCTACGCCTTCAATCGTGATGGTTTTACCGCCACCAGTCGGTTTGCCAGAGCCTCGTTTGTTGTTCGGTAGGATGCACCACGGACAGGTGAGGATGGCTTGGAGCGAAAAGGTGATAGGTCGCTCCCTTACATCCCAAACTTCATATCACAAAACACAAAATGACATGATAGTACTTAAGTAACAAATTTTATATAGTACTACTATGCGTTCTTATCGCTAGTAGCGATCTCTTCCTGACAACCTTTTGCTAGAAAAAATTAATTTTAATGAAAAGATGGATAAAACTTACATATTATTGTCTTAATTTAATTTCCCAAATTGGTAATTATTAAAAATGTTGAGTCAACTTTTCAAAGGTGTTAATTAACTTGCATCACTGTTGGTAATTTGTTTGCAATAATGTTGCTCGTCAGGCTTTTACCACTTCCTACGCATCTTGTAAGTTCATTTTAATTATTAGTATGACGTACCGATCTAATGATCAACACCAAGTCTTCTTAATCTAACTTTTAAAACTGTGACAGTTAGGTATTACAGAAACTACATATTTATGCATGTGGACCTAACATTTGGACCTCTCGACCGCTTACCATCAGGGGAGTGAGATCAAGCTGAACGCTCTTTTTTATACAAAAAAAAAAACTAATTAAGAGCTCTTTTGGAGCGCGGAGTAAACAATAATTAACCAATTGATCCGCCAAAGTAGAGCGGACATGAGATATGTGCAGTGATTTGTGCAATATCAATGGTTTTTGTTAACTCCACGCAACCCCGCTTCTTTCACTCCAGTGTTCTCATTCTCTATGGTATATTCTAAAAGCCATTGTTCACAGCCAAGTTCGATTTTAACATCTCATTAAAATATTGATAAATGATTTCCGTTCGAGGTGAGTAAATATTTTCGTGTTTAAAAAGTAAATTCTGTTTATTTTCACGGATCAGTCGTTTCCAACGGTGTTTGTTTACTTTGTTCTCGGCTCGGCTGTATGCCGATTTTTCCTTAACAGGTTCAATCAATTTTTTATAGCACGTGGATGACAGAGGAAAATGGACGTAAATGTAGCTTTTGTTGTGCTAAGTAATACATTTGCAAACACTAAACTGACTCTTTGGAGGATAGTTAAAAACGGGAGGCGTGATCGATCTCGCTTATTTTTTTTTCTTTTTTGAATATAGGGAATGGGTTTTCTATGTATAATTATTTTGGTGTTAATATGTATCATGACCTAACACACGATCCCCGATTCAGACGACAGATAAAGCCTGCAAATATCCACTGCTGGACATTGGCCTCCCCAGATGACAATTGTCATTTGGAGGGATTTTCTGGTGATTAATCACCACGCTTGGCAAGCGGTTCGGAGAACGCTGTAGGTTTCATTTCTGCTATTCCCTTAGTCGCTTAGTAGCGAATCTTCGCTCGAATTGAGCAGCCCGTCCGGGGAAGGACCTGCACCCTATAGAATACCGCAGTCAAATGACCTCTGACTCGTGTTTCTGCCGGTGAGTAGGGTTTCCGGAGCTCGTGGGGGGTTGGGGTTGGGCCGGCATAGCGGTGGCAACTGACAGGAAACTGACCAGTTACTTGCCCGTTATCACAGCGACTTGGGCTTCTCTTTCGCTTTCCATCAGGCGTAGGGAAGCCATTATGACGAGCCACTATAAAAAAAAAAGTCGCCTTCTAGTACCTACACCCACAGGATGAGAAGGGGCGGCCTTGGCATCCGGAAACCACGCGGCTAATAGAATTTACTTACAATATTGACCCAATCTACGTTTTACCTGAATTCTTCAACTACAAAATTTACCTATTTTATGTAAACGGTTTTTTCATGTCAACGTTTCCGGCCAAATTCAACTCCAACGACATAACTAGAACACTGGCAGATGTTGGAACGATTCCAACCGTTTAACCGGAATGAACTGGATTAACTGGAAGTAAAACTCATCGCTGGAATATAGTTGACGTAACAAAACTACATATTATCTTTATAATTCAAGTAACAAGTACCTGCATTTCAGGCACAAGTTCATCATCAGCCTATCGCAGTACACTGATGGACATGAGCACGTTTGGCAAACATTTGAAAGCATTCCCGACGAAAAAACGGTATACTGTGTATTTCTCCTATGTCGGACTTTCTCCTGTCTTGTTTCCCCATCGGATCATGAGAGTGAAAGAACAGACAGTTCTACTGTGTTTGTGCACTTTAATATATCCTACGTACCTACTTGACCAATAGTCTCTTTTGTGGTTGGACGCTGTGGCGTAAATTTGGTCTTTTTTTCATAGTGGCTCGACATAATGGCTTCCCTACGCCTGATGGAAAGCGAAAGAGAGGCCCAAGTCGCTGTGACAACTGGCAAGTAACTGGTCAGTTACCTGTCAGTTGCCACTGCCATGCCGGCCCAACCCTAAACCCCACGAGCTCCGGACACCCTACTCACCAGCAGAAACACGACCCGAAGGTCATTTGGCTGCGGTATTTTATAGGGTGGTCAAAAGAAGTCCTATATTACTCTGGAGAAATATCTTTAACATCTAAAATTTCATTGCAGATACATTTACAAAAAGATTACGCGGTTAAGCCGAACTGGAGCACTTCCAACCGGTTAACCGGATGATCCGTATAAACTATCGCCTTAGCTCTCGGATTTCTCATTCCGAATACGACTGGCCGGTTCATATTCGAATTTAGTTATTTATATTTTGATGTATGTGAACTGGTATAGGGATGAAAGGGAGCGTCCTATCATCTTTTCGCTCCAAGCCAACCTCACCTGCCCGTGGTGCATCCTGCCGAATAACAAACGAGGCGCTGGCAACCGACTGGTGGCGGTATAACCACCACAAATCAAAGCGTAGCTAAATACCACAGGCCGATGACGGGCAGCAGCGTCACCAGAGCGAGAAACTACGCCCTGCGATCGCCAACCGGCATGCCCAGCGTGGCGATTATGGGCATATTATCCAGAAGTTTTCTCTAATTGGCGAACAACTGGAGAGGCCTATGTCCAGCAGTGGATTGCAATAGGCTGTAGATGATGATGATTGATATTAATGATGAACAGAGCACTGAAAATACTCATGACGATTTTTGAAATATTTTAATCGCACAGATAAACAAATTGACATTTAATTAAGTTAAATTCATTTCTTACTGATTAACAGAAATCTGGGACGATTAGCGCATGATGGCTGACTTGCTAAACGCGAAAAACCCAAGATCAAGGTAAACTTCCGAACTTGTCAACTAAATACATTAAAAAAAATAAAGTTTTGAGGCTGTCTGAACTTGAAACGCAAAAACTGTAACCTTATACCAGTAAAAAAAATATACATAACAAAGGAAACCAAGGAATATATTGTATTGCCTATCTAATCGGTCTTCTACGTCTTGTCCTCTACTATTACGAAATCTTCAGCGCCATTTCCAGATTTAAACGGCATGATCCGAATAAACAAATGAGCGTCTACGCCGTTCCGCAAGGCCACCGCCTGGCACCACAATTTTTTCAACTCCCGCCGGAGCGCACCAGAAATATTTCTGCATAAAATTTTCATTTGCAAACCGATGTCGCGGCTCGTTTAGTTTATACGAGCTTTTATTTGGAACTATTCGTTGTATTTAATTTTTAAATAACAAGGCTAGAACAAAGCGCCGATGAATCGTGTGGTATTTTTACTAATTCAGCATCAACTATTTATTCGATACTTGAATAGGTAGGAAAATTTATTTAGATTCATTGTTAAGTTATATTCTCTCTGACACAACTGATGACTACCTCGTCCGTCGAGTAGACCATACATTTCACAAATTTCATACTACTACGTGTGAGTATAATCCTAATTACTTGCTCAAAAGAATAATTACACAACATAAGTTTTTATTCCACCTTCAGCATAAAAAGTTGGTCCTATTGTCGCCCTCGTTTTCGCTGGTTTTATGACATATTTGGGGACGGGACAAGTTCGCTACTAAACTCTCAGTAATATCACCCGTGGGACGCGCTCTATGACTCATCTTACGCCTTCGAGGGGTGATCCGGCTTGGTCCACGAATTTGTGGGACATTTCTAAAGTAAATATGGGACGCTACAAAGTCGGGAATCGAATTCAAAACTTTGGTTTTCATTTTCTATGCCTAGGTCAATGCTCGGTTGTCAATAAAATAAAGTAAAGTGTCTGTACATCGTTTTGCGAGATATATATTGACTCCTATTTAATTCACAACGACTTGTAGTTTTGAGTATAAATGTATACTATAGATATATACAAATGTAGTACAGGATCTATCTGAATCATTATATCTGAATTTTATTTTAATCGCAGTGTTTTCAGGTATATTATTTGTTGTAGGTATACCTTCTTGAAGAATATCATGGCTGAAGCAACTATGTTATCAAACTTAAAGTAATTTTGATTTGATTCGAAAGAATATTCATCGGTAGCTTGTATCTACAATTCTTTGTTTGTGGGACTCTTTTGCGTCTTATAGATATACTCCAGCGTCCCGCCCTCGCTACGCTTCGAGTATTTCATTATACATAAACCTTTCTCTTGAATCACTTTATCTATTGAAAACACCGCATCAAAATCCGTTGCGTAGTTTTAAAGATTTAAACCCACATATGGATATAGGGACAAAAAAGCGACTTTGTTTTATACTTTGTCTAAACTAATATTATAAAGAGGAAAGATTTGATTGTTTGTTTGTTTGTTTGTTTGTTTGTTTGTTTGTTTGATACGAATAGGCTCCGAAACTACTGGACCGATTTGAATAATTCTTTCACCGTCGGATAGCTACAGTATCTGCGCTGAACATAGGCTATATTATATTTTAAAAAAAGTTAGGGATCCGTGCTAAAACTCCAATAATGTAACCCAAATTTACCAAAAAGATTTTAATCTACAAAAAAAGAAAAGATCTTACATACTGACGTCTCATGACAACGTTCCCATAACAACCGAAACTGTTATGACATCTAAATAAATAAATTCTAATATGAAATCGTACTTTCACGTAAAAACTATTGAAAGGATTTTGATGAAACTTTACAGGAATGTTATTTATGCATTAGATTTACACACAGGCTATAGATTACAAGGGTATCATACATTTTTGAATTTACAATTTCGGCAAAATATGTTACATACTTTTTGAAATGACCATAGATACTGTCATTTCTTGAATTTGTCAAAGAAATTGTCACATGACAGGTACTGACATCGAAGTCAATACGAAATTATCGGAAATTCACAACAAACAGTGATATAAATATTTGTGAACCGTCGGCTTACTTTCAGGATAAAATTCTTCGGAAAATACTATAAGCAAATTGCTATAGCTAAAAATACGACCAACTTGAAAACACACCACCGGTGTTTCTTGCATCAATGCTGCTATCAGCTTGGAGGCTCCTCATTTAGCAACAAATCGGAACAACATTTAGGAATAGTGCACAGTCGAACAGATCTAGCATAATCCGTGAACAAGGCATCCTGAATCATAGTGTCATGAAGCTCTAAGAACCCAAAAAATATGAATGCATTCTTTTAAGGTTTAGGAAGGCTCACATAATGAAAACTGCGATCTGTGCATGCATAATAAATATTTTTCTTTTCTAATCCGATGTTATAATTTCTGTACCCTATACTATGTACTAATATGTATGTATTTTAGCCTAATAAAATAGTTTTAATTACGTATGGGGTAGGGGATGTGAATTTGTGTTCGACCCACGGTTCGATGTGAGGGATCGGCCTTTCATTATTCTTCGATTATAGAGATCTATGTCCAGTAGTGAACTAATATAGGCTGATGATGATGAATTACGCATGTCGGAAGAAAATAGCGCTATTAAAGTAGGTATTGCTTTTTGGTCGGCATCATTATCGCTAAATCATTTTCAAGGTAATTTCATGTAGGTACTAAGATGAAAAATGCCCTAGGTTTTGAGTTTACGGCAAGTAACTGGTCAGTTACCTGTCAGTTGCCACTGCCATGCTTTTTTTTGCCTGGGGAATCCCTTCACCGGTGTCTGCAACGGGGATGCAGACACCGGTGTGCAGTGCCAAGTTATCCCGCTAAACCCCACGGTGACCCACCATCGCCGCCAAGCCCAGGGGAGTCTGGATCCTCAGTAAGCGACTCTACCGCGGCTCCCCCGGTAAGGCGGCGTGCCGCACAACGGTTCGCCCTCTGTGCGCGTGAGCACGCACCGGGAGCATGCTCGGTCACGAAGCACGCCCCCTCCCAGCGGAACCCGTGCCGGGCGCCGAACGACCCCGTGCCCGATGCCCAGGTCCCAGCGGCGGAAAAAGATGTTCATTCCGCCGCTGCCTTCTACGGCCACGGCCGTTCTCGCCCTATGCCCTCTACTGCCTGCCCTAAGTTAGAGGGACACGCGGAGCGCGGCGCGGCCACCTACCTACCTGGCCCCACGGCCACCAGTACACAGGGCCACAGCCCTACATTCACACACGGCCCTAAGGCCGTTGGGTCGCAGAGGATAGGGAGAGATCCCCGAAGGGCACTCCTCTTCCTCTGCGACCCTCGCCGAACAACCCAGCGCTTAGCACTGGTGCCGCCAAGCGGCCCACCTCTGCCGGCGGGAGCGGGACGAGCGAGGCTCAGTCCCGCTGCCGGCGCCGCCCACCTGCGGCCCACTGGGGTCCTTCTTTGTTCCGGGTCGTGGGGGCCCGACCCGTACTAAGCCCCCCCGGCAAGACAAGCCGAGGACCCCACCGAGGACCCTCAATACGAGCGAAGATTCGCTATGCCCTACCTCTCTTAAAGTCATCAGTATTTAAAAGACGTCGCTAGATATTATATTATTCATTTGAACTAACAGTTAAGTGAACCTTAGCTAAGAGCCACCTGTTCCTGAACAAAGGACATGGCTTCAAATCCAACCAGAGGCCAACATGATGTACATCTACATGACCCAAGGGTTAACGGGTAGAGAATGCTCCTAGCATTGAATTTCGCCTTTTGTACCATTTTGTGCAATATAATCAAACGTATTGCGTTTACGTTAACTGCATCACGTATTGCGTTTGTTATTTGTGTCAAACCATGTTCAGATTTCTCAGCCTTCGAATCGAATATTATCTTCATTTTGTTTCTAGCATCCATTAATTTTAGCATTGTAAGCGTGTGTATAGGTTATATTAGTTGATAGAAAATATGAGAGGTCCTTCCTAAAACACCAACAATGTATGAAATGTTTAGCTGAACTAATTGATTTATCCGAAGCGAAGCGAGGAGCGGGCTGCTAGTATATAGTAAAATTGGGATGTAAGGGAGCGACCCATCATCTTTTCGCTCCAAGCCAACCACACCTGCACGTGGTGCATCCTGCCGAATAACAAACGAGGCGCTGGCAACCGACTGGTGGCGGTATAACCATCACAATTGAAGGCGTAGTTAAATACCACAGACCGATGACGGGCAGCAGCGTCACGCACGAGCGAGAAGCTACGCCCTGCGATCGCAAACCCGCCTGCCCAGCGTGGCGATTATGGGTATATACTCCAGATGTTTGCCCTAAGTGGCGAACAACTGGAGAGGCCTATGTCCAGCAGTGGACTGCAATAGGCTGATTATGATGATGATGATATAGTAAAAATGTCCCAGTTTTCGCCCTCGCAAAAACAACTCTAATACACCAAGGCTAGTTGATACAATATCTGCCAGTTATGATGAACGTAGCGGCTGATAGCCGGAGTTTGTTCATTTCGCACGTAGTTGGACGTAAACAGAGCTAATAGACAGTGGCTTCAGTTATGCAGATCGGGGATCGGTTGTTTGGCCACGTTATAGCGGTGATATGGTCTGTGTGTGAGTGTAATAAGCTTTTCTGACCTAATTTTGGACATAGCATTCAATAGACTAAAATAAAATAGAAAATATTCATATACATGATCATGTTCAGCCTGTTGCAAGCCACTGCTGGACAATGGCCTCTTCACTTGTTCGCATTTAGGGCAAACATCTGGAGGATATATCCATAATCGCCAGGCTGGCTCGCAGGCGTAGCTTCTCGCTCCGGTGAGGCTGGTGCCGTCATCGCCCTGTGGTATTTAGCTACTCCTTCAATTGTGAAGGTTATACCGCCACCAGTCGGCTGCCAGCGCCTCGTTTGTTTTTCGGCAGGATGCACCACGGGCAGGTGAGGTTGACTTGGAGCGAAAAGATGATAGGATGCTCCCTTACATCCCGGCCAAAAAAGTGTCAAAAGTCGAAATACCAGCTTAAACATAGTCATCAAAAAACATCTTAATATTATAACCACGGCTGTTGCACAATTCATCATCATCAGCCTATTGCAGTCCACTGCTGGACATAGGCCTCTCCAGTTGTTCGCCACCTAGGGCAAACTTCTGGAGGATATTACCCATAATCGCCACGCTGGGCAGGCGGGTTGCACAATTAATGCATGTTATATGAAAACTACGCGAATAAATTCTATTCAAAACGAATATTTCAAACCTCAAAGTGATAAAACCGTTCTCGAAACGGGCCGGGGCACCGTCAGGCGAGTCTTATTCAGTTTATCCGGATCATTCCGGTTAACCGGCGGGGTGTGATCCGGTCCTTCCCCGCCGCAAACACCCGTCGGCTCTGTTCCACTCGCAAAATATGAATTGTGGATATCGTTTCGTTCCGTTTGAGTGCCGCTTCGGAATGGCAATAAGTGTTCTCGGTCGTTTCTTGTCGATTCGCAATTTGTTGTAAAACCTTTGTAGGGTATAATGAAGCTTGAATTTTAGGCATGTTCGAACCAAAAAGGAACCACCTATCATCATCATCATCATCATCAGCCTATTGCAGTCCAGTGCTGGACATAGGCCTCTCCAGTTATTCGCCACTTAGGGAAAACATCTGATATACCCATAATCGCCACGCTGGGCAGGCGGGTTGGCGATCGCATGGCGTAGCTTCTCGCACCGATGACGCTGCTGCCCGTCATCGGTCTTTGGTATTTATCTAAGTCTTTAATTAATTGTGATGGTTATACCGCCACCAGTCGGTTGCCAGCGCCTCGTTTGCTATTCGGCAGGATGCACCACGGGAAGGTGTGGTTGACTTGGAGCGAAAAGACGAGGTAGGCCGCGTCGTTACATCCCACCTATACTTCATTTTTATACCATTAGAAAAACACAAATTGGGTTTTAGGACACCTGTAAAAAATTACGAGCCAAATTCTGAAAAATGGTTTAGAGTGGGGGAACAAGGGAAACTTATTCAAAAAATATTGTTCTCGATATCGAGATATTTAAAAGACTTTTTTATCAAGTTATTTGAGAGATATTTGAATCAAAATAATATTTTCATTGCTTTCAATGCACCAATGACAATTTTAAATACAACCGTTCACGTTGTAACGCAAATCATGATGGATAGACAACACAGTAACAGAAATAAGAAGAAAAATTTAACAATCTTTACAACGAAAGGTTTTTTTTGGGGTGGGACACACCCCTCTGCTAAATATCCCCGGTTTCTTTCTTATACCAAGGGTCTAAATGGACATGCAAACAGGTAACTCAATAATTCAGTGACAATGTGGCAGTAATATTCCTAATCTACCTGTTTTTTAGCGACCCTTCCTTATCAAAATTAAGCTTTCATGGTTAAACACAAGCTTTACATTCATTATGAGTAATATCCCATGGTCTTTGCTGGCACAGGGGTACCTGAAATAATCTGTCCTCCATTAAAATCCTCGGGGATTATGACCATTTAGCACAATTTTTACTTTACCGTACCGATGCTGACAGGCTGATACGTTAATTGAGTGTGAACTGAGAGATTTGGGTGGTAACTTTGCTTGTGGGATAATTTTGTCGGGCTGAATTTGTTCAGGGTAGAAATAATATTATAGTAACTGAAGCTGGATCTTATCCTCTCATCCCCATTTTAATGCGTGGGTGTCATAGAAGGCTGAGGAGGGAATATCAGGAAACGGCGCAGCGGTTAACTTGGTTACAATTCAAAAACGTTGCGATCACCAACCCATCTGCCAAGCGCCTGACTATGGTGAACCCCCCCAAATGTTAATTGTTATGGGGGATCCTTATGTCCAGCAATGGTACGTCTATTACAGACTGTAGACTTTGTTTTTCACCCAATTTCAAGGTTCTGAGTTTATGGAATACTTTCCAGGGTACTCCCTTTTTTTTATAATAGCTCGACATAATGGCTTCCCTACGCCTGATGGAAAGCGAAAGAGAAGCCCAAGTCGCTGTAGTCCCTGTAGGTTTTGTTCATTGCCTTGCTAGTGTCTTCTTCTGTTTGCACTGTTTCGAAGTTTTACCAATTCAAGATTTCATCCTTATCATGTTGATAGTTGATAGGCCGCTCCCTTACATCCCTCATTACAGTGATGTAAGGGAGCGGCCTATCATCATTTCGCTCCAAGCCAACCTCACCTGCTCGTGGTCCATCCTGCCTAATAACAAACGAGGCGCTGGCAACCGACTGGTGGCGGTATGACCATCACAATTGAAGGCGTAGCTAAATACCACAGACCGATGACGGGCCGCAGCGTCACCGGGGCAAGAAGCTACGCCCTGCGTGGCGATTATGAGTATATCCTCCAAATGTCTGTCTACCCTATGTGACGTACAACTAGAGAGGCCTATGTCCGGCAGTGGACTGCAATAGGCTGATGATGATGAAAAAAAACCTGCTGTGGTCCCCAACCCGCCTTTCAAGCTCCTGACTATAAGGAATCCCCCAAAATGTTAATTGTTATGGGGAGCCCTATATCTAGCAATGGATGTATAGAGACTGTAGACTTATTTTTCAGCAAATTTTAAGATTCTGAGTTTACTCATGTGGTAAGTCTTGATTCCCTTGTTAGTATCATCTTTTGTTTGTATTGGTATCGAAGTAGAGTTCTTCCTCAGCTCCAAAGGAACTCCAAACTCTGGTATACTGACCAGAGTTCCTAACTACTTGATTTATATTTCAGCTTCATACCTCCACGTACCTATGCCCGAGAAAGGGATCTTGACAGACAGACAAAGGACGGATGACATTGTGGTGCTATTAGTGTTCCGTTTTTCGAGATACAAAACTCTAAAAATCATAAGAATCCAGAAACTTAATAGAGAAAACACGAGATATACTCGCAACAGAGCGAAACTATTTATAAAAACCGAAATTCCAGGTTCAAATAAAATGACGTGAAGACTACTTAACCCCCGGATTATATAAATGCGCGCGGCCTGACCTCGTAGTTGGCATTCATTGCCATAAGTTGGTTTCATGTGGTTTTTATGGTTTTTGATACACCCTCACCCATACTTCCAAACAACCCATACCTCTGTATTTAGCTAAAATTTATATCAAATACTGAGGTCTGTTTGTGTCTGTCAAGACCCCTTTTTCTCATAAATGCGTCGCCATGCGTTCATGAGGTTTCGACAGAGGGTTTTTACCCTTCCGTATTTTCCTATCGAAGTACTAAACCCTAAAAATAACATGAGAAACCAAAAACTTCATAGAGAAAACACGAAATATAACAGAACTTAACTATTTATAAAACCCCCGGTTTAAATAAAATGACGTGAAGACTACTTAACCCCCGGATTATATAAATGCGCGCGGCCAGACCTCGTAGTTGGCATTAGCATAAGTTGGTTTAATGTGGTTTTTATGGTTTTTGAAATACCCTCCGTGAAATATGTTCTCAGACAGATTTGGACGGTCACTTCAGTGTTCTGCTGCTGTTTCGTAATTTACTTTTCCGTTTAAATTCTGCTTAGAGCATTTTACTTTCTGTCTTTGTTGGGTAGTAGTTTAATTATACTACTAATATTATAAATGACTAGCACCCCGCTCCTCGCTTCGCTTCGGATAAATCAATTATTTAAAAGTAATTTCGCGAGGCCGCAGGCCGAGCTGCGTATCGCGAGGCCGCAGGCCGAGCTCCGCGTAGGGCGAAGCCTGGAGCGTCCAGCGTCGCAGACCTAGCTTGAGCACGCACGCGCGAAGAGCGTGCGGCGAAACCTAGTATAACCTATACACACGCTTACAGTGCTAAAATTAATGGATGCTAGAAACAACATGAAGGTACATTCGATTCGAAGGCTGAGAAATCTGAACATGGCTTGACATATAACAAACGCAATATGTGATGCAGTTAACATAAAAGCAATACGTTGTTCAGGCCTTTTGTTCAGGAACCACCTGCTCTTAGCTAATGTTCAATTTGCTGTTAGTTCAGATGAATAATTATATATCTAGCGACGCCTTCTAAACACTGATGACTTTAAGAGAGGTAGGGCATAGCGAATCTTCGCTCGAATTGAGCTGCCCGTCCGGGGAAGGACCTCCACCCTATAGAATACCGCAGCCAAATGATGGTTCGTGTTTCTGCCGGTGAGTAGCGTTACCGGAGCTCGTGGGGGGTTTGGGTTGGGCCAGCATGGCAGTGGCAACTGACAGATAACTGACCAGTTACTTGCCGTAAACTCAAAACCATTTTTCATCTTTCATCAGCATTTTTCATATTAGTACCTACATGAAATTACCTTAAAAATGATTTAGCGATAATGATACTACTTTAATAGCGCTATTTTCTTCCGACATGCGTAATTCTTCATCATTAGCCTATTATAGTCCACTACTGGACATAGATCTCCATAATCGCCACGTTGGGCAGGCGGGTTGGCGATCGCAGGGCGTATCTTCACGCTCCGGTGACGCTGTTGCCCGTCATCGGTCTGTGATATTTAGCTACGCCTTCATCTGTGACGGTTATACCGCCCAGAGTCTGCTACCAGCGCTTTGTTTGTTATTCGGCAGGATGCACCACGGGCAGGTGAGGTTGACTTGGAGCGAAAAGATGATAGGTCGATCCCTCACATTGAACCGTGGGTCGAACACAAATTCGCATCCCCTACCCCATGCGTCATCATCATCATCATCAGCCTATTGCAGTCCACTGCTGAACATAGGCCTCTGCAGTTGTTCGCCACTTAGGACAAACACCTGGAGGTTATACCCATAATCGCCACCCTGGGCAGGCGGGTTGGCGATCGCAGGACGTAGCTCCTCGCTCCGGTGACGCTGCTGCCCGTCATCGGTCTGTGGTACCTAGCTACGCCTTCAATTGTGGTTATACCGCCACCAGTCGGTTGCCAGCGCCTCGTTTGTTATTCGGCAGGATGCACCACGGGCAGGTGAGGTTGGCTTGGAACGAAATGATGACAGGCCGCTCCCTTACAACCCAAGCGTAATTAAAACTATTTTATTAGGCTAAAATACATACATACTATTACCTAATATAGGGTACAGAAATTATAACATCGGATTAGAAAAGAAAAAAATTTATTATGCATGCACAGATCGCAGTTTTCATTATGTGAGCCTACCTAAACCTTGAAAGAATGCATTCATATTTTTTGGGTTCTTAGAGCTTCATGTCACTATGATTCAGGATGCCTTGTTCACGGATTATGCTAGATTTGTTCGACTGTGCACTATTCCTAAATGTTGTTCCGATTTGTTGCTAAATGAGGAGCCTCCAAGCTGATAGCAGCATTGATGCAGGAAACACCGGTGGTGTGTTTTCAAGGTGGTCGTATTTTTAGCTATAGCAATTTGCTTATAGTATTTTCCGAAGAATTTTATCCTGAAAGTAAGCCGACGGTTCACAAATATTTATATCACTGTTTGTTGTAAATTTTCGATAATTCCGTATTTACTTCGATGTAGTACCTGTCATGTCCAAATGACAATTTCTTTGACAAATTCAAGAAATGACAGTATCTATGGTCATTTCAAAAAGTATGTAACATATTTTGCCGAAATTGTAAAATCTAAAATGTAAGATACCCTTGTAATCTATAGCCTGTGTGTAAATCTGATGCATAAATAACATTCCTGTAAAGTTTCATCAAAATCCTTTCAGTAGTTTTTACGTGAAAGTACGATTTCATATTAGAATTTATTTATTTAGTTGTCATAACAGTTTCGGTTGCTATGGGAACGTTGTCATGAGACGTCAGTATGTAAGATCGTTTTCTTTTTTTGTAGATTAAAATCTTTTTGGTAAATTTGGGTTACATTATTGGAGTTTTAGCACGGATCCCTAACTTTTTTTTAAATATAATATAGCCTATGTTCAGCGCAGATACTGTAGCTATCCGACGGTGAAAGAATTATTCAAATCGGTCCAGTAGTTTCGGAGCCTATTCGTATCAAACAAACAAACAAACAAACAAACAAACAAACAATCAAATCTTTCCTCTTTATAATATTAGTTTAGATAAAGTAAATTATATGTGGATGAATGGATGTTTGTTCTGTCTCGCAACAACTACCTGCTGAACGAATTTTAATGAAACTTTACAGTAATAATTCATACATCTGATTAATACATAGGCCTTTAGAATACTAGGTACCTTGAGCAAAGCGGCTGGCTGTAGACATACTACATGTGTAGGTATGACAAGCAAAAAATGTATTAGTCCTATGACACTTAGTTTATTTCATCATCGTCAGCCTATCGCAGTCCACTGCTGGATATAGGCCTCTCCAGTTGTTCGCCACTTTAGGCAAACACCTGGAAATTATACCCATAATAATCTTATAAAATCTTTGACAGGCTCGGTGGCTCATTTGGTAGTGACCTCTGCCCTCTGAGCCAAGGGTCGTGGGTTCGATTCCCGCACAGTACAAACATTTGTGTTCATGAGCATGTCTGTTTGTATTGGTCTGGGTGTTTTCTATGTATAATATGTATTTATTTACAAAAAGAAATGTATCTAAGTAAGTTTATCAGTTGTCTAGTACCCATAGTACAAGCTTCGGCTTAGTTTGGGGCTACGTGGCGCTGTGTGGCCCAGCGTGGCATGTCTAGGGTTATTTATTTATTTAATCACGAGGCATAGCTCCTCGCTCCGGTGACGCTGCTGCCCGTCATCGGCCTGTAGTATTTAGCTACGCCTTCAATTGTGATGGTTATACCGCCGCCATTCGGTTTTCAGCAGGCTGGTTTATTTAACAATTCAAAATCACTATTTTAATATTATCGGACAATTGTCCTTAGACGAGACCTATGGCAGTGGATGTTTACAGATTAATGATGAATATTAATTCATCATCCTAGCCTTTTTCCCGATTGTCTCAGGGTCAGCTTCCCAAACTGAGAGATATGGCGAGGGCTAAGGTTTTACACAGAGCGACTGCCATCAGACCTCCGCAACACTTAGGGTAAGCTTTACCCATTCCCAGTTAGGCATCAGAGTTATCAACATCTCTGATATGATGTAACGACTGCTATCTGAGTTTGTAATGATAGCACCCGGGACCAACAGCTTAACGTGCCTTCCGAAGCACGGAGGAAATCGGTGTCAAATTTTGGTCACCCATCATCGGATTGACCGCGACAATGGTTGCACAACGTTGCGATCATTGTTAAGCGAACAAGACCGCGGCGCCACCGAGCTCCTCAATGATGAATATTAATTGTTGTACTAAAATAAATTGTGTAAATAAAAAGCAGTGGTAATAAACCTTTGGCATCCCAAAAATAACGTAGTGTAGTAAGTATAATATAATAATTTATCAGTCGTTTAACCCTGCCGGTTCGTCTAATATTGCAGCCAAAGTTTGTAGACGAGAAACCTATTAAAGTTACCGTTTTAGCGCGGTGTCAAACAATATTAGTGCTGGAGAATATTAACAATGCATTTAGGGTTAACTGGTTTTGTGACATGATTTCATTTTGGTTACATGCGTAATTAACGAAAGAGTTAAGGGGCTCAAAGATTTGTAACAAACTTCAAATTAGATTAGAATTAGAACACACAGACAAAATTAGACGGTCAATCATCAAGTTTACTCCTCAACCTCGTTCGCGTTGACTTTATGATTTTGATATTTGTTACGTCCTCTACGTTAACATTTCTGATCTTCGATCTTTTTATAAGTAAACAGAAAATACTCATCAGACATGAACACATTGCTAAGGGGTAATTTTCATTCCTCTTTATAAACATTCAATGCCTGGTTACTTCAAAAAACAAACAGTACCTAGTTAGGAAAATGGCGGTGAAAAATCCCATATTCGGAAAATATGTTAAGCTGTTACAGCTGACCTCTCTTCTATCGCATTGTGCTTTCCATCGAATCGTAAGAGTGAAAACACTGAAAAATGTTTAACCTCCATGGAATTGAATGCTGTGAAGACTAAAATTCGGGCAAACGACCATATATCATCACCATCATCATCAGTCCACTGCTGCACATAGGCCTCTCCAGTTGTTCACCACTTCTGCCAAACACTTGGAGGATATCCTCCAGATGGGTATATACCCATAATCGCCAATCTGGGCAGGCGGGATGGCGATGGCAGGGCGTAGCTTCTCGCTCCGGGGACGCTGCTGCCCGTCATCGGCCTGTGGTATTTAGCTAAGCCGTTAATCGTGATGGTTATACCGCCACCAGTCGGCTGCCAGCGCCTCGTTTGTTATTCGGCAGGGTGCACCACGGGCAGGTGAGGTTGGCTTGACGCGTAAAGATGATGGGTCGCTCCCTTACATCCCAAGATTGTAATATAAATTCCATATAAAACGTCTAAAATTAAAAGGCTAAATTTAGCTAGGCAGGTCTATTAATACCTACACGACACACAACGTTTCACAAGTTTCATTATAGTGACATCACAGTTCCTGACGCCTGTCAATTCAATACAAACCTACGCTCAGTTCACGTCATAAACTGAAATGTAATGACGTTTATTTGCGAGATTTCAACGCGAAACGTCAATGTTTTCGTTTGGTACGAAAGTTGGATCGTAAATATTTAACTGGGTACAGAGTAAAAGTTGTTTTGGAAACTTTCCGAAACAAAACGGTAAGTATTTTCTATTTTTCGAGATTTTCAACGGCTGTCAAAGGTAGAGAAGTTAACTTCAATATCGAAAATAACAACTTTAGGGATGAACTATCTTTTCTAAGCAAGCAATAGACGAGTAGCAGTGGCTAAGGGATCGTTTTCACATAAGAGGGACTATGCGTCATCATCATCGTCAGCCTATCACCGTCCCGTCACCGTCACATAGGCCTCTCCAGTTGTCCGCCACTTTGGGCAAACACTTTATATGGACCTCACGACCGCTTACTTAAGGTTATGAACGCTCTTTTTATAAAAAAAAAAACACCTGAAGAGTGGAGGCTTTATTCATAATCATCACGCTGGGCAGGCGGGTTGGCGATCGCAGGGCGTAGCTCCTCGCTCCGGTGACGCTGCTGCCCGTAATCGGCCTTTCGCATTTAGCTACGCCTTGAATCGTGATCGTTATAACGCCACCAGTCGGTTGTCAGAGCCTCGTCTGTTATTTGGCAGGATGTACCACACATTCGAAGATTGCGTTGCCCTATCAAATCAGAACTTTATTCTACTTTTAAACAAACTTTCTTTGTCGTTAGCAGTTTGAAAAATTAATGTTTAATAACTACTTTCATCTTTCTTAATGGTCCCTTTGAAACTTTTCGCGGTCACGCCAAAAGTAATATAGCCCAGTAACCTAGTTCCGTATTCTAAGAGTATGGGGGTAATCTTATCTTGATGCCGAAGTTTTTTTCTTTACGCACAAACCAAGTTCTGAAACACTCAAGGTCAGTCAACAGTTAAGTTAGTAATCAGTTTGGGTCGAAAATAAACATAATACATTGGCTTATAAATACGTGGATGCTTGTTTTCAGTGTTTATTTTTTGTAACCCAAGACTTGCCACGCTGAGCCACACATTGCCTTCTAGTGCCAAACTAGATCTAAGCTTGTACCTGTTACCTGTCAGCTGCCACCGCCATGGTCTCCAGAACCTCGTTTGTTATTCAGGATGCAACGAATCTGGAACTGGTTGCCGACATTCGTTGCTTCATAGAATTGCCAGCCGACACAACATTTTGTATATCGCCGCTTCGCCAACAGAACATTTCACCGGCGTACGATTCGTCGACAGCACAGGTCGTCATTAAACCTTTCGCCTACGAACGATTTATTAACTGATACTTCGTCAATCAACTATATAAAATGTCTATATTATGTAAGTTTCTATAATTACCACGGGCAAGTGTGAGGGTGGCTTAGAGCAAAAAGATGATAGTCGCTCCCTTACAGGTGGTACCTAAGGGATTTCAGTCCCTCTTGTTTTAGGGTTAAATTTTGTTCTTTTACCTACCAAGCTTTTTAGTAAATACCATAGGAGCCTTTATACGCTTACGGCGTTGTACTAAAAAAAAGAATGTTGGAAATAAGTGCGGTTAGGATGGGAACTATCAAGTGAGTAAGTTAAAGTTTATGCGCGCAGGAGTTGTATGAATACGCGGCGGCAGCGGGAAGTTTGCTTATCTCGCTTGTAACTTTTGCCCTATCGCTAACTTCTTATTGTTTTATAGCTACCCGCGGAAAATGACTACCAAACGCTTTTAAGCGGGTATCAAGAAATCGTTGTTTATTTAAGCTAATGTTTCAAATTTGAAACTAAAAATGATGAAAAGAGTTTTGAAACATTTGGCAATGGTTGCAATGTTTTTTTTCTTTTTCTTTTTCTCATTAAATAACGGGGCGTTAGTTCGACTCGGAGGATAAAGATCAGACGCAGGACCAACAGTTAAAAGCTTTACGATGCAAGGGCGTGCACCACCGATAACTTCCTGACTACTAATTATTTCTGTAGCCGCCAAGTAATGTATAGACAAGAAAAAGATTTAATGCGAAATTTGTTACGGTTTAGGTGCAGTGCAGACTTTAAAAGAGCGTCTAGGTCTGCCGACAGAATATTCGAAGACGTACTTAGTGTGCGTTGAGTCTGTGAAATATCCGCGACAGATTTTTGCGCGTCGTGTGCGTTACTACATATAATTGCAAAAAAGTGCGTCACGGATAGTCTGTCGTCTGCGCTGCCCCTAAAGATTTTAGGTTACGATCAACGAGACAATTAGATAGGATTATGAAAAAAGATTCGAAATTATCCCAACCAGTGTCTTATAAATGGCTGAAACCATTTAGATCAAACACAGTCCTTTCATACCGCAAAGGCCTAGTAGAACCCTTTCCTGTGCCCCTTGTTCCCCGAGAGTTATCTTCTTTAGATGATCAAAGCGAGAGTGAACTGGGTTTTGCTAGAAACGCGCGCTTCATCGTAAACTGCGACATCGCTTACCATCGAGCAAACTTATTTCGAACTAGCTGCCGCTGGCAGCGGCGTCACACGCGTGGATATCTGGTTTCAAAAATTACGGACTTCCACAAAATACTTATTTATAGGTACCTATACCTAGTGCCTAAATTTTAAGTTAAGCCTAGAGGCTTCTTACTTCTTGCGGTTTTCACCAAAGTATTGCTAGAGCAATACTTTGGTGAAAACCGCATTCAATTCCAAATTTCTCCCGTTTTCCCAACACTTCCCGTCACTGCTCTGCTTCTATTGATCGCAGCGTGATGAAAAGTATACTATAACCTGCCCAGGAGTATGAAGAATAATTGTGCCAAGTTTCGTTAAAATCCGTTCAGTAGTTTTTGTTTCTATAACGAACATACAGACAGACAGACGGACGGATAAACAGACAGACAGATAAAAATTTTACTGATTGCATTTTTGGCATCAGTATCGATCACTAATCACCCCCTGATAGTTATTTTGGAAATATATTTAATGTACAGAATTGACCTCTCTACAGATTTATTATAAGTATAGAAGATAGATATAGATAAAAAAAACTTAAGAACACGTTCAATTAAAATTATCTTTTCCGATTCGACAGACAGACACGTCTAACTTATAACAAACACCCTTCTTTTTGGTTTCAATACGAATGAAATTTCGTTCAGAACTAAATAAGATTACCTACTCCGAAATTAATAGACTCCCCACTATATAATACACACACTCTACCAAAATGTACTTTTCTTGTACTATCTTATCCATTTGACATGCCTCTGCCTCTGCCTCTCAACTGAATAAACTTTATTTAATCTGTGGATACTTCAGCCTCCATCTTCATTAATAGAAATAACAAAACTACCTACGCCGATAATATGTTCGCCGAACCTTATTCCTGTCTTCATCCCCGAATAGCAATTTATTTTTTTTGTGTTCATTGGCTGTTTATGGAGCCTTTTCTTGTAGTCTTATACTTAACTTCTAGGAACTGTTTCTTTTGACCTCCTCGAGTGCAGGATGCTATGTGCCTACTCGTATAATAATATTAATAATCTGTTCCTGTGGCTTATCGCTTTTAATTTAAAATGAGAATCACTACATAGTACAAAACTAAGTCACTTTTTGCGTTCCCACTCTCTATGTTTAAAACTACGCAACGGATTTTAATGCAGTTTTTTTTAATAGAATATACCTAATAAGTAAAAAGTTTATCCACATAAATATGTGATCCATATGAACCACTTTTATGAAAATTGTGCGATGATCATCATAAATCTCTTTATCAGAAAGTTGTTTAACCTCATATAGAACTATGTTTCCAAATATACAAAGTATTAGTACATCTTAATTAAAATATGCCTTGGCTAGTTTATGAAAAAGTCGTATAGAATCTATAAAAGTTCTCACACTCAATGAACTATCACATCCATTTATAAAAGCAAAGACAAAATAGCACACACATTCTCTATTCCACTCGTAACCAGTACTTTAACCCAAATACCATTTAATCCGTTCAATTTAACCCCAAACACGACTGCTTGATAACCCCCGAACGGTCATTTTTCATCCAAAAATGACAACAAAAAAAACAAACACTGTTGCATGGATAAAGGGCTGACGCTCACACCGGATAGTAATGCGAACGTTCTACGTACTTGCGTTGCGATTTTTACTGAATATGTATAAATTTAACTGGCTCGATGGTTCATCTGGTAGTGACCTCTGCCTTCTGAGGCAAGGGTCGTTGGTTCGATTCCCGCACAGTACAATCATTTGTGTTAATGAACATGTCTGTTTGTATTGGTATGGTTTTTTTTTTATAGTGGCTCGACATAATGGCTTCCCTACGCCTGATGGAAAGCGAAAGAGAAGCCCAAGTCGCTGTGACAACGGGCAAGTAACTGGTCAGTTACCTGTCAGTTGCCACCGCCATGCCGGCCTAAACCTAACCCCCCACGAGCTCCGGAAACCCTACTCACCGGCAGAAACACGGCCCAGAGGTCATTTGACTGCGGTATTCTATAGGGTGGAGGTCCTTCCCCGGACGGGCGGCTCAATTCGAGCGAAGATTCGCTATGCACTACCTCTCTTAAACTGCGGTATTCTATAGGGTGGAGGTCCTTCCCCGGACGGGCGGCTCAATTCGAGCGAAGATTCGCTATGCCCTACCTCTCTTAAAATGTATTTATTCACAAAAAATATCTAAGTAAGTTAATTAGTTGTCTAGTACCCATAGTAGCCACACTAAGCTTCGGCTTAGTGTAGCCCCAGATGGCGATGTGTGGCCCAGGGTGACATGTCTTGGGTTACTTATTTTTATTTATCACTATCATTACAGATTCGATGTTTTCATATAATATCTCACGCCACACGGCCACCGTAACATCTTCCTTTGCATTAAGTTGCTGGACGAGTCTCCCAAGGACAGGCCACGAATTGAACTCGAATAGTAATGCGAGTAATCGAATAAAACATTCGCTGAGTTATCCACGAATTGCGAACTTCAATTACTTAGGAGGAGAAGTGATTGGAATAGATAATGAACGGAGTTCTTGATTTTTGCAATGGGTACAGTCAACTGTATAAAAAGTAGTATAATAGGAACATTTATTGTCTTTTACAGTATTACATTTACAATACAAAAGAAAGACAAGGAACTAGCTGAAAAACTCTAGACAGTAATTGGGCTCCGCTAAAACAGCAATATTAATGTCAGATTTTTTAAAAGAAATATGTCGTCCACGATAAGTTGACTTACAAAAATCATTATCTTTTTAATATTTACTATTTAACAACATTGATTTCTTATTTTAGTAAAGTAATGAACCAGAGAATCCAAACTTCCAGAATTTATTATTACACATTTAAAAAAAAGCCATGTATTTTCCACAGACCTCCAATAGTATAGTTACGCCACTGGATCTCAGAGGCAGACTATGTAAAGCGTTCGATGTCCGGCAAGGTCAATTTGAAGAAAAAATCAAAACAGTAATTTTCGTACTGTTTTGTCCATAGTTTCAGTGTTTTTTGAGGCAAATCTAAACGTTATCTAGTACTTCTTCTTCTAGTTACTACTTAATATATAAAAAAAAAAATTATTGATAAATTTCATAGATATATTCATATTTTTTTAATGAAGTGTACTTACGCACTAGTAGCCTGAAGCACGAGATACGGTATAAAGTGATTAGTTTCGCGGTATGAATTTCAATTGACAAATGGTTTAGATTCGATTTGGTAATAAAACTTACTTATACCTTCATAAGATCTTCTTATCTGTAGGTGATGATAAAATATAATTTTACATTTTGACCATTGGTAGTGACCCCGGCCTTCTGAAAAAAGGGTCGTGGGTTCAAACATTTGTGTTTGTTCCGTGTCTGGGTGTTTATACATATTTACATTTAAGTATAATATTTGTCGTGCCTTCCTTGTTTTGATACCTACAATACAAGTGCTACTCACTTTGGGATCAAAGCAATGTGTATGATGTTGTCTATTATTTATGTTAAATCATTTCAAAATAACCGACGGTGTGAGTGCACGCCAACATAATCTTCTTTTGGTTATACTTCATTTAACAAAAACCCTCTACATAAAAGAACTTCCGATTTTTTGCATTTTCTATTCGAACGAACACAGAAAAACCCTCATCTGCCTCGAATTTTTGTTGGAAATGCCTTTATATGCCTATTACTCTTAGTTCTTATGATAAGCTTGTTCGTGTGTTGATCACAATCTGTACAAAAGGTAAACGTGATGAGGAGCAAATGTGATGCCTGTTGGTAAGCAGTCGACACCACCCATGAAGGGGCAACTCATATCGAGTTCTGGGGTCGCTGCCGACCTTTGGATGGCCTTGATGCGGGATAGATTGGTTTGCGATGAGTGAAAAAATCAAAGTCAAAGACCGGCAGCGACCCCAGAACTCGATTTGAGTTGCGGGTGTCCATGGGCGGTTCCGACTGCTTACCATCAGGCATCACATATGCTCGTCTGCCGCTTCTTGCATAAAAAAAAAAACATCATCATCAGCCTTCACAGGTTCCCTGTCTCATGTAAGCTCCTGTATGCATTGAATCGACTAAGTTATCGACCATTACAAGTATTACCAAATGTCAAACAACATCATTTTGCTCCAATCCCAAAGTAAGTAGCCTAATACGTCCACTGCTGGACAAAGGCCTTCTTCAATGACAATTGTCATTTGAGGGGATTTGCCTTAGTTATCACGCTTATCAGGCGGGTTGGTGACCAGTCATAGTTTATTTGTACCCAGGTAAACGCTGCTTGCCCGTTTCCTGATATTCCCTTAGTCGCGTTTTACGACACCTCCGGGATGAAATGGGGTATTCACATTCTAAATCCGAAAACGATAGGACAAAGAGAACAATCACTACCTACATAAAATCTAGAAGTCTCCTGATTCATATTGGGTCTTTCCAAAAATGTGTACTACATTATTTTTCTGTCTAAAGTGTACTGCGTACTTACGAACTTCATCACTACAGACTTCTACCATGTATGAACACAGATTTCAAAACGAACTATTTTTTGAGTAATTTTGCAACGATGCTAGAAAGAGAGCTAAACATATCGCCCATAAATTTCATAAAGTCATTAAGTTGACCACGAAATTTTGTAGCTAAAGTACATTCGCCACATCTGGCATCTGAAGTTACGGACTTCAAGCTGAATTAAGCAGATAGCGGAGCGTGCAATTAATATTAGAGACTATGAATTTATCAACAAAACCAGATGTTTCTTAAGCTCCAAATATTAGTATTGTATTCCCTGTGGTCAAACTATGGAACTTTCTTCTTGTTCTTTGAAAACATAAGTTTAGACAGTGTCAGTGGATATATGGGTATATCCACCGATCAGACACAATAGAATTTTAATTGTTATGTATCAATTGTGATACACAGGGCAGGGAACCTGTCAAGCTACTTACTTTGAGATTGGAGCAAAGTGATGTTGTTTGATATTAATTTATATTGGTCGCTAGTTCAATGCATACAGGAGCTTACCGCATTCGAGATAACGACCAATGAAATCAGTGCGTTCACTCGGCCGATACGAAGCATTTGAGGGTTGTTCCTTTGTATCTAGCTTGTGGACGCAATGACATGTTTTAATAATCTTCCGCACATAATCAGCCTATTGCAATCCACTGCTGGACATAGGCCGCTCCAGTTGCTCGCCACTTGGGCAAACATCTGGAGGATTATACCCATAATCGCCACGCTGGGCAATCGGCTGGCGATCGCAGGGCGTAGCTTCTCGCTCCGGTGACGTTGCTGCCCGTCACCGGCCTGTGGTATTTAGCTACGCCTTCAATTGTGATTGTTATACCACCACCAGTCGGTTGCCAGCGCCTCGTTTGTTATTCGGCAGGATACACCACGGGCAGGTAAGGTTGGCTTTGAGCGAAAAGATGATAGGCCGCTCCCTTGCATCCTATCCCAATCTTCCACACTCCGCATCACAATAACAACGAATCTTCCTCTCGATCTCGAGACGAGAGTGTCGATGATACGACCAATGAAAATGCGCCTTAAATCTTCTAAATAGCTACGCATATTACCAACGAAGATGGTTGTGAATGTTCGCAGCGTGAATGCTACAAGCTAAACTACGCTTCGCCTCACGCCACGCTTCCGTCCCTCCACAAACACCGCCCTACGGTCTCGCACGAAGTGTAGTGGTTAAACAACTTGTCACTAGACAAGGCAGGAACTGTTGTTGTACGGAATTAGGACAAGAGTCCCGTTTCAAAGTGGACAAACGCAATTTATCAAGAGATTTCGCTTCGGACGACGTCTTGGGTAAGTAATGTGAGAGTTTAAAAATTCCGGGAAGGCTCATCTCTCTTTCGTCATTTGATACTTTGTTTCGGGGGACGTGACTTGTTGAAAGTGTTTTATTTGTTTTTGTTTTATTGTTGTTGCTAAGACAATTTATTTCAGGTTACTACCTACTTACTGTGTATTAAAGTACCTAAGTACTAAGTGAAACTAAATGCCTCGTTAGTTTAGTAGTAGCTATAGTACAAGCTCAGGCTTACAGAGATAAATAGATATTATTTATTGCACAAAACTAAACATTTACAGGAAAGAGTATACCGACACATAGTAGGTACAATGTAGGTGGTCTTATCGCTGGGAGCGATCTCTTACAAACAACTTTCCGGTTTAGTTTGGGACTAGATGGCGTTGTCTGAGTGGCATGTCTTCATCATCATCAGCCTATCACAGTTCACTGCCAGACATAGGCCTCTCCAGTTGTTCGCCCACAGGGCAAATATCTAGACAAAATATAATTAATATCTAGGCGGGTTGGCGATCGCAGGGCGTAGCTTCTTGCTCCGGTGACGCTGCTGCCCGTCATCGGTTTATGGTATTTACCTACGCTGTTATCTGTGATGGTTATACCGCCAGTCGGTTGCCAGTGCATCGTTTGTTATTTGGCAGGAAGCACCACGGGCAGGCGAGGTTGGCTTGGTGCGAAAAGATGATAGGCCGCTCTCTTACATCCCATGTCTTAGGTACACTTATATACCTTACTAATTAAATTATTACCAAGTCTGTTTAATTAGCGAAGATATTTATTTAGACCAGTGTCGGTTTATAAATTGAATTATTCTTTCGCCGACCCTCATTTGCCTCAAAATATTGTTAATTGGGAGAGGCGGAAGGAATTTTATCAAATGAATTTATCCTTTATTTGCACCTTAATTAACTATTTTGCCTATCGTTTTAAGCGAATTATATTTGGGCATTTTTTGGATATATTTCTTTTGCATTCAATAAAGAATTAAGCGGTGCGGTTTTGTGTTTCCGTGTTCGATTACATGTCGGATTACATGGTATAGTACACCTAGTACACCTCTGCCTTCTGAGCCAAGGGTCATGGGTCCGACTCTCGCACAGTACAAACATTTGTGTTGGCGATCGCAGTCCGTAGTTTCTAGCTCCGGTGACGCTGCTGCCCATCATCGGCCTGTGGTATATAGCTATGCCTTCAATTGTGATAGTTATACCGGCACCCGTCGGTTGCCAGTGCCTCTTTTTTATTCGGCAGGATGCACCACGGGTAGGTGAGGATGGCTTGGAGCGAAAAGATGATAGATATCAGGCCTATTTTCGTTTATTTCACTAACAATATTACCATCTAAATAGATTCTAACTAAAGCTGCAAATAGCATTTACAATATCCCCGGCGTTATTATTGTAAAATTGATATCATTATTCCGAGCCAACTAAACGATAGATAACAATACAATTATGATCATTTGTCAATGTCTTTGTTAGACTGGGATGATTTATGAATCTAGTTGTATCGCTGTACAATATAATATGAGACGAGAAGGGACCGGCGAATTTTGTAGTTTGGGTCATGTCTCGTTGGAAGTCAAATATTTTAAATACACCCATACGAATTATAAGGGATGTAAGAAAACGATGGTGTGATTATCTGGTTTATCAATCAGAGGAATGGACTTCCCAATTTGAGCCTTAACTTTGACATAATCGCCACCCTGGGCGATCGCAGCAGGGCGTAGCTTCTCGCTCCAATGACGCTGCTACCCTTCATCGGCCTGCGGTATTTAGCTACGCCTTCATTTGTGATGGCTTTTCCGCGCTCAGTCGGATGCCAGAGTCTCGTTTGTTGGCCGGCATGATGCACCATGGGCAGGCGAGGGAGGTTTGGAGCGTAAAGATGAAGGCTGCCTTACAACCCGTTACTATACCCACTTTATAATACTCAGTTTACAACTACTTATGTTTTTATGAAACAGTTATTAAACGTTGTACATTCAACATCAAAGCGAAATAAGGGGTCGAAATTATTTATTGCTCACTTAAATGTTACCAAACACTCAGACGCTTTTATAAATCATTCGGCAAATATCGTTTTGTTGAACTGAAAAGGCAATTTACAAAATCACATAATTAAATTTCGGCACAACAATTAAACGGAGGCATTGTCTTATTCCTTTATTACATTGTTATGAAAACAAATAACAATGAAAGTGTTTTCAAGTATCGTTTTGTATTATCAATAAAATAATTGTTATATCTATTTTTCGACTCGGGTGATAAAATAATAATACTCTTCTACTGAATTTCAGCTACATCGACCAATCTTCAAGGAGACTAGCTAAGTACGAAGGGAGATATTATATTCCACAAAGTGTGAGCGTAAATAAGTGCACTCTCTAATCCTTGTCTCATGATCCGATGGGATGATAGTTTAACATGGCCGGAGAGAGATCAGTCCTGTAGGACCAATGGCTTATCGTATTTTTCGATGTACGGGGATGTATCATTTTTTTTTAACGTCGGGAATGCTTTTACGCATACACCAGGGCCCTGGGTATAACGGCACACCTCGGGAGGACGGTGTGGTGTCCTCCCTGCATCTTGCGATGCACGACGCCACTGACCACTATGCCCGGAGGCACGTGTCGTCGTCTTCCTCGAGGCCCCTAACCGGAGCGCAGTTCGATCCGTTGAGTAGGTTTTGTTTCTATAACGAACATACAGACAGATAAAAAATTTACTCATAATTGACCTCTCTACAGATTTATTATAAGTACCTATGATAAAGATGACGTGCAAAAATGCACATCTTATAAATCTACTCCATCGAAATAAAAATCACTACATAGACTTTAAACTTTCGATATAAATAATTAAAATATGCTAAACAAAACTCATTTCATAACTTACTTTTACACTTCGAAGTTTTACAATAATCTTCAAAACCGTTAGGCATATCTTCAGCCCTCGTCAAAACATTGCAATTGCTTAGAAAAGTAACATTAACAAAATTGCAGTAAATTCCAATTTTATCAACTTGAGAAAGTTTTAACAATCCGCTGGAGACATTTATAAGTAAAACTTAAAACATTGAACGCCACTTTCTTTTTAGATATGATTCATTATTACGAGTAAGACAAGAACTTGTTACAATACTTTTTAAAAGAGTTTTAGAGTTATTCTTTTTTAACAGGGTTTGATGTGATTTAATAGAATTATGTAGACAGGATAGATGGAATGTAAGGGAGCGGCCTCTCATCTTTTCGCTCCAAGCCAACCTCACCTGCCCGTGGTGCATCCTGCTGAATAACAAAAGAGGCGCTGGCAACCGACTACCGTGGTACCGACCGGTATAACCATCTATCACAATTAAAAGCGTAGCTACATACCACAGACCGATAACGGGCAGCAGCGTCACCGGAGTGAGAAGCTAGGCCCTGCAATCGCCAACTCGCCTGCCCAGCGTGGCGATTATGAGTATATCCTCCAGATGTTTGCCCTTAGTGGCACACAGTTGGAGAGGCCTAAGTCCAGCAGTGGACTGCAATTAGGCTGATGAAGATGATATAGATAGATACCAGTGTTGCCACACGTTCCGATTCTGGCGGAACGTCCCGATTTTCAGATCATTAAATCTCCTGTGCGGGGATTTGCTCTGTTGTTTTTTGAAAATGTGCAATGCCCTGCTATTTCAGCCTGCTATTCTTCTATGCTAAGAGTATGTCTGTGACCTTGCTATGTCTACGAATCTCCTCATTTCCGATTCGATTTCTTAGAGATACGTCGGGCATAACCCGCTCCATAGCTCGCGACGCGACTTACCTAGAGCTTACGCATAAGGCCAATAGTGACAGTCCAAGTTTTGGCTCTATAAGTCATCACAGTAACACACATTGATTAAATATTTTTGTCTTTTAGTACTGAGGTACTTACCTACTTTCTAGGTGGCACAGGGACCCAAAACGAGTCTTGGCCTCTGTAGGATACACGAACATACGAGATGTAGCATACACGAACATACAAACAGACACACAACTACACATACTGTCATACATCTGACAGTGACATCTGACACTGACATCTGTCGTCTCATTCCTACACTTCACGCAAGGTGCGGGGTGGGAGTACAGTCAGTCTGCGTCTCACCGCCGCCGAGTAAAGACGTGTTCGTGTGAGGATAGCGAGCCGATATATAAACTAAACACATCGTTCATTACTTTAATGTTCATGGTTATTTCATATGTGGATTAGTGTCTACTACAGCCTCTATATTACACGTCGCCACCTCGATCTATCGTGCACCATCTCTGGCCAGTCCGTCACACCGAGCTCGCGCAGGTCCTTCCCGACGTCGTCGCTCAAGCGGTACCTAGGGCGTCTAACAGGGCTTCAGCCATATGGTCGTCTCACAAAGGCCCACTTCACCATATGGTCCTCTCTCATTCTTTCGACGTGGCCCAACCAGTGAAGTCTGTGAGCTTTAATTTCTGAGGTACATGTACGTACCAATGTCTTTTCTGATTTAAAATTCTTGTGTACTTTTATTCGACGCTCTTACACTGAAAGGAATCATAGTACATAGATGTTGATGACTCGTTCCTGACTAACTGCAACAACTGCGTCCCGAGTGACTTGCAATTTGAAGCTACACACCAGAACATTAACTACTTAGGTATCAAAAGTCAAAGTTTAAGCTTGCCTACGATCGATTGGTCGTGGTACACCGAAGGATGAACTCATTAACCACGGTGGAAACTTGATATAACGCTTCGAAACAAGCGTTTAGTTGTAGTCAGCAGTGGTATTCTGAAACTATATTTTAATTGGATTTTGGGCTTCAAATTTAAGTGGACATGTACTTACCAATATTTACTTGGCTGGGCGCTACTCTGCGAGATCGAATGAATGAAGTAATCAGACAGAGAACAAAAATCATCTACAAAGCTCATCGGATTAGTAAGCTGGACATATTAGCCGCAGAACCGACAACCAATGCAGTAAAAGAGTTCTAGAGGGGATATCGCTTCTCAGCAATCGTGGCAAACAAGCCTTGTGCCCGCCTGATGTTAGGCGGTTACTGCAGCTTAAATACGCATGCAACGTCAGGGGTATACACACCCGCATTGTCGAACCTTTCTCTTCACAACCTTTTTGAAGGAAACCGTACGTACTGTAGTCTGCCAGGAGAAGGAGGGAGAGCCTCGCTGGGCAAGTTGGCGGACAACTGGAGAGGCCCATATCCAACAGTGGATGTGATAGCCTGATGATGAATATAACTTTATTTGTCAAAAGAGAGAGAGATCAGGCAGAACCGCTAATAAGAAAAGCATTTACTCCGATAAAGTTAAGTGCCTTTCGTACCCTCATCAGCATATAAATTATCGAGCACCACAAAAAGCTATGTACGAGCACGCGTTGTGCGGTAAATTATTGAAATTGCGTTCTGAGCAAAAGTTATTCGGGTGGCTCTCAACTTTATTAACTACCTGGGACACTATCTAGGATAGAATTTGTGACATCTGGACTAGGTTGTATTTATTAGGGTCCAGTTGTGGTGCGATTTGGACGTTTTATAGGCGCGGTATTAGGTCTGTAATGGTCGTTAGTTGAGGTTGGAGGGATGTTGAATTGATGACGAATATTTACGCTTTAGGTCTAGAATTGATTTTGGCTATTCTTAGCCAAATCAATTCTAGACCACATAGATTGTTTGAGAGCTTTTTTTATTGTAGCTCGACATAATGGCTCCCCTACGCCTACGATGGAAAGCGAAAGAGAAGCCCAAGTCGCTGTGACAACTGGCAAGTCACTGGTTAGTTACCTGTCAGTTGCCACTGCAATGCCGGCCCAAACCTAACCCCCCACGAGCTCCGGAGACCCTACTCACCAGCAGAAACACGACCCGGAGGTCATTTGGCTGCGGTATTATATAGGGTGGACGTCCTTCCCCGGACGGGCAGCTCAATACGAGCGAAGATTCGCTATACCCTACCTCTCTTATTCGCTATGACCTACCTCTCTTATTCGCTATGCCCTACCTCTCTTAAAATGTACCTACAGCCTTGAAGAAGTGTAGTTAATGGTTAATGGTCACCGGTTTTGCACCACAGCATTTAGTGTCCTCCTCCCTAGCCGAATTTCTCATGAATGGTCGTGATCATCATGTGAATAGATGCATGTAACGACAATCTTGTCAATTTTTAAAAAGATGATGTGACATTGCCTTCTCAAATACACTTTAGGCTTCATTGACTCTTGGGTATTTTGATATAGGAATACTGAAAGAAGACTCTGCCCAGGACCAATCTAGGAAGTGTTTTCCGGTGCAACATAAGATCAAATGGTGTATCCTACTTACTACTTACCTACTTCTAACAATGAGTCAGGACTCAGGACTCTACTCAATCATTTCTGGATAGAAAAACACAGTAACTTATTTTAGAGCGTAAATTTAGCACATTTTTGCCATTTACAATCAGTAAAGCAACAAAAAATCAAACAAACGCAATTCCCAAACCACGTTCAAACTCAACCAACCAAGATTCTTAATTGAACATTGCAGCTCCACTTATATTTTAGTTTGTACTAGCTGTGCCAGCGGCGTTGCGCGCGTGCATATCGGGTTTCAAAAATAACGGACTTCCATAAATTGGTACCTATATTTTAAGTTAGACTTCTAGTAATACATTGGTGAAAACCGCATATAGTTCCGTCTAGTAGTTTACACGTGATGCGCGATCAAACATACCTACAGATAAAATTTCTCCCGTTTTCCCAACACTGCTCTGCTCCTATTGATTGTAGCGTGATGAAAAGTATACTATAACCTGCCCAGGAGTATGAAGAATAACTGTACCAAGTTTCATCAAAATCCGTTTAGTAGTTACTTATAACTACTTTAATTAATAAAAGTACCTACGCTTAATAATTTTTAATTTGAACGAATATTTTACAATATAACAACAAAAGAAATTCAAATAAACTATTTAAACACTAAAAGTCGCGCTGATAAGCACGGTTTCTCAATATCAATTATTGTCTGTCAATAAGGTCGATCGCTCTGAACGCATCAACAGCCAAATATTGAATGAAGCTAGCTCTCGGACCTCCCGCCTTTTTATACCCTACCGCGCCGCCGCGACCCGAGTCGAGCGTGATAGATTATTTGATTTTAAGGCAAAATTGGTATGAAATAATAAGTCGTGATTGCGACACGTAACGGTTCATTACTTAAGTAATGTGAGAAATAATAAAATATAGTAATATTAGTCTATTAAAATATTTGTAATTCGTCTTGTAAATAGGCAAAATAAATAACAATATTAAAAATGTAATCTATCATGAACTTCCTTTGCAGAAATTAGTCAAATTACTTACTTATTTCGCTGGCTCATCGATCCGAATAAATTGTACAATGTTTGAGTATCTTAATTAGTTTTAGATTATAACTTTAATTATGAAATTCATTTTAAAATGATAAGGAAATATATTTACCAATTTTAGTTACATTATTCATGTTAACACTTATATATTATAAATATTAAATACCACGTGGCGGAATTCCCGCCATGTCTACTTGTTTGCTCCCCACTATAAAAGGCGCTGCTCGGACGAACGGAGGCCAGTTGAATTGTGATCGTCGAACAGAGCGAAGCTCTGCCCAGTAATAGTGTTTGCAGCCGTTCAGCAATATAGGGCGAAGCTCTGCCCGTTAAAGAGCTGCAAAAGCTATTTATATATGCAGAGCGAAGCTCTGCTCATTTATTCTGCCAGAGGCTTCAATAAAAGCTAAGTATATTTCCATTTCCCTTTTTTGTGTGCTCCAAATAACTAAATAATAACTATGTACTAAAATAATAATTGGTAAATGTGTAATTTAATAATGAATATAAAACGGGCCTTGCTACCTATGTGCTATAATTCTTATTTCTATATTCTATGCCTAAAGCTATGTACAAGTTACAATAAAAACCTTCTATAAGTTAACAAACAAATTATCTTATTACTATTCTATGCTTAACTTTGAAATATTCGCTACGTATCATATTAGCCTAATAATTTGTAAATGTGTAATTAATAATGAATATAAAACGGGCCTTATTACCTATAATTCTTATTATATATTCTATGCTTAAAACTATGTACAAGTTACAATAAAGATTCTATAGTTAACAACAAATTATCTTATTACTATTCTATGCTTAAGTTGGAAGTATCTATGTATGTACGTACAGTCTTTGCTACTTCTCATATTAGCTAGATTTGCTAAGATCTGCTATGTTAGCTAGCAAAGCAATAGTAAGATTGGCCTATATGAATTACAATCAAGCTAATTTACATAATTTATTTACACATAGTAATTTGGTATACAATATTATATTTTGATTAGAACAATTGCCATCTTTTATTTCCAAAATCCCAGTTGCTCGTAAAATGAAAAACTATAATAATAATTTGACCAATTTGGGAATTGGTTAAATTATTATCTAGTATTCTTTTTTAAGTATTATTATGTAAAAAAATCTATTATCAGAAGTGGGATACGAACCTGACCACTTGTAATTAATGTTATATATTATTTCAGGTTTTGTGGTTGTGGGTTCTAAATGGACCCTAGCGCTTTCGAGGGCCTTCTAAAGGCCATTCGTGACGCAGTTTCGGGACCGCGCAGAGACGATGGTTTGGTGCTGCCGCCATTTGATCCTGACAAGAATGACACCGGTGGTGCTGAAACCTGGTGTGCCCACATCGAGTCAATTTCTACAAGACCTGGGATGGAGCGGAATTACAACAGTGGCGAAGGCAGGTAAGGCCCTCAAAGGGTCTGCATTGTTATGGTTTGAAACTTGGGACCCAGATGGTGGTAGGACTTGGGTCAGTTTCAAGACCACTATATCTTTCTGAAAAGTTGTCTAAGGCTGTGTCATTTACGTTGGATATAGCCGAATCATATTGTGATATGCCAGGGAAAAGATTCGTTTACTTAGAAACACTAAGGTAGCTTTTACAGAAGACCAGTTAGTTAAGCTTGTATGTGGGGGGATTCAAGATATCAATGTGAGAATGGCGTCTCATAATAGTCGTGTTAAAACAACTGCTGAATTAATTTCTTTATTTACTACCTAGGATGTCAAAACTTCTAAAAAACGCTTCCTTGAATCTAATACAAAATTTTCTGATAATCCGATAACCGAAATATTTCTAGTAAGCGTCCTAGGATTAAGGAATTCCAGGAATGACTGTTTCACGTGTAACAAAATAGGTCATAAAGCATCTCAATGTTTTTACAATTCCACTAGAAAAATAACGTTGACACCAAGTCTTCTGGGACTCCTAGCTCCCCAGTAAATTTCAATAAAATGCAGTGCCAATATTGCAAAAAAAAAATGGGACATTCAGAATCTGTTTGTTTTTTTTTTAAGAAACGTGATGACCTTAAGGCTTTACCCACAAAAAGTGGCAATGTTAATTCCTAAAGTTATCATCAAAGGTAGGCCAATAGAAGCCTTAATGGATACCGGTGCAAACTATAGCGTTTTATAAGAATCCTTTGCTAGACAGATATTTTCGATCTATGTATCTTGAAGGTATAGACAATGGTGAAATCGGTAGAAATGCATTTCCTGACTTTTCCGCAATTATTGATTCCCCTGGTTGTAGATTAGTTAGGACACCTATAATATAAGTAGTATGATAAATCAAGGAACTGTTCTTATGATCTTGAAACTTCAGCCATTCTCGACATTTTATTATTTTATTGTATTTATTGCATAACGGACAGTATTTAAAACGCAAGACAAATAGAGGTAATATAGCCAGCCTTGTCGCTTTCAGTGATTTCTTCCGGACGGCCTTTGGGTTTTGCGCAGTAAATAAGTGTACAAAGGGTGGACTCACTGCCACATAGGCATTCCCTGCCAGTCAACCATTGGGCTAAATAGAAAGTAAGTTAGTGTGCCAAAAAAAAAAAAAGTTTGAAAGACTAATACTAATATAATATACTAGCAGCCTGTCCCGGCTTCGCACGGGGTTTGCTCAAATTTTACCAAGGATCCCTAATTTGTTTTTCAAAATGAAATGTAGCCTATGTCAAATTGAAAGAATGTAGCATCCTATTGGTGAAATAAGTTTTTAAGTCTGCCCAGTACTTTTTGAGTATATTTATTACAAACCTTCCAAAATAGGTAAAAATCTTTCCGCTTTATAATATTAGTGTAGATAACAATAATATATTATAAAAATAAATTAAATAAGAATCTATAAATATACATATACAGAAATATACATAATATAATTTTGCATACAGTATGTATAGAATAAACTAACCCCCCCAAAAACATTTTCATGTGGGATGTAAAGAGGGGTAAAGTTTAAGTGTTTATAGTTTTTCTCTTGTTTATATATTAATGGCCACATACATACGAAATTTCAGCTTTCTAAGACTTCAGGAAATATCCTAAAAAATTATTTTTCATACAAATTGCCATCCCCTAATTTGAGGGGTTGGGGGAGAAAGGACTTTTGTAATTTTTCGTTTGTTTGTATACCAATAGCAAGTTACATACCAAATTTTAGCTTTCTAGGACTTCAGGAAGTACCCTATAATTTTGATGATCAGACAGTCAGTCAGTGTACGAAATCGAAGGTTTTTACACATTAATAAAATCCAAAGTATCAAAGCTACGGTATTAGCTTCAAAAAGGCGGCGAAACCTTTCGAGAAATATAGGTGGTGCCTTTGCGCTTCGCTTGGCTCGTCTTGGCGGGGGCACGACCGTGCCCCCAGATAAATATTTCAATACTTGTATATAATTGCACTATGAAACTATTATCAAATCCTTAGAATAATTAAAAAGGGGTAAGATAACTGTTGATGAAATTAAAAAGGTTTTGATAAATAATTAGTAGGACTATAGGATATAATAATAAAACATATTAAAAACAAATGACAATAATATCAAGATAATGATAGTAAATAAAATTAAAATACTTAGATAAATAAATGTGTACGTATATATTATATGTATACATATGTTATAAACATATACACAGTGAATACTTTCAGATACACTGAAATATGCTTGGATAGCTCAGGCTTAAGGGAGACCTGGATTCTAATAGTCGCAAAATAACTTGTTACACCCAAACTTTATATACCAAGAGGTTATAAACTAGGCTTATTAAGGCTCTGCCATGATTATAACTGTCACGTTGATTATGAGAACGCGGGACCCTACTCGTGTTTCCAGGAATAGCTGAAATTGTTATCCCGAGAGTCACTCTTGGTGAAAAACAAGGTCTTCTACACCCGATAGGAAAATCAATCCCATTTCATACGTTGCATTTGGACTGCACTGGACCTTTTAGACAATCTATTGAGGGGTTTAAGCACGTTCATTTTGATTATTGATGGCTTTACCAAGTTTTGTATATTACGACCACTGAAAACTTTAAATGGTCTAGAATCTGTACATGTTATACGTGAAACAATTACGCTTTTTGGGACACCTAGCATTTATTACGTAGAGGTATAGATTTAAGCTCCAATCGAGCCCAATCGTTTTTCAGAGAAATGGGAATTGAATTCCACTGGTAGCAATGGGCAAGTCGAGGTGCTACCATAGTTAACATGTTGTCGACTACTGTCAATGATTTATCGGAATGGCCGAACGTAGTTTGGAAAGCAGCAGTCCCTTAATACGACTATTTAAAAGATAAGTGGGTTTTCGCCAATTAGGTTATTAATTAGTATATAGTGTTGGAGAAACTGTATGTAAGCCAGGATCATAGGCGTTATGACAAACTGAGCCCCAAGTACGAAGGTCCTTTCAAAATTTTGTATATTTGCCTAACGATAGATTTTCACTAACATTGTTGCCTAAGAAAAGCTACGCTATTATCCTGGTGAATGATTAGAGCCAAACGTTATAATACAAATTCTGTGTTTATCATATAACCGTGATAGATATAATAAAATAGTTTAAAGAGGTATGTCTAATCAGACAATGTTACACTGATTAAATATACAATGTTTTGGTAGTGAACTATATGTGCCGATGTTTTTAATTAGATTATGTTAAGTTGTTCTTCCTGTTAGCATAATCTCAATCGATGATTAGATCAAGTAATATATGTATTGTATATGAAATAAAATGATGTTTAAAAAAAGAGGTAAAAAAAAAAAGTATATAAAAAAAGGGGAGGGAAAGCGTTAAAAAACAGACGCTAAGAATGAGCATAAAAGAAAATGTGTACAAGATGTAAATATGTATAAGTATATATTTATATAAAAAAGGGGGAGCGTAAAAAAACAAACGCTAAGAATATGTACAAGAGGGGGAAGCGTAAAAAAATAGACGCTAAGAATGTACACAAAAGAAAATGTGTACAAGAAGTAAATATGTTTAAGTATATGTTTATATAAAAAGGGGGAGCGTAAAAAAAACAGACGCTAAGAATATGTACAAGAGGGGAAAGCGTAAAAAAATAGACGCTAAGAATGTACACAAAAGAAAATGTGTACAAGAAGTAAATATGTATAAGTATATAAGTATATATTTATATAAAAAAAGGGGGAAGCGTAAAAAAATAGACGCTTAGAATGTAATGGGCACTTCGAGAACGAAGTGTTGATCAGTATGGCCGTGATAGATTATTTGATTTTAAGGCAAAATTGGTATGAAATAATAAGTCGTGATTGCGACACGTAACGGTTCATTACTTAAGTAATGTGAGAAATAATAAAATATAGTAATATTAGTCTATTAAAATATTTGTAATTCGTCTTGTAAATAGGCAAAATAAATAACAATATTAAAAATGTAATCTATCATGAACTTCCTTTGCAGAAATTAGTCAAATTACTTACTTATTTCGCTGGCTCATCGATCCGAATAAATTGTACAATGTTTGAGTATCTTAATTAGTTTTAGATTATAACTTTAATTATGAAATTCATTTTAAAATGATAAGGAAATATATTTACCAATTTTAGTTACATTATTCATGTTAACACTTATATATTATAAATATTAAATACCACGTGGCGGAATTCCCGCCATGTCTACTTGTTTGCTCCCCACTATAAAAGGCGCTGCTCGGACGAACGGAGGCCAGTTGAATTGTGATCGTCGAACAGAGCGAAGCTCTGCCCAGTAATAGTGTTTGCAGCCGTTCAGCAATATAGGGCGAAGCTCTGCCCGTTAAAGAGCTGCAAAAGCTATTTATATATGCAGAGCGAAGCTCTGCTCATTTATTCTGCCAGAGGCTTCAATAAAAGCTAAGTATATTTCCATTTCCCTTTTTTGTGTGCTCCAAATAACTAAATAATAACTATGTACTAAAATAATAATTGGTAAATGTGTAATTTAATAATGAATATAAAACGGGCCTTGCTACCTATGTGCTATAATTCTTATTTCTATATTCTATGCCTAAAGCTATGTACAAGTTACAATAAAAACCTTCTATAAGTTAACAAACAAATTATCTTATTACTATTCTATGCTTAACTTTGAAATATTCGCTACGTATCATATTAGCCTAATAATTTGTAAATGTGTAATTAATAATGAATATAAAACGGGCCTTATTACCTATAATTCTTATTATATATTCTATGCTTAAAACTATGTACAAGTTACAATAAAGATTCTATAGTTAACAACAAATTATCTTATTACTATTCTATGCTTAAGTTGGAAGTATCTATGTATGTACGTACAGTCTTTGCTACTTCTCATATTAGCTAGATTTGCTAAGATCTGCTATGTTAGCTAGCAAAGCAATAGTAAGATTGGCCTATATGAATTACAATCAAGCTAATTTACATAATTTATTTACACATAGTAATTTGGTATACAATATTATATTTTGATTAGAACAATTGCCATCTTTTATTTCCAAAATCCCAGTTGCTCGTAAAATGAAAAACTATAATAATAATTTGACCAATTTGGGAATTGGTTAAATTATTATCTAGTATTCTTTTTTAAGTATTATTATGTAAAAAAATCTATTAAGCGCGGCAACCGTTACACAAAAATAATCCTTATAGCATGATTCAGTATTCACGTGCGACGGCGCGATGGCTTATTTCATGTATAAGTTTGGTGTTTCTATACCGATTTCTATGATTCTTTTTTTATTGAATAGGTAATAATAACTTTTTTAAATTAGGGATGAATGAGAGTATTATAAACGTAAGAGTAAACAAATATAATCAGAATGCTCCGAACTGCTAAGCTATCAGGAGTTACACGTGTTATTGTGAGTCAACCATAAAAGATAGACATATGCTGTTGCGGGATATTTTTTAGTCAATTTTATGTAAAATATTTCTATCATACATAATTTCTATGTAACTTTAACTATTAAGGCTGCACACGCGACGGAAGCTTAAAAAATGGAGTAACTTCTCCCGTTTTCCCAACATTTCCCTTCACTACTCTGCTCCTATTGATCGTAGCGTAATGAAAAGTATACTATAACCTGCCCAGAAGTATGAAGAATAATTGTACCAAGTTTCGTTAAAATCCGTCGAGTAGTTTTTGTTTCTATAAGGAACATACAGACAGACAGACAGACAGACAGACAGACAGACAGACAGACAGACAAAAATTTTACTGATTGCATTTTTGGCATCAGTATCGATCACTAATCACCCCCTGATAGTTATTTTGAAAATATATTTCATGTACAGAATTGACCTCTCTACAGATTTATTATAAGTATAGATTAATTACGCCCCAGCTCAAGACAGCTTAAACTCCTAAGAGACAGACAAAGCTCCGCCGTTTACAGCTCAAAGTGACAGGAAGGAGCAACAAACGTATCCCTAGGATTACACAGCCTCTTCCTATTTCTAGTCGGGGCAGACGCTAAATTGAACTGTGAAGATGATTCTTGCAACTGAGGGCTGAAACTATACCCGTTTAGTGGAATGCGCAAGTATGATTCTTGTTTGAGCGAATATTGTACATGAAACGATGCAATCAAGCTTACCAGAGTTATATGTAGATAAGTTACTACCGCACGCGAAATTCTCTGCTCAAACCCTTTTCTAACAAAAGGAACATGTTGACATATTGACAACGGTGGAATGCAAAAGTTTGATTCTTGTTTGAGCTAAGATCGTACATACTCGTTAAAAAGTGATTTGGTAGCAACCGGGCTTAGCAAAGTTCTATGCTTAATCTGTGAAAATTTAACTGCCACCTTTCTGACATACATATTTCATACCAGTCACTATGTTAATGATTTTTGACCGATTTCGGTCTCTTTTTTACGATATCAGGTCTTTTAAAAGGCGGAAAAAGGTTGTTAGGATGTTAGCAACGGATGAAAAATTGGCTTAGAAGATTAGTTTGCTAAGCCATCTAAAACAAAAGTAAGTAGTTCATCATGAAAAAACTAAAGTTCAACCATTTATGCATGCCCGTGGCAGCCTCTAATTAAGGCGTCACTTTAGCACTAATAATGGAACTATTGTTAATACCATGTTATTGAGTGATTGTTTTGTTGGCTGTCCTTAAATAAATAAAATAAAATAAAATTTAAGGATGAAGACTTGGATACCTAAATTACCGCATGCATATGCTAGATAATGGCCTCCGCGTGTGATGAATACATAAGGTTTCGTAACATTTTAGTAGTCATTAAAGACTTTGTTAGTACAATTTAACTACCGATGAACCCACTAGTGTATGCGCAAATTCGCGTAATAAGTCAGCAACTGCGTAAACTAATTGATAGGCTTTGAATAGAGATTGGACACATCCAATCTCGGTCAGTTATGGCGTCCTGGACGGTTTAGGTGTCAAACGATAAGTTGTGGCGCAAGTGAAGAAATTGAATATCTAAGACTTCAGGCTAGTCTTAGATAATCATATTAACGTGTCTTTTTCCTATCCTAGCCGAAAATCCTTTTCCCACATCCAATCACGTCCCCTGATCCCGGTAACTTTCCAGGTTCCCGGTCCCACATCCGACCGCGATTCCAGTTACATTTCGCTTTCCTGATCCCGTTTTTTATCTAGTTCCCTTTTCCGTTTTAAACTTCCACTTACATTCAAATTTCCAAAATTTCTAGTATTCTTAGTTTTCTACGTTTATACCCATATAACACAGTGCTTAAGCTACTTACTTTGGGATCATAGCAATGAATGTGATGTTGTATGATACTTGTACTTATTTAGCCCATAAGCGGTCGTTTGAAAACTCCTTCAGAGTTTTTACTTGTATTGTAGGTACCTATTATGTAAAAAGTCCAATAATATTGATGTTTCTTCTCTTCATCTTCACAAGTGTAGATATTTCCACCTTCTTTTTCCTTTCCGCGATCACCAGGCTGCCTGCCAATTGCACTGACTAAGACAAATTCCCCTCCAAATGTCATTTGGGGCCTACGTCCGGCAGTAGAAGTTTGAAGCCTGTGATGTTGATGATGATAAGGCTCTAAGAGTAAGCGCAGCATAAACCGCTCGAATCTTATCCCTGGAAACGGGAAAAGTTAAAATAGATAAGCTGTCACGATACCCGTCCGTCCTAAGGGGTTCGCTGTGTGTTTATATTGCAAACAGGATCCGTCGGATTGCCTCGGAATAGTTAATTTTACACTTGTTTGCATCGTTATGTGTTCTCTCTATACCGACGTCTACTATCATTGATTTTGTATAAATAGGCTTTCGCCTTTATGAGGTGCTGAAGCGAATGTTCAGGTAAAATGGTTATTGTTATCTGTAACGATGATAGAATCACAGACATTTATCAAGGATAGAACGGGCTAATTTTCACGATTAAGATGGTTGACAGTTGACACTGTGACTAGTAAACCGAAACAATCATTTTAAGAGATAGACTTCCTTCTTCTTCTTCTTTCTTGCAGTTTTCACACAAAATTTATTCTAAACTAGTTACGTACACAGCGTACTTAATATCGCCATGTTTTTTTAACAGTTTTTATAATTTTATCATATTACACAGACCTTGAAGTAAAGTTGGAGGAAATTGATAGTTCAAGGTGCTGGCGGAGTCTAGGGAAGAATGGAAGTTGATCCACAGGCAAGACTGAAACTCTTAATTTTTTATTAAGTGTATCCCCTCCTTACAGTTACGAATATATAAAACTAAAATTCATCCGATTTGGTACAGTTGTACGAAAGTTACGGGTGTACATACATTTTGACAATCCATTTTTGTCTGCGTCGTTGTTACGTTAGAATTCGCAACGCTTAAGAAAGTGACCATCTTTCTTTGAAAATAAAACGTGATCGTCGTGAGGTAGCACCTAGATACATTTCTGTGGATAAAACGTTATTCGCAATAGGCCCGTTACAACGCTTCAATGATGCGCAAAGTTTCATTGTGTAAAGGTTGCTCGTTTGCGTAAACGCTGATGTTAATTATTTTGGCTGACTTCAAAAATGGTTCTTAATTTTGTCGTACTTCTTGTTTAGCTCAACTAGAATAATATATCCCCACTAAAGGGTTCCAACCTGCTCTAAACTAGCGTAAAAAGGCCTTACTCAGACACGTTAGCTAAGGGCGGATTGGTGAATGTTCATGACGCTATTATAATTTCCTAAAGGTCCTTCTAAGGATTCTTCAAAAGGCGAGCCTACAAATTTCTCAAGAGCCGGCAATGCACATGTGATTCCCCTGGTGTTGCGGTGTCCATGGGCTGAAGTGATCACCACCAGATGACCTTCAGGCACGTCCCCCACTGTGCCCCCACTGTCAAAAAAAACCATTTCTCATGATTCACTTTGATTTTGACGTCTTCAGTAGCATAATGCTTAGAGCATTAAGCCTAAAGGTATAGGTTCATTTGCTATTGCTATTAACATGCTGTATTCAGAGTCATCATCCCCCTTAGCGTTGTCCCGGTTTGTGCCTCTAGGCCCAGGGTCCGCTTTGACCATGATCCTAGATTTAGCGAGGGTCTGGTTATTACATTGACGCGACTGCCATCTAACCTTCGTAGCCCTCAGAAAGGGGAACCAGACAAATTTGGATCATGGTTACACATTCAGAATTAAACTGGATGTGCAGGTTTCCTCACGATGTTTTCCTTCACCGCTAAGCTAGTGGTATAATTCCGCACATAGATTTTTGCAAATCCAGAGGTGCGTGCCCCGCGCGGATTCGAATCGACGACCTCACGTGTGTGAAGCGATGATCTTACCACTAGGCTACCACGGCTAACATGCTGTATTTAGAGTATTAATCATTAGTAGGTATCAGAACTAAAGTAATCATCTAATAACTTAAAGAACTTGTAATTCCTCTATTGATTAAAACAGCGTAATGTAATTCTGAAACTTCTTTTGTATAGTCTGATAACTTTTCTTATTATAACTTCTCTCATCTAGTGAGTTTCTCACCTTATAATGCGTTAAAGTTATCGAATTTTGCATATCTATACGAAAACTTTACATGTTTTAAGTTTGAAAGTCATAATGTAGGTATTATTTCTAACACCCGGTATAAAGGGATGTCGAGAAAGGAGTTCAGTTACTGATAACGATTTGAAGGAGTCATTTACAGAGAGTATGATGACTATTGGTTCAGTGGTAATGAACGCTGCCTCTGATATAATGATGGTTCGATTCCCGCACAGTACGAACATTTGTGTGCATGAACATGGCTGTTGTATTGTCTTGAGTGTTTGCTAAATATAAATTAATGGATTAATTTACAAAAAAAAAACAAGTATTACAGTTTCATCATCATCATCAGCCTATTACAGTCCACTGCTGGACATAGGCCTCTCCAGTTGTTCGCCACTTAGGACAAACGTCTGGAGGATATACCCATAATCGCCACGCTGGGCAGGCGGGTTTGGCTTTTAGTTGTTTAGTACCCATAGTACTAGCTTCGGCTTAGTTTGGGACTAGATGGTGCTGTGAGCTCAGTGTTTCATGTCTTGGGCTTTTTTTTTATAGTAGTACGGCATAATGGCCACTCTATGCCTGATGGAAAGCGAGAGAGAAGCCCAAGTCGCTGCGACAACGGACTAGTAACCAAGCCAGTTACCCGTCAGTTGCCACCGCCATGCCGGCCTATAAGATGCTTCTTCACGCCTCGTTTAAAGGATCCTATATCGAAAGAAGGAGGAAACACATATGCTGGCAATGACTTCCACATTTTAACAACACGGCAAAGGTAGGAATTGCCGAACTTTTTTGTACGCGAAGGGATGTTATAGGGAGGGAGGGCTTTTTTTTTTTTATAGTAGCTCGACATAATGGCTTCCCTACGCCTGATGGAAAGCGAAAGAGAAGCCCAAGTCACTGTGACAACTGGCAAGTAACTTGTTAGTTACCTGTCAGTTGCCACTGCCATGCCGGCCCAACCCTAACCCCCCACGAGCTCCGGAGACCCTACTCACCAGCAGAAACACGACCTGGAGGTCATTTGGCTGCGGTATTCTATAGGGTGGAGGTCCTTCCCCGGACGGGCAGCTCAATTCGAGCGAAGATTCGCCATGCCCTTCCTCTCTTATATTTATTATTAGTCTTGGCAATATTATGAAGGAGATCTTTTGTAGGATTCCATTTTTAAGTTGACCTATTTCAATGCTACATTTGTCTAGCGATAAAATATCTCAGGCCAAAGCGACGATCTCGTGTCGCCCACACAACTTGGCGTCATTATCTAGAAACCTGAAAGTTCTAGTCGTAGCTCCCCGAACACATTTTACGATCCCCAAGAGGCTAAATTGTGTAGTTTACGGTAACCAAATTTGTAGTTGTTTTTCCTTCTTTCTACGTTATCTATGTGGCATTTCAACAAATCTCAAAACTGGTCAACGAAATACCACCGTCCAGGTTTCTAATCTTATACAGCACTGATATAGTACCACTACAGATGCCTCGGCTCATGCTGAGTATACGCCGTTTAGTGTCATCATGTAATTTTGTTTTTCGCTGTTCATGTAATCTATATATATAAAAGGAGAAACTGACTGACTGACTGACTGACATATCAACGCACAGCCCAAACGGCTAAACGTAGGCACTTGAAATTTGGAAGGGACGTAGCTTAGGTACCGTAGGGGTGCACTAAGAAAGGAATTCCCGAAATTCCCACGGGAACGGGAATTAGCGGGAAAATCCTTTTGTATGAAAAATCTAAACCGCTTAAGTTAGACGCTTGAAATTTGGCATGCAGGTACCTTAGTAAATATAAAGTTTAGTTATGGCTGTATTTTGAGAAATTCCCACGGGAACGGGAGTTAGCGGGAAAAAACTTTTGTATGTATAAATTTAAACACGCGGACGAAGTCGCGGGCAAAAGCTAGTAAATAATAAAATAAGATTTATTGTCTTCTTACAACATCAACACATAAAAAAAATCAACATAGGTAACGGATTACATTAAAGACAATGGGAATTAGCTCAGCTAGTGCTGCCACAGGGAAAGACCTGGGCAGCGCTGGTTTTCAGCTTCTCCCCAACCCTCTAAGGTATTGTTTGAGGGCATGTGTGCAATGTAAGGTGGCCGACAATCTTAAATAGGTGTCACAAAACTATAACAACGTGTCAGACACTTTTTTATTAACATACTGACTAACTAGGATATAAAAAAAGACAAAGAACATGAAAGTATTGAGGTACCTACTTATTCCTGTGGACGAACATTTCATTAATGAGTGTATGTCATTTGTATGTGACTTTAATAAACGTTTTTCTATTTCTATTATAACGGTAATTTGAAGAAATTGTTATTCCTAAACTTACCTCATAAAATATTATTTCATAGCCATAATTTGACACAGATTAAACAAGCGTACCTAAACGTTACAGAAATTCTATGCTGTGCACAGCCTAACGTCTATTTTTGCCAACTAACATTATGAGCTTACCTTTCGTTTGGCAAACCTATGTAGCTCTCGTGCCAATAACCGTTGGCATACAAGATATCCCAAGTTCAAGCCAAAAATGTGCCAAATTGGTATAACTGTTGATTAGTTTCGGCTGAGTTAACTGATACGATTTTAAACTGATTTATTAGCTGGTGAACAGGTGTGCAGTGGGGTAGAGGACATATTTTATACTATAGTCTATTAGTTAACATTGTTAAAATCGCAATCATAATAACCCAAGACATGCCACGCTGGGCCACACAGCGCCACCTAGCCCCAAACTAAGCCGAAGCTTGTACTATGGGTACTAGACAACTGATAAACTTACTTAGATAATTTTTTTTTGTAAATAAATACATATTATACATAGAAAACACCCAGACCAATACAAACAGACATGTTCATGAACACAAATGTTTGTACTGTGCGGGAATCGAACCCACGACCCTTGGCTCAGAGGGCAGAGGTCACTACCAAATGAGCCACCGAGCCTGTCAAAAGGGCTATAAGAAAGTTTTTGATTTTCACATTTTAATGCCTTTGGGTGGATTTGCTCATTGCGCGTGTGACCAAAATGGTTATTTTGGTCACATGATATGGATTTGAGCCAATCAGCAGCCGAAATTCGATAGTTAATGACAGCGCGTAAGTCGGTCGCCCTCTCAATCGTACACAGTTTTCTGTCGTCTGTTCATCTCCTGTAAAGTTGGTAAAAATGACTTATGCGGTGTTGTAGGGACGATATAAGGGAGCGACCTATCACCTTTTCGCTCCAAGCCATCCTCACCTGCCCATGGTGCATCGTGCCGAACAACAAATGAGGCTCTGGCAAACCGACTGGTGGCGGTAAAACCATCACGATAGAACGCGTAGCTAAATACCACAGACCGATGACGGGCAGCAGCGTCACCGGAGCGAGAAGCTACGCCCTGCGATCGCCAACCCGCCTGCCCAGCGTGGCGATTATGGGAATATCCTTCAGAAGTTTGCCCTAGGTGGCGAACTACTGGAGAGGCCTATGTCCAGCAGTGGACTGCTGATGATGATGATGAGGGACGATATGGAGTAACCGTGAAGTTACTTCGTTCCCGTTTATCAAGCAATAGCTTTACAGAGCGGCATATCAGTGGCAACTGAAAACTGATCCATTTTGGTTACTAATCCGTTACTGCAGCAACTTTGGTCGCTCTCTTTCATCATAGGTCTCCACAGTTGGTTGCGGCACACAAATGTGAAAATGTTCATGCACAAAATACTAATATTAGAATAGAAATACCTGCACACAATTTTATGGCCACACCTTACCCAACGATTATTATAAAATGTCTACAATATGCTCAAGAGTTATGAAAACAAATGCAACTATATTAAATTCTATACAACACTGTCTAGTCAAGTTACAGAGCGCAATGCGAGACAAAATATCACATAAGACAGCCTCTATTAAATGTTCGTATCGTAGTTTGCGATAAGGCTGGGACGCTATCGATGTAAGTTTAAAAATGCTTATTCCTGAATCTTTGGTCTTTGGTAAGTATCGCCAAAGGACCAAAAGGTAACTGAGATTTTTAACCGACTTCAAAAAGGAGGAGGTTCTCAATTCGACCCGTACTTATATTTTTTTTTGTATGTATGTTACTCGATCTCTCCGCATTATGAATGGATTTTAGTGATTCTTGGTAGGCTATCATTCAGAGGTGGTCCCATATAAATTTTATCAAAATTGACTCAGTGGTTTTTGAAGAAAACAACAAAAACCAAAAAAATATGGTATATATGTCGCAGTCATCTGGTTGAATCTGCTATTCAATTGAATCGCTAGCGCGTTCATTGAATGACGACATTTAATTGAATGCCTAAAGGACAACTCGTCAAGTTATTGAATGAAACGTTCAACGTCTTGACTGAACGTCATTTTAGCATAGTCGTTGAATGGGTAAAAGCCGACTGTTTAATGTTTAGTTTTTAATTTTTCTTTAAAAGTATCCGGAGGCGGCGTATTAATAGGTAAATCCATTCTGTCACACTATTTTATTACGTATAAGTCAGTTTAAAGTAAATCTAATCAAAAAAATAAAAAATATCAACACTCAGGTGATCATGTTCGACGCCATATTTGTTTTAGTGACTACTAACGCCGCGTGGGAAAAGAATGAACTAAATTACAATCACCTGACTGATTTTACATCCGCTCTTTTCAAAGAGCTATGTTTCAATCCGCTACCTAGTAGGACGTTAAGTGACGCGTGTTTAGTCAACGTTCGGTCTAGTCATTCAATTGAATGTCGTCATTCAATGAACGCACTAGCGATTCAATTGAATAGGAGATTCAACCAGATGACTGCGACATATATTCTGGCTGTAGTCTTGAAGTCGGTTTTTATTTTTTTCCAAAAATTTCAGATTATCTGTCAAGAAATTACTCGTCAGCAGCACCGGAGTCAGGTAATGCCCCGAGCATGGGAAAGCGCGTTAAGTCGCTGATTTCCCTCCAATCCTGTCAAACAGTCGTCCCATAGGGCTATGAAAGTGAAAAATGTGTGCTCTTTTACTCTGGGCAATGTTTAAGACTTGATGGCGCTGTGTGGTTCAGAGTGACATATCGTTGATTTATTTATTTATTATTATTTATTGGTATTGCCTATTTATTTATTTACAAAAAAGATTCTGAGTATGTTTATCAGTTGTCCAGTACCCATAGTTTGAATTTCGGCTCAGTTTGAAACTAGATGGCGCTGTGGTCTAGCGTACCTTTATTCCTATAAAAGGAATCCTCGCACTTCCACGCAACATCACAACACAAATCACCGGTTATTACTAACACCGCTTTTGCTTTTGACACCACATCGCTCAGTATCCATAGTACAAGCTTCGGCTCACTTTGAAACTAGATGGCGCTGTAGTCTAGCGTGTCTTTAGTCCTATAAAGGAAGCCTCGCACTTCCACGCAGCATCACAAATCACCGGTTATTATTAACACCGCTTATTGCTATCGACACCACATCGCTCAGTACCCATAGTACAAGCTTCGGCTCACTTCGAAACTAGATGACGCTGTGGTCTAGCGTGCCTTTAGTCCTATAAAAGGAAGCCTCGCACTTCCACGCAGCATCACAAATCACCGGTTATTATTAACACCGCTTATTGCTATCGACACCACATCGCTCAGTACCCATATTACAAGCTGCGGCTCACTTCGAAACTAGATGGCGCTGTGGTCTAGCGTGCCTTTTTTCCTATAAAAGGAAGCCTCGCACTTCCACGCAGCATCACAAATCACCGGTTATTATTAACACCGCTTATTGCTATCGACACCACATCCCTACCGCGATGAAATTCCGAGAATGCTTCGGAGTAATTTCGACGTTCCCGGCGCGTGACTGGAATCCGCCCGTTACCAATAAAGCAATTACTGGTTCCTTCTAATTGCATAAGACGAGTTCTCTTGTAATTTTATTAGGGAAATCTTGTAGTCTGTACCGTAAAGTTGAGTAAGAGGTTAGCGAAAGCCTTTTAGGGTAAATCCATTAGGGCCGTTTCGGTTGCGTGTTCGGTGCACTGGGATCGGATGGGACGCTTGTAATAACGACGTCACTGATTTTGGTGGGCTAGGTAAACTTGGTCATGTTCTATTGGATAACAAGGCTTTTAAGTGACATGGGTAGGTAAATCCTCAATGTGTTTTCCCAAAGTGGCAAACAACTGGAAAGGCCTATGTCCAGCCTTGGACTACAATATGATGATGATGATGATGAGACTTTCTCCACCTTTCAACCATTGGGCTATGCAGAACAGTAGGTAGGTAACGTGCAGAAAAGTTAAACGTTGCTGTTTAATCCTAACCAACGAGGTACGTAAGGGAGCGTTCATCTTTTCGCACCAAGCCACCTCACCTGCCCGTGGTGCATCCTGCCGAATAACAAACGAGACGCTGGCAACCGACTGGTGGCGGTATAGCCATCACAATTGAAGGCGTAGCTAAATACCACAGACCGATGACGGGCAGCAGCGCCACCGGAGCGAGAAGCTACGCCCTGCGATCGCCAACCCGCCTGCCCAGCGTGGCGATTATGGGTATATCCTCCAGAAGTTTGTGTGAGAACACCTGGAGAGGCCTATGACCAGCAGTGGACTGCAATAGGCTGATGATGATGATGATGTCTCCATCCGTCAACCATTGGGCTAAGCAGAACAGTAGGTAACATGCAGCAAAGTTGGTTAGGATTAAACAGCAACGTTTAACGTTGTGGCTGCATATTCTGCAACCCTTATCGTCATCATGATTACACAGGCATAGCGCCAATATCAATTAATAATACACGTAAGCGGCGCTAAGACCACACATAATACGTACACATAGTGTATTACACTGCCGCTGATATTGGCAATTACCGGACAATTGGAGGCGATGTCTGACATCGTGCTGTTAAATTGAGTTAGAGATCGTATTGGTGAGCTATTAACATTAGACGGTTGGACAAGCTATACGATAGTAAATAATAATAACCCAAGACCACGCCATGCCATGCCACGCTGGGCCACACAGCGCCATCTAGCCTCAAACTAAGCCGAAGCTTGTACTATGGGTTTACTTTTTGTTTGGTAAGTTAATACATTTATATGCAGTCCACTTCTGGACATAGGCATCTCCAGTTGTTCGCCACTTATGGCAAACGTTTGGAGGATATACCCATAATCGCCACACTGGGCAGGTGGGTTGGGGATTCACAGGGCGTAGCTTCTCGCTCCGGTGACGCTGCTGCCCGTCATGGGTCTGTGGTATTTAGCTACACCTTCAATCGTGATGGTTATACCGCCACCAATCGCCACCAACCCGCTTGCCCAGGCCGATTTAGGGTATGATGATTTCTCTCTTCTCTGTCGATAGTACACACAACATTTTCCCAGCGGGAAAACAACCATTAAAACTATGAATGGATGAATGGAAACGGGCTGCAGCGTTAACCTAGGTACAAATAAAAGCTGCAATAGACGTATGCTGATGATATCTATCCTTCAGATTCAAACCACAGACCTCAGTTTTCATTCAGTCAACAACCATTAAACCAACAAGGCAGCAGTGACGCAACAAAGAATCCATAGTACAGTCGGCAATATAAAAAGCAATTCATTCACACAGAAGGAGATCGCGTTACGGAGCGAAGTCGTAAAAAGCAAACCGAGCATTTTATTGGGGTCCGAGGGTCTCGGTGCAGCCTCTAACGGACAATACGGACAATGACCGTTGACGGCAAAAGGTTAATGGGCATTTGGCGGAATTACCCGATAGTGATGGAAAGTGGGGCAAAGTTGGATGGAAGTTGAGGGTGTGCTAGATTTCGTTTTCAGGAAACAATTAGGTTCGCCAAACCGCCTGCTACTGTGGAGAGCCCTATGCCCAGCAGTGGACTGCGAGAGGCTAATGATGAGGTCAGTTTCGTACAAATCAGTTTCTGCTGGTCTACCCACGCTTCAAGTTCCTTCAGGCGGAGCTAGTATAGAACCAGGTGGCTCCACCTGTTATCGTCGCTGCGGCATATGTGTCCAGTCCATTGCCATTTCAGCTTCGCAATAATTATAATTATTTATCTATTACTAATCTATACAATCTATCCTATTAAAATAATATGTGTGTGTCTTATGTTGGAGATCCTAATAATAAATTACCAAAAACACACTTCACATAAACAAGGTTATACTGATCTCAGCCTGTGGATTGCACGCTTTTACTGAGGCATGACATTTCTGTGAGCATCACATCATCATCATCATCATCAGCCTATTGCAGTCCACTGCTGGACATAGGCCTCTCCAGTTGTTCGCCACTTAGGGCAAACTTCTGGCGGAAATACCCATAATCGCCACGCTGGGCAGGCGGGTTGGCGATCGCAGATCGCATTTCTGTGAGCAGTCTGACAAATTCATTCCCACTATCGTTCCTGCTCATAAAGAAGCCAGTAACATTACCAAAAGCAGTCGTTGTCCCAACATGTTTGAGCAAAATAGTTAAGACCTTATTTTACAACGTACAAATCTTGTGTTGCTTTTTATTAGGGTCTCCAAGGGCGGGAGATACGTTCCTTTCCTATCGCCACTTTCCCGTTCGTAACGACCAATTCGGACAATGATTTTGACGACGACTGTACCAGGATTGTTAACAGGGATTTTATAAGTAATAAAGTCTGGCACTGATGGGAATTGGCGTCTTTAAATGGGGAACGTAATTTGCGGGTAAGTTTCTGAAGCTGAGTGGTTAAGTGAATAAGTGTACCTACTTACTTACATTTCGTTTCATCTTCTAAAGATATACGACTTAATGGTTAGGGATGTAAGGGAGCGGCCTATCATCTTTTCGCTCCAAGCTAAGCTCACCGTCAGTGGTGCATCCTGCCGAACATCAAACGAGGCGCTGGGAATTGACTGGTGACGGAAAAATCATCACAATTGAAGACGTAGTTAAATACTACAGACCGATGACGGGCAGTAGCGTCACCGGAGCGAGAAGCTACACCCTGCGATCGGCAACTCACCTGCCCAGCGTGGCGATTATAGGAATATCCTCCACATGTTTGCCCTAAGTGGCGAACAACTGAAGAGGCCTATGTCTAGCAGTAGACTGCGAAGCTGATGATGATGATTCTAAATCCGGAATCAACACGGTTAATGAATTGTTCAAATTAAATATTAATTACCACCAATCATTTAAATTTACTAAAACCTAATGAATATCGATCAATTTGTATTTTCCACTAAATACATCGCTAGATAATTAATTAATATCAATTGGTTTGTACAGTTATCAGCTAACGAGTATAAACCTCTCCCAGAAGACCCAGACCCGAGGCAATTTAGAAAATTTATCTCAGTTGTCCCGGCTGGACATTGAATCTGGAAACATCGGATAGTCTGCGTACTGTAACCATTACTCCATTGAGACCGAAAACGGTTAATGTAGTTACTAAAAAATCAATCAATTTCTAACAAAACTTACTCGTAAATAACTAATTATGTACTAAGTCTTAAATCTATCTTACTTCTGTGCACAAAATTAATTGTACTTAATTATTGCAACCTTTGAAACTATAACTAGGTACCACATATTTTATGTCAAAACTGTGTACCGATATAAGCCTACTTGATAAACAAATTACATTCCTATTCATCACACAGAGACCTCAGACTCCATTAATTTAATCTTATTACTTGAGGAGCACTGATTGTATATAACAAGATATACTTATTAGTTTCATTCAGTTAACTGGGATTAGAGAACATTCGTCTTTTAACAACTCTCCGTAAAGGAGCGACGAAGATGTAAGGGGGCGACCTATCCTGCTGAATAACGAACGAGGCTCTGGCAACAGACTAGTGGATAAACATCACGATTGAAGGCGTAGCTAAATACCATAGGCCGATGGCGGGCAGCAGCGTCACCGGAGCCAGGAGCTACGCCCTGCGATCGCCAACCCGCCTGCCCACCGTGGCGATTATGGGTATATCCTCCAAATGTTTGCCCTAAGTGGCGAACAACTGGAGAAGTTTATGTCCAGCAGTGGACTGCAATTGGTTGATGATGATGAAGGAGCGAGGAGTTACACCCTGCGGTCGCTAACCCGCCTCATCATCATCATCATAACCCTATTTCAGTCCACTGCTCTCCAGAAGAGGACTGCAATAGGCCTCTCCAGTTGTATGCTACTTAGGGCAAAAATCTGGAGGATATACCCATAATCGCCACGCTGGGCAGGCGGGTTGGCGATCGCAAGGCGGAGCTCCTCGCTCCGGTGACGCTGCTGCCCGTCATGGGTCTGTGGTATTTAGCTACGCCTTCAATTGTGAAGGTTATACCGCCACCAATCGCCACCAACCCGCTTGCCCAGGCCGATTAAGGGTATGATGATTTCTCTCTTCTCTGTTGACAACATTTTCCCAGCGGAAAAACAACCATTAAAACTATAGTTGTATAATACACTCAAACAATAATAGTAAATTTTCTCCAGCATTCATTAGCCGCCTAAAGACGTAGACTAGGCTTAACTTAAGAATGTTTAAATATACATTGTGTAATAGTTTCTTACTGTTATGGCCGCCCCTCGCTTAAGCTGCAACTTAATTGGGGCTAAGTCTTATACGGATTCTTAGGACCTTTATAAATTAAACGTATACCTACGTTTTAATTAAATTCTTTAAATTAATTTGCATGCTGTACAAGTAAACAAAGATAATTTAGGGACGTACAACTTTCTGAAGAGAAATTTTCTTCACGTTCAACAAACATGTGAAAATAGACTTTATTTTGTACACAAGCTAAAGTAAAATCCATTCTAAGATAGTGCAACCAATCCATTTTATAACTAAAAAAGGAACTAAGAACTTATTGTAAGGTATTCATACTTCATCATTATTATACAACATTGCAGAAAAACATCCTCAAATAAGGGTTGTGGGCCACTTCGATGTAAAAGCTAACAATTTTCATAGGGATAACGAAACGAATGTTTTAGGTTCTATATAAAGAAACACTTATCTACGAGTATACAATAAGTAGGTACGAATGTAAATAGTCAGACCCTTATCGGCCGAATATGGCCTCGAAAGAATATTCTTTCGGATATTAATATATATATTATCATCATCATCTAATGATGGATATATTGCATAGCTTTTAATAAAGGACACGGGTGTTGTTTGAGTGGCAGCCGTGACTTTGAGGGGCAGCGCAGACGACAGACTATCCGTGACGCACTTTTTTTTGCAATTATATGCAGTAACGCACACGACGCGCAAAAATCTGTCGCGGATATTTCACAGACTCAACGCACACGACGCACATCTTCGATCATTTTGTCGGCAGATATCTAGACGCTCTTTTTAAAGACGACGCAGACGCAGACCCTATCGCACAAAAGTGTGACGTCTGCGCTGCACCTGACAGTGATCTGTTGGCAGACAAGTCACCCGGTGGTCGGATGACATAGCTGCGGTGGCCAGAAAACATCGAACGAGATATTTGACGGATCGTATAAAGTGGTTTGAGAGATTGCTAGAGTGTAAAATAATATTGATATAACAAGGATAGTAAAGAATAACAATATCATCATCAGCCCACTGCTGGACAAAGAATAACAACATAGTCTATGAGGTACTCCATCATATGCAAACAACCTTTCTATTTTATTAGCACTGTAAAAATCATTTTTACAGTGCTAAGGAAGGTTGTGTGCGTGCGCGCATGTGTGTGTCTCTGTGTGCGTGAGTAATTTGTGTTTTGTGGGTGTAAATGAATAGGGATATATTGCATAGCACATAACTAGCATAGCTACAACTGTACACACGACCGCTATATCCACATAGAAGATTGTTTTGCCTTCCCCGGGTTAGAAGTATCGCCTTTATTCCGCTGGGCTGCGTTTCACCGTATCCCGTAGGGATATCCGGGAACACGAGATCCTACTTTATGTACCTGCGACTGTATTGGCTTTTATGGGACTAGTAAATGTGTTTCTGCGTGTGTATCGCTTTTTGTATTCCCCTTCGAACTTATTTCGGATTGTTGATACTCGCTCATTCGATATTTGCTTTTCGTATAACTTTGTCCTAGTAATATTATAAATGCGGAAGTTTGGATGGATGGAATATCAGACAACAGACAACATCACATACCTACATTGCTCCGATCACTAAGTAGTTTGAGCACTTGTGTTATGGGTATCAGCATAACGAAGGTAACACAAGATGTAATACTGAAATGCAAATACACGGAACAAACACAAAATGATCAGGAGGCAGGCCAAATGGGCCGTATGGCTATCGCAGAAGACGACTAATGAAATGTAATATAATGGACAATAGCACGTACCTGGTTACGAGTAATATCTACTGTAATTCAAGCAAATTCCCCCCAAATGACAACTGTAGAGTGAGGCAGTAGACGTTTGCAAGCTGATGATGATATGATGATGATGACAAAGAAAATATTATTATACTATATAATAACTTACTCGGCACCGGGGATACCGACGACGTCCAAAGTGGAGGAGATTAAGCAGAAAGGCAGACCGCGGGCTCCGAGACACGGCCTTTGGAAGCAACCGGGACTAACGCTCTGATGATGATGATGATGACTGCATAATAACTTAGTAACTTTCCAATAATATTGCCTTTTCAAAAAGATGATTCACATACACCATCTCTGGACATCCTTTAGAACGTAAACGATTTTTATTCTTCATCAAAAAAAAGTTTTCATTTCGATTCATCTTTCGTCTGTCTCCTTACAACGCGAGCCAGCCAAACAAATTCAACATTATTTGTAGTCGCAGACAAAACTGGAGATTGAAACGATTCTCAGTTGGCGTATGCTCAATCCTTTGCATGATTTGTAGTCTCCGGAAATTTACTAAAAGGCCCGTAACTAGGGCTTCACCAGGGCCAAAGTTACGATAACATGTTATTTTTAACCGACTTTGAAAAAGGAGGAGGTTCTCAATTCGCCTGTATGTATAGTTTTTTTTTCTATATGAATTCCGTCCAATATTCAGCTACGCTAAACGAGGCGCTGGCAACCGACTGGTGACGGTATAACCATCACAATTGAAGGCGTGGCTAAATGCCACAGACCGATGACGGGCAGCAGTGTCACTGGAGCGATAAGCAACGCCCTACGATCGCCAACCGGTCTGCCCAGCGTGGCAATTATAGGTATATCCTCCAGACGTTTGCCCTAACTGGCGAACAACTGGAGAGGCCTATGTCCAGCAGTGGACTGCAATAGGCTGATGATGATGATGATACAGAGGTATGCTTAATACTACTTATTGGGTAGCCAAACCAAAAAATTATAAGCATTCAAAAGTACAAACAGTTTAAAGTAACGCTAGTCGCGTACGCTTTACTTTTGGATGTTAAATAAAAATGCTCTTCCTTCTTAAGAATGCATAGCCTCTCAGACACTCACTTTAAGTTTCTTTGAAGCCGCCATCCAATTCGAATTGAAGACAAAGTGAACCTAATCGTGCATTAAGTCTTTATTACAATACGTCTCGAGGTCCTGTTCAAATCGAATGATAAGTATCATTTCTAAGGACTTTTTTCTATTGTCTAGTAAAGTTTTACAAACTGAAATACGGTAGGGTAAGTATCCTGTGACTGTGGTTATACCACCGCAGTCAGTTGCCAGAGCCTCGTACGTTATTCAGCGGGATGAACCACGGACAGGTGTGAGCGAAAGATGATAAGTCGCTCCCTTACATCCTTTTTAATTTACTAGCAGCCCGCTCCTCGCTTCGCTTCGGATAAATCAATTATTTCAGCTAAACATTTCATACATTGTTGGTGTTTTAGGAAGGACCGCTCATATTTTCTACCAATTAATATAACCTATACACCTCATTTTATAGTGACCTCTGCCTTCTGAGCCAAGGGTTGTGGATTCGATCTCCGCACAGTACAAACATTTGTGTACATGAACATGTCTGTTTGTATTGGTCTGGGTGTTTACTATGTATAATAATGTTTTAATTTACAAAAAAAAAGTATCTAGGTAAGTTTATCGGTTGTCTAGTACCCATAGTACAATACAATCTTCGTCTTAGTATGGAGCTAGATAGCTATCTATGGCTATGTGTGGCCTAGCGTGGTATGTCTTGGATCCCCCGAAAGGCCCCTGCCGGTAAATGCGGCCCTGTGAACATCAAATGCTTAGCATGAGAGGAACGCTAGATGGTGTTTGCTTGTCTTGTGTTCCAGTTCAGCGTTACATAGAAAGGCCTTTGATCACTCAGGCGTGGTCGGCATAATACGAGTACCACTTAAATGTTGTAACATGCTTAACCTTCACTAATATGAATGTTACAGCAAAAGTATCTTTTCATATCAAATCGTTTGAACTAAAATTATTTATTTCTGCAAATAGATTCAAGTGTAAAACTATCGCACGTACAGAGAGGTAGGGCATAGCGAATCTTCGCTCGAATTGAGCCGCCCGTCCGGGGAAGGATGCCCAGTCCACCCTATAGAATTAGCGCAGCCAAATGACCTCCGGGTCGTGTTTCTGCCGGTGAGTAGTATTTCCGGAACTCGTGGGGGGTTAGCGTTGGGCCGGCATGGCGGTGGCAACTGACAGGTAACTGACAAGTTACTTGCCCGCTGTCACAGCGACTTGGGTTTCTCTTTCCATCAGGCGTAGGGAAGCCGTTATGTCGAGGTACTATAAAAAACATTTCTCCTACCAGGAAATCGATATAATGAGAATCTTTAAACCACGAGTAAGAACACTTCTGTTCAGTGGTAGTGAACGCTATTTCTGATAACGTGGTCGCAGGTTCAATCCATACAGTACAAACATTTGTGTGCATGTACATTGTCTCTCTGTATTGGTCTGAGTGTTTGCTACGTTATGTATTTACTTAAATAAAAACACATTATCAGTTGTCTAGTGCCCATGGTACAAGCTTCGGATTAATTTCCGACTAGATGGCGCTGTTAAGCCCAGCGTTGCAATGGGTTATTATTTATTATTACGGTTATGTAAACAAAAAGAATTAGGTAAACCGTCCTTCATTTTCTCTTATACGGATAAGTAAACAAGTTTAAAATAGTGTTGTTCATTCAATGTTTGCTGGTCGCAAAATACTGGAATTTCAGCATCAATAGTATCTGCGGAAGCTGCAGCCTGTGAAATGGTGTTTGGTTGGTTTATCGAGTCACTATCTACCGGACATACGGGTGTGAAGATCTGGCTTTAGCTCAAATGAAAGAGACGATATTTAAGTGAGAATGTCTGTGTGGTTTCCGGATACAGAAAAGGACCACCTCATCTGATTCCGTGGTTGAACCCGTGGATGTGAAGACCAGGATTTTTTTAAAAGAGGGGAATGCATTAGGCACCTTCATGCCGTCTCTGGGGGGAGGCGGCATAGTGTGTGGGACTCACATCTCCCAAAATGGAAGGGCATACCCACTAAACCCCACTGTGTCACCAGTGGGCAGTAAGTTGCAGGGACACGGGTAGCGCCGAAGCATACGGCCACATCCCTGCCTGCCCTGGCCAGCCGCAGATGATAAGCGGCCGACACTCCTGGTCCGGGGAGGGCAAATACCCCTGCCCTCGTGCAATGGTGTGGCTGCATCCACCACACCGTTACGCCCCTATGCGTGGATAGCGCCCCCGCACTCACCACTCGGGAAGACTTAGCCCACAGGATTTAGCCCAACTGAAAGTATTTACGACGATATTTTAGTGTGGTTTCCAGATTTAGGATAGGACCCATTTCCCGTGGGTGTCGCAGAAGATGAACTAAGGGAACAACGGGAAACGGGCACCTTGGATACAAAAAAAAACCTAATGCAGTCACGACTTGCCCACTAAGCGTGTGTGACTGGCTGACTGAGGTGGGTGACTAAGGCAAATCACCCATGGCAATTGCAATGGGGGAGGCCTATGTCCAGCTGTGGACGTTTACGGGGGACGGTCTTTTTTAATATAGGGAGCGTCGTGACACCCGGCGTCCAGCGCAGTGCGTGCATTCGATCAGAACATCTTATCGGGCAGCTAAGCGGCCTCTTGAGCGTTTTCCGTTGACTTTGCCAGAAACCATTAACTGTTCCAGATTATGTCCGTCTATTCTGGCAACGAAACCGAAGAAGTCAAGCTCTCTGCGGAGGCGTATCCATGAAGGTTTCACTAGCATTAATTTCCAATACACTCCCGCGCCAAACTTTCATCTCATCCCACTCCATATCACTGTAATCTGTCCTTTCCATCTCACGAGGACCGTATGTATCGCAACATTTCCATCGGTGACTGAGCACGGCTTGGAACCAAACGCTACCCGATATCGGTGCATTGATATTTTCCGTTGCAAGCCTCGAACGTGTTGATATTTTCCAGTTTTACGCCCCTGCAATCGCAAAATGTCAATAAAAAGTCGACACATGGACGCTTTTTACGGGCTTAGATAAGACTATCGCTTAATGGAGCGAAAACGTGCGATTAGAAAATGATAGATGCTGTGGAGACGAGCTGTCTGTATGAAAGCTTTATAAATAACAATTTCTTCATATACGTATGTTTTTCTCGACTAAGAAATGGCTCGGGAGCTCACTTAAAAAAATCCTATTCCATGTGCACTAGGGTTTTTAACAGGTTTCCTAAAGACATTAGAGAATTCACTCTGATCAACATTAAAGCGAAGCTCAAAACATTGTAATAGACAAAATGGTAAATACTCCGTGTGTGATTGGCTACAAGTTGGAGCAAGGAATTACTTAGACAGAAAGTTGGCGTTGAAACCTCCTATGTACTGGGCTAGTCTTTGAATATTGGACACTGTGGCCGAAATTCAGTCAGGAGATTACAATATGCAGCCGATAAATAGATAGATAGAAACTCTTTACTGCACAAAAACACAGAAATTATAGCAAAACACATTACAAACAAAACAAAGTACAACTAAAGCGGTCTTATCGCTAGCGATGCCGATGTATTCGATCAATCAATCAAAAATCTCTTCAGGTTTGAGACGAGCACTTACAAAGCGTCAATACTAAATACAGTAAAGTAAAAGGAATTAAACTACAACTGGATTCGGAATGCAGCTTCTATCGAGATGTTTCAATTACAATTTTTCTTACAATGTTTGTCATATTAAATCATTCATATTTCATTCAAATTATATAAAACTAGGGATGTAAGGGAGCGACCTATCACCTTTTCGCTCCAAGCCATCCTCACCTGCCCGTGGTGCATCCTGCCGAACAACAAACGAGGCTCTGGCAAACCGATTGGTGGCGGTATAACCATCACGATAGAAGGCGTAGCTAATATCATAGACCGATGACGGGCAGCAGCGTCACCGGAGCAAGAAGCTACGCCCTGCGATCGCCAACCCGCCTGCCCGCCTGACTGCAATAGGCTGTTGATGATGTTGATGATATAAAACTAAGTGAGATTTAGAAGATGACGAGATGTTATCGTCCAGGAAGACCTCAACTTTGTAGTAGTTTCAAAGAGATATCTACGTGCAGTGGCTGTGTGACTCAATAGTATCCCTGTAACAATAGGAATTCAATCAATTCAATCATTCAATCAACATTTGAAATTCCCATTGTGAACGGGCTACTCTAAATATACGCACGCATCAATCGGTTTTTGGTCGGGATCTAAATCAAATGCAAGCTCACAATGCGTTGTTTTGAGCCGAAGTTAACGTTTGGAGCCTGTGCCTATTGAAATAAGTATCGGGGTGTAGTGAGAGCATAATACATAAGTAGGTATTGTCTAGGTAAGACATTTATCGGACAGTCCGATAAATCTTAAATATATAAAACTCAAAGGTGACTGACTGACTGACTGACATAGTGATCTATCAACGCACAACCCAAACCACTGGACCGATCGGGCTGAAATTTGGCATGCAGGTAGATGATATAACGTAGGCATCCGCTAAGAAAGGATTTTGATCAATTCTATCCCCAAGGGGTTATCCCCTCACGGAACGGGAACCTGGAACGGGAGTTATTGGGGAAAAAATTGTATGTAAACATCTAAACACGCGGACGAAGTCGCGGGCAAAAGCTAGTGTCTTATAAGCCCTTAATAAGTCCGAATCGGACATGAGTGGATATGAGTGGTAAGGGACCTTAATTATTAAGACTCTCCTGCTCATCCCGTCCCTCTTGTTACACCGTATCTCATGAACTTTCACATCGAACCTCTCAAATGAAGCAGTAAGGTAGGGTTATGGTCTTCAGGTGTTCAGCGACCTTTGACTTCTAACAGCTGATTTTGCGCGCCCTTTTGATTGGTTAAACTTAAATTGGAGGTTATAGGTTATTCTTCTTCTTCTCTGTCGTTTCGCTCTTGGCGGAGCGGTCGTGGTCACGTAGAGGCACCCACATCGGTGGTAGAGGCGGACACAGCTTTCCGCACGATCTCCCGCCATCTCTCCCTGTTGGCAGACTGTCTGGCGCAGTCAGATTCCACGGGTTCCCACTGCTGTTTTGACCTGATCAATCCAACGCATAGGAGATCTTCCGCGTGGCCTTGTCCCTTCCACCTTTCCCTTATAGGTTGTGCAGATACATTTTTTTATATCATCATCATCAGCCTATTTTATATGTATATTCAATCTAAAATATATTAGTTGCTATTGTGTATCTTTGCAGTTTTTCACTCAGTGTACCCCAGTCCGACCTTCGTGTTCCGTTTCAGCTCTGAAGCAGTCTTTGGAGTGATGTTTGTTCCAGGACGCGGAGTGTGTCGTGCGACAACGGAACATGGCGGCGTGTTGACTTGTGTTACACTTAGCGGCGCACAGTCGAGTGTACCGACAGGAAACATCTGCTTTAACCCGTCGTATTAGTCTAGTACGCAATTCTCCCTCCAAGCTACTACTACGGGTCTTGCGAGGTCTTCTCTCGGAGTCCTCACTTTTTTTTTATGCGAGAGGCGGCAGACGAGCAAGTGTGATGCCTGATGGTAAGCAGTCGACACCGCCCATGGACACCCGCAGCTCTAACCGAGCTTAGGGTCGCTGCCGGCCTTTTAAATATGAATACGCTCGTTTCTTGAAGGTTCCCAAGTCGTGCGGGCTTCGATGTTATTCATCTTTGCCCGGGCCTCTTCTACGGTTCTTTTTCTTCCCAGGTGGTGTTTACTCTGCAGGCTACCCTTCCGTGCAACATGGCGCGTCTGCGGCTAACAAGGCATAAGGCGTGTCTGTCCGTCAGCAAGCCGAGGTGACGGATCTATCGTCGATTGCAGTGGGCCGGTCCGGGGGTCGACGCGGCGGGCCTGAGACATGTGTCACTGCAGGAGGTGCGGTGATTGTTGCGTGGGGTGACGGTGTGGCGATTGGTGTTGACCCTCCAAGCCACCCTCACCTGCTTGTGGTGCATCCTGCTGAATAACAAACGAGGTTCTGGCAATGAGTAGACTGATGCCGGTATAGCCATCATGATTGAAGGCGCGGCTAAATACCACAGGCAGCCGGGCAGCAGCGTTACCGGAGCGAGGAGCTATGCCCTAAGATCGCCAACGATTATGGGTAAAGCCTTTGCCCTAAGTGGCGAACAACTGGAGAGGCCTATGTGAACAGTGGACTGTGATGGGCTGATGATGATGATTATGTACCCTACATCGGCGATTGCAGTTTGATAGCGAAGGTAGAAAGGAGGTATTTCAAAACAAAAATTTGTTGACTAATTGTCCTACATCCTATAATAGTGTTAGTTACCATCTCTTGACATTATTGCACTTCATCGCGAAACGAACTGCACAGTGCTACGTGTAGTCCGGGCGCCCGCGCTAATTAAATAGCTCGCGCGGTGACAGCTGTCCGCGACAGTCATAGACCGGGAGTCGGACGCAAAAATCTTTACGTTTTGCTGATTTCTCCATGATCGCTTTTAAATTTTCGTGTCGTGTCATTAGACATGAGGTGTTCGGGATTTGACGCTTACATTTTTTATAGTAGCTCGTCATAATGGCTTCCCTACGCCTGATGGAAAGCGAAAGAGACGCCCAAGTCACTGTGACAACTGGCAAGTAACTGGTCAGTTACCTGTCAGTTGCCACTGCCATGCCGGCTCAACCCCAACCCCCCACGAGCTCCGGAAACCCTACTCACCGGTAGAAACACGACCCGGAGATCATTTGGCTGCGGTATTCTATAGGGTGGAGGTCCTTCCCCGGACGGGCAGCTCAATTCGAGCGAAGATTCAACACACAACGAAGAACATTATATCACTTTGGACTATACTTAATATGGAACAATGGAATACAGCTGTAGTCTGCGATTCAAATATCTCCATAAATCAAAGAACTCAGAACCACATACAGAATCAACATCTCAAAATGCTCACTGTAGCTCGTCTCTCGCTCACTAGTACTATAATAGTTGCAATCTCTATAATTATTACCTTTTTCAAAGGATTTTTCCATCACTTATCTTCAATCTGCAAACGTCCATACGGGATATAGGTAAGCCTCTCTCAATAACATTTACCATTTGGGAGAATATGCCTTAGTCACCAAGCTTGGCTGGCAGACTTGTAACCGCAGTCGTTTCCTAGCATTCCGTATTTTACGATGAGATGGGGTGGTCCTGTTCTAAATTCGGAATCCACATGTAGATACCTACATGGGGTACCTACCCAATGTAATCCGTAACCCATTAAAACATGCCGAAATGTTAACCCCAGCTCTCGGACTGGCCAGTTTCAAGCAGCGAGCCAAAGTTATGAGAGCGGAAATGCGGGCCACAGCTCTGCACCTTCCGCCGGTCACGCCCGGCGGGATATTAATCGTTCTTGATCACTCATCCGCCAACATTCCGGTGTATTTTATCGTCCACATCCCTATCTATAATACCAAGTTGCAATCTCTATACCTAATAGTAGGTACATTTTTCAAACGATTTTTCTATCACTCATCATCATTTTCAGCCTGCAAACGTGTCATTTGGGGGGATTTGCCTTAGTCACCACTCTTGGCAGGTGGTTAGTGACCGCAGTAGGTTTTATTTGTAACCAGATAATCGAGATGAGATAGGATGTTCCTATTCTAAATCCGTATACCACACGCACAAAGTGAAACTAACTGATAAAAAGTATAGTAGGTAGCCTAAGAAATATCACTTAGTTATAAATTAATAAAATAATATTATATTATTAGCAGAAAATATTTATTTTATTATATTTAATGAACTAAAAATCCTAACATCTGCTGGTTTCTAAATGAGATGGATTGATGATAATTTTTAATCTTTTAAATGTTCGATTTAAAAAATGGCAAGTAGGTACATAACTTTACTCGTAGATAGGTACAGTTTAAAAAAATAACAAAAATGTAGGAGTTATAATATGTAAAACAGCGCCATCTAGAGAAAGCAGAACACACTTGTGAAACAGCTACAACGGTCTTGATTTTCTTATCAGGGAATACACCAACAATATTTCAGGTCGCAAGATACCTATACTTGTATTGGCTAGTTTCTACTCGTAATTCCAAACTCTTTTCCGTGAAATAACTGTAACAACTCATCTGGCCTTGGTGTCGACTACATACCGAACCTAGTTGAAACAGGGAATATAGGGCTGCCTTTTTCCTCGTGGGTTCCAGATTTAGAATAGAACCACCCCATCTCATCCCGTGGGTGTCGTTGAAGACAACTAAGGGAACAGGAAACTGACACCAGCATTTATTTGGGTTAGATTTGAGGTAGATAGGATTGTTAAGAACACTAAAAAATGTTTACTTTGAACTTTTAATGACTTTGGCTTCGCAGGTCAAAACCAATTATTCACGAAATTGATTTGGTATGGTATCGAATCCATAATCTTTAAATAAAAGAATAAGAATGAAAACAATTACTTAATCCAAGAATTAAAAAAATTGTTTTAATTCTTATTCTTCTGAAGATTATGGATTTTTATTATGTTGTAGGTAAACTAGAGAAAAATAAATCAAAACTTGGTTTGGCCTCGTAACAAATTGTAGGTACGTATAGAGATTTAATTTGATTTCATTTCGTGTTCCCTTCAAATTCGTATCTAAACTAATTACAGTATTTCAAACAAATACTTCAAAAGAGGCAATCATTTAATTGTTATTGCAAAACATCTGAATGGCACCGAAATTGCCACTCCACCTCTGGAGAGGTAAACAAGCCCAATTGGATTATATTTCGTGTAGAAATTGGAGGTTAATAGACATCACAGTATCGGAAATGTGCCAAAAATATTTGTTCTTCCTAGCCTTCTAATGAATGAAAATGTTAAATATCTTTCTTTAATTCTCGTATTTATTTATTCATAATAATATAGACTTATGACAAGCACTTATGAATCGACAAATTAAATAAACAAAAATTACCGCCGTGTTCGGAAGGTGGTTTTCTATCGGGAAGAAACTCGATAGTTACTCTTTTTCATGGCCATTTTTTTTAGAACTTTTTTATTAAAATGTTCATGATAAATTTAAAATCATACCTACAGTGCAAAGCTTAAAATTGAGTTTAGGTATACGATTCAAAACTAATTTTTAATATAACAAAAGCAAGATTGTACCTAATACTTTCAGATATGATTTATAATTTATGAATGGACAAATTAAAATGATCAATCTTATTCGCCAAATCACGTAAGAGTCGACTAGTCAACTTCTGAGATTTCAGCTTCTCAGCCGGTAGTAGGGTATTTTTATTTTAATGTGCGGAGTAAAGTTCGGTTTTGGTTTCGGCTGAAAACCACGCTGAAAACCCTGTTTTGGTCGGAGGCACAGTACGCAGTTGGCCTCGTAACAAATTGTAGGTACGTATAGAGATTTAATTTGATTTCATTTCGTGTTCCCTTCAAATTCGTATCTAAACTAATTACAGTATTTCAAACAAATACTTCAAAAGAGGCAATCATTTAATTGTTATTGCAAAACATCTGAATGGCACCGAAATTGCCACTCCACCTCTGGAGAGGTAAACAAGCCCAATTGGATTATATTTCGTGTAGAAATTGGAGGTTAATAGACATCACAGTATCGGAAATGTGCCAAAAATATTTGTTCTTCCTAGCCTTCTAATGAATGAAAATGTTAAATATCTTTCTTTAATTCTCGTATTTATTTATTCATAATAATATAGACTTATGACAAGCACTTATGAATCGACAAATTAAATAAACAAAAATTACCGCCGTGTTCGGAAGGTGGTTTTCTATCGGGAAGAAACTCGATAGTTACTCTTTTTCATGGCCATTTTTTTTAGAACTTTTTTATTAAAATGTTCATGATAAATTTAAAATCATACCTACAGTGCAAAGCTTAAAATTGAGTTTAGGTATACGATTCAAAACTAATTTTTAATATAACAAAAGCAAGATTGTACCTAATACTTTCAGATATGATTTATAATTTATGAATGGACAAATTAAAATGATCAATCTTATTCGCCAAATCACGTAAGAGTCGACTAGTCAACTTCTGAGATTTCAGCTTCTCAGCCGGTAGTAGGGTATTTTTATTTTAATGTGCGGAGTAAAGTTCGGTTTTGGTTTCGGCTGAAAACCACGCTGAAAACCCTGTTTTGGTCGGAGGCACAGTACGCAGTACCTACTGTAATAAGTAACAATTATAAAAACCTATAATTTGTCTTGAACTCACTCAGGGCCGTCTTAAGTATATTCGGCGCCGGGGTGCCGAACTCAACCTGCGCCAGATCTGCGCCGCACCACCTGGCCGCGCCGGGCATGTTCCCCCGGGCGCCCTGCACCCGGGGGAGCCTGCCGGGCGCACCCTTGCACCCCCTGGTAGAGACGGCTCTGCTCACTTTCAACAGCCTTGATCCATCCGCTGCTGAAAATGGGCATCACTTCATGCGCGCCATATTTTCTGTTCAGGCCTTGACCGATCCAAATATGACACATACAAACACGTAACCACTTTGACATAAACTAAATTTAATATAGGTACAAGCCTCTATGTCAGTAACTATGCAGAAATTAACAATAATAACTATAATAAGCCTCCAAAATTACAAATATTTCCGATCATATTATCCGCAGGCTGATAATAACGTTATGCCTGTGGTTTCACCTATGAAGATAATGAAAATTCCTAAATTTTAGACCCAGCTTTAAATAGGTATATGTGGTATACCGCCATGTCACTATAATGTACATGCCCCGGCCTTGCAAACAATGTACCTAGTTATGAAATGAAATGAAAATACCTTTAGGTATTCACATAACACATTAAGTCTAGTACTTAGTAGTAGAATCGTCAAGTTAGCAACAAATGTGAATAAAATTTATGTAAAAGAAGCTACCGCCGAGTTCGGAAAGTAGATTTCTACCGAGAAGAAACGGCAAGAAACTCGGTAGTTACTCTTTTTTAATCGCCAATTGTTACAACATGTTTTTGTGTTAGGTAGTTACAATATTTATAAATATTTTAATGATATACCTACAATTCAAAGTAAAAGTTGAGTTTATATAGGTACCTAGGTAATGCAAAGTTCACTACGAAGCAGCAGTCCAGGAGATGGTCGTCGTTGAGGAAATCTTCTATTCTATAATAGCCCCCTTTCATAAGGAAAGGCTTCATGTAGGTATGATTTGAATTTATGTTAAAATTTATGTTCTAGTTACTCATATTTTCATATTTTGCAAGTAACGGAAGGGAAAAATTACTCTCGTTATTTACGCACCGCCCACATGTGGGAAAGGAGGAGAGCATACTGGCTAAGTCCCACTGTGTCGATACGGTACCTAGGTCCGAAGCAAAATGACGCATCATCTTCATATATCAATAGAATCGAATATTAGAATCCCATTAGAGACAAATGACATACCTACATGTGGTAGAGAATCTCCTCTTTATGATAAATCAAAGTCCGATTAATTAATATTGGCTAGCCCGTTGGTTTAGTGGATTCAATGTTGTCTTAAGACTAAGAAGCCCCAATTCATCGTGCGCCTGGTGTCTCTCCGGTCGTGTTAAAGTATCGCCACTGTTGTACACTTTAATATCAGTGTACTTGATTAAAATTTGTCTTGGAAATTGACCTCTGCAGCCGAAATTCGGTCAGAGTATTAATTATTCATAGGCAGATAGATTAACGGCTCATCTGAATACGCGTTAATGCAAAAATATGCTCAACGACACAAAGCAAACTATAAACAGCTTCCTATTCTCACAAACCAACTATTTATTCGGCTTATTTATAGGCGAAATAAATAAAAGCAATAGTGTTTGGCGCCTGAATAATACAGAAGGCAATTTAGTAGTGCAGCGCGCCTGCAGATTGCTATAAGCCGAGTGGCAGGCGTTTCAAATTGCTTTTTCCTTTTGCCGCTTCGGCAAACTGAATGTTCGTTGCATCCTGGAAGGTCTGTTGTATATTCTGACGAACTTAATAGAGTAAACAGGAGCTGTTTGCTTGTAGTCTATGCAATTTTGGAGTAACTAAAAAAAGACAGTCGTTTGCTTCACACCTTTATTCATTCTATGACTTAATGGCACGGGGTAGGAACGAGGAACCAAAACCTCTTGATTCGCGGCACTATCGTCTGAATGGTATGCGGATGACAACGCTGTCCAGCACGTGTTGTTCGGGAGAGAAAGGAGAGGATGGGATTAGTTGGAAGAACTCCTCTAAGTATTCCCCATTGTACGACGGTAGAGAACACTAAGAATGTGTCTCTACATAGTTGAAGAGTTTCTAGAGTCTTGGTCACCTCTTGATCCCAACAATAAGAATAGCACGTCGCTGCAACGCACCCCGTGGGTGTTGTCTACGACGAAGGGGGATGACGGGGGATGCGATGTGGGCGTCCTATTCTTAATCTGGGCACCACAGGGGCATGTACGGCCTATGTCCAGCAGTGGAGGTTTCCAGTCTGATGATATTGAAAGGAAATATGAAATATACTCGTACATAGGTATATCGTGGTAAAAGCACTTACTTATTAAACACACTCTCTAATTAGTCAAGATTATCGGCATAATGAACCACCACTCTGCCAATCAAGCTTCGGTTTACCGAATTAATTATTAATCTTGTTGTCATGACAACATAACAATGAGTAGGGAGGCATCATCGAATATCCGCTAACATTAGACTACATAGTAGGTATGTTATTACAGCAATATACATATATGAATATCTATACTGGGTTCATTACGCAGCCATTATTACCAGACACTTATAAGTTTTGAACTGTTTCTACAATGCTTCTTCAGTTGTTTCCTCAATCATTACTGAGGATCCGTGTAGGTATATTAATCACTGACAAACTACTCGATCTGTTTGTCTATGGCGGGCATAAGAATCCAATTATTCAACGTCCATCCAAAAATTCTCCGTATTGATTACAATTTTATATTGTAAAAACACCACAAAAAAAAAGATGTCCAATTTATATAGACATCCTACTATCCTACTTATAAATATAATCCTATCCTATCCTACTATTAATATAAATGAGAAAGTTTGTTTGGTGAGTGGATGTTTGTTCTTCTTTCACGCATTACCTACTCACTTAACGGATTTTAATGAAACTTGACAGCAATATAGCTTAAACGTTGGATTAACACAGGCTACGTTTTATACGAATACGCGGGCAGAGCCGCGGGCAGCAGCTAGTAAGCAAAAAAATACCGCACAAGAACATGCGCACGTGTTATACGAATTCGCAAGTCATTGCCGTACATAATAGCGATACCTTTTTTGCCATTTAGGTAAGTCATAGAGTTGTTAATGAACAAACAATGTTGATCGGACACATACAATGTTTGCTTGTATGACATAAGTTGTACAACAATATAAAAAAAAACCTGTTTCCAGTCTATTGCCACTGTCATCCATGGCTCGGGAACATGGTCGATCTATTTTATTGCTTTTTTATTATAATTGGTACTATTGGTATTACAAGAGCATAGATTTGGTGTTGTTTGTTCTTAAGTTCAGTGAAGTGATAATAATCAAGAAAATAAATCGTCGCCGAGCGTCGATCGACTTGGCGCCTTACATCTGTGTACCCATGAATGACTTATACCCTGCCTACAGTGCTATTAGTTAGTGCAAGATAGCGTTACCAGTCTAAGCACAGTATTTATGTTTGCATCTTCGTCATTGACCAAAAGAGGAGCCCAAGTCCCTGCGACAACGGGCAAGTAACCTGTCAGTCAGTTGCCACCGCCACGGCGGCCCAACCAGCTGGCGATGCAACGCCCACCCCACGAACTCCGAAAAACCCTACTCACCGGCAGAAACACGACCCGAAGGTCATTTGGCTGCGGTATTCTATACGGTGGAAGTCAAGCGAAGTTTCGCTATACCCTAACTGTGTTGGATTTGTTCTCCTCATTGGATCTCATGTCTAGCAATTAAGCACGAAAACGTAACTCATGTTGATGTTACATCATCATAATGTAGATGACAATTTTCAATCGTCATTGTTAAGCAGTAGGTATAAGGTTAGAAACAATAATCCATTTATCGCGAGACAATCTTATATTGATAAAATTTCCGTCTACTAAGTAGGTAAACACCATTACGCGTTACGCTTTCGAATATTTATATTATCGAATTTTATTTTAACACATAATATTTATTTTCTTATCACAGCTTATCACAATATACAATTACAAGTGAAAACCTATCGAACGTATTGTAAAGGTTCTAAATGTCATGGAATGTCGTTTCACGAATCGAACAAATATAAAACCTTGTTTTATCATCGAAAAGCAGTAGCGAAATCTTTCCCAAGCCTGTCTCGAGCGGCATTTTTTTTTATAGTGGCTCGACATAATGGCTTCCCTGCGCCTGATGGAAAAGGAAAGAGAAGCCCAAGTCGCTGTGACAACGGGCAAGTAACTGGTCAGTTACCTGTCAGTTGCCACCGCCATGCCGACCCGACCCTAACCCCCCACGAGCTCCAGAAACCCTACTCACCGGCAGAAACACGACCCAGAGGTCATTTGACTGCGATATTTTTTTTTTTTTTTTATAGTGGCTCGACATAATGGCTTCCCTACGCCTGATGGAAAGCGAAAGAGAGGCCCAAGTCGCTGTGACAACTGGCAAGTAACTGGTCAGTTACCTGTCAGTTGCCACTGCCATGCCGGCCCAACCCTAACCCCCCCACGAGCTCCGGACACCCTACTCACCAGCAGAAACACGACCCGAAGGTCATTTGGCTGCGGTATTTTATAGGGTGGAGGTCCTTCAACGGACGGGCGGCTCAATTCGAGTGAGGATTCGCTATGCCCTACCTCTCTTATCACAGCTTATCACAATATACAATTACGAGTAAAAACATATCGAACGTATTGTAAAGGTTCTAAATGTCATGGAATGTCGTTTCACGAATCAAACAAATATAAAACCTTGTTTTCATCATCGAAAAGCAGTAGCGAAATCTTTCCCAAGCCTGTCTCGAGCGGGATTTTTTTTTATAGTGGCTCGACATAATGGCTTCCCTGCGCCTGATAGAAAGGGAAAGAGAAGCCCAAGTCGCTGTGACAACGGGCAAGTAACTGGTCAGTTACCTGTCAGTTGCCACCGCCATGCCGACCCGACCCTAACCCCCCACGAGCTCCAGAAACCCTACTCACCGGCAGAAACACGACCCAGAGGTCATTTGACTGCGGTATTCTATAGGGTGGAGGTCCTTCCCCGGACGGGCGGCTCAATTCGAGCGAGGATTCGCTATGCCCTACCTCTGCTGCCGGTATAACTATGACGATTGAAAGCGCAACTAAATACCAGCTGACCGATAGGCCGATGACGGGCAGCTTCGATCTGCGATCGCCAATCCGCTTGCCCAGCGATTATGGGTAAAGCCTCCAGGTGCCTAAAGTGGCGAATAACTAGAGAGGCCTATGTCCAGCAGTGGACTGTGGTAGGCTGATGATGATGATGATGAAAAATAGAGTCCTCCTGCAAAAGTCAGGACGTCTGTGAACGCTATGCCAGACACTGATTCGTTACCAATGAATACTTAAAATGGGATGTAAAGGAGCGGCCAATCAACTTTACGCTCCAAGCCAACCTCACCTGCCCGTGGTGCATCCTGCCGAATAACAAAAGTGGCGCTGGCAACCAACTGGCGGCGGTATAGCGATCACGATTAAAGGCGTAGCTAAATACGTGCCGATGATGGGCAGCAGCGTCACCGGAGCGAGAAGCTACGCTCTGCGATCGCCAACCCGCCTGCCCAGCGTGGCGATTATGGGCATATCCTCCGGATGCTTTCCCAAATTGGCGGACAACTGGAGAGGCCTATGTCCAGCAGTGGACTGCAATAGGATGATGATGATGAATACTTAAAAAAAAATTGTAAACATACTTACCATCAACTCACATGACGCTTACAATCATTGACCGTACAAATCTGGCGTGAGTACGCGAATTCAAGTTTCATACTATCTTGCCGGTTCACGATTATGATTTTGTCTAGTAAGTAGGTAAGTTACACAGCATGACTGGTTCATTTCCACCATATATCGGTCGCACAATGTACATTTGTATTTATACGATCAGTCGCAGCGGACTCGACGGTACCTTCCTCAGTGTGTGATGTGTTAGTTGTACAAAATTTGATTTGCTGATTATCGTCTTGTCACATCGTAGTTGGTTGAATACTTGAACTAAGCGTAAGTTATTTTGTTATTAATTGAAAGCACAATAAAGAGATTTCCTGCTAAATAATTTGTTAACTCTTAAAAAGGGTTCCAAATGAATGTGTTCTTTATGTATGTTTGTTTAATCAAATTGAAAATTCATAATATACTTACTTCATTTGCGTAGGTTTGAAATAAATATGTACTTATAAATTGTTAAAATTGAAACTACCAACAGCAAATTTTGAAAAATAATTAAATAAATCACACAACATCACATAAATTGCTCCGATCCCAAAGTAAGAAGCTTAATCACTTGTGTTATGGGTATCAGACACGGAACAAACAAAAATGTTTCCTGACACGAATGTTTGCCCCGAGTGCGAATTGAACACACGACTCTTGGTTCAGAAGGCAGGTGTCACTACCAATTGCGCCACCGAGCCAGTCGAAATATAGCATTTTGAATTTTTATCGCGTCATAATTAATTAATAGAAAATTACCTAAATATCCCAGTGCCCGAAAGCGACAACTGCTCACAACATTTAAACTTGAGACCCTCTTTGGAGACAATATTATTATAAACTGTTGAAAATAAAACTTAAAAAAAAAAAGAAATAAAGAAGTTAATGATCTGGGTGACACCTCCTTTTCTGCTAGTCATCATGGTAGTTATTCAAACCAAAAACCATAGTACCTAGCAGACCAGTTGGTTGTGCATAATCATTCATTGCCAGCAATAACTAGCTGATTAATATTGTTTGTATACTGTATCTAGTTGTAGGTGTAAAAAATATCATTGATAAGATAACATAGTAATCAAATCATCGATGAATTGTGAAAATATTGAGCTAATGTACAGTATTTCCTTAACAAAAAGTATATTATCAGACAACACCCCAGACAGTTATCAGATCTCAAAGTAAATGAATCAAGCAATTGTGCTCAACCTATTATTGGCAATCCACAACTGTGCGCTCCTCTCGCAATTTCCTGCCCCGCACGACTAAACTGTGGAATGCTTTGTCTCCAGCGGTATTTCCGGACCGATACGACCTTCAAATCTTCAAGAAAAGAGCATACCTCTTTCTTAAAAGCCGGCAGCGCAGCTGTAACTCCTGATGTTGCAGATGTACGTGGGCGGCGGTTATCACTTACCATCTGGTGAGCCGTCTGCTCGTCTGCCCCCTATTTCATAAAAAAAGAAAAAAAAACAACCTCTTAATGGTTTTCTTGCATCTAACCGATTCGCTTTTAGCAAAGCTTTAAAACACAGTGGATGGCGCGATGGTTATAACACGCATTAAGCATGGCCGAGAAGAGAAGGCAAGACGTAGAGTTTGATTCCCGGCCGGATAAATTTAGAAAACTTATATACTTAAATCGACACTGATCTGGGTGTTTTGGGTAGCGCATCATTCATTAACTGGTACTCATAATACAAAAAGACGTGAGATTTTTTGTATTATGAGAGTTAAATGATGTCGACTCCTAGTGTTGCAGGCGTCTGTAGGCTTGTTGCCACTTTGGTGGTTTAAAAAACTCTGAGAGTCTTCTTTTAGCCGGCTTGGCTCGGGTGTAATAATATTATGCATATATTTTATTATACACATAATCCTTCCCTTTGAGTTCCTCTATCTAAAAAACTGGGATGTAAGGGAGCAACCCATCATCTTTTCGCTCCAAGCCAACCTCTCCTGCCCGTGGTGCATCCTGCCAAATAACGAACGAGGCGCTGGCGACTGACTGGTGGCGGTATAACCATCACAATTGAAGGCGTACCTAAATACCACAGACCGATGACGGGCAGCAGCGTCACCGGAGCGAAAAGCTACGCCCTGCGATCGCCAACCTGCCTGCCCAGCGTGGCGATTATGGGTATATCCTCCAGACGTCGGCCCTAAGTGGCCAACAACTGGAGAGGCCTATGTCCAGCAGTGGACTGCAATAGGCTGATGATGATGGTGATCTAAAAAACTGCATCAAAACCCGTTGCGTAGTTTTGAAGATATAAGCATACCATATGAACAGACAGAAAACAAAAGTGACTTTTTTTTATACTGTGGTAATTAGCCAAACGTTGGCCATTACCTCCCCTGATGTTAAGCGACGCAATAGCTTACGATTGAGCTTATTAAATGTGAAATATCAAACAGATACCTATAAATTGTAGATATGAGAAATTTTCCATATTGTTTCAGATGTTACCCAAAAAATACGCTGTACTTTTCTTCCTGTCCCTCATATCAGCAAACGAAGCCCTAAGGATTCTGATATGGTTTCCGTTTTTCGCCAAAAGTCACGACAGTTTGAGCAAATCGATGGCCAATCATCTTTTAGCTGCAGGTCATGAGGTAAGTAACTTATTCTCAATTTTGACCACTACTGGAATCAAATTAACCTTACCTGATGTTAAAATGATATTAAAAAATATTGAAGAGGCCAACAGTGGATTGCGAAAGGCTGTTGATGATGATGTAAAGCAGATGATGAAGTCTAAGAAATATGAGCATAATAAACAATCACTAGACACTGCAAAGAACATCACAGCACGTTACACAACTCCAGCCTCGTTTAAATGGTTCAAGATCTAGGGGGAGTCTTTCAAAAATCATCTTAAATTTTGCCATAACGATACGTCGAGACAGTCTATAATGATAAAGCTATAACCGCGGTCTACCAATGACCGTATCGTCGTATCGTTAGAGCGAAATTTAAGTATTGAAAAAAGCAACAGTCCATAGGATTTCTTTACCTATCACCAAACGAAATGATTTGCCAAAGGCTAATCAAAGAACTCAAGTTAGTATAAGATAAAGTTTCCTGAAGCCATGCTTTGCATTTTATAATGCTAATAATTTAATTCTATCCTTCTAGGTCGTACGTTTAACCAGTTATCCCACAAATGAGAAAAGGGCCAATCTCACCGAAATCGACGTGTCTTCACCTGAAAAAGCACGCAGGAAACAAATGGAATCAAGTGAGTATTCAGGTCGGACTGGGGAATGGGGTATCAAGGTCTGTGGAGAAGCTTAGTAAAGATCTTTACTAAGCAGTGAGATAACAAGAATTACATAGAGAAGTGTCTTCGAGAGCGTTCCGGGATCAGTCGGTATATAGTCAGATTAATCCTACTGATCAGTATGGCAGTGGATTGAATTGGTTACTTGTCTGTTGCCCAAGTGACTTTTTCAGGTTCCATCAGACGACGGGTGGCCATTATGCTGTCATAATCATCATCTTCATCAGCTTCTAACAGTCCACTGCTGGACATAGGCCTCTCCCAATGTTCGTCCATTTGATAGATCTTGGGCTGTTCCCATCTAGCACTTTGCTGTAAAATAAAAGAAAAATTGACACAATGCGACTTTGTCGCCTGTTCGTTCGAATCCATTTGAATTCAAGCTTGTAGGGATGTAAGGGAGCAACCCATCATCTTTTCGCTCCAAGCCACCTTCACCTGCCCGTGGTGCATCCTGCCGTATAGGAACCGAGGCTCTGGCAACCGACTGGGGGCGGTATATAACCATCACATTTGAAGGTGTAGTTAAATACCACATGCTGATTACGGGTAGCAGCGTCACCGGAGCGCGAACAAATGGAGAGGTCTATGTGCAGCAGTAGACTGCTGATAGGCTGATGATGATGAAGAATTCAAATCTATATATATAAACTGTGTAATTTCTATTACAGGCGGTATGATGCAGCTTAAAAATATGGTTGGCCACGCCAATGTCGACAACTCAGCTCTTATGTTCTACATGACTTACCAGATCCACAGGGATGTTATAGAGGACGAGACATCAATCAATTTCTTATCTGACCCCAATCAGAAGTTCGATGCTGTCATTTTGGAGTGGTTCTTCTCTGATTTCATTGCTGGGTAAGCTCTGAAGCTTTCTTAATATTGTGTAAGAAAGACAGAGAGAAAAGTGTGAGGTGGATCAGTAACATGATGCTATAGTTAAGATTTGGAAGCTTCAAAAATTCAAAATTCTTTATTTATTAAGCTTGGAAAGCAGTAAAACAGATCTACCATGCATCCCGTGAAAATATTTAGCAAAAAGTAGGAAAATTGTTTAAACAGCTGAATCAGAACCTATTGGATAATCGTTCTTCTATCATTCTTGATAGCTTTAAATCTATCTATCACGGTTCAATCTATCTGCGAAATTAGGTGTACAATGTTAATAACCATTTGTTAAGGAAGGATCAGAAACGTACTGACGAACAATAAATTATAAGTAGAGACCGCGATTAGTACTCAGGCATGTTGGAACAGCAACTTCAGAAAAGTGTAGGGAATTTATAGATGCCAATTGTCCAAGACTAAAAGGTCTCTGGAAAATGTATAAGACATTTCCCACTCTATAGACAGATCAGGAACCATTAAGTCTTGGGCAATCCGCATGCACAGGTCGAATGTACTTTCATGTTTCAGCTGATAGGTTGATTGAAAGACGGAATGTCGACGGAATGTGTTTTCAGTAAATTGGTTGATTAACATCCGGTCCTAATCAAATTGTTTATGTTTATTCCAGTATAGCACCATTGTTCGAAGCACCTCTGATTTGGGTAGGGACTACTGAAACTCACTGGCAAATCCTGAGGGTGATAGACGCTCTACCAAACCCGGCATACAGTATAGACCTGTTCTCACTGAATAGACCACCGTATTCATTTCGGGATAGAGTGACCGAGCTGTGGACGATGACGAAGAAATATCTTATGACACAGTAAGTAACTCATTTTTAGCATTACTAATTTGGTAAGCAACGAAGGGGGCCCTCGAATCCTTACCAGAAATCTCGACCCAACTGAAAAAGTGCCCTGCTGTGCACAAAAAGGGACTGATATAAGCTAATCAATTTAGATAGATCAACCGACTGGTGGCGGTATAACCATCACAATTGGAGGCGTAGCTAAATACCACAGACTGACGACGGGCAGCAGCGTCACCGGAGCGAGAAGCTGCGCCCTGCGATCGTGCCTGCCCAGCGTGGCGATTATGGGAATATCCTCCAGATGTTTGCCCTAAGCGGACAACTGGAGAGGCCTATGTCCAGCAGTGGACTGTAATAGTCTGAGGATGAATTTAGATAGCATGGGGTCCCATTTTTGGATTTGCTCCAGGGCTCTGTTGCCTAGCTACCTACGCCACTGGTTAAGTGATAGGGAAACTTTTTTGTTCCGGCACGTGCCTGCACGCCAAAACATTTAAAAATGTTGTTCTATCTTATGCTAAAATTCACTATATTTAGATCTTTAAAGGCATCTCTCACTAGAATGATGGCAGGCTCGGTGGCTCAATTGGTAGTGACCCTGCCTTCTGAACCAAGAGTCGTGGGTTCGATTCCCACCCGGGACAAACATTCGTGTGATGAACACTTGTGTTTGTTCCGTGTCTGGGTGTTAATATTTGTATTTAAGTATTTATTTGTGATACCTTCGTTGTTCTGATACCCATAACACAAGTGCTTAAGCTACTTACTTTGGGATCGGAGCAATGTATGTGATGTTGTCTGATTGTCGGATTACTTTAATGATATCTATTTTTCAGCCTCATAGTCCGACCATTTGAGAAGAGGCTCTACAACCGAGTTTTCCCCGAGATAGCGACCAAGAGAGGTGTAGCACTCCCTTCCTACGAAGAGGCTTCATACAACGGATCGTTGATGTTTCTGTTCTCCCATCCCTCCACTGGCACTCCCTTCAGATTGCCTCAGAACGTAAAATACGTGGGAGGGTATCATATTGACAGTGAAGTGAAACCTTTGCCGGAGGTATGTTTGTTTAGGTCATGGAATATGTTTGTTGTAAATAATATACGTTTTAGTAAACTAGAATGTTTATTTTGTTAATAAAATGTATTTGGACGGTGAATTTAAAACATAAATAAATAAATATCCGACAACATCACATACATTGCTCCGATCCCAAAGTAAGTAACTTAAGCGCTTGTGTTATGGGTATCAGAACAACGAAGGTACCCACAAATAATATACATTAATATACTCGTACAAACAAATATAAACACCCAGACAAACACTAATGTTCATGATACGAATGTCAGTCCCGGGTGGGAATCGAACCCACGACCCCCTTGGTTCAGAAGGCAGGAGTCACTACAGATTGAGCCAATCTAGTCAACAATGTACTATAGAGTTTATTATTTTTTGTTATAGTGTTTCTTTTATTTATTTATATTTGTTGTTGTGTTTTTTTTTGTATTATGTTACTTTGTGTAATTGTGTGCCAAATAGAGTTTTTCTTATTCTTAAATTCTTGTAAGAAAAGAAACAAAAAATAAAATTAAAAAATAAAATTTTGATGATAAGCCATTTTGTCTTTATTAGGTGCAGCGCAGACGGCACACTTTTTGTGCGATAGAGTCTGCGTCTGTGACATTTAAAAAGAGCGTCTAGGTCTGCCGACAGAATATTCGAAGATGTGCGTCGTGTGCGTTGAGTCTGTGAAATATCCGCGACAGCTTTTTGCGCGTCGTGTGCGTTACTGCATATAATTGCAAAAAAGTGCGTCACGGATTGTCTGTCGTCTGCGCTGCCCCTTAACGTTTGTTGCGCGTTTATCTATGATAGAGTTATATTTTAATGACACACCCTAATTCCAAATCAAATTAATCCAGGATCTCCAAAAGCTTATGGACGAAGCAAAACACGGAGTGATCTACTTCAGCATGGGCTCAAACCTGAAGAGCGCCGAGATGTCGGACCACATGAAGCAGTCCCTTCTGCAGATGTTCTCCAGGTTGAAGCAGACCGTCATTTGGAAGTTCGAAGAAGACCTCCCCAATGTACCTGCCAACATTCACTTGATGAAATGGGCACCGCAGCAGAGTATTCTAAGTGAGTAGTTTATCCAGACAATTTGATTTTTACCAACCGCCTTGTCTCAAACTAATGTTCTCTCTTGTACTATAAGTACGAGGTGATGACTGGGGCCTTCCCAGACCACCTATACTCGAGCCAATCACACAGTGATTGGCCTATACTCGAGCCAATCACACAGTGATTGGCTCGAGTATAGGTTGGGCTGTAAGTGTTGTAAACTGTCAGCAGCTTACAGTGTTGGGCTTGGATTGGGTTGGGAAAAAAGTTCATTTCTTAAATTGATCCGCCCGGAAAACGAACACAAGAATGTCGGTCCTGGGTGGAGATCAAATCGTAGGTATTTTTATAAAATGAGCGTTCAAGTTGACCTCACTCCATGGCTTACCATGTTGATGGTCGTGAGGTCCAAATGTTAGGTCGACAGGCACACTAGGTTAAACCCACCACGCCTGTCGTTCTCACCCTGAAGGCCCACTGAGATGCCGTTTACAAAGCAGTGTCGATGCCAAACAAACCACTCTCTTCGAAGCTGTTATACTTTCAATTCGGTTTGAAGAGAAGTAGGGCATAGCGAATGTTCGCTCGAATCGAGCCGCCCATCCGGGGACAGCCCTCCACCCTATAGAATACCGCAGCCAAATGACCTCCGGGTCGTGTTTCTGCCGGCGAGTAGAGTTTCCGTAGCTCGTGGGGGGTCAGGGTTGGGCTGGCATGGCGGTGGCATCTGACAGGTAACTGACCAGTTATTTGCCCGTTGTCACAGCGACTTGGGCTTCTCTTTCGCTTTCCATCAGGCGTAGGGAAGCCACTATGTCGAGCTACTATAAAAAAATCTACCAATCTGAGACAAGTAAACTTAAACTTTAATCTTTCAGAACATCCCAACTTGAAAGTATTTATCACCCATGGTGGTCAGCTGTCAACGATAGAAGCCGTCCACTTCGGGGTACCAGTGGTGGGGATACCGGTCTACGGTGACCAAAACGTGAACATGAAGTCTGCTGAGCAGAAAGGGTTCAGCGTCACCGTCACGTTGGCTGAAGACATGGCTGACGACGTGTTTGATGCTATACAGGAAATTCTTAATAATCCAAGGTAAGCACATGCTTACGAATTGCAAATTACTACATTAAGCAAATTGAATATGTACTCATACTACCTACTTGTAGTAACAAGAAAGAAAAAAAGTCTTTGAGTTTTCCCCCGATTGATGTAATCTTTAGAGTTCAAGACGAGAGAGGCTCTAACGTCGCTTAACATCAAGTTAGGTGGGCTCAAGGGTCACATAAAAATCCACAAAGCGTAAATACACGAGTAATACAGAGATTGACACACACTGCCTTGGATCTGTCACAGTGTCTCAATAGGGAAGTTTTGGGTGTCAAAATAATAACATTGTATTTAGTCCGAATTTTAGATCATAAAAATTTATTGAACACGTATTTTTCCTTTTTTCATTCAAATAAAATATAGCAAAGATACAAGGCATCAAAGTTAGGAGTGGGAGTCTTTGACGTCACTCCTACCCGTAAAAATGTCTCACCGAGTGACGTCACGCGTAATGTCAACAGGCTATAACTTTGTAATTTTTAGTCTAATTTACAAATAAAAAAATACGTATCTTTTTTTTTTTGAATAAGCTAAAAGACGGGCTAATTACAATATTTAGCCATAATAGCCTATTGATAAATGCACTATATATTAGTTGAAAATTGTTTGATGGAAATTTGTCTCTCTGAGCCACTTCTGAAAACATGCGTGACTTACATGAACGTTCTTGTAGTAGAGTCAATTAATCAAATCAATGGCAATCTTCTACCTTACGCATCCTGTCCGCTCCGTCCACTGATCAGTCTAAGTCAGTGGCGGATTAACAAAAAAGCACTACTAGCACGGGCCCCTGTTCTCCAGGGACCTCCATCCTCTACTGGCGTTCCATGTTTTACCTAAATTTTAATCGAGATTCATCCACAATATGTCAGAAATCACAAGGCGCCAACAGTCCGGGAGTGTCCCTTCATGCACCCCCGTAGGGTAGGGTAGGGTAGGGTAGGGTAGGGTAGGGTAGTATGTATTTTTGTGCGCCTGGGGCAGGGGCCCCAGGCGCACAAAAATACATAAAAAATAGGTACATTTCATGTACTTCCAAGTTAAAGTATGTTTGGCTTCATACAAAAAGGTTCCATGTCTTTTGCACTTTGTTTATTACTTTGTAATAACCTACAATTCCATTCCTTTCATTTCCATTTATTAAACAATAGAGTTCCTACACAGGCTCGGTGCTTAGGGCCTCGGATACTCTTAATCCGCCATTGGTCTAAGTCATCGGTCCACCGAAGTGAATGCTGTCCTACACTACGCTTGCCTATTCATGGTCTCCAGCGACCATTAGTCCCCACTCCCCTGATACTTGTGACCTACAGTCATCATCATCATCATCATCATCAGCTTTTCGCAGTCCACTGCTGGACATAGGCCTTATCAACAGTTCGCTACCTTGATCGATCTAGGAACCTCTCGCATCCAGCACTTCCCAGCCAGTAGCAGTAAAGGAGCTCATCCAAATTAGACAGAAGCTATACAGCACGTTGTTTTTTTACAGATACACAGAAAAGGCAAAGGAATTATCAGCGATATACCACGACCGGCCCCTGACTCCTGCCCAAGAGATAGTCTACTGGGTGGAGCACGTGGTCCGGACCAAGGGTGCCAGACACCTACGTTCACCAGGGGTACTGGTACCATTGTACCAGATACTCTATTTAGATCTCATAGCTTTAGTACTGTTAGTAGCGATTGTGTCGTATGTTGGAGTGAAGAAAGTATTAGAAATTAGAGGTAGAAGAAAAGTTAGTGTAGCACCAAAAAGTGATAAGAAAGTGAATTAAGGACGATATACTCGTACTTTATCAATAAGATGTCAAGATAGTAGCATACTTATGTCATTCTACGTACCTGTAGTACAATGTAATCAAGTATATTGTAAATATTAGTTAAGATTTATTTTATTGAAAACCTTTGTAAATTAACTTTCTAAAGTTATTATGAAAAATAAATGTGTTTAAACTGATACACAAGGTATAAATATTTGCTAGATAGCGCTTTCTATCCTTTTTTATAGTAGCTCGACATAATGGCTTCCCTACGCCTGATAGAAAACGAAAGAGAAGCCCAAGTCGCTGTGATAATGGGCAAGAAACTGGTCAGTAACCTGTCAGTTGCCACCGCCATGCCGGCTCAAACCCAACACCCCACTAGTCCTTGATTCTGTCCTTGATTCTGTCCTTGTTAACTATTTAGCCATCCCGGGATACATTAAATTTAATCCCGAAAATTTCGGGACTAGAATATGACCCCCGGAATCCCGGGATCGAATCCTCTAATGCGAACGCATTGTCCTAGGGGAGCGACGTGACGCGTCATGTATCTGTCGCAGTCATCTGGATGAATCTCCTATTCAATTGAATGACTAGCGCGTTCATTGAATGAGCTTATACGTTGGATTAACACGACATAGGCTATGTATTATACGAATATTCACGCGGGGAGAGCGGTAAGCAGCAGCTAGTTATTTAATACTAGCTGTGCTCGCGACTTCGTCCGCGTGGAATAGTTATTTTTCCCCCTTTTTTTTTACATTTTCCATTATTTCTTCGCTCCTTATAGTTGAAACGTGATGTTATATAGCCTAAAGCCTTCCTCGATAAATGGTCTATTCAACACAAAAAGAATTTTTCAATTCGGACCAGTAGTTCCTGAGATTAGCGCGTTCAAACAAACAAACTCTTCAGCTTTATAATATTAGTTAAGATTTCGCGTCGGGTCGCATCGCGTCGCGTTGCCACGTTTGTCGCTAGCCTAGGACAACGGGTAAGTTTCAGCTCATTGGGACACTAGGGAATAAGTTAACATTTTCATGAGACATGGAACACAAAACTAAATAAAACTGCAGTCCGAACAAGCTTACCGAGTTTTGTGGTAATAAAGTGTAAACTCCCGTTAATTCTGTACCGGTTTGTATGCGTTGACCAATCACTTCAGAGGATAGTCTCTTTGTTGTTTGATTGTCAATCTTAACGCTTTGTTTCAGAGCCCATTTTACATTATGTGATCGATAAAAGACATTTGGTCCAAAAGGGGGAGTAAAAACTCGAAGCAATAATAATTAACTACAATTTTTGTTTAAATGAAAATGACAGTAATCATAAAGTTTGAATTCAACTTCAGATTTAGGGCTAAAAAACGTTATCATGTTTATTTACCGGCTTACATTCGATGCTTCCTGTTTTAAGTAAACTGTGTTAAGTGCTGTCTGGTCAGCGGGACATGCCATGGCAGAATCTTGCCAGTAGATCGCTCCTGCACTTAGTACCAAACCGACACAGAGTACCAGAAATAGGGTTCATAGGGGAATATACAAGTACCTATAGCTAATAGGGAAAACTCATCAAACATACCTACTTAATTAGAGAGTAAGTAATTCACTAATTTATCGTAAAATAAAAATGCCTACTTCTTAAGAGATACGCCAAGAACCAATTAAAAATAGATTTGAAAATAAACTGATTGACTACATTATACTCGTTTCACAATGTTTATTTCACAATGCTATATAATCTTACAAATAAATACAACCAATAAAATAATTGCAACCAATAAATTGCCAAAAACATTTTGGCAAGACAGAAAAAATATTGCAAAAAGCAACATTGCGTAATAGTTAAGTAACGCAATAATATCAAACAAAACTGTCTTAGTCTACTAAAAGTAATTTAATACGCTTCCTAAGACAACCAATAAGTTTGCCAAAATGTTTTTGGCAAGGCAATAAGAACCACGGCAAAAAGCAATATTACGTAACTAATTAATAATGCAACAATATGTAACAACACTATCCAAGGCTTTTTAAAACACCAATAAGTTTGACAAAATGTTTTTGCCAAGGCAATTTTTTCTTTGGCAAAGAGTAACATTACACAATACTTTCTTAGTCAAACAACAGTATTTCACAATGCTTTCAATGAACTTACGGAGATACAAAATCATATCGTGTTTGAGCAAGATAGTACGGAACGTGCATACAACGGCGTATTCGTCCGAGACAGATTTATGAGTATCGAGTCCCCGTATTGAGTCGGTCAGTCGTAGCGTAACATGCGCAGGAGTGGGACTCGATGTGTGTAAATTCATAGTACTTAGTGATTACTACTAGAACGAATTATTCATTTGTAGCAGCAGCAGTCGGTTAAATAAATGTGAGTTTTTTTTTGTATTCCTAATTGTATTTTTGTGTATGGCATTGCAATTCATAAGCAGAGAAACTTAAGAGTGCGATAGTTTTTTGATTTTTAATAAAGTTAAACTTTTTTATTTTATTTAATATGTGTATATTATATGAGCTATATTGTATTATATTTACTTTATAATATGTACGTATTTATTTAAGTATTTTTATTGCTGTTTAATTTTATCCAACTTTGCAGCACACTACCTACATCTATTTCTGCTTAGCCCAATGGTTGACTGGTAGAGAATGCCTATGCGGAATTAAGTCCGCCTTTTGTACACTATTTCTATTGTGCAATTAAATTTTAATAAATAAATAAATAATAATATTATTTGTTTCTACGTTGCAATACAGGGGTGTTTCATTTAATCTTTATGTAGAAGTCAGAATTATAGAATGATAGTTATAATATAGAGATCAGTGGTTTATTGTAATTTGATTGATGATAAAGTTCAACAAATGATCAAGATCGATTTTCAAGCCAAGTAAATAAAAAACTTTATTTACTTGATTCGAAAACTGATCTGTCAATGTTAAAATGTTACAAAATACAATCGGTAAATAAACGCACAAGCAACATCGCTAATTTTGATGTGATTAAAAAAACCTTGAGGACACATGACACAAACAAACAGACTAGGTAGATCAATGATGTAATGTTTAATTTTCATTATTGTTGTGTTTGATAGTCATAAGTCATTACAACAGTAAATTTAATAAAAATATAAGTAATCGTTGTTTTTTCTTTTCGATTTTGTTTTGGAACTTTGAATTTGATTTTATTAGGAAGGCTTACTCTTGAGAAAGTTTTTAATCGTCTCTAGAACCCTATTTACGATCGCATTTATGACCTTTGAAGGCCCTAAGAAAGAAGATCCGAATTGAGATTTAGGTAATAATCATAATAAATAATCTAGGATTTTATTTTCAAAATTGTCTCCGCCAGAATTCTCTTAGATAATAGGTAGGTATATCTATCATCTGGTACTATTATGTAGGAGGTACAAGGAAAAACTTCAGATATAGACCAAATATTTGGCATGCATGCTCTGCATCTGATGTCTTTGACCTTATAAGGGTACTCGTATATAGGTATAACAACGCATAAGTGATCATTCTAAAAATATATTTTGTGCTTTTTTGTAACATATACTCGTAAGTTTTGAACATTACAAAATGAATCATTATATGTGTCTCATCATCAGCCTATTGCAGTCCACTGCTGGACATAGGCCTCGCCAGTTGTTCGCCACCTAGGGCAAACTTCTGGAGGATATACCCATAATCGCCACGCTGGGCAGGCGGGTTGGCGATCGCAGGGCGTAGCTTCTTGCTCCGGTGACGCTTCTGCCCGTCATCGGTCTATGATATTAGCTACGCCTTCTATCGTGATGGTTATACCGCCACCAATCGGTTTGCCAGAGCCTCGTTTGTTGTTCGGCAGGATGCACCACGGGCAGGTGAGGATGGCTTGGGCTTGGAGCGAAAAGGTGATAGGTCGCCCCCTTATATGTGTCTAACTTTTTAATGTTCTTTAAGGTTTAAAAGTTTTAGATTCTCCCCATTAGGTACAATAAAAAGTTTAATGCCTATATTATTTTACAAAATATTTTTTTATGAATGTGAAAATATAAGAAGCTCAGTGTGAAAATAACCTAGCCTTAACAAACCAATGTTTGGACAACCCTGGCCTAGACACTTATCCAATGTAGTGCCATAGTTTGTCCGGGTGTTTATCTAACGCTCATTGAAATATAAATATGATACGCGTACATGAATTGATAACATTAATGGTTAAGATATCATTTACTACTGTATCTGTTCAGATACTGAAATACTTACTTTATTTAGATTTCTTGATAAATATATCAGATAAGGGTTTAATCCGTCCTGCCAAAGTCCAGGTCAGTCAACTTTACACAACCTTAGAAATTCTTCACAGGAATGCAGGTTTCCTCACTTTTTTCCTTCACCGTAAGAGTGCCGTTTACGGCACTAGTCTATAGACACAACACAACAGTCTATAGACTAGACTGCTAAAGTTCAACAAATATGAATCCCAAACTTAAAAATACATTGATACGTTAAGTATCCCAGCGATCGCCAACCCGCCTGCCCAGCGTGACGATTATGGGTAGAGTCTCCAGATGTTTAACCAAAGTCGCGAACAACTTTAGAGACCTATATCCAGCAGTGGACTGCGATAGGTGATGGTGATGATGATGACGTTAAGTGTTATACCATGCCCTATAAGTATAGCCTAGCATCATCGCAGTTCGATGATGATGAACATGGCATGACCTATTATCGTAGAAATTTAAATAATAGGGCATCCAAAGAATTACGAATTCGAGCAATAAATATGTATTTTTCACATTGTTTCAGATGCTACCCAAAAAGTACGCTTTGTTCTTCTTCCTCTCCCTCATATCAGTGAACGAAGCCTTAAGGATCCTAGTATGGTTTCCACTCTTCTCCAAGAGTCACAACAACTTGGGAAAGGGGATTTGCAACCATCTGTTAGCGGGGGGGCATGAGGTATGTATGTTAATTATTATATAGCATTACTTTTTAATACTAGTTGTTTTCCCATAGGAAAATAGTGTTTGTTTCGGTAGCAAAATATATTAGAACATGTTTTCTATTATGCCAAAAAAAACTGCTGAACGGGCTTCGAACGGGTTGTAGTGGATCGTGCGGTACGAGAGATTACCTGTAGGCACCACAGCTAAGGAATCGGCTGACATCTTTTTATTTTTTAAGGAATGAACGATTAGGTGTTTTTTTCCTCACAACTTATTTATTCTATTCCTTTTGCTCGTTATTTCAGTCCCTTTCGATGTTGATATTTTTAATTATGAAATAGAAATTTAAATTTTAATGCAATGTACGACATTGCTGTATTATTGATAGCGGATTATTTCACTGCGAGAAAATAACCATCAAAAGTCGTCACTTTACACCGTTATACATTAAATTACTTTTTATATGCATTTCGAGTGTACTTACAATAAGTTGCTTATAATAAATCAAAGGACATACATGACTCTTATTTATATTTTTATATATGTACCTGATTTATAAAAATATAAATATAGATTCACTAAATTTAAGCATAGGAATACTGCCAGAAATGAACCTACTTTATTTGTAAATATTTTAACTCATAAAATGTTGCTGTTTACTATAATAAGATCGCAAACTCATACTTAAGAAAACAGGAAAATTGCAATGTATTCCACGATCGCTTCAAGGCTACAAGGGAATAACCTGTGCCACTATAGAGTTTATTTTGGCGTACGCGCAAGTACTTTAGTTAGTAAGTACTTGATTCATATTCATGAGTCAGAGATGCACAGACACTCTTGCCGTCCTAGTCTACCAAAAGGTTAAGCCCCTTTTTTAAATGTAAATATGCGAATTAATAGGAATGTTTCCAGGGTCAAAATAATTGCATTATATTTAGTCCGTATTTGAGATTATAAAAATATGTTGGACACGATTTTTACTTTTTACGAATAACAAACCAGGCTCTGGCAACACACCGATGGCAGTATAACCATCCCGATTAAAGGCGTAGCTTTTTTTTATATAGTGGCTCGACATAATGGCTTCCCTAATCCTGATGGAAAGCGAAAGAGAAGCCCAAGTCGCTGTGACAACGGGCAAGTAACTGGTCAGTTACTACCCCCCACGAGCTCCGGAAACCTTACTCACCGGCAGAAACACGACCCAGAGGTCATTTGGCTGCGGTATTCTATAGGGTGGAGGTCCTTCCCCGGACGGGCGGCTCAATTCGAGCGAAGATTCGCCATGCCCTACCTCTCTTAAATATAAGCATACCTCTTAAATATAAGCATATAGCATATCTCGTAGCTAATATACCACGGCCTATGACGGGCAGCAACGGCCCGTGTTGCCACTGAGCCGTGGACTGCGATGATGAATCATTAGTAAATTTTCTCGGGTGTGGATGTTCTGAAAGTAATCATCTGGTACTCATTGTACAAGAGAAAACCTTATTTTTGTAACAATGGTTGGTGTGAATTGTCAGGCGTAATTACTTATTTATTTATTCAATTCAGGTCGTATACCTAACAAGTTTTCCGACAAAAGAGAAAAGGACCAATCTAACCGAAGTCAGTTTGTCATCGATAGAACAAGCATTCAAGAACCAACAGGATACAAGTAAGTATAATTTGAGTATAAGCCTATGCGCGCACTGGTTACTTTTTGTCACCGTGACAAATAAATAATAATAATAATAAATAACTCAAGACATGCCACGCTGGGCCACACAGCGCCATCTAGCCCCAAACTAAGCTGAAGCTTGTATTATGGGTACTAGACAACTGATAAACTTACTTAGATACATTTTTTTTGTAAATAAATACATATTATACATAGAAAACACCCGAAAATATCTCTCTTCTTCTCATTGTAAAAGTGCAAAAGAGATGAAACGACTGTCACGGTGACAAAAAGTCACCAGTGCGCGCGCGCCTAGGGTAACTCGGTATACCTTAGGACTTGAGGGAGTCAGAAAGTTGGTAGCATACCACCCTACATTGGAAAGCGCGTTAAGCAGTTCCGCGCCTGATCTCTCTCCGGTCTTTCTTTTTTAACACCAAAGAAATGCTGATTGCCATAAATTTAACACGAGGAACAAGAACAAACTTGCTGTTCCAAATCTCAGGCTGCATAAGACTGGCAATTCGTTTGCTGGGCTAAGTGTAAAATTCTTTAACAAAGTACCACAGAATATTGTTGAATTACCAATACATAGGTTTAAGTCTCATATTAAGTCATGTCTTATGAAAAAAGGATATTATAAAATACAAGACTTCCTAGACGATAATATTACATGGACATAATGAGCTGCTCGCCTGTACTTAACAAATATTGTATTAATGTATGACATCAACAGTTTAATGATTATGTATATTTTTGAAAAAAGCCAAAATTGATGAGTTTCTTGCGGCACTTCTTCTCATCAGGCCTTATCCTTATCACGTCGAAGTGCTAGTAGGGAAAAAAAAGTTTGACGTGCAAAAGAATTTACTTGTAAATCTACTTGCAGAAATAAATTATTTTATTTTATTTTATTTTATTTTTACTGGGATGGCAAAATGGTTACCAGCTCATCTGATGGTAAGCGTAACCTTGGCTATAATCGTAATCATAGATCATCTCTATGACAGCCTTCCAGGCATTCGCACTCCGGTGACAATGACGAGGTCACCTTGTCTATCATCATAGTTATTTTGGGAAAAAATAGGAAGTAGGTACCAACTTTTCGAGCATGTGTGGTTTCCAGATTTAAAATAGGACATCCACCTTTTCTGTGGGTGTCATAAAAGATCACTAAGGGAATATCAGGAAACGGGCAGCTACGTTTACCTGGGTATATTCGTAAATGAAATCTGAACTGTGGTCAGTAATCCAGGAGGAGCTCGGTGGCGCCGCGGTCTTGTACGCTTAACAATGATCGCAACGTTGTGCAACCATTGGCGCGGTAAATTCGATGATGGGTGAACAAAATTTGACACCCATTTCCTTCGTGCTTCAGAAGGCACGTTAAGCTGTTGGTCCCGGGTGCTATCTTTACCAACTCAGATAGCAGTCGTGACATCATATCAGAGATGAAGATAACTCTGACGCCTAACTGGGAATGGGTTTACCCTAAGTGTTGCGGAGGTCTCATGGCAGTCGCTCTGTGTAAAAGCTTAGCCCTCGCCAAATCTCTCAGTTTGGGAAGCCGACCCTGAGACAATCGGGAAAAAGGGTAGGATGATGATGGTCACTAATCCACCTGCCAAGCGTGGTGACTATGGGAAAACTCCTCCAAAATGACAATTGTCATAAAGGGAGGCCTATGTCCAGCAGTGGACGTTTGAATTCATGACCTTTTTCTGTTACAGCTGATGCTTTCAAACTCAAAAACATGGTCGGCAAGGGTAACATCGGTGACTCAGCCTTCTTCTTCTACATCGCTTACGAGGTCCACCGGGTTGCTCTCGAAGATGAAACGACGAAGAATTTCTTATCCGATCCCAACCAGAAGTTTGATGCTGTTGTTTTAGAGTGGTTCTTCTCTGACGTCATTGCTGGGTAAGATCAGTTTTGATGTCTATATCGTAGCCAAATTAAAGGTCTCTGCCCACTACACCGTATCATACCATGGCCGTGCTATGAATGTGTCAAGCACGGAAGGTAATACGATACGGCTTGCTTTGCCCACTGAAACGAGTCGACGGCGTTTAATGCCCGTATGATGCCCGTATGATGCCGGTATGGTGTCCGTATGCAACCCGTATGATGCCCGTATGATGCCGGTATGGTGTCCGTATGCAACCCGTATGTTGCCCACCCGTAATTTGTGTGACTATTCATAGGAAGCCGTTTCATTATCGCGTTTATAACGGTCCTTATACGCGGTTATAACCCGTATTATCACCGTTTTGCTGCCGGCACGCATCGGTTTGGCACCGTCGCGTGCCGTGCGCGGAGCGTACCGCCACCGGCAAAATATTCTCGCCGACAATTCTGAACTGTCCGTGCATGGCACGCGACGGTGTTGGTCGGTGACGGAACGGTCTAATGGGCATCGTCTCATAGTTTTCAATACAAAGAATACTTTTTTGTCTGACACGTTCATAGCACGGCCATGGTATGATACGGTGTAGTGGGCAGACTCCTTTATGAGGAACTTAGTTAACAGCCTGGACCGTTAAGGTCGACGCCGCCGTCGTTTAATTAACGGCCTAGGCATTAAAGTAGTAGGGTTTTTTTTTTTCGTCGAGAGTGCCTTTACGCATTCACCAGGACCCTGGTACGGGACACCTGGGTTATATGGGGCTCCTAGCGGAGAATACCCACTTAACCCGATGGTGGCCAGCGAGCTACCATCTTGTAACGAGAAACGTTCTGTCACAGCGCGTTAGCGCTACGCCATTGTTTTTTTTCTAGAGGGGAATGCATTAGGCACCGTCATGCCACCTCCGGAGGGAGGTGACATGGAGTGTGGGACTCACACTTCCCGAAATGGGAGGGTATACCCACTAAGCCCCCCTGTGTCGCCAGTGGGCAAAAAAAAGGTGCAGGGACACGGGTAACGCCGAAGCATACGGCCGCATCCCTGCATACCCTGGGCAGCCGCAGATAACAAGCGGCCGGCACTCCTGGTCCGGGGAGGGCAAATTCCCATACCCCCGGTTTAGCGCTACGCCACCCTCAATTACTTTTTGGTTGATGTTCATGTTTTTTGTATATGTTCCAGAATAGCACCTCTGTTCCAAGCGCCACTGATCTGGGTGGGGTCGACAGAAGCTCACTGGCAAGTCCTGAGGGTGATGGACGCTCTACCGAACCCTGCTTACAACGTAGACCTGTTCTCACTCAGCAGACCACCGCTCACATTCTGGGAGAGACTGACCGAATTGTGGATGATGACCAAGAAATATCTTATTACAAAGTAAGTATGTTGTATGTTATAGTATGCTGGCTGCATTTTATACATACATACACTCGTATAACTAAGCAAGATCGTAAAATTGGTGATGGACGTGACTAGAATCGATTTCCATCACAGTTATTATAATATGTTTTGCTCTTTGTTTATTTTATAGTACGTACGAGTACATATTAATCGTGGTAATACACGTTTTAAGATTCTTTGTTGGTTCTTATGGAATAACAAACGAGGCTCTGACTCCGACTGGTGGTATAACCATCACAATGGAAGGTGTAGTTACAGTCCGATGTTACCGGGGCGAGAAGATACGCCCTGCAATCGCCATCCCGCCTGCCGATTATCGGTAAAGCCTCCAGATGTTTGAACAAAGTGGCGAACAACTGGAGAGGTTGTCCAACAGTGGACTGAGATAGGCTGAAGATTATGTTAATATTGGTTCTCATTTTTCTTGCATATACATAATAGATGTAGGTAGACTAGTACTCGTAATTATGTAAAGGTACCTATTCCTATCTGCTTCCAAAACATTTCAAGTACCTACTGTTAAAAATGTTTATGTCATACTTTCATCATCATCATCAGCCTATTACAGTCCACTGCTGGACATAGGCCTCTCCAGTTGTTCGCCACTTAGAGCAAACATCTGGAGGATATACCTATAATCGCCACGCTGGGTAGGCGGGTTGGCGATCGCAGGGCGTAGCTTCTTGCTCCGGTGACGCTGCTGCCCGTCACCGGTCTTTAGTATGTCATACTTTACCTACCGCCAACTTTTTTTTCAGTTGCATAGTCGTGCCATTTGAGAAGAGGCTCTACAACAGAGTGTTCCCCGAGATAGCGGCCAAGAGAGGGGTAGCACTCCCTTCCTACGAAGAGGCCGCTTACAACGGATCCTTCATGTTCCTCTTCTCACACCCCTCTATAGGCACTCCCTTCAGGCTGCCTCAGAACGTGAAATACGTGGGAGGGTATCATATTGACAGTGAAGTTAAACCTTTGCCAAAGGTATGTTTATTCGTATATTACTACATATTTATTTATATAGCATCCCGTCCCGGCTTCGCACGGGTATTCATTTAATATACCTCTAGGTTACCCATCTCTGATGTTGAATCTGGTTTCCTCTACCTGAAGGTTGTCTGGAAGAGATCGCTACAAGCGATAAGACCGCCTAAATTGTACTTTGTTTTTGTTTGTGTGTTGTATGTATGTGTTTTCCTGTAATGTTGTATGTGTTTTGTTGTAGGTAATGTGTTTTTGTGCAATAAAGAGTTTCGATCAAGGTGGCGAACATTAGGAGAGGCCTATGTCCAGCAGTGGACTGACACGGGCTGATGATGATGATGATGAAAGAGTTTCTATCTTTTGCCTATCTTAACCGGTGATAGCCAATATTGTATGAGATCTAATAACTCGTCGCAGGCTAAAAAAAAGGCTAGTTATTTAGATAGAGAATGAACTGAACCAATCGTTGTGCCAGGCTATCGCCATAAAACTATTGCTTTCTCTCTTTCTTTCTAGAGAGTTAAAAAAAATAACTTTGAGAAAGCCCTGTATATTAATATTTCTATGTCAAATCTATTCCAGGATCTCCAAAAGCTTATGGACGAAGCAAAACACGGAGTGATCTACTTCAGCATGGGCTCAAACCTGAAGAGCGCCGAGATGTCGGACCACATGAAGCAGTCCCTTCTGCAGATGTTCTCCAGACTGAAGCAGACTGTCATTTGGAAGTTCGAAGAAGACCTCCCCAATGTACCCGCCAACATCCACCTGATGAAGTGGGCACCACAGCAAAGCATTTTCAGTAAGCACATTTATAGATAGATAGATATTCTTTATTGCGCACCATACAATTGTTAAATATTTGTTGCACAATTTAACAAGAAAGGCCTACCAATCTTTCAAAAACTATGTCAATCATTTATACTTCTGCCCGTAAATTCATGCCCACTAATTTGGGTAATCCGTCAAAACTTTACAATGTAAAGTATTAAATTCCATTAAAATTGATACTCAGACTATGGATCGAGTAACGATTTTATCAAACTTTCTAGTTCACGACATCAATATAATTATTCAGAATTAAAAGGGCAAAAGGGAAGAAAAAGGGAGGCTCAAAGGAAATTAAAATGTAATATAAAAGTAAAAAATAACACGAAATAAAAATACACAACACCGCACGACCGATAGCAAAGCACACAACAGAATTTTATAGAACAGAAGAAAAACAAAAAAGTAAAAAAGAAAAGAGGTTGGCCTATGCGGCCAGTCCGTAACAATAATTGTTCATTCTTCTTTCTTTTTCAGATCATCCTAACCTGAAAATGTTCATCACCCATGGAGGTCAACTATCGACGACAGAAGCCATTCATTTTGGGGTACCAGTGGTGGGGATACCAGTCTTCGGCGACCAAAACGTGAACATGAGGTCCGCTGAGGAGAAAGGTTTCGGTGTCACCGTCAAATTGGCTGAATATATGGCTGATGATGTCTTTAATGCTGTTCAGAAAATTCTTACAAATCCTAGGTAAATGTTTTTTAAAAGTATAATTACTCTCCTGATCGAATTTTGGGTAAAGCGGCTATTCTCAATAGACTATTATGTGCACAAACCCAGGTGCATTCTCTGTTCCTTTACAGTAAACTAAGGTTCGTCAGATTAATCCCTACCCAGGACAAACATTCATGTTGTTTTTTTAAAGAGAACAGCATAATGACTCCTCCATTTGCTGAATGGATAAGATGTAAAGCATAAGATGGAGTCCGAGTCACCACGGTAACAGACAGGCATCCATTATGGATCAGTAAACCTGTCAGTTGCCACTTCCTTGTTGGTCCCCAAGATGCTGGTTCACGCTTTATTTTAAGGATACGAATATATTGTATTACTTACTTTTATTTATGGTACCTTCATTGTTTCGATTTTTTTTTTATAGTAGCTCGACATAACGGCTTCCCTACGCCTGATGGAAAGCGAAAGAGAAGCCCAAGTCGCTGTGACTACTGGCAAGTAACTGGTCAGTCACCCGTCAGTTGCCATTGCCATGCCGGCTCAACCCTAACCCCCCACGAGCTCCGGAAACCCTACTCACCGGCAGAAACACGACCCGGAGGTCATTTGGCTGCGGTATTCTATAGGGTGGAGGTCCTTCCCCGGACGGGCAGCTCAATTCGAGCGAAGATTCGCTATGCCCTACCTCTCTCAATATATCCATAACACAAGAGATTTCTAGTAACTTTGGGATCGGGACTTGAACCTCCACTAACCCATGGCTCTTCCCGCCTTCCAGTATACGGACCGAATCTTGGACGCACCCGTACTTGCAACTAGGCTCCTTCCCACAGTGCCCCACAACTTGTAGGGTACAAGTTCTACATCCACCCCTTCCTCCTTTATCTCTCCCTTTCTGGAGCGTGCACACTGTTTTTTTGGGATCGGGACAATGTATGCGGCTTTTAACTTTTGTTTTTTTTTCACAGCTACACAGCAAAGGCAAAGGAACTCGCAGCTATCTACCACGACCGGCCATTGACTCCTGGCCAAGAGATCATTTATTGGACGGAGTATGTGGTCCGAACCAAGGGCGCCAGGCACCTTCGCTCTCCAGGAGTGCTGATACCGCTGTACCAAATACTCTACTTGGATTTTATAGCTTTAGTTCTAGTAATAGCCACAGTTTTGTATGTTGGAGCAAGGAAAGTGTTACGTAGAAGAAAAGCTAAGCCAGTTAAAAGTGGTAAGAAAATGAATTGAGGCAAATTTTTAACACTGATTGTTGTTAAGCTTTTGAGATCCCACGGAACTGAAAGGAATGCAATATATAAGTACAATACATCGGATTCGGACTCTCGACTTTGCACCAGACGATTAAGATTTTCCCGTTGACTACGAGTAAATACTTAGTGGCTTGAGAATTGCACCCATAACCTTTGGTTATTTGTAAAATGCAGTATTGACATTACATATTGGGAATTATGCATATTGGGCAAATAACAGATTTAAAAAAAAAAACACCGACTTCTATATAGTGACAATGGGACCAACTATGAAGTACACTATTTCTAATAAAAAAAGATTTTTTGAATGAATATCATAACAATACCATAACGGCGTTGATACCTATTCAAGTAGGTTCACAATTCTCCGAGATATGTGATAACAAACATTGTACTAATATAAAAAAAACAGTCGAATTGAGAACTTCCTCCCTTTTTTGAAGTCGGTTAAAAATTCAGTCCAATAAGAGTCTTCTCCTTCTTCTTGAAATATGTTAAAAAGATATATTATGTATTATGTATAGATTATGTAATTTTCTAGTTCCAAATGCCTCGTACCTTGCACAGCGAATCTCGATAAGCAGGGTCCTGGGATAAAAGCTTTAGAAACATTAATTAATTGTTAATAAGTTGTAAAATAAATGTGTACCTACTTTTAATTTTCTTTTAATCCTTTGACCACCGACTATTGAGACACAAAAAAATAATCTAGCATTACCGACTCTTTCAAATAGTTACACACAAATACACCTACTACACAGTAATATAGAGCTGGATTTGGTGTGCAGCTCTTTACGGCTTTAGATACTCAATGAACGAACGCGAATGGAGCAAACTACGTTCAAGGTTATGATAATATGATGTAATTAACAAGTAGGTAATCTGTGACTACGGAACTGATAGAATAGATTATAAAAAAAATTATACTCACGACAGAAAGTGTGTATGAATTCACACAGTTTTGTATTAATACAAATGTTGGTACAATGCGTGCCACAAAAGATGAGACTTGAGAGACCGCGTGATTCGATCACCACTACCTACTTTCATAAGATAGACTCTATACTTACCAATCCGAATATTACCGTATAGATAGGTACTTCTTGAATTTAAGTAAAAATTAAGGATAACATTTTGAACGACGGTACCTGCCAGGACGCCCCACTACTGACGCTCGGCAAGTCTCATCTTTAGTGGCCGCACTATAAATTAAAAGGTCTAAACCTTTCAACCTGACCTAAGTCAGGTTGAGATTGTATTCAAAGAGACGAGATCCATCAAATCATACCCTGGACCAAAATATGATCGGCAACCAATATGTATTATATTTATTGACATATTTAATTATATATAAAATTTAATAAATAAGTTTCAGCCAATAAACGTCTCGGTGAAGAAGATCGTTGTATGGCGGGATCCTCTACTACTTAGTAGCAATATACGGTGTCCACTAAGTTCATATAAGTAGTTTTCCAAACATAAATAAAATCATTTCGTAACACTTTTTTTTAATCAAGCCAAGCAAGCAATTATTTTGATAAAAAAAACTACTAATTAGGTAACAGATAACAAAAAATATTGTTTACTTATGTTTTATTGTATTTGTGTCAGCTCTGTGCAATTACTCGACATTGAAACGCACCTAATCTATTAAAAAACTATACTAAAGTCATTCGTGTATAAGTTGTCGGAACGATAGGACGTTAACGGTTTCATTGCTAATATTTTTGTTAATCACTATACGAAATCAGTGTTTTGATCATACTTTTTATATGAAACAAAAGACTAACTGTGAGTTTCTCATTAAAGAAACTTGTTGGTATTTATTTCTCGTAAAACTTTACGTAAAAAGCTAGTGATAAACAAAAAGTATAATATAAACAAGTAAATTACGTAAAGATAATAGTTACTTAACCCAAGTTCACGATAACACCATACCTATCAAATGACCTAATATTCGGATACAAATATTGTGATTAATTCTTTAACAATGAAAAAGGCCGTGCATATAATTTTGTACATTTCCCTTCTGATATGTTCTTTGGAAGCGTATAAAGTGCTAGTGTTGTACCCTTTTCCTATAAAAAGTATGAACATATTAGGAGAGGGTCATGTGAGACATTTGCTGAAAGCAGGACATGAAGTAAGTTTATTTTGTAAGTTGTCTATCCGGTTGGTTCAATGGTTGTGAACGCTGCCTCTGATACAGTGATGCGGGTTCGATTCCCGCACACAAACATTTGTGTGCATAAACATGTCTGTTTGTATCGATCTAGATGTTCGATATTTCCCAAAAAAACAACATATACATATTAAACACCTATACCAATACAGGCAGACATGTTCATGCACACAAATGTTTGTACTGTGCGGGACTCGAACCCACGACCCATGGCTTAGAAGGTAAAGGTCACTACCAAATGAACCATCGAGCCAGAGTTCATAGTATAATAGTTCTAAAATAAAGTTAATGTTTATTAGATTTTTCTATCAATTGTTAAGCCAATGTCGTTTATATTACAGGTAACCTACGTCACATGTTACCCCATCAAAAAGGAAATAAAAAATTTACGGATAATTGACATAAGCAGTAACAAGGATGCTTTGGGAGGCAAGTAGATAATGTGACGGCCTTACTTGTTTTAGACCAAAAGGGCGGAAGATTCGATGCCGGGTTCGATTCTCGGTCAAGTTATTTAGAATAGAATAGAAAATAATTTATACTTAATAATAAGTTTATTTATTTTCTCCACAAAGTATACACAGAGTCAATGTTTACAAAATAGGTACAACTGATTTCTACACTTTGTGGAAGACTGGTGCATGAACTAAGCATGTAATTGCCTGTATTTCAAGCCACCAGAATCCCGCCCCTTGCACACATCAATAATCATAAATAAACAAGTATCCATTGAATGACAAGTAAATAATAGATGGAAAAAAACCGGCCAAGTGCGAGTCGGACTCTCGCACGTAGGGTTCCGTACCACAGCTAAATAAATGTTTTTCTTTACGTTTTATTATATTGGAGTTAATTAAATGAAAAAATTAGGTAATTTGATTTATGACGTTTAAAAAAAAACTACTGGCTAGATTCCATTCAAACCAAATTTCGTTAGTAGTTTTCATAGTGATACACATGATATATTTTTTTCAGTTTTATCATGCCCATATTTTAGAAGTTACGGGGGGGGGACACTCATTTTACCACTTTGGAAGAGTCTCTCGCGCAAACTATTCAGTTTAGAAAGAAATGATGTTAGTAACCTCAACATCATTTTCAAATACCTATCCATAGATACCCCACACGTATAGGTTCGATGAAAAAAAAATTTTTCAGTTTCAGTTCCATGTATGGGGAACCCCAAAATTTTTGGATTTTTTTCTGATTTTACTTTAAAATCTTAATGCGGTTCACAGAATACATCTATGTACCAAATTTCAATAATGTAGCTCTTATAGTTTCGGAATAAATTGGCTGTGACATACGGACTGACAGACAGACAGACAGACAGACAGACAAACAGACAGACAGACAGACCGACAGACAGACAGACAGACAGACAGACAGACATGACGAATCTATGAGGGTCCCGTTTTTGTCATTTTGGCTACGGAACCCTAAAAACCGCCAAAACGCTGATTTTTTTCAAAATTTTTGGCCCTGGGCTTTCTAAGAGAAGTCATAATCAGGTACTCATAGTAAACAGACAGTAGTTGTGCATTGTTTGGCGCAACCAAAATCGCTGTTTGAAAACCCAGTGTTTGATGATCCCCATCATCATCATCAGCCCACATCAGTCCACTGCTGGATATAGGCCTCTCCCAATGCTCGCCACTTCGATCGGTCCCGGACCTCTCGCATCCAGCACTTGCCAGCCGTCCTGCGCAAATCGTCACTCCACCTGACCTGAGGGCGTCCTACACTACGTTTGCCGAGACGCGGTCTCCACTCCAGAACTCGTTTACCCCAGCGGTTATCGGTTCTGCGGCTGATATGGCCAGCCCACTGCCACTTCAGCTTACTGATCCCCATAGAGACGGGACCCCAGAGTTAGCAACTGGGACGTGATTTGCATTATTTTCCATTACCGATTGATTTTTGTGTCTGTCACCGTGAAATTGTAAATTCGATTAGATTATACGTGTAATCCATCTTGCGAGATTGTAAACAGTCGAAAGAACTTGAACTGTAACGACTGCTAACAATTTAACGTATTATTTTTCATTAGTTTTTGATCGATCAAAGTGGAACTGTTGATAATTTAAACCGCGATAGATTTTTATTTAAGAATCATCGATCGAAACGATCTAATAAAATATACCGAAAAATAATAGTTAAACTGTAAGTATTATGTTACAGTTCACAATCTTTCGACAGTTTACAATCTCGCGAGGCAAATCATAATATAACGGTATTTACAATTTTACGGTGACATATCCGTTGCCGCAGTGATAGGAAAGCGATAAGAAGTCACATATTTAGGTACTATAAAAAATAAAACATTTTCATCAGAAGTCTACTGCTGGACATAGGCCTCTCTTATTCTTTGCCACTTTGCTCGAAAAAAAAACATATCAGTGTCATCATCATCATCTTCATCAGCAGCCTATCACAGTCCACTGCTGAACATAAGACTCCAGTTTTTCGCCACTTAGGGCAAACATCTGGAGGATATACCCATGATCGCCACGCTGGGCAGGCGGGTTGGCGATCGTAGGGCGTAGCTTCTCGCTCCGGTAACGCTGCTGCCCAGAGGGCAAACAATAGGAGGTTTTATCCATAATCGCCACGCTATATATCAGTGTAAAATTCCTAATTTTACAGGAAGTGACGATCCATCTGCTTTCTCCATCAAAACGATAATGGACAATGTTGTTCCCATGAACGACATAGCCATGCTTCAAGAGTACGCCTTCATTAGCGCCAAATCCACCTTCGAGAATGAACAAGTGAAGAAATTGTTGGAAGACCCCAGTGAAAAGTTTGACGCGGTTCTGATAGATTTGTATGAAACGGAGGTGTTTGCCGGGTAAGTACCTAATGCCGAAACACACAACAATAGTACAGAACAAATTATATAGGTGTTTTAGAGAGGTAGGGCATAGCGAATCTTCGCTCGAATTGAGCCGCCCGTCCGAGGAAGGACCTCCACCTTATAGAATACCGCAGCCAAATGACCTCCGGGCCGTATTTCTGCCGGTGATTAGGGTTAGTGTTGCGAATAGAAGGGATAAGGCACTAGGAAAAACGGGAAGCTCAAAGGAAATTAATTAAATATAATAAAAAAGTAAAAAATAACAAAAAAAATGAAAACAAAAAACAAAATAATACACGCACACGAGATTGGAAAAGCACGACGAATTTTCTTAGAAACAAAAGAAGAATGCCCATACTTTAGAAGTTACTGGGGGGGGACACATTTTTCCACTTTGGAAGAGTCTCTCGCGCAAACTATTTAGTTCAGAAAAAAATGATGTTAGAAATCTCAACATCATTTTAAGTTACCTATCCTATAGATATCTATCCTTTCTTGCTTCTTTGACCGCCCGCTCGAACGTATCTAGTGACACGTTATTTCTCCGGAAGAAAATATTAATTACTACGCTTTATATCATTTGGAATTGGTTGATACTTATACCAAATCATCATAAGGATACAGTGAATGTGTTAATGATACAGTGGTGGCGTAAAAAAGTGCATTTAACTTGAAAACAATCTGAAAAGATAGACCAACTCCTTCAACATATCAGTACTCTGATGGGCCTTCTCACTGCCATGATCTCTAAGCTGAATAAATAATGAAATGGCGTCGCTTAGGGTTGCTACGTGGAATATAAACGGACTGTCATCTAACATACACGAACTCGAGAGTCTGATAATTTCAAATCGCCTGGACGTCGTCCTAATTTCTGAATCCCACACTACAAGCAGGAGTTCATTCCGCTTAAAGGGATTCCAAATTTACTGCACTCCTCATCCGGATGGCGGCGCCCACGCTGGTACTGCTCTGGTGATCAAATCAAACCTAAAACACTGCCTGTTGGAACCCTACTCATCTGATCACCTTCAGGCCACTAGTGTACGACTCGAGGACCGCTCAGGCCCTATTACCCTATCAGCCACCTACTGTCCACCGAAATACAATATTACTGACAGTATGTTCTCGACTTACTTTAAGACCTTGGGTAATAGGTTCATATCTGGAGGCGATTGGAACGCAAAACACACATTTTGGGGCTCTAGGCTGACTGTGACTAGGGGAAGACAGTTGAAGACCTGCATTGACCAACATAAATATCTCACTTTGTCAACTGGCGAACCAACTTATTGGCCTACTGACCCGAGGAAGGTGCCCGACTTACTGGACTTCTTCGTGATGGGTGGCCTGAGTGAGGTATCTTCTACTGTTGAGTCCAGCTTGGACGGATCATCTGACCACACCCCTGTGATACTAACCTTGAGCTCAACCATAACTTACCGAGATGGTCAGACTCCACTACATAATAGAAGGACGGACTGGGAATGTTTCCGCTCCTATCTTGATGAACATATCAACTTGAAGACCCCAATGAAAACAAGTGAGGATGTTGAGGAAGCCTGCCGCTATGTCACGAACCTCATTCAAGTCGCAGCTTGGAAAAATACGCCACTAGTCAACATCACCTGTAAACCGAGGATGATACAACCGGTAGTAATCCGAAATTTTATAGCTGAAAAACGCCGCCTGAGGAGAGTCTGGCAGACGTCTCGAAATCCCTCGGACAAAAGGAAGCTCAACAAAGCTATAAGGGAGCTGCGATCAAGCCTTGACGAATTCCGAAATAACAGCCTAAAGCAAACTCTAGAAGCGATGTCTCCAACTGGGCGAGGTGAACACTGCCTATGGAAAGCCGCCAGCTGCTCTAAGAAACCCCAACAAGCATCTTATCCCTTAAGATACCACACATCATGGGCGCGAACAGATGAGGACAAATCGGAAGCCTTTGCTCAACATTTGGCACAAGTGTTCCAGCCAAATGATGGCATTCTAGATGAGTCGGACATGGACACTATACTCAACCAAGACTTCCAGCTGTGTCTACCCATTAGGCCCACGTCGCCCAGAGAGATCATAAAAGAAATAAAGACCCTCAACCCAAAAAAGGCTCCAGGTTTCGACCTTATCACTCCTCGAATCCTGAAGGAACTCCCAAAGAAGTGTGTCACATTTCTGGCTTGCCTTTTTAACGCTATCCTCAGAACATCTCATTTCCCAAAACTGTGGAAGGTCTCCGAGATCATTATGATCCACAAGGATGGTAAGCCGCCACACGACTGCTCATCGTATAGACCCATAAGTCTCACACCAATTCTCTCCAGGCTGTGGGAAAGAGTTTTCCTTGATAGACTCAATGAAATGAAGGTGCAAGACATCATACCCGGACATCAGTTTGGATTCCGAAGGGCACACTCGACTATTGAACAGGCCCACCGTGTCTACCACACAGTAAGACAATGCTTCGAGAACAAAAAGTACTGCTCTGCTGCATTTTTGGACGTACAACAAGCTTTTGATCGTGTTTGGCATAAGGGACTGCTCTGCAAAATCAAGGAAAAACTGCCCCACTCAGTATTCCCTGTCCTGAAGTCATACCTCTCGGACAGACTGTTCCAGGTCAGACACGGTGAATCCAGATCTTCCTTGTTCCCCATTAAGGCGGGGGTGCCGCAGGGCTCGGTGCTGGGACCGATACTTTACAACATTTACTCGTCAGACCTTCCCACCTCGCAGGACGTTGTGACCGCAACTTACGCAGATGATATTGCTTACCTGGCGGTGGACGATGACCCCGCATCGGCGAGTCAAAAGCTTCAAAGGGTTCTTGTGGATGCCTCCGACTGGCTTCAAAAGTGGCGCATCAAAGTTAGCGCGCAAAAATCGAACCACATCACATTTACCTTGAGAAAAAGTGATTGCCCCCCCGTTCACCTCGGGGACAACATCTTGCCCCACACTGACTGTGTCAAATACCTCGGATTCCACTTGGACAGACGCTTGACATGGAAGAACCACATCAAAGCAAAGAGGGATCAAGTTAATTTCAAGTTTAAAAATCTGCTCTGGATGATGGGCAGAAACTCAGTCCTCTCGGTGGACAATAAACTCCTTTTGTACCAAGCTATACTGAAGCCCATATGGACCTACGGCATTCAGATATGGGGAGTTGCCAGCAAGAGTAACATCATGTGCCTGCAGAGAGTGCAAAACAACATACTCAGGACAATTGTGAGCGCTCCCTGGTTTGCGAGAAATGAAGAAATCCATGGATATTTGAAAGTCTCAACAGTGACTGCTGAAATAGAGCACTACAAAAAACAGCATGTCGAACGACTCATCCATCACCCGAATCCACTTGCCTCTGGATTAGTTAACGATGTCGATGTGGTGGAAAGATTGAAGAGAAGCCACATACTTAAATAGACAGTGAGACAATGGTCTCCTGCTCTACAAGCGTCACCCTCACTCAACACATCTGATCATAGTCTGGCGACTGATTGCAGATGACAAATCAACAAAAAAAAAAAAAAAAAAAAAAAACTTGAAAACAATCGAAGAATTAATTGAATAGAATATCGCTGGCCGGCCGTATGACGCATCGACGGTGAGTGCGTACACACCAATTACCGCCTTAGATTAGGAGGCTAAAGATCATTACCGCGTAACGCGCGTTTGGTAACTAATCCGTTGTGTGGCGCTGCTGTACTCGCTAAACACTAAGCACTCGCAGACGCGCACGGACCGTGCACTTTACTGCCTACTTGCCTCAGCGTTTTTGGAGTCGGGTGTTGAAAATAGATTTATTTTTTTATGATGCCAGTTCATCGGTGGGGTTGTTGTAATCCCGAGAGGGATAACAATGAAGAATTTATCACATGTAAAAAATGTAATAAACAGTACCATATTGCTTGTATTTCTGCCGATGAATCCCAACTCACTAGTGATGTGCGCGCCGAATGGAGTTGCCCAGAGTGTATACGCAGCGCTCCTAGGTCTAAAAAGAAAGACAGCACACCGGTCCGTAATGTCTCAACCAGCAGAGGGAGCAAAAGGCAAGCTTTGAACTCACCGCCTGTGGATAAGGAACCAGAGGCGGCATCAGCCGATGTTGGCATAAAAGACCTCCTTGAAATCATGCAAAAGAAGATGGATGATAATTTCGCCAAAATGCGCAGCGATATGGTCAACGTATTGAATGAGAAGCTGAAACCGATAAAAAATGAGTTATCTCAGATTAATGAATCAATAAGTTTCATTAGTAGCCAGTATGAGGACATGAAGAGAGATAGTGAAGCCGCGAAGTTAAGGATTGCCGACCTTGAAAACGAAAACGTGCAATTGAAGTCAACTGTGAATGATCTAAGCTTGCGCTTAAACCACATTGAGCAACAGTCACGCCAAAATAACATCGAGCTGCAGTGTGTTCCTGAGCACAAAAATGAAAATTTAGCACAAATTATTACTCATCTCGGGAAAACTGTAGGTTGTACTATTAGCAGCAACGATATAATGAACTTCACTCGCACAGCGAAAATAGATCGCTCCAGCACCCGGCCACGATCTATTGTAGTGCAATTAGCTTTACCTAGACTTCGTGATCAACTTCTTTCTTCGGTGATTAGTTACAACAAAGCAAATCCCAAAAACAAATTAAATAGCACCCATCTTGGCCTATCCGGAGGCAGCAACCCAGTTTTCGTCTCTGAGCATTTATCCCCAATGAATAAGGCCTTACATGCTGCAGCCCGACGAATAGCCAAAGAAAAGGGATATAAATTTGTGTGGATACGAAATGGGAAAATATTCATGCGTAAAAATGAAGAAGCCGATTATATGTTGGTGCGGAGTATGGACACCTTAAAAAATATATCGTAGTTAGTTTTTACTTACTTACTTTAATTATATTTATGTGTAAAAGTGACTGCAAGTGGTCATTACAGTTTTAAGAGAGGTTAATATACTAAAAATTTACTACCAGAATGTACGTGGGCTACGCACAAAAACTCGTGATTTCTATTGCCAACTTGTTTGTAACGACTATGACGTCATAATACTTACGGAAACATGGCTAAACGGTTCCGTCTCTAGCTATGAACTTTTTGATCAGAAGTATGTTGTGTATAGGAGGGATAGATCACTTTCGGAATCTTTTTGTTCTAAAAAGGACGGAGGGGGAGTGTTGGTTGCAGTTGCTAGAAGATTTCAATCTAGGAGAATAAATAATTGGGAATCAAAATGTGAAGATCTTTGGGTCTCAATCGACCTGCATATATCTAAAACTATTCGCCAAATTGACTTATGCGCTGTTTATTTACCACCACCTGTAAATCGCTTAGTCTTAGAACATTTTTTGGATAAGTGTAGCTCTGTAATGGAGCACTCCCCTTGTCATTGTATTGTTGGCGACTTTAACCTTTCTAATATCGACTGGAGCTTGGTGGGTGTTTCAAGTAACTATTCAATCCCCGTACTTTGCCAAACTTTACTTGATTTCATATCATTGAGCGGTCTAAAACAATATAACAATATACCAAACTCTTCTAACAAATTACTTGATTTAGTCTTGTGTAACCAACCTATTTGTACTGTAAATTTGTCACTCAATCCCCTTAGTAAAATCGATACATTTCATCCTCCTTTGGATATTAATGTTTCTTTATTAAAATATGAAAAGAAACTACCGTATAACGGGGAGACCCATAAACTGAATTACTGGAAGGCGGATTATGAAAACATTCGTGGAGAACTATATAGGTGCAATTGGAACGAAGTGTTTAGTGGACTTGATGACGTCAATGATATGTTAAATTCCTTTTATGATATACTTTATAATACTATCAATAAGTTGGTACCCAAAAAGAAGCTTAACAAGAAGCAATACCCAGTATGGTTTGATCGTAGTCTAATTAAGGCTCTTAAAGAAAAATACAAACTACGACGTCGTTTCAATATGTATAAAAATCCAATGGATGAACTTGAATTGAAACTCCTAAGCACGCGATGTAAACGTTTAGCGACAACTTGTTACAATCGTTATATAAGAAGTTTAGAAAATGAAATTATTAATAATCCCAAACTTTTTTGGTCATTTGTGAAATCAAGGCGTGGAGGAACTGGTTCTTACCCTGTCACAATGACTAATGGTGTGGAGGTCACTTCTGACGGTGTTAGAATTTGTGAGTTCTTTTCATCTCACTTCGCTTCGGTATACATCGGTGACAGGCCTTCCCATAACTACGAAAACTCATGTTACTTGAAATGCATGCATCATAACGGCGTTCAAATGTCACCTCTCGTTATAAATCATGATATGATCCTTGAGAAATTAAGGCGTCTTGATGTCAATGGAGGTGCTGGGCCTGATGAAGTCCCGCCTGTATTCATACATAAGTGTGCGGGATGTTTAGTGGAGCCTTTGTTTATGATCTATAGTAAATCGCTTGCAGATGGAAAATTTCCGACTTGTTGGAAATCAGCAAAAATTGTGCCTATCTTTAAATCAGGCAATGCAAATTTGGTTGAAAATTATAGGCCCATCTCAATTTTGTCTACTTTCGCGAAGGTGCTGGAGACTTTGATTTGTCCGTGTATACAACGTCATGCCAGATTGTTTCTAAGTGATTCCCAACATGGATTTACTCAACAAAGATCCACATCAACTAACCTGGTAGATTTCTCCGAAACACTGTTTGAGGCACTTGATGCAAATAAACAGGTGGATGTTGTATATACGGACTTCAGTAAAGCTTTTGACCGCATCTCTCATGGAATACTATTGCAGAAACTTGCAGTTTATGGGTTCGGTGATCATTTGGTACAATGGTTGAGCTCATATCTGACAGGTCGGTCTTTCTTCACTGTTGTTAATGGCTTCCGTTCTGAGGCGAAACGAATAACTTCAGGGGTGCCCCAAGGATCCCACCTCGGACCAACACTGTTTAACATCTTTGTGAATGACCTACCTGGCTGTCTATTGTTTTCGACACCTTTCATGTACGCGGATGACCTTAAATTTTGCCGAGTTATAGAATCACCAAATGATACTATTTTGCTACAGTCTGATCTTGCCAGAATTGTTGAATGGTGTCGTGTTAATGAGATGGCCCTTAATTCATCTAAATGCTTCGTTATGAAATTTTCACGAAAACACAAAATAATTCCTTTTGAGTACTGTATTGATAACATTATTGTACAAGAAAAAACTGAAATGCGTGATTTGGGTGTTGTTTTCGACAGGAAGTTGACATTTATCCCGCACATTGAAAATATAACAAGCCGGGCATCGCGAATGTTGGGATTTATAGTCCGCACAACCAAGGGGTTTCAAAATTATAAAACAAAAATTTTGCTTTATTATAGTCTGGTCCGAAGCATCTTAGAATATGGCAGTGTAGTTTGGAGGCCACACTACGCCACACATTCATTACGTCTGGAGCGGGTACAAAAACGCTTTGTTTGGCACCTTATGTACGCCAGCGGCATATCAAAGAAAAAAATGCGTTCATACAATAAGCGTCTGGCGCATTTTAAAATGACATCATTGTGCAACCGCAGGAAAGTGTTGGATTTAAGTTTTGCCTCTAAAATTCTCACCCACAATATAGATTGCCCACCACTGTTACAGAGATTTAAGTTAAGTGTGCCTGCAAGATATCCACGTAACACTATCACACCCCTTAGAGCCCCATTAAGGAAAACTGTTTTTGGATCTAACTCTCCGATTGCTAGGTTCTGTAGGCTACTCAATGAACATAGCGATATAGTCGATATTCACCATGACTCGCCTGCCAAGCTCTGCAGATCGGTTACCAACTCTTGGAAGGATTCGGAGGCAGAGACCTCATTAGATGTTATATAATTTTTAAGCTACATATTTATATTTTTCCGTTGTAATGTTTTTTTTTAGCGCAAGCAGTGTTTGCCTATAACTGTTTATAGCAATAGTGTATAGACCAATGTATGTTTTTAGTTCTAAGTATAATTGTTTATAAACGTTGGCAAACCTAATAAATAAATAAATCTATATATCCCACACGTAAAAATTTGATAAAAAAAAACTTCTGAGTTTCAGTTCTATGTATGGGGAACCCCAAAAATTTTGGATTTATTTCTGATTTTATTTAAAATTCTTAATGCGGTTAACTTTTATAGTAGCTTTTATAGTTTCGAAATAAACTGGCTGTGACATACGGACGGACAGACAGACAGACATGACGAATCTATATGGGTCCCGTTTTTGCCATTTGGCTACGGAACCCTAAAAAGTATACAAAATGCATCAGGCTCGTGCAATAAGAAGTACAAAAACGTTTCAATCTGTCTATTTATAGAAACCACACCGACTCCTATAGTTGAGGATAATAAAGATGTCTCGAGTTGACCTTCATTTGTTCGGACATAGTGAGCCGCGCTATGATGCTTGGGCCGTGAACCGTGAATATGGGTTGAACCCTTCCTGCCATTATAAGTTTGATATAAAGTTAACCGTAAGATCTCAATTAATAAAGTAGGTCATTTAAGGTAGGATTTAGCTGAGTGGGAACCTGTTCAATACACGTACATTTTCTTTGATTTTTTTTTGTTAGCTCTCAAAATGAATAATATTCAACTGGTACTGCTCTTTGTCTAAATGTTTGTTGCGATAACCACATAGAACACTGGAAGACACTTCAACACTTAGGTGGGCCTGGATCCAAGAGGATCTGGGGGGGGGGGGGGATAGGAAGGCAGAGGGAAAATACCAAAAAAAAAGTTTTTGGTATCTCTGTCGGTTTGTACGGGGTAATCTCCAAAATGGCTTGTCATCTCGTCGCATTTGATATCGCGCGTTATCAGAACGCGTGTTAGTATCAGAATTTACAACTACAAAAATGTTTACTCAGTCACATTCCTCGTGAATTCAGACACTACGAATAGGATAACGTAACTATCTACTGTTATGTTGTTTACATACTGCCAACATTAACTTAATAATGTGCAACACTATGCAGATTTTATCATACTCGTACATACTCGTACACCGAGGTGTCACAGCAATCTAAATATATTTGCATTTATTGATATAATTTACATACTTTATGTAGCTAGCCGCAACTATCTGACATCCACGACAAGATACTAGATACAATTTAATTGTATAGTCCCAGGGCACCTACAGTATCCATACTCCTTTGGTAAAATTTGAAATTCAAATGTTGGTATCCAACGTTGTATTAAGTAAACTGGTAGGTAACACATTCATCAGTCCGAGCTATGTTGGCGCTAGACTTGCCGTCATACGTCTGTTTACCTTCAATTTCTGGAGATATGTTCCAACAGACATTCACATACCCACTTCCTCAAAGCTTAGAATGAAATATCGAGAGACTCTTCGTCGATAGATCATCATCATCATCATCATCAGCCTATCGCAGTCCACTGCTGGACATAGGCCTCTCCAGGTGTTCGCCACTTTGGGCAAACACCTGGAGATTATACCATTAATCGCCACGCTGAGCAGGCGGGTTGGCGATCGCAGGGCGTAGCTCCTCGCTCCGGTGGCGGCGCTGCTGCCCGTAATCGGTCTGTGGTAACTAGCTACGTCTTCAATTGTGATGGTTATACCGCCAACAGTCAGTTGACAGTTGTTTTAGTTCGTGTGTTATTCGGCAGGTTGTACCACGGGCAGGTGAGGTTGGCTTGGAGTGAATTGATGATAGGCCGCTCCCTTACATTCCATTCCATTAACTATCAAATTCGAAGAGAGGTAGGGCGTAGCGAATCTTCGCTCGAATTGAGCTGCCCGTCCGGTGTAGGACCTCCACCCTATAGAATACCGCAGCCAAATGGCCTCCGGTTCGTGTTTCTGCCGGTGAGTAGGGTTTGCGGAGTTTGCTCGTGGGGGGTTAGGGTTGGGCTGGCATGGCAATGGCAAACCAGTTACTTGCCACAGCGATTTGGGCCTCTCTTTCACCTTCCATCAGGCGTAGGAAAGCCATTATGTCGAGCTGCTACAAAAACAAAAAAAAAATAAAAAATCCAGATTTAATAGCTTAAGTTCCTTTTTAGATTTAGCATATTGCTGTATTTTTTATGTGGGCTGAATATAAGGTTCCTTTCTTTCTTTCAGTTTATCCGTGGTGTTCAACTGTCCGATGATCTGGAGCTACTCAATGGGCACCCATTGGCTGGTGCTGCGGCTCCTAGACGAGGCTGCGAACCCGGCGTACTCCGCAGACTACCTCTCAGCCAACGTGCTGCCGTTCAGCTTCCAGCAGCGAGTCGAGGAGCTGTGGGCACAGTTGAAGTGGCACTGGGCTAAGAGGTAAGTTTTCTACTAATCATCATCATCATCATCAGCCTATTGCAGTCCACTGCTGGACATAGGTCTTTCCAGTTGTTCGCCACTTAGGGCCAACATCTGGAGGATATACCCATAATCGCCACGCTGGGCAGGCGGGTTGGCGATCGCAGGGCGTAGCTTCTCGCTCCGGTGACGCTGCTGCCCGTCATCGGTCTGTGGAATTTAGCTACTAATATTCTACTAATATTCAAACCAAAAAGAGTTAAAATTCCAATCAATAATTATTTTGAAAAAAATATATGATAAATACGCCAGACAATTTACACACAGACTAGAAACGTCTCTCATAACACCCAGACTCGTGCAAAATACAAAAGCTAATTTTCTAAAATATGGAATCGAACCTGAAACCTTCGTATCGCCCGCGCTTTGCTAACTATTGCACCACCCATAACAATGATAACTTGTCAGGAACATACTAGGATACAATCTTTTTTAATTTGCTTTATCTCTCAGGAATAGCATCATGAAGTATAGCAACAAAAAATGTTGTCTTCCATCTAATGAACACTGAATACTCGTAGAATACTCCAGTCATGTCGAACAAACGCCGGATATCGGATTATGAGAATGAAGTAACAGAGAATGCACTATTACATCTCCTGCGTAGTACCTATCCGTTTAATCTAAGAGATTTGTAGCTATGGCCGATATTATCAGGAGAAGAGTAGGTATAAATTTTAAAAAAAACTCTTGTGTTCTAGAACAAAGACGATGCCAAAAGAAAAAGAACTGTACGAGCAATTCTTCACGCCGCTCGTTCAGAAACGTGGTGGAAGTCTACCGGACTACGAAGAACTGATATACAATGCCTCCCTGATATTTGCTAATGAGCATCACGCCTTCGGGAACATACCTAGGGTGCCGCAGAACTTCAAGTTGGTCGGCGGTTACCATATTGAGAAGTCTGCTGACCCGTTGCCACAGGTATGTAAAATATGAGCTTCTTGCCAAGGCTTTCCCACGAGACTACATTATGGAGTCCTTCAAAAAAGTTGTGAAGAGGTTTTTAAAGGGTGGGCAACGCGCGTGTGATACCTCTGGTGTAGCAGGCGTCCATAGGCTACGGTAACCGCTTTTCCGTATCATGTGTGTAGTAGATCTATTTAAGTAGCTTGAGTGCTCACTTACATCTAAGTAATCTGTTCAACTTAATATACGTATCCTTTTCAACCTTTAACGATACCCGAAAGAGGACGTTTTATTTGAGGATTTAAATCAAGAATAGTTCCAGATTAACAATTCATTGGTTATTTACAAACGTTGTTGATTCATCTCAACTCAACGATTGATTAACCACACAAAGTTTACAATTATTACGAATGCAAACACGATTTCATTTCAATTATTTGACCATTGAACAATTCGTTCAGACTTAAATTAACGTAACGTAAAATTAACCATTATTCAGACGAAATTAACTGACTGAATATGCATGACTATACATTAGTCAGTGTAGGTCATCATCATCATCAGCCTATTGCAGTCCACTGCTGGACATAGGCCTCTCCAGTTGTTCGCCACCTAGGGCAAACTTCTGGAGGATATACCCATAATCTGGAGCCTTTGCGGAGCGTTTCTGGAGCGATTATGCATCGCTACACTGGGCAGGCGGGTTAGCGATCGCAGGGCGTACCAGGCAGAAGAAGGGCAGCAGCATCACCGGAGCGAGGAGCTATGATGATGAACTTGCTAATTGGGAATTTCTATTGATCAGGTCCCATTGTGTTTGCGTAGGCAAGCGTAAACATTCATAAAAATATAAAGATGGCACTTAAAACTTGGAACATTGTAGATACTGAACAGAGCGCTTACCTCGGATATGATTTAATGGAAATATGATGTTTTCCAATTCCAGGATTTACAAACAATAATGGACAACGCCAAAGACGGAGTCATTTACTTTAGTATGGGATCGAACTGGAGAAGCAAGGACATGCCCGTGTCCGTCAAGGATGCGCTGGTCAAAATGTTCGGAGAGTTGAAACAAACCGTGATTTGGAAGTATGAAGATAATTTGCCGAACGTTCCGAAGAACTTGAAAATTGTTCATTGGGCACCACAACAGAGCATATTGGGTTTGTGATTCTCATCATCATCATCAGCGTATTGCAGTCCACTGCTGGACACTGGCCTCTCCAGTTGTTCGCCACTTAGGGCAAACATCTGGAGGATATATCCGAAATCGCCACGCTGGGCAGGCGGGTTGGCGATCGCAGGCCGCGTGTAAGTATAGTAGTACTTTAGGGTGGAGGTCCTTCCCCGGACGGGCGGCTCAATTCGAGCGAAGATTCGCTATGCTCTACCTCTCTTAAAATTCTCCACCATTGAAGCATAGGGGTGAGAGTCTTCCGCTCCCTCAACTGTTCGGTGATGATGACAAGGCCGCCCTGATCATTATCGTAGTCGTTTATAAAAAAAACCACTGAAGCAAACTCGAAAATATTCAATTGTCATAGTCATTGCATAGGGATAAAGGAATGTGGCGCGATTTAAAAGATGCCGCCTCCGTTCAGCAATGGACGGACCAAGGCCGTTGATTGATTGTCTGAGTCATTGCATTAATATTGACCATTCCATTGTCCAGATCATCCCAACTGCCTGTTCTTCATCACACACGGCGGCCATCTCTCGTCGACTGAAGCTATCCACTTCGGAGTGCCCATCATCGGTATACCCATATTCTTCGATCAGTTTGTCAACATCAACAAGGCTGCTGCCAAAGAGTACGCCATAAGGGTGCCGTTGAGCTACGACTTGGCAAAAGATCTGAAGGAGGCTATACGAACTATGCTTACTGATCCGAAGTAAGAATTTTTTATGATTCATCATCAGCCTTTTTTTCTAGAGGGGAATGCATTAGGCACCTTCATGCCGCCTCCGGGGGGAGGTGACATGGTGTGTGGGACTCACACCTCCCGAAATGGGAGGGTATACCCACTAAACTCCCTGTGTCGCCAGTGGGCAACAAGTTGCAGGGACACGGGTAGCGCCGAAGCATACGGCCGCATCCCTGCATGCCCTGGCCAACCGCAGATGACAAGCGGCCGGCACTCCTGGTCCGGAGAGGACCAGTACCCCCGGTTTCTAGGGAGCAAGTGCTCCCCGGGCAGACTTCGTGCAACGGTGTGGCTGCACCCACCACACAGTTACGCTCCAATGATTGGATCGCGCCCCCGCACTTACCACTCGGGGCATTCATCATCAGCTTATTGCAACCCACAGTCCTTCATTGGCCTGTATGCCAATCGGTTGAGCTGGCAGACATGCCAGACCGCCACGCTGAGCTTAATTTAGCAGGAACTCAAAAGTTTATTCTTAACAAGACTTCAAAAAAGGAGGTTTCTCAAATCGATCTTATTGTATTTTACAGAGGCATTACATATTGACAAAGCGCCTCCCGTTTATCATGCGATATACACAGAAAAAAAAATTATGTATTCTGGCGTCATCCGCAAAGAACAGGTTAAATGACCATAAATAACAAATTTTTCAGGTACAGAAACAAAGCAAAAGAGCTATCAGAGATCTATCACGACAGACCAGTGAAGCCAGGGCAAGAAGTGGTCCACTGGGTGGAACATGTGATCAAGACCAAGGGCGCCCCCCACCTTCGGTCACCAGCTCTGCTCGTGCCCTTCTACCAGAAGCTATATCTGGACCTGGTGGCTGTGATAGCTGGAGTAGCCGTGATCCTGTGCGCTTTTGTGAAACGAATCTTGAGTAATTTTAAATCGAAAGAGAGAAAAGGAAAGCAGAAGAGGAACTGATGTGATTAATTGTTAATTTATTTAGTTGAGTTTTTTTTTATCGTACTGTAGGCTTACAATAAAGTGCCCCCTAACTCTTTCACACATATACTTTTGTATGATTTGTCAGTTTGTCTTAGACAAATATCTAATATCCATTTAAAATTGTAACAAACTTTCCAAGAACTAAGTATACGAGATTTAATTTTATTTACGACAAGAAATTTGTCCAGTAGGTAAAAAAAAAATTAAACAACCCTCGACCAAATCATATCATCTTTATCTTAAAATCGGCTGAACTTATTTTGATCAAACATAGTAAACTAAAAGACCTTACAAACAAAAAAAAATAAAAAACCCGTTTGGGAGTTACGATTCCAAAGACAGACACACACACAGACAGACAAACACGTCGAACTTATAACAACCCTCGTTTTGCGTCGGGGATATAAAATTGATTTCATCAAAAACAATACATTTTCGTCTAAGATCTCTCATACAAATCATAAAGCACCTACATTTTTCCTACATCCATCTTCCTCCTATCTCTTACCTCGGAAAGTAACGGCTAAAGGCTGTATTAAATGAATACGCTCCGCTACCGGTCCCATACATGAATATGTATGAGTCCAGTGGGTACATGGGGTCTGAACTAACGCTATCTGCGCTCAATACTGATCCGGGACCAATTTCCTGCTATCACGGCATAATTGCGAACGTTGTACGGATTTAATGAACGAATTGAAAGCCTGCGGGCATCATTTTGGGGATAAGGTTTTTTTGATGTTAATTCGTAGTGGACAAAAAAATCGCATCTGATAGTAAAAGACACGTGAACTTAGGACTACCAAAAAGAGCACATCATCAGACTATAGCATTCTCTAGTCAGTTCTAAGAGAGGTAGGGTATAGCAAATCTTCGCTCGATTTGAGCCGCCCGTCCGGGGAAGGACCTCCACCCACCCTATAGAATACCGCAGCCAAATGACCTCCGGGTCGTATTTCTGCCGGTAACTAGAGTTTCCGAAGCTCGTGGGGGGTTAGGGTTGGGCCGGCATGGCGGTGGCAACTGACAGGTAACTGATCAGTTACTTGGCCGTTGTCACAGTGACATAGGCTTCTCTTTCCATCAGGAAAGAAGCCATTAAGTCGAGCTACTATAAAAAAAATAATTTGTGTTATATCTACCTAAGTGCATACGGGTATATTATCTTAATATGAGGTCAAGAATCATTTAAATAATAATAACGTTTATGTTCATAGTAATAAATAATAATCATTGCTAGTAAAATATCAAACTTCGGATAAAAAGAGAGCCAAGTTCAATATATTATTATGAATAGCTATGCCCGCGACTTCGTTCGCTTGGAATATTATTTTGGTTACCTGTCCGTGCCGTGGCGATTGAGATTTCTCTTAACTTTTTCATTAGGCAATATTCTGTACCAGTACCTATATGAACGGATGGTGCTAGGTGCTTAGTTATACTTTGTAAATAAGTAACTTTACTTCAAGGACAATGATAGTTTACATTGAACATAAAATACCTACATTTACCTAACCACAGCCTGCAACACTTATGTACTGGCCTGGTTACAATATCCCAATACAACACACTGTAATAGCTCATACTCAAATAGCCACCTTCAAATCGCTCGCACTAAGTACGGACTCAGACAAGTGTCCGCCCCCTAAATACAGAAAAGTACGGAAACACAGTAATTTCATTCTCAATGCTTTGTAATTATCAAACTGTTGAAATTAGAACAGGACAAAGCGTAGATATGGAACGCGATCACAAAACGCTGGCTATGTTGCCAGCAAACAGCTCGCGACACTCAACAATACAAGTCTGTGGTTCCGTCCCCGCAGACTTAGCATCCGCGTCACAACGGCGAAACCGGCCTTCTACCAAAACCTCACCTCTCTTCAAAACAACGTCTATATCCTCCTAGCAACGCCCTAAGCCAAGGTTCAAGCTCCACTAGGGGACGCCTTTAACTGTGTCGCTTAACTATTCCTATGGGTGAGAGCCTTCCGTTCTCCAGCAGTCCGGTGATGATGGCAAGGCCGCCATGGCTATCGTCGTAGGCATTTAACAAATACAAAAGTCATTTAAGACAGGTCCACCCTATAGTATACCGCAGCCAAATGACCTCCGGGTCGTGTTTCTACCGGTGAGTACCTAGGGTTTCCGGAGCTCGCTGGCATGGCAACTAATAGGTAAGTGACGAGTTACTTGCCCGTTGTTACAGCGACTTGGGCTTCTCTTTTGCTTTCCATCAGACGTGGGGAAGAGATTATGTCGAGTTACTTACAATAAAAAAACAATAGTTGAACCAACGACCCAGACAAAGTAAACTAACTCCGGCCCTGTACGTTATCTACTCGCAGTTAGTTGCCCTGACCTTCCACATCATAGCCTTACGACTATAGTTATAGAGTTGCATATTGCACATCGTCGGCTTCCCCTCGTACACCGCTAATGTTAATAGATAGATCAGTTGAAGATGCGAGATCACGCAAATACAATCTGTTCCTTCAAGTCACAAGTGCATTAATACCGGTTATTTTACTGTAAATCCTGACATTTACGTAACTACAAATATTTATGCCTGTTTAAAACATCTTTTCATTGCGTTTTTCTGCAGAATGAAGACGCTTCTTATATATTTGTTATGTGTTTTCTCGGCTACTGATGCATATAAGTCTTTGGTGATATCTACGATCCCTGTAAGAAGCTTAAATAACTTGGGTGAAGGTATTGTGAGGCACCTGCTAGAGGCTGGACATGAGGTGAGTATTATTTGTTTTAAGACAGGTAGGGCATAGCGAATCTTCGCTCGAATTGAGCCGCCCGTCCGGGGAAGAACCTCCATCATATAGAATACCGCAGCCAAATGACCTTCAGGTCGTGTTTCTGCCAGTGAGTAGGGTTTCAGGAGCTCGTGGGGGGTTAGGGTTGGGCCAGCATGGCGGTGGCAACTGACAGGTAAGTGATCAGGTACTTGCCCGTTGTTACAGCGACTTGCGCTTCTCTTTCGCTTTCCATCAGGCGTAGGGAAGCCATTATGTCAAGCTACTACAAAAAAAAAGGTATATATCATCATCAGCGTGCAAACGTCCACTGCTGGACATAGGCCTACCCTTAAGGTTCCTTTACACATGCCGGCGACATTGCCGCTGGGTTCATGCCGAGCGGCTATGCCAAGTACCGAGAAGGCCTTTGTGCGGTAAAGCGTAAGCCGCCGGGTGCACGGCGGCTCGGCCGGCGGCCAGCCCGGCGGCCGTGCCGCCGGCACTGTGTGTAGGAACCTAAGACACTATCATTTGCCTTATTCACCACACTTGGCAGGCGAGTTGGTGACTGCAGTAGGTTTTATTTGCACCCAGGAAACACTGCTGCCCGTTTTCTGGTATTTCCTTAGTCGCTTTTGACACCCACGGGTGGTGATGAGGTGGTTCTATATAATCTGGAAACAACGCTTGACATTGGTCCAGCAGTGGATGTTTGCAGACTGTTAATCAAATTGCATTTAGGTAGGTATATACTTTTGAGTTTTCGTTTGGTGGGTACTTCCGCCTTCAGCCTATCGCAACCCACTGCTAGACATAGGCCTCTCCAGTTGTTCGCCATTAGGCAAACATCTGAAGGCTTTACCCATAATCGCCACGCTGGGCAGGCTTCTTGGCGATGGCAGGGCGTAACTCCTGGGTACTTTAAGTACTTGACTTTTTCTATTTACCCTTTGACCTAATGCTGTATGTCTATGCAGGTGACGTACATTACCTGCTACCCAAGGAAGCTGAATAATCCAAAACTAAGGGAAATCGACATTAGCGATAATGTCGAAATATTGACAAGTAAGTAAGTCACTCCATTGGCAGCGTTTTAGGGGCGTAATATGAGTAGCACATTCCAAAGCATAGCGTTAGGCGTATGACCGATACGCGGAACATTCAATGTTTCTGGGCCTGATACCGGTGGGATTTGTTTCGAAAACAAACATTTAATGGATGGCAAATCCTCGTGGCATCTCCATGTATGAGCCCTAACGCGATTATCACACTGCTCACTGCGGTGTAGCAGAATCTGCTCCTGCGCACAGAATCTGTAGATACGACTAAATTGGCTTGACTGGTCCCGCTCGCAGCTATCCAACCGTCAGTTAAAACCAACAGTACAAATGAAATTAATATTTATTTGCTAAAAACAGGTGATATGACTTGTTAAATACTGAATAAGCATTCGTGTTCCGTTATCGTAGGTACATATCATGCAAACATCACTAGCAAACATTAGATAGTTAGGTACCTATTACTAATTTAGTCACTAGGTAAAATACAAGTTGACTTTTTAATCACTATCCAAATTTCTTCTGGGCAGTAGGCATCGTTAATCGAGCCTATTCTGCAAAAAAATACAGGTCATATTTTCACAAATTCATTGCTCAGAACCAATTATAAATTTCGGTTACCATTTCGTAGTAGGGGAACAAGGGGGAATGACGCTCACTGGGTAATGGCGCTCACCTCTGTATCTCTGTCAAAATTCAACGTAGCAACACGAAGCACCCCCTGAAACACGAAGGGACAGGGCCTACAGCAGATAGCTATAAGACCCGCAAGTCAGTGCGCGTCGCACGATCTTGAAGTTCATTTCTTTGTTTGAGGCCGCACTGATCTAATTTTTGGTGACTTGTTTATTGTAGGTAAGTTAAGAATTTTGATTGTTATTTAGTTTTTAGTTTTACTTTTCTTACAAATGACTATTCAATTTTATGATAATGAAGTCTAGTCTAGCTATATTTTTTTGCAGAAATGGGCTCTATTAACAATGCCGAATGCCCAGAAAAAAATTGGATAATGATTAAAAAGTCACCTTGTATAAGTAAAATAAATTGTTTAATTAATTCTAATTTAAATATTCTTCGATTAAAATAAAAGTTCTGTTGAATCAACCGAAAATGCAAGGCCTTTATAAATTGTATTGTTTCAGACGACGATCATATGAATATCAGCCATCTGCTGAACCAGCCTACTGAACTGAGCAGCGATGTAGATTATCTGCAGGACCTGTGTATGGAGATAGCAGAGAAATCTTTGAAGAACAAAAATGTGCAGGCTCTCTTGGACGACCCTGGGGAGAAGTTTGACATTGTCATATCAGACTATGTGGAAACTGAGATTTATGCCGGGTGAGTTAAAAACGGCAAGATAACGCTCTTCTGGTCGAATCGCGATCATGATTAGCTATTAGTCTACTACCGAGGCGTCCCACCAGTGGGGCAAAGTAGAACGCTTTAAATGTTTCTGTACAATCTGCCCCACTAGATTATGTAGGAGACACATCGCAAGCGTACCTAAACAAAGATCCACTCTTCGTTCTTTCACTCATTATGATAGGACGACAGTTCAACACGAGAGAATATAGATTGACTTATCATACTGTTCGCTACATGGATATCTGCATTGCTAACATCCTGATGCCATGGACAGAGGTATATCTAGGTAGAATACTTCCAATTATTTGACCTGACCTTCAAATAAAAAAGTAAAGAAATATTGACTTGACTTACACACTAAGCTGCCTGAACACATTAGGTACCCACCTACAGATAAGATATAAACACAAGATTGTATTGTATGTAACAACAGTAGAATGTCCACATAGTAACACTAATGAGAATAGGTACTTATAATGTGACAATACCACTGTAACAAATACTTACCGAATGTTTTCAGTTTCGCAGCGCTGTACAACTGTCCCCTCATATGGTCTTACTCCATGGGGGCACATTGGTTAGCCATAAGACTGGTGGACGACTCCACCAACCCTGCGTATTCCTCAGACTACATCAATACTCTAGCTCCCCCGTTCAGCTTCACGGAACGTTTCCAAGTCCTCTGGGGGCAAATTAGGTGGCGTTTTTCTAAATTGTGAGTATGATCTGTTCAGGCTCTTTTCAATTCATCAGCCTATCGTAAAAGGGCAGGCGGGCAAGGACTGACGATTGCATGGCGTAGCTTCTCGCTGCTGCCCGTCATCGGCCTATGGTATTTATCTACGCCTTTATGTAGAGTACCTAGTAGGTACCGAATCAGAGAAGTAGCTAAGTGCCTAGGTACTTAAAAGAAATACCTATACTTTTTGTTCGTGTTACCGTGTATTAACGTAACTTAGGTACTAATATAATGTATTAACTTGTTTCAAGCTTCAAATTATTGCCAAAGGAGAAACAAGCGTACAAAGAACTATTTGCACCAGCCTTCGTGAGACGAGGGAAACCAATGCCGGACTATGAAGATCTCATGTATAACGCCTCTTTGGTATTGAGCAATGAACATCTTGCTTCTGGTACAGTACCAAAAACTCCGCAGAACTGGAAATTGGTGGGAGGCTACCATATTGACGATCCCCCAAAAGCTTTGCCTAAGGTAAGTGAACAATTGAATGGATTTTATTAGGTGCAGTACCTATCCTGGAAAAACGTCTAGTCGTAGTCCAGTAAGACATGTGTCTTTACATGTCTGTCCTGGACAGATGTGTAAAGACACATGTCTGAAGACAAGTAGGTAGTCCATAGAAAAAGGAAGGAGGCACTTTTGTAATTCAGAGAAAGGACACGGTCGGTGGCAGTACTGGTTAGGTAATGAGTTTGTCAGATCCCACCGGCAGTTGTCAGATCTCATAACGTGTATTAGTTCTCACATCCACCGTCATGTAAAACATGCGCAGAGCGATGCCAGACAGATGGATGCATATTGTTTGACACTTCACATGTCGAATAAGCGTCAGCTGGCAACACCAGGTGAAAAATCTTGCTCGTCTTGATACATATTATAATCAAAATAACTTAAGGCCAGTAAGTAGGTTCCCGCAAATCTGGTTTCAGAACCTGCAAGATATCCTGGACAATGCAAAACAAGGTGCTATCTACTTCAGCATGGGCTCCGTATGGAGAAGTGAGCTTGTACCCAAGGAGATAACTGAGGGCCTGCTGAAAATCTTTGGAGAATTGAAGGCTACTGTGATCTGGAAATACGAGGGCACGCTTATGAATTTGCCCAAGAATGTTCACACTGTCAAATGGGCTCCGCAGCAAAGTATATTGGGTATGTCTTTTATTCAGCATTAGGTACCAACTATCTCTTATTGGGTAAAAGTGTCATTATAGGATTTGTATTGACCGTTTACTTGTCACTACCCGCTGATAGTATAGGTACTACTACAACAGAATTTTATTTAGGAATAAAATTCTGTTCATTAAATAACAGCAAATGCCATTCCAGAAGCCCCATTTTTCTTCTTCCAAGTCGTTCTCCTGTTCTCCCATTACTGCGAGTACCATGAGAATCGTGATCGCTCGTTGATTTCGTATTCCTTATGTTGATAACTGCTCCGAAGTTACCCTCAGCATCATCATCATCATCATCATCAGCCTCTCGCAGTCCACTGCTGGACATAGGCTTTTCCCAATACTCGCCGCTTTGATCGACCCTCACTATTGCTTAATGAAATTTTTCTAAGGCAGTGGCTTCCTTTACTTGATCGGAACATCTGGTTGGTGAGTAGCCTCTCATTCCTTCTACGCCACTGACCACAACCAATTTTTCAAGATTCTCATTTCCTTTTCTCATCACATGACCAAAATATTTCTGCAGTCACTATTACTGTAGCAGTAGCAGTAATACTCGTAACTCCAGTTCCTTCTACCATTTCTTAGACATTCTACGATATTCTTAAACGTATTTTTTCAGCTCATCCCAACTGCAAGCTCTTCATCTCCCACGGAGGTCTCCTGTCCTCCACAGAGGCCATTCACTTCGCGGTACCCACCATTGGAGTCCCGGTGTCATACGACCAGTTCCTCAACATCGACAAAGCAGTGAAGCGAGGGTATGCTATGATGGTAGACCTTAGCTACAATCTGCCTAAGGACTTAAAAGCCGCAATACAGATTATGTTCAATGAACCCAAGTGAGTATCTACTTACAAGTCTGATAAAGATGATAAGCATCGAACAACATCTTGAAATGCTAGAAAATACGAGTACATTCAAAACGCGGATTGGATGTGAACCGAAATTTTACAAAATATTGCACTATTGTGCATGATTGGGGCACGGTTTTTGTGTACACAAGAGCGTTCTATCCTTGAACATTCCTGTGAGTAATACGTTAGCTATTTTAACGTAATGCTCACATAGAAAATTTCTTTATTGATAGAGACTCAAACCAAGCACTTCTCACAGGCATAAAATAAAAATTATTATACCTACCGCAGAGTTCGGAAAGTGCCGAAAAGAACCAACAAGAAACTCTAAAGTTACCTACTCTTTTTTTATTGCCAATTGTTATTACAATTTTATAAATATTTTAATTTTGTACAACGCAAAGCTACAAATAGGCTTGTCACTCGATGTCGCATTTTGACGTCAGACTCCCACTCCTATCGTTTGATGCCTTGTATCTTTCCTATTTTGTATTTGAATGAAAAAAGGAAAAATACGTGTCCAATACATTTTTATGATCTAAAATACGGACTAAATGTAATATAATAATTTTGACCCCCAAAACATCCCTATTGAGTTTATTATAATGAAAATGGATTTAACTATTAAAAAAATTATAAGATTTTGATTACCTAGGTTTTTCAATTTCAGATACAAGCAAAGAGCTGAAGAATTGTCTGCGATCTACCACGACCGGCCAGTCAAACCGGGCAAGGAGTTAGTTCACTGGGTTGAGTACGTCATCAGAACTAAAGGGGCTGTACACCTGAGGTCGCCGTCTCTCACAGTGCCCTTCTATCAGAAAGCTTACTTGGATGTAGTGGGCATCTTTTGTGTGATAGTTGTTCTTGTAGGATGTCTATTGAAGAGCTTGTGCTCAGGAGAGAAGAAAAGAGAGAAAAAGGAGAAGAGAAACTGAATACCTCGTCTTTTTGTTGTCGGAAATCATTTTCCATTCTTTTTTGTTTGAGAATAAAGTTGTTTCCTCTAGCTTATTGTTTCACTAGACGTATCCTATTTGCACCCATAAGAATGGAGCTTGCAGTGGCGTAGCTAGATGCAGGCCCGCCGCTAGCGATTTGAACGCCGGTGTGCAATTCCTATCGTGCCGCCCCTATCTAACTACAAAATCTAGGTGTTCATAAAAATGTAAAAAAAAATGCTGTATAGTGAAAAACTATGTTATATTAAGTTATTTCATACAAGATAGATACATACACTAATACGACATTAAATGAAAAAATGAAAGCAAAAAAGGTGCAGTTTATACATATTATGTAGGTAGGTATAGGTATTAAGTTATTTTGCCCCCCTTTTTGTTAAGAGCCCCTAACGCCAGACATTGATCAGATTAAAATTTTATAACAGCTATGATCCTTTCCAATATATCACACCATTGTTTTTTTTTTCAGATTCTAATAGTCTCAGTTGCATTTGATTTACAGTAGTTTTATTTTTTAACATAATTATGATTTATAGTTCATTCGCGTTAAGAAAATAGTGACGGACAGGTCACTGACATGCCACTAGCCAATTAAAACGCTAGAAATTATAATTACGACGTAGTACGATTCGACGTAGTACGAAATTATAATTTCTAGCGTTTTAATAGGCTAGTGGCCTGTCAGTGACCTGTCAGTCACTATTTTCTTAACGCGAATGAACTATAGTTGGATCCAACACTTTAAATTTTTGCTATGGGAAATGCTTGTTTCGTGTCGTTTTAAGGTAAATGACAGATGTTGCCAATCGGAAAAACCGCTTGGAGCTGACAGACTACTTACAGTTTTACTGAATATTTTACAACAAAAACAATAGACAATCTTTTGACGTAAACAAGCCATTCTCTGTTAATTTTTTCTTTATTAGGAAGATTTCTATAGTATTAACTGTTTGCAAATTTTCTTCCATCGATATTAGCAGGAAAATTGTGGTTAAACAGCTGCACGGGACCACGGCTAACCAAAATATTAACAATATCATTAGTCATACTGGCGGGCCACGAACCGGGATCATCACCACAATCTAAACAGCTACTTAATGACGATAAATTGCTTACAGGTTCTTTAGCAGTACTTTCTCTTATTTTAGTTTCACTGGAGTCTTCTTCTGAAGGACTAACATTTTTCTCTTCAGATACCTCCATAACTTCTAGATTTAAAGCTGCGCTTGTTGAAGCGTAGATGTACTACGTCAAAATTCTCTTGACATTCAGAGTCCCTATTTTCTGGTTTGCTAAAAAATTTCTCAAGAGGCCCCGCTAGTTTTCTTTTCCCTGTATCTTTTTCTCGTTTGTGCCGTCGAAATTGAGCTCCTTCCTTTTTTGCGGTTCCTAGATTTTTTTTAAAAAAGTTTAGTATACAGTTGTACAAAAGTAACTTAAATGCCAAAAGGGGGTCGATCATTCCACCCATTATTGCGAACAACCTTTACTAGGAGGTCAACACTGAAATCGCGAAAAAATATCAGCTTTTCCATACATTTTGTATGGAATAGTTATTTTTTTTCGCGATTTCACCGTTGAGCCTGTAGTAAAAGTTGTTCGTATTTAGGTATGTGTAGAATGACTCCCTTTCGGGATTTAAGTTACTTTTGTTACACCCTGTATAGGTATAATTTTAATAATTTTTTTTATAAATCTTCACTCTTAAGTTGTATACCTAACAGAAAAAAATAGCCTTTAAATCACAATAATAATCACAATACTACTGCGAAAAATATGTTCATACCACTGCACACAAATGTAATGGAATAACTAATTTTTTTTCGCGACTTTTGAGTTGACCCCTTAGTAAAAGTTGTTCGTATTGATTAGGTGGAATGTCCCCCTTTCGTTACTTAAGTTACTTTTGTTGTTCGCATTTGTGTTAAATAAATAAAAACAAAGAAATGAGAATATAGTTTTAAGGGGATTTCCCCTGATATCTATGGGATTTCGCATAGAGCACGATACGGATTAACTTTGTTCTCATGAATTTCAATAGATGGCGCTATGTAATGCTACGATATAAAAGAAATATTTGGGCGTCGTTCATCATATTATTTTTGTAAGGATAAACTTTTTAGTATTGCGAAGTGACAATGTCTGAATTTTAGTCGATGATTGTCTGATTTGCCGCCCCCCTGAATGCGCCGCCCGCGTGCATTGCACGCCTTGCACGCCCGCTTACGGCGGGCCTGGCTAGATGACACCAAGGGCCAACCACCATTACAACACTACTTTCTAACTAGTGAAAATAGGTCATATACCTCTAAAAGATTTGAAATAACACCAAATACTATAGTTAAATATTGATATATTAAAAATAAAACAATTTGCTGAACATGAAACAATAAAATGATTAATATTATTCACTGTCAAATCACAAGTATAATACTTCGAGAGTTAATATTAACGTAAATAATAGTACATTATATTAGCTTTTATATACAAACTATATTAACATACACCCAGGATTACAAGTCACGGTAGGTACTAATTAGTCCAATAGGCGTTTAACGCCATCATTTCAAATTATTTTTAAAATCCATCGATTTAGACATACCTAAACGCAAAAAGTCTTTAAAATCGTTCAGAGCGAGTCTTCAAGTAAACTCTTATGTGTAAAACGGATAAAATCATTAATCCTTTGACCACCGATACATTTATCGGCGGTCAAAGGATTAATCCCTACTAATACATATTATAAATGAAAATAACTCTGTCAGTCTGTCTGTCTGTTACGCTTTCCCGCTTAAACCTCTCAACCGATTTTGATGAAATTTGGCACAAACAATCTTTAGACCCTGAGAAAGGACATAGGCTACCTTTTATTGCGCAAAATGGGATAAAGAAACACTTTTGTGACATACCTACATGGACGCGGGCGAAACCGCGGGCACAGCTAGTATAATATAATTAAGCATTAATATGTCTCATTAGACAGAACAGAAAATTGTCTTCGACGCAGTACTACAAACTGGCGTAACCCGTTGGCGTTCAACGGGTTAATTGTAGTACCAACATTTTTAATTTAGGTTAATTCAAATAGTATTTTTTTACTTAATATATTGCTGTTTGTTTTTTACCTATGTCCAGCTGATAATAATGTTGTTTGTTGGTCTATTAAACGCACACATTTTTAACTAAAACGATCGGGCATTTTAAACAATCGAGTAGTAGGTAACGGTATTTCTAAGTCGATGGTAAAATCATATTGCTTTCAATTAAAGTTCAGCGAACTAACTACAAACTAAATATATGCAAAAATAATTTAAAAGATGCGTCCAGATTAACTATTAATTATCTTTAATAACATGTTCTGTTACTCATTTTGCCCGGTTTTTTATATAGCTAACTAAAGTTCCAGGGCCGTTTACACACCTTAACTTCATTATTAAGGCTCATGCAGATATTCTTGACCGCACCCGCTTTCATCGCTTATACACAGGAAACCGCGTTGTTAATTGTTGTCCTAATAATTTTGACGTCGTGTCCTCAACATCTTATATTATGTTCTCAACAAGGTTGAGCCTACTTTAAGCTAGGCTGATAAGGCCTTTGTCAATCACGCTAGTCCAGTACGGATTGGTGAACTTCACATACTTTAAAACTACTTCATAGGTGTGCAGGTATCCTTACGATGTTTTCCTCCACTTTAAAACCGTCAAATAAGCGTACAAATGAATTTCAAAATTGCATTGTAGCGGGTAACATTATTGCTATGTAGCGGGTTTTGAACCCATAACCCCATAAAAGTTAATAACTGTAGATACACTTTTATATCACTGTAAAGACTTAGAAAAAAAAACTATATCTAGCACTGGTCATTCAATATGGTTAGCGAATTCCAAGCCAAGACATCCAGAAGCTATAAGTTACTTATATCAAAAGCTTATTTAAAACAGGAAATTTTCTTAAGTCTTTGGACATAAGCTCCGTGAATTCCAGTACATTTATTTAATAAGCTAAATTATTACCAATATTAGCCAATACATTATTATTTATAATTTATTAATTAGTTATTAATACGTCAGACGTTACATACTATTTATAAATCTAAAGCTTTACAAAGTTCCATTATCACATTGTTTTAAAAATATAAATATAAATTTTAAACTGACAAATCATACAATTATGAAAATTAACAAATTATATATAGTTATGATGTGTGTCAATACAATTTTATCTGTAAAAATAACTGCCTAATATTTTAAAGGCTGAGAAGTATGAATTATCTTTTGCATCGGTCGGAATTGTTAACGAAACATATTTTAACGGCGTTCAAAACGTTAATAAAATAATTATAGAAGCAACGATATGAACTCTTGCTGGGCAGAAAATAAAAAGAGTTATCTCTCTGAAATCACATTTATCATAAAATATTCCTCTTTTGAACTATCACAAATAGGATAGGTATATTAAACCTTATTAACTGAAAACAGAGTTCAACATTCTATGTCTTTTAAACTAAGTTATATCCAAATTTCCACTCAAAAACAACTTAGCAACGAATGGGTAATATTAAAATAACATTGCTGAATAAAGAAAAATGGTTCCTTATAACATGTTCAGCTGAACAAACAAATATACAAAAGACTAAAACTTACCCATAATATATTATCTTTAAGACTAATGTATAAATTAGTACATGTACCTATATTGCGTCATCGTATTGAAAATAAACATTGAATTTACAGTACATTTGGTTGAATACTTCGTTATTATCAAATCACCAATAGGAAACTTGTTTTGCCATAGTAAAATACACGAAAAGTAGCTCGACTGAAACTCAAAGAATGGTATATTTATAAATGTTTATAGGACTTTAAACCACCATGTCAAACTTAAATTATGTCAAATAAAACTAAATAATAACTATTCGATAATTAACTAAACATACGAGTAATAATATTAATATAATCTGAGCTCGGATTTCATTAGAACATCTTGTTTAATTACAGGAAATAACCAATTTATGACTAAAATCCTGAGATGGGGTGGCAAAATGTCATGGGGCCTCCAGTTAAAAGAGAAATTGAACTCCATTTCTATCTTTTATGCATAACATTAATTGATTACACATTCGATGAATTTGATGAACAATGGATTTGCCACAGACCTCGAATGGTATAGTTAAACCACTGCTCTCAGGACTTTAATTATTTCGGGAGTATAATAATTTGGTAGGCGAATACAACTCGCGCGTCAGGATTGCACCGGCGTTTCCACAGAAGAGAACATTAATTCTACAGAATATTGCTTAAATCACACAAATTCCGCTACACTTCAGTGGAACAATATCATTGGTCAACATTTGTTAGCCTCAGTTTAACTCTATTCACCCTCAGGCTTTAAGGAAACACGTGGTTCATGAAGTAAGGCTGGTTATTCATGTCAAGGAACCACGACACAACGTGCCCCGCATCTCTTTAAACAAGCCCTCAGTGTCCCTTCCCTAATACCCAATTGTTTAAAAATAAATATACTAGCAAATTAAATCAGATCGAATTTTTTTATCGAGCACCCAAAAGTTCTAAAGTCAAACCAATTTACTGTCGTCCTATATACAAAGTTCAAAATTATTGTCAACTCTTATTAAAACTATGACTGGTGTTATTATTCTGCAGAAAACTGGGAGTCTTACCCTCTTTAACCACTCTCAAAGCTTGCAAAACCCTAGCCGTGTCCAATTCATTTTCCGAAGGCTTCTCATTATCTAAACATATCTCGCCCATTCTAGCGTTGAATTGCTCTATGACCTTCACTCTATAATCTATGGTCGACGCCACGGGATTGGCCGTCAACCATAGATATTCCAAGCAGGGGAGTTTACAAATATGCTGGACCTCTTCAACGTCTGTTATGATATTGCAACTGAGATCTAGACTTTCCAAAGAATACAATCTGGAGAAACCCTGAAGAGAAGACACTTTGTTCTGCGATAGGTCTATCTTGACGATGTTACCTATTTTCGCGTGCCAGTTTTCGCATATGGAGTAGGAGTTCATGGATAAGTTGAGTACTCTGAGCTCGTGGAGGCAGGAGATGTCGCAGAGTTCCTGGAGACGGTTGGAGGAGAGACTCAAGTGTTGGAGTCGAGGGACCAGCTTGATAGCCCAGTCGACTTGCTCTATGTTGTTGCTGCCGAAGTTTATTACTGAGAGTTTCTTCCATTTCTGAAAGTGGTAGGAACGAAATGTTAACGAAGTTTTCTCTCCTTTTTTAGGGTTCCTTATGGCAAAAAACGGAATTCTTAAAGATGTCTGTGCGTCCGTATGTCACAGTCGCCTTTTTCCGAAACTATAAGAACTATACTGTTGCAACTTCGTAAGTAGGTTTATTCTGTGAATTGCATTAAGATTCTCATACAAAAATATAAAAATTCAGAATAAATTATGGGGATCCCGTTACTTAAAACTAAAAAATATTTTTTTTGTCATCATACCTATACGTGGGGGATCTATGAATAGCTTTTCGAGAGGAGAGTTACTTATTATACTCGTACCTATATTTTTTTCTAAACTGAATAGTTACCGCGAGAGACACTTCCAAAATGGAAAAAGGTGTACCCTGCCAGATACATATTTTGACTCCACCCAGAACCGTTTGCCAAAAGACAAGTATTCACGCGTGCGCGATGCCCTAGTGTAGCAGAACGTCTATATGTTGCGGTAACCTCTCAGCATCAGGCACGCCGTAGACTTGTTTGCCACCATAATGGTATAAAACAAAAAGATATTAATGATGACTAGAATGCCAGAATCGGGATTGGCCGTCAACCTAATGGGAGTCTTTGACGTCACTCGCTCTCGTAAAGATGCCTCACCGAGTGACGTCACGCGTAATTTCAACGGGCTATAACTTTGTAATTTTCAGTCTAATTTACAAATAAAAAAGACGTGTCTTTTATTTTTGAATAAGCTATAAGGCGGACTAATTACAATTTTTAGCCGTAATAGCCTATTGTCATCGGGGAAGGCCAGGAATTCTTATCATCATCAGCCTTTATCAGTCCACTGCTGGACATAGGCCTTTCCCAATGTTCGCCACTTTGATCGATTCTGGGAATTCTTAACACAAAAGAAGTCAAAGTCAGGCAGACCTCAATGTTGCATAGAATCAGGTAAGTTTAGGTCAAGCGTGAACCCATTATGAAGTGACCAAAACTTCTTTTATAATCTGTATGTAGGTAAAGGTATATTATAAATACTAACCACTGTATCAGCTACACTCGATGGGTCTTTGTGTAGAATATCCACCAGCAAAAATTCGTTCAGGGAGACCACACTCGCGATCAGTACCGACAGACTCAGTAAGGTGTCACGGAGAGTACCTGAAACAGGCATGTTGAAAATAATCGATAACTCGAGAGATCTGCTGTGTGCACCGTAGGCGGATCTGTCGGGTGCAGAAAAAAGTACATGCAAGGCCGACTGTGATGGGACAATACTGGGCTGATGCTAGCATTAAGGTCAGGGCTCAATTATTCTGGCATGCTCCCACACTACAAAATGAATAAAAGTCAGATATGGGCTTTAAATTATTATCTTTGATTGCATGTATTGGTCGGCTACGGTCGCACACGAAGCGCGCGCGCCGATTGTTATGATTTCTTCCTACCTTATAAAGCTTAATGATTTGATAAAGAAAGGGATGAGTTGAATAACTATACTCACCAACACTCTGTATGCAAGGCATAGGCACTCCAATAATTTTTAAGTCCAGAAGAGACTTGAAAGGCACTAAGTCAAAACGCAGGTCGTTAGGTACCACATTGCTTGTCCCGAGTTTATCATAGTTTCCTTCTATGGTGAGCGAGCGGAGCTTTGAACAGTAGTCCAACACATGGCTGAAGTCATACATCTGACCTACCTTTTCAGTCGGTGGGCAAGCCATTTTGAGTCTTTCGCTTATCGCATGGAGCTGAAAATTATCGAAAAAGTTTATTCATCGAGTATAGAATGAGTGTAATGTCCTCAGGACAGCTTACCATAATGAAATTGAAAATAAAATGTATTTTTTTTTCATTGCTTGATGGAAAGCAAAAGAGCAGCCCCAGTTGATGCGGCTAAAAATATATTGTAAACAAAACAATCATTTTGTTTGTTGCCTCTACTCTACTGGCCTGTATGATATAATTTGACTGATAGGTGTTGCGTCAGCCAGGCAAATAAAACCTACTACGGGCTGGGAAGCTGAAATCTCAGGATTACAGAAAGCTTTTTGTGGGTGTCATTAGCGCCAACTTATTTAAAAATTTCATCTTCATAGCTAAGCATTGGTTATATTTATTCTTTATCGATCGCCCACACAGATGCAAACCAATTAAAAATGTTAAACTTCAAATTACAAGGCTGAAACTATATCAGCAATGCATTCTCACACAATCAATTCATACACAAATATAACAACAATACATTTGATAAGGTACATAATGTAGTAGGTATGTGTAGAAATTCAATATCTTTGTTTCATTCAACTGTTTTTATTGTAAACAATTGTAACACTGATATATAAAAAATAATGTTAAACTTCCTTTGTTTGATTATTTTGTATTCTAACATTATTTTCCAAAATTATTGTCATTTAAGACAAAATTAATACACTGTAGCCTTATTGCTACTGTCACTTAATTAGAAAAATCAATTTAACATTAAATTGGTCAGAGTGTTTACATAACACAACATAATAAAGTTATATTTTATGATGTGTAGCAAACTATAGGATTACTGACTGAGGCCCTTTTATTATAGTGTTAGGCTGCTATGGGTCGTGGCAACTGACATGTAACTGACCAGTTACTTGCCCGTTGTCACATCTGTCATAGTGATTTGGGCTTCTGTTTCACTTTCCATCGGCTTAGGGAAGCTATAGTTCATTCGCGTTAAGAAAATAGTGACTGACAGGTCACTGACAGGCCACTAGCCAATTAAAACGCTAGAAATTATTTCGAAATTCTTAACGCGAATGAACTATAGTAAAAAAATATGATGAATGTCGCAACAGCTGTGTTCAGTCTAAAGATCATATAATTTGAGTTTATCTTTGTTGTATCACTATAATATATTGTTTTGTCCAAAAATGTAAAAAGCTTCATACAATTAACAACAATACAGACCTCCAGAGGAGTGAATTTGAAAGACTTTTCTTCCTGTAACAAAGCATCTCCCTCCAAAAACAGCTGCTTAGCCAAATCTTGCAGCAGAAAAAATATATCATACAAATGAAAGTCCAAAAAGTGAGCAAACGCGTACGGCATGGACAGTCTTAAATAGTTAAATACATTTTTGAGGTATTCGTTCAGCGCTTCACGTCTTTGCTCCACAAATTTGGGAGTTTTGTTCCCTATAACTTTCTTTGGCGGGAGCCATTCTTTAGACACCCCTTGTTCCGAAACAAGCTTGTCATGCAGATCCACAAAGTCACTAAACCGATGCAGGACGGTCCAGTGAACAGAGCCAACTCTAACAGATATCTTGTAATACGTAACGTTGTCTTTCGTACTAGTCTCGTCGACGCTCAAACTGCTCTCGTTTCTGTGGTTTATGAACGACGACATGGCTGCGGATTTGGAGGAACACTAGCACTTTTAACGGGGACTAACATTTATATGGAAATTATTATTTTTCACATTATACGGGTCTGACGCACGCTACGAAACAATTTCCGCGAAGAAAACACATAAAAACACCAAACGTCAGTGACGGCCAGCTGACATCAGTCAAGTGCTGTCAATGTCACTTGGGGATGACTTTGTACTTTTTCAGTTGTTTTAGCGCTGGCATTCATTAAGCCTTTTTTTTCTTATTATACCGCTCAAATACCCTGCAAATCCCAAAAAGCGCTTTCATTGCCCGGCGGGCGAGCGGCACCGCACAGCGGGGGGCCCGCGTCACATAAATGTTGTTTTTGTGACCTGCCGCTCGACACAAATGGGCTCAAGTTATGTTTTTATGAGCGCTGATGAATAGAGCTTTCAAGTACCTACTGTATTTTTTGTTTACGTGCGTCATAAGTAAACAAAGATATTGGGTCGTGAAGATCACAAATGGACCAAAACGGCCTTACTTACAACTTATTATGATTTATTTAAAAAAGTAGATGCATAACCTATTAATATTATATTTGCAATAGCAAACTGAATAGTATGTTGGTATAATGCAACAATAAAACAGCATTTTTTTGTAATATATTTTTATTTACATCCATTTCAAAATTCGGTAAAATTTCGCGGATGACAGTAAATTTTCGCCGGCGCAAAATATATGTACAGATATATTAAAACTATTTACATCAACATAAAGCTACGTTCTTTAGCTAATTCATACATTAATAGGGTAGTACGGTTGAATAATTTTGAGACGTAGTAATTATTCTTAAAAGGGAGGGATGTGATCGCAACAGCGTTATTTTCGTTTTAAAAGGCAAGATCGTTAAATGTAAGCTATGGTAATTAAGTTTCTGCTTAATAAGTATTAGTATAATATTAGAAAAACAAACATTGTAGGGGAAAATAGCGGTAATATCACTCTTTTGACATGAATATCCAAACTAACATCGATGCGGAAAGTAAAGTTCTTTCTTTTACTGTCCAAATTTAAACACTGTATCTAATAAGCGTAAAACCAAGACCTCTTAAACCAAGATTCTGGCTTTAAAAAACCCGCCTGACCAATTGAGTTGACCAAATTGAATTTTTTTCTTTCACTAGAATTTAATATCTAAACTAACACCGATGCGGAAAGTACCTAAAGTTCTTTCTTTTACTGTCCAAATTTAAACACTGTATCTAATAAGCATAAAACCAAGACCTCTTAAACCAAAATCCTGGCTTTACAAAAACTGCCTGACCAATTGAGCAGACCAATAGCAGCAGGCATTCATCCAAAATAGAATAGAAAATATCTATATTCATATAGGATTCAACAACGCAATCCGCGATGGAATCCTAACCAGATTTACTCTCTGATGGTATGATAAGCTGCTCCAGAAAGAAGAGCAACAGCAGGCAACCATCCAAAATAGAATAGAAAATATTTTTATTCATATAGGATTCAACAACGCAATCCGCGATGGAATCCTAACCAGAGTTACTCTCTGATGGTATGATAAGCTGCTCCAGAAAGAAGAACAACAGCAGGCAACCATCCAAAATAGAATAGAAAATATCTTTATTCATATAGGCTTCAACAACGCAATCCGCGATGGAACTCCTGACCAGAGTTACTCTCTGTCTACGCCTACCATCAACGCCATCTAGCGCCGGACGGCGCACACTACGGGAAGCCGGAGACAGAAGCCCAGCGCAACGGCCGCCCCTCACTTGCCTTTCAAAACTCGTTCCCTCCACACTCGATCGCTAAGCGCCTCACGCACTATTTCAATATTTATATACGTTTTACAACTAATTATGTACAACTATAAAAATATAAAATAGAAATTAAATTTCTAGCGTTTTGATTGGCTAGTGGCCTGTCAGTGACCTGTCAGTCACTATTTTCTTAACGCGAATGAACTTTAATTACTGCATTATACACCATTACAAGAAAGAAACTGAGCTATCATTTGAAGGAAGACGGGAGCCCTCCTGCCCTAACACTCTCTGGTGGTATGATAAGCAGTTCAAGTCTAGGGATGTGAGCCTTCCGCTCCCACAACAGCCCGCAGATGATGACCGCCCTGGCCATCAACGTAGTCATTTAAAAAAAAAAGCAGCAGCTCAAGAACGACCAGCATAACAAAATAGAAAAAAAAAACAAAAACATTTATTTCTGCAAATAAATTCACGAGTAAACGTAAATATTTTTCCTACTAGCACATCGACGTGATGAGGAATGAGGCCTCACATTAGACACGACTTGATATGAGACTAAAACATATATAATAGTAATTCAACAATATTCTGTGGTACTTTGTTAAAGAATTTTACACTTAGCCCAGCAAATGAATTGCCAGTTTTATGAAATCTATTAGTAATTCAACAATATTCTGTGGTTCTTTGTTAAAAAACTTTACACTTAGCCCAGCAAATGAATTGCCAGTTTTATGAAGCCTACACACATACACACATCAAAATTTAGAGATGGTTAAAGTGGAAAGTTTTAAAGCAGTCAGGCAAACATAAGTTTACCTGACACATCTCGCACTTCCACACGGTGCACACGTCTTTCTTGTTCCGGGCGCATAACTTGCACCTCGATTTTCGCTTACCAGTCTTAACTGGGAAGTGCCCTAACGACACGGTGACGGGAACGGGTTTCATCGCCAAAGGACGGAATTTCCAGAAGATTTCCGTCACCAATTGAAACCTAAAGTCCCTGGCTGCCATTTTGGTCTTTGTACCAAAAATAATATGCGCATTCATTATCGACACGTTCAAAAGTCGACGGAAGAGCTTTTTGTACCAGATCGCATTTCTGGTTCTTTCCATGGGGTAGGCCTGGAGGAGCTGATCTTTTTTGTCGACCCCCCCCATCGAAAGATTGTAGTCTAGGACTACTTGCGGCCGGTACCGGTAGTACCCGTACTTCTCTTTCCCGCCGACTCCTACGCCGTGATACGTGGATATGAGGGACACGACGTTGGAGTCCTTCCAGACCACTACAGTCATGTCTCTCGTCTGGCTGAAGCAGATCTCCCCTGTGCGCATATTATTTTTCGTCTTGCCCTTGAGACTTTCAGGGACAAATTGCCTGTTAAGGCGCAATGTCCCCATCGTATCAGTTTGCCGGAGTTTAAGAGTGCGGCTTAGTAACGGACTATTGTAAAAGTTGTCCATTACTAAAGTGTGGCCGCGGTGTAGTAGAGGCCGGACTAAGTCGAAAACGACTTGGGAAGTTGCTCCTTCCGGCTCATCTTCTTGGACATGGTGTCCTTCCACAGTCTCCGAACGGAACTTCTTGCCGTCGTAGAGCGACATTTTCCACAAATACCCCGTCTTGGATTCGCACAACTCGTAGCTCTTTATACCTACCCGTGCTGCTTTAGAGTTAATCATCTGTGCAAAAGACAATCTTCCCTTCCACAGCAGCAGGGACTCGTCAATCGCGATCTCCTGCCCGGGTAGGTATAAAGAGCTAAATTTGGCGTTAAGGTGGTCTACAACAGGCAATATCTTAGCCGCTTTCCTTTTCGGGGCATTTGTGGACAATGCCGTATTGTCTACAAAATGTAGACACCGCTTTATGAGCCTAAACCTGTGTAAGGACATCATGTCTTCAAAGTGCCCTACTTTGGTGAATCGCTCCTTTGGACGCCAATACTCTGCCTCGACCGGAACCTGGACAAGGCTCTGAATCATAATTATGCCCAGAAAAACCCACAGTTCCCCCTCAGTAATCGGCGTCCATCTCTTAAACTCCGAAAACTTTCTGTTGCGAGGGTCGTTCTTGAGCTGCTCTCCGTACGCGTTGGTCTGCTCAATTATTAAAGTGATAAGGTCGGCGTCGAACATTTTACAAAGGACGTCCAAGGGGGTCATACCTTGGACGTCAAATGTAGGGCCGGATTGGCCCGTGTACACCTCCCTCTGGCCAGTGAAAACAGTGGGGTCGCTAGACCAGCTAAAATCTAGCATGTCATCACTGGCCATCCCCTGGAGCGCGCTGTCATCACAGCTGTCCAGTATCTGCAGCTGTTCCATCACCTCCGGTTCCAATTCAGCAGGGCAATCCCTTAAAAAAGAGATACCCTGCGTGGCGACGTCCTCATCATCCAGCTCCACATCACTATCGGCATCCCTCAAAGCCAGCTCCAAGGCGATTGAGTCATCGTTGAATGTTTCTAAAACCAATGAACAAATATTTTTATTTTTTTATTTATAATCAATTATTGTGTTTATGTCGTACGGGGATCGAACCCGCGACAAATTCTCGAGAAAACATAATATTTAATCCTACGTTAAAATAAATACTAGCACTCACGCAATCTTGGCTTCGCCCTGGACGTCGATGGTTGGGGATCGGCTTGGATGTGGGCTGGAGAAGGAGCTGAAATGGTGAAACGTTTATTAATTTTTATTCCTACATAATGATAAAATAACATGACAAAATTACTAGAGACATCTGAATCTTACTTCGTTGCATGGAGGAGGACGATCCGGGAACCGGAGACACGGGGAGAGGCGACACGGGGAGAGGCGACAGGGGGAGAGGCGACACGGGGAGAGGCGACACGGGGAGAGGCGACACGGGGAGAGGCGACACGGACCCGCGAGATGATTCTGAAATAAAAAATATGTCAAATAAATAAAGTGTGCAAGAACTTCATATTTATGGGTATGTCACCGGAAAATAGCAAGAATCGTAAGTTGATCAATTTCCTAGGTAGTTGATTAACTTACGGAAAATAACAAACGGTAGTTGAAATGTATTATTTTACGCAATGGATTTCAGTTAGTTGATCAATTTACGTTAGCCTGACAGTCATTTAATTATTTCACGGTGCACAATTACCCGTAACTTAATACATTGTTCCCTGATTGGTTGCCGGGATAACGCCACATGAGCCATTGAACCAATCAACGTTCACCTCACCTTCGTCGGATGATTTTACGGCAAGACCCCGTAAAATGATCAATTTACTAAAATACATACATTAAATAATACATTTCAACTGCCGTTTATTATTTTCCGGTAGTTAATCAACTACCTAGGAAATTGATCAACTTACGATTCTTGCTATTTTCCGGTGACAGGTATACAGTTTACATATAACATTTTTGAGTAAGGTAATAAATCTTTAAACTCACCAGGCCAATCGCCGCACAGCTCGATGTCTGCCTCACAAATTTGAACACCGCCTAGGTCGGACATCTGCGACACCCCCGTGGATGGCATTAAGATGGGGATAGGACGAACATTTGCGCTGTAAAAAAGATTTGAATAGAATCAACGCACTCTATGACATAACTTCTTGTAAACAATTTTTATAATAATATTTTTAACTTTACAGTTTACTTACATTCTAGGTGATAGTGGAATATCATCCAACATATCCTGGTGCTTCTCCCACGCCTGGGGAATCCGGGGTGGTGGGATTTCAGGAGTCCCCGGTAGGAGCGGACACGGCACACGCTCGGGGGAGACTTCATTTTTGCGACTGAAAACAAAAACCAATGTTTATACACATTCAATTCCCTAAGCAACATAATTAAAATATTTTTGAAGTAACTTTCTTACATCTTCCTTGGAGGAGCATCGGGCATTAGAAAGGAAGCTATCTCCTTCTGCTCTCGCCGTTTCAGGAGCTCCTTTCTTTGCTCCTCTGAAAGCCGCTTGATAGGATTTTTTTTGATTTTTTTAATTTCCACCTCCATGGTGGGACGAGGCGGTGGGAGATCATCTGGAGTTCTAAAAAACATTTAAATGATGTAATTATAAATAAATCTATGCAATTCCCAATCATCATATATATGTCACCGGAAAATAGCAAGAATCGTAAGTTGATCAATTTCCTAGGTAGTTGATTAACTTCCGGAAAATAATAAACGGCAGTTGAAAAGTATTATTTAACGTATGTATTTTAGTAAATTGATCATTTTACGGGGTCTTGCCGTAAAATCATCCGACATATATACGATATAAACAATAATATCAGAAACATGACCGAACAGATGGTATAAATAAAAATAAGCAAAAAAGGTAAAAACTTACAAGTCCAAATTCAGAGCCCGCGCAGATACCCCACGTGCGCGAGAACGAGACCGTGCACTCGCGCGGCCGCGGGGTCGTCCGCGACCACGGCCGCGGTTGCCATCTCCGATCGTATTCATGTCTAAACACACTATAGTAAAACACTGCACTGCTGCACTGCACTGTCTGTACCTACTGTCTGCTGTATGCACTGTTTGACAGGAGCACGGCGCGGCAAGTTCTTGTTTTTTTTTTTAATTAACTGCTTAACGGCTTTGGAATCTAGTCCATCAAGCCTTTCTATTTTTCTTGGATTCTAGTTAATCAGTCATTTCTTTCTCTTGATATTTAGATATTATAATCTTCATAGGTCTGCATATCTTTTTATCATTACACCTCTTGCATAGTGGAACAAATATATTCATAAATCACATGTATTTGAGTGAGTTTCGAAGTAAAGATGGCAACAGGCGGGGAATTTCTTCATCTTTATAAATCTTAATTAGGCCATCTATTAACAGCAGTGCAAGTTCTTGTCTGATTTTTAACTTTTTTTTACACTTGTAGGATGACAATTTGTAGCAATGGATAATTATATAAAACGTAGTATTTATTTAAGAACGTAAGGATATTAAAAAAAAATTTGGAGCAATGTAACATGCTTTAATTTGCTGTTTTCTACAGACTATAAATGAATGAATGAAGAAAGAGACATCTGTCCCTCTTGGGTAATGACAGCTGTGGACTGCGAAGGGCTGATGGTGTAAAATTGAGCTGAAAATAATATTATCCAGCACTTAGTATTAACCTGGAAAAAGCTACTACATATAACATTTTTTCCATTCGTTTGTTATGTTTTTAGCATTTACTGAGCTCAAACAAACGGGGATATTGTAAAGCGACCATCTTTTCGCTCCAAGCCACCGTCACCTGCCCATGGTGCAACCCGTTGATTAATAAACGAGGCTGTGTTAACAGACTGGTGCCGATGAAATATGTAATAATAATAATTGAAGGTGTAGCTAAATACCACATGCCGATGACGGACAGTCATAGCAGCTTCACTGAAGCGAAAAACTACGCCCTGTGATGGCTAACCCGCCTGGCCCCGAGCGTGGCGAACGAACGTTCAGTTTCCCGGAATCTTCGCTCTCTACTCTTAATTATTTACCTAACACAATTTGACTCAATCAAGATCTAGATCAGAATAAACAAAAGGTTTGTTTGAAAAAAAAACAAATTCATTATTCACATTTCTTTATTAAAATCACTGTTAAGTAGGTATAAACTCGCATACGTCACAATAATACATTCCACACGTGGTAACATCCATATGGGTCGAATCAAATGCAATTTAAAAATGAGAAGCTCATTTTAGCAGTAAAAGGATATCATGGTACTTTATCTATGTGTATTGTTGTCATTTTGATTCGTATAGTCTAGGAGACAAGAGAGAAAATTTAAGATATTTTAATTTCACTTTTTTTTTCAGTTTCCACTACTTGTGTTAAAACACAAAGCAATTGTGAAAACTTCAACTTAGTGTATCGACAGTCGAGTTTAATCCTCAAAGAAATTCCGAGGTATTGTAACGGATTCAAAGATGACTTGATTCAAAAAAGACAGTAGTCCCTGAAATATAGGCTTACAATTAAAGGAATAATTTTGTAACAAATCAATAAGTACATTGCAAGGAAAGAATTCACAAACGTTTTCAGCCTAACAATTTATTATTGCAAGTTCATTTTGACTACAATTTCATGATTGAATTATGGACAGTATAACTATATGTAGGTATGCTCAGTATAATCGATTCAAATTAGGTACTACTGTAAAAAACTGATGCGATCTAAAAAAACTGTACAGGTATACAACCAATTTTATTATATTCCTAAATTGCGCATAAACAAGCTTGGTATACAAAACACTACGTTGCCGTACGTTCTCTTCACGACCTCAATGTATATTTTATTACCTTATGATAAATCCAACAGTTAATCAAAATTCCTACCATATTTCGAATTACATAATAATTTTACAAAATAGTGTTCTCATCCTTTGGACGGAAAAGGACGTACCAAATAACAGGACGCAATTGTCAAAAACAAATATATGTTGCGCGAAAATTGTGTCAGATTAAACCTCAAAACAAATAAAACAAATTAATGCCAAAATTAATCGTCTAACGAAAATAACAAACACACAAGCGTTATAATTTACGCCCAAATCTCAAATTAAAACAAAAAAAATATAGTAAATAAACTACATTCGTCTAAAAATCTTACCTCAATAACAAACGTATAAAATGACCTGAATGTGTTTACAAAAACATATTTTGAAATCACAGCAGCGCAGATTAAGGTTTGAATATGGTTCCATACAAATCCTCTACGTAAAGAAACTCAAACGCATTTCTTCAATATTTTGTCATTATTGTTTTCAGCGTAGACTCATAATAATTACAACTTCTATATTTACTTGACATAGAATTTTCTCGACATTCTTCCTCTAAACGTGTATAATATGTAACGATAGCAATCTAAATAAATTCTTACCAGCCACACGAACTGATTGTCTTGTGATCAATACGAGCTCGTGTGCAGGAGAAACGGCATCTTACTTTCGGGACAGGACGTAAGGCGAGCCATGACTTGAGGGAAGAAACCTCAAACGCCGGCCAGATCTGACTCGTCTGTACCTAAATCCCCATTTGCATCTATTCTGCACATTCAGGCCATAATATATTTTTTTATTAAGGCGCGTTGAAATAAAATAAAATCTAAAAGTATACTAAACTTCAAATAATAAAAAATATAATATAAAATTAATAGTATTTAATGTACATAGACGTAGGTACGTGTTAAAACACACAAAATCGTTACTCAAACATAATGCAGACGTCACAAAAATACTGTTAAAAATATTGTAAAATTTATATACAATAAATATTTTTATCCGATTTTTTTGAACATCACAAAATCACAGTTCAAAATTACGTTGATGGCAAAGTTAATCATAATCGTTGCGACTAAGATCAATATTAATTAGAAACTAAAGTTAGGTACTTAGAATTAAGTATGTGATGTTTGAAACTAGTTCTTATTGAGGGTTGAACTTGGTTTTGCATTTTAATATTAAATTAATAAAAAAACTAGTTATGATGTATTTTTTATGGTTCCAGTCTCTAGGAGTTGCAGAGTTTTTTTAATTTAAGACATCATCTCTTCAAATTACCAACGCAGTGAAAACGGCCAAAGCTATAATCCAAAGAGATCAATTTGGCTACATATTAGTGCACTGAATAAAACTTCACTCAAGCTATTTTTATTACATAATTATCTTCAAAATTATAAAACAATAACTAATGCACCATTGGGGTTTTCTGAAAGAACAACCAGATGGCACAACATACGCAACAGGTCTCGTATCGTGATTCGTTCCTCTGACATACGTTAACATAGCAACAGACCAATCACATGATAGCTGAACCGCAGGCTACATAACGCCTTCTATCGATCTTTTCAAAACACCTTCATTGACTTAAAAAAAAATCAAGTTCAACCACCAATTATTAGGCTTATAAAATAACAATAAACTAATTCGACCCCTTTACTTAAATGAATAATTTTAAATCAGTCGTTTTTCGATGGCTACCAATTTAGAACGAGGATAAATTCCTCAAATCATATACCTAAAGAGAATCGATGTGTTTTAAACGTAATTGCAGGTACCGAGAAAGATTCATAAAGTAAAGGGGAAACATGTACTTAGATAATTAAAATTGTTTGCATTATTCATAAGAAACATTGACTTTGTCGTCCAAAGTTACTAGACTTACATTTTAAGTTATTTACATAAATTTCATGTTCAATAAAAGGCATTACGCATAAGAACTATAAAGTTAATTTTAAATTTTAATGACCAATTGGATTTTTTCCCTCGCGTATGGTATTTCCACGCTCAGCCATCTTTCTCAAGGTATCGTCCCATCGTGTTACACTTCGTTAAGCAAAGAAAGGTGTTTATTCAAAACCTTTTACTCCATTAACCATCGGAGCTCCTAGAGATATGACCTGCCCAAATCCCGTGGCGTACATATAAGGTAGCAAATTGGTAGCATCCCACTGGCTCCCAGCCTGAGAGGGCCCCGGAGGCCGTGAGCTCACTAATAGGCTGTATATGTTTATTTGTGGAGCTCTCTTCAAAGAATTCGCCACGGACCTCACCATTTCAACTTCAACGTTACCAAGGAGCTGGTAATAATCCGAGACGCGATATATATCTCTCAACACTAACGTTTTTGGAAAGTGTTCGAAAAAAAAAGGGAGGGGGGGGGGGTTCTCCCTTGCGCTCCGATCTACAACCCCGAGGAAGACGACGACACGTGTCTTCGGACACACGTGGTCAGTGACGTCGTAGACCACTACGTGCTCCCGAGGTGTGCCGCCATTCTATCAGGCGGCGCTACTGAGCTGAGGAGGGGTTGAGACGAATCCCTACGGGCATCCCGACCCTCCTCATATAAGCGCTTATAGCCGACCACCGTCAGGTTTAGTGGGTATTCTCCGTTTTAGGAGTGAGTCCCACATAACCCAGGTGTCCCGTGCCTAGGGCCTAGGTGTAAGCGTAAAAAAAAGGCATACCTGACATAAAAAAAGGCTGTTGATTGAGAAAATTCGGCTCGAGAAAGATGGCCGCGGATGAATACAAGATGGTGAATGGTGATGGTTGGCGTTCTCTGGGGGAGGCCTACGCCCAGCATTGGACGGCAATGGGCTGTTTGATTAATTGTATGCTTTGTTGTGCGTTCCGTTTCAACCGTCTTTGTTAGGATTCGTTCAAGCAATATAAAAGGTACGGGCTTTATCTTTGTCTAATGGAGAATAAATCCAGAAGCAAAATCGTTAATAAGTGTTATGATTTGTGCAATGCAACATGCAACACAACGTAATGATAAAATTAGTTTTCATATAAAATGTTAGATATAACTATCTAGTTATTTGTCAACCTTACCTATTGTTAGACTTCCATACATTGCGGCCAATCGCAACAGTTTGCGTCAGTAGCAAACTTCGGAAGCGATGCCATGTATTTTAACTGAATATTGTCGGTTCAGGCGCGGGAGTCAGTCGCACGATAGATCGCGCTCGGTCGCAATCGGTTGCAATGTACGAAAGTCTCCTAAACTTTAAACGAAAAAAAAAAAAGGATTTCCTTTAAAGATTTTTGCTCCTACACGATAATGAACCATGTCGGATATAATATATGCACTTGCTTACCCTACACCTACTATTAGTAAAAACCTGTTACAATAACAAATAATAATTGTTATTGCTATTTCACTTTTCATCTATATTTATTCTCCATTTACTCAAATGAGTGTAGCTTTCGATAAAAATATAAAATAGTATCACACTGAAAACATTGAATAATTGACTTTTTTTCAATTATTTTTTCTAATAAACTATTCGTTACAATCATATCAGTCGAGGTTTACAAAGGACCATTTTAATTTTGCGTCTGTGACATTCACCAGTGGCGTGGAGACAATTTATAATGTTTCTAAAAAGGTTTTTGATTTGAGGTTGAATATTACACTAAATAAATGCATGAGGTTTTGTACGCTGAAGGTGTCAAAGGAAAAAATACTTAGCTCTACATATCAAGAATTAAAATTCAAAAGCAGTTTTACCATAACAATAAAACATCAATGGTTGTTTCATCAAATAGGGGCTTAAGCTGTTGTCTTTACAAATGTAGCTTTTTTGGTGTTATTAATCTTACTAAATGGTCTTGGAACATAATTATCAACTGTCACTAGTCTAAAACACTATTTTAGAGAATGATTCCGTTTAATATTTGTGTTCATACTTGCCTTACCTTATTAACGCAAGACTCATTTGTTTATTTTAATAAACGGCAACCAAGTTCTTAGTTATTTCTGCCAATGAACAAAAAAAAAAGAAAACCATCTGTCAAAACTGCCGCCATTAGCAAATGTCAAAATTCCCGCCACTGGCGAACGTCAAAAAACACGAAACGAAACGCACTAAAGGGGCGTGTCTACGGAGCGTTCCGTTACACGCGCGAGCGGGCGCACCCTCCCCGCGCCGGCTGTCAGTCATAACGCCACAGAGCGTATGTACGTATCATCCTCGTAATTGTTAGCAGACAACCTAAGCGCATGCTCTTCGCACATAGCCGCCAGCTCCTTCAGCCATTCGTCTAACAGCACAGCGTTGAGCACGGAACGTAAAGTGATGGACTGGCTCCAGTACTCCTCTTGCGTGAACACGGGCCGTTTTTGCGGACTGGCGTGGTAGATTGTCGGCTGTGGCGTTAGCGAGTTGTGTTGGGACGGTGATGCTGTAATACGAACATATTTTTGAATAGTTAACGTAATAGTCGTAGAGGTTTATAAATGGGTGGGGGGAAACTGTAACATGGATATAGTAAAAGACTTAAATTATCAAACAATTAAACAATTAAGAGAGGTAGGGCATAGCGAATCTTCGCTCGAATTGAGCCGCCCGTCCGGGGAAGGACCTCCACCCTATAGAATACCGCAGCCAAATGACCTCCGGGTCGTGTTTCTGCTGGTGAGTAGGGTCTCCGGAGCTCGTGGGGGGTAGGGTTGGGCCGGCATGGCAGTGGCAACTGACAGGTTACTAACCAGTTACTTGCTAGTTGTCACAGCGATTTGGGCTTCTCTTTCGCTTTCCATCAGGCGTAGGGAAGCCATTATAAGTCAATGTATACGGGTAGGCAACGCGCGTGTGATTGCCCTGGTGTCGCAGGTGTCCATAGGCTGCGGTTACCGCTTAACATCAGACGGGCTGTAGCCTTGTTTGCCATCATATAAAAACAAAAAAAAAATAAAGCATTAGATTTTTTTATATTGGCACTAGCCTATAGACATGGAAGCGCTATGTTGCCACAGTGGTTCTCAATCGCTTGATGACAAACTGAAATTTTATTAATTCAAATTCAAGTTAGTTTCGAAAGTTAACTACTTCAATTCCAGATAATTTTCACCGAAATATGAACTCAAAAGATGCATATTCAGACTTCACTTAAAACACCCCATGTTTAAGGGTTAAAGGTAAAGGTTTTTACCCCATTAATGTTTATTTTTTGTTAAAAAATTACACCGTAGCAGTTTAGTTTCCTAATTTAAATTTGTTTCTAACGTTTTGTAAGGCTGATATCCTTAGAGATTAGCTGTGGCTAAAGTACAGTCAGAAGAGTATGTTGATTGATTAACCAACAATCAATATACTCACAGGACGATCTCCTGCCAAACATATTGGACAGGCTGGAAGACAGGCTTCGTCTCTTCGCCTCTACTCGTCGGAATGGCGACTCGTCCGCTTTGTGCGTTGGTGAATCTATTCTTGGCTGACCTGCAAACAACGAATAGTTCGATATAAAATAGAAAAAATAATGATCACATTAGCCAAAGTTTATACAAGTGAAAGAGTTCGTTAAATATTCTATTTAGTATCAAGCCCTCCTATCCTTAAATGATAAAAGAAAAAAAAAGAAGTCTTCTTTCTTTCCTTTCCCTTCCTTAAAGGGGATAAAAAATATGGCCCTTTTGTCATTTGAGGACCTCTGTTTAGGGAGAAAAAAATTTCACAACTTTTCATCATCATTGTAAAAATAATTTGGGATAGCGGAATGGTCTTACGCTTACCACTGTCATCATTATCAGACAACATCACATACATTACTCTAACCCCAAAGTAAGTAGCTTAAGCACTTGCGTTATGGGTATCAGAACAACGAAGGTACCACAATTAATACTTAAGTACAAAAATAAACACCCAGACACGGGACAAACACAAGTGTTCATCACACAAATCTTTATCCCGGATGGGAATCGAACCCACGACCCTTGGTTCAGAAGGCAGGGGTCACTACCAATTGAGCCACCGAGCCAGTGGGAGTAAGGGAAGCCTTTTTACCCCTTTTAGAGGGGTGGAAAGCTGTTGGAGATGTGGAAGGCTCTCATCCCTATTGGGAGACCCATATTTGCCGAAGCGATACATCACTTTTAGGGAATCAGAATACTAAAGCCTACTTGTATTAGTAGGGACATACCATCGTCGTTCGTCGGCGCCCTCGACTTCACCAACGCCAGCTCCCTCTGGATGAGAAACACGCGGGCCTTGTCCACCAGTTCCGAAACGTTGTCGAGGCCGGCAGTCAGTTCGTCCACTTCGTCGCGCAGCTTACTTAGTATCTGGAATTAGATCGTCATCATCATCATCATCAATCAGCCTATTACAGTCCACTGCTGGACATATACCTCTCCAGTTGTTCGCCACTTAGAGCAAACATCTGGAGCATATACCCATAATCGCCACGCTGGGCAGGCGGGTTCACAGGTTTCGGGATCGCAGGGCGTAGCTTCTTGCTCCAGTGACGCTGCTGCCCGTCACCGGTCTTTAGTATTTAGCTACGCCTTCAATTGTGATGGTTATGTCGCAGTCATCTGGTTGAATCTCCTATTCAATTGAATCGCTAGCGCGTTCATTGAATGACGACATTCAATTGAAGGACTAGATCGAACGTTGACTAAACACGCGTCACTTAACGTCCAACTAGGTAGCGGATTGAAACATAGCTTTTTGAAAAGAGCGGACGTAAAAGCAGTCAGGTGATTGTAATTTAGTTCATTCTTTTCCTACGCGGCGTTAGTAGTCACCAAAACCAATATGGCGTCAAACATGATCAAAAAGATATAAACAACTTTGATAGCTTTTTGATTAGATTTACTATAAACTGGCTTATTCGTAAGAAAATAGTGTGACAGGCACAGCATAGATTTACCTATTAATACGCCGCCGCCGGATACTTTTAAAGAAGAATTACCTATAAACTAAACATTACACAGTCGGCTTTTACCCATTCAACGACTATGCTAAAATGACGTTTAGTCAAGACGTTGAACGTTTCAATCAATAACTTGACGAGTTGTCCTTTAGGCATTCAATTGAATGTCGTCATTCAATGAACGCGCTAGCCATTCAATTGAATAGGAGATTCAACCAGATGACTGCGACAGTTATACCGCCACCAGTCGGTTGCCAGCGCCTCGTTTGTTATTCGGCAGGATGCACCACGGGCAGGTGAGGTTGGCTTGGAGCGAAAAGATGATAGGCCGCTCCCTTAGATCGTAAGACGTTGCAATACGCTATCTCACTACCCCTGTGCAAAGACTACAGATGTATAAATCGCAAGTCAGAGCGCACATGGAGTACCGCTCTCATCTGTGGGCTGGAGCACCTCGATACCAGCTGCAGCCTTTCGATGCCGTGCAGAGACGCGCCATGAGGATGGTCGACGGTCCCGAGCTCGCAAACATTATTGAGCCGCTAAGTCTGAGGAGAGATTCCTCCTCATTATGCGTGTTCTACCGTTGAACAGACAATTTCACTTGGGTTGCGGACATAAGGTTTAAGATCTTTATAATCATTATGAATTACATTCAATTCAGTTAACATGAGATCATACAATTTCCGGCTACAAAATATGATAGACAAATGAAAGAAACGAAGGAAGACAATCTTTCAAGCCGACCGTCTATCGATCGTAATCCGGCTTGAACCAAATTTTAGGTTCAGGTTTTTTTTTATGCTAGAGGCCGTAGACGAGCAAATGTGATGCCTGATGGTAAGCAGTCGATACCGCCCATGGACACCTGCAACTCAAATCGTATTCTGGGGTCGCTGCCGGCCTTTTAAATAGGAGTACGCTCGTTTCTTGAAGGCTCACAAGTCACGAGTCGGAAATACTGTCGCAGAGAGTTGGTTTCACAAAACCGACGCGCAAGGCAAGAAGTTCCTCATAAAGCGTACAGTGGAGGATCGCCAACCATCAATATGATGAGGATGGAATTGCAAGGTAAAGAGGTATAACAAACCTGGTACAAAGAAGGCACGTTCGGCTGCAGAAGGAAGCTCGGGCAGAGCAGTAAAGACGTCAGCAGCGGCGTCGGCAGCGAGACCAGCTTGGACACGATGCTGGTCACCCGGCAGTTGACAGTCACCTCCGCTTCGAGGAGCGACGCTGCCTTCCTTAAAAGACTGCTCAGGAGAGGCCCTGGAAATAGCGCAATGTACGAGTACTGGCTTAATTCACGCTTGTTGCTTATATGCTGAATGAGGTCCTTTTTCTTTGAATGTAGCAACAACGCCGTGTAAAATATCTTTACTATACACCGACTGCTCCCGAACTGACTTTTCACTCTCTTGGGATATCTCACACATATATGGGATGTAAGAGTGCCTACCACCTTTTCACTCCAAGCCATCCTCACCTGCCCGTGGTGCACCCTGGCGAACAACAAACGAGGCTCTGGCAAACCGACTGGTAGCGGTATAACCATCACGATAGATGGCGTAGTTAAATATCACAGGCCGATGACGGGCAGCCGCGTCACGCAGCAAGAAGCTACTTCCTGCGATCGCGTATTTTACCTTTATTTTAAGGAACTTAAAAAAACACCCTATAGAATACCACAGCCAAATGACCTCCGGGTCGTGTTTCTGCTGGTGATTAGGGTTTCCGGAGCTTGTCGGGTTGGGGTTGGGCCGGCATGGCAGTGGCAACTGACCAGTTACTTGCCAGTTGTCACAGCGACTTGGCTTCTCTTTCGCTTTCCATCAGGCGTAGGTAAGCCATTTGTCGAGCTACTATAAAAAAAAAACACTTACCAATAATAGACTCAGCGCTCGCCCTCCAACTCCTGACCAAAGGCACTTCCCCATCAAACTCCACCGGCTCCGTCTTATCGAACCACTTCCTGAACGACTCTTCAGCGAAGCCCTCATCCTCATTCTCCTCCTTGTACCTAAAACTCTCATAGTCACTGCTCTCCCCCATCCAACCCATCAATCTCCTTCTCCATTTGAGCGACCTTCTCCGTCTCATTCTCCAAAAGAGACGTCAAGCTATGCGGTTCCTTCTCACTCGTATCGCTTGTCTTCAAGGTATCGTAGCCCGCTAGTACAAGATATAAGGCTGTCCTGCTCCCTCGGCGCGTGCGCATCGGCCTCTCTCGTCTCCTTCGTGTTGTTGTTCGTCTCCCGCTTGGGTGACGTCACGCTGTCGTACCTGGCCGACCAATGGGCGCAGGCCAGCGAACGGGAGACTATCTCGAAACGGGCGTCACATAAATACGCGTGGTAGTTCGCGTATAATGTGTCGTTTGGATTCTGAAAATGTAAATGACATAGAATAGAATAGAAACTCTTTATTGCACAAAAACACAGACATTACAGAAAAACACATTACAAACAAAAACAAGTACAATTTAGGCGGTCTTATCGCTAGTAGCGATCTCTTCCAGACAACCTTCAGGTAGAGGAAACCAGATTCAACAGAGATGGGTAATCTAGTGCAAAACCATCTATTTCAATAAACACTCTATTTCAATACAGACATAAGTATACTACATAGATTTTTTTTGTAAGCAGTCGATACCGCCCATGGACACCCGCAACTCTAAACGAGTACGAGCGTACTCCTATTTAAAAGGCCGGCAGCGAGCTAAGAGCCCTTACCACCAAAATCGAAAACGATCGTTCGTTGAACGGATATCACGCAAAAACTACATAAATCACGCAAAAACTACTGCTTGAATTGAATGCGGTTTCACCAATGTATTGCTAGAGGTCTAACTTAAGATTTAAGCACCGTTTTATGGAAGTCCGTTATTTTTGAAACCCGATAGCCACGCGTGCGACGCCGCCGGCACAGCTAGTTTTGAATATAAAAGAACTAAAACCGTAATGCGAGTCGGACTTGCGCACAGTGGGCCAAGCAAATTTTCATGATATTAGATATAAAAAAATTCATCTTTGAAACATGTCTTTCAAAGATGAAATTTTTTAAAAAGGATTTCAAGCCAAGGGATTGGTGGATCACGGCCATCTTGTCTCCGCTCTGCTCCACTCCAGCGCAGCCTAATATAGTAAGTATTCAAGAAAACCAACTCACCCCATAATTAAACCTAACCTCCTGGACTAGACTCCTCATCGCGATACCATCGTTAACCCCATTGAGCCTCCTCTCCTCATCCTGCTTGAAGTCCAAAACCCTCCTCCCGCTGAGGGCGAGCTCGTCCACCCACTCCTTGGTCCTCTCCAAGGGTCTCGAACAGCATCTAGGCGTCAGACCGAGGAAGGCAACAGCGGCTTCTCTATACGGTTCAGGGTCGGCAATCTTGTGCCTGTGGTTCACCATCAGGTGGTGGCCGTTGAGGAGATGCTTGTAGACCAGTTCCACCATGACGTCTTCGCAGCTCAAGTCGATGAGGGTCTCCATGAGGGAGAGGGATACTAGCGCCAGCTGGAATAGGTAAAAAGAGGATGTCTTACGGAAGCAGCAATATTGACGATTTTTTTTTATAGTGGCTCGACATAATGGCTTCCCTACGTCTGATGGAAAGCGAAAGAGAAGCCCAAGCCGCTGTGACAACTGGCAAGTAACTGGTTAGTTACCTGTCAGTTGCCACTGCCATGCCAGCCCAACCCTAACCCCCCACGAGCTCCGGAAACCCTACTCACCGGCAGAAACACGACCCAGAGGTCATTTGGCTGCGGTATTTTATAGGGTGGAGGTCCTTCCCCGGACGGGCAGCTCAATTCGAGCGAAGATTCGCTATGCCCTACCTCTCTTAAACTGACTATGTCTTACGGAAGCAGCAATATTGGACGGTGCAAGTGGATTCTTAAGTCAATGGAGTAAGGTCAGTTTTTGAAATAACTTTTTTTATAGTAGTACAGCATGGCAACCACTCCTTGCCTGATGGTAAGTTAGAAATAGCCAACACCCGGCCTCCTGTAAGATAGCTCTTTTTTTTAGAGGGGAATGCATTAGGCACCGTCATGCCACCTCCGGGGGGAGGTGACATAGTGTGTGGGACTCACACCTCCCGAGATGGGAGGGTATACCCACTAAACCCCCCTGTGTCGCCAGTGGGCAGCAAGTTGCAGGGACACGGGCAACGCCGAATGATATCGCCGCATCCCTGCATGCCCTGGCCAGCAGCAGATGACAATAACTCTCTAAACGCTAATTTATCGGTTATTGCTGATGACTGAACCATCACTAAAGGCAGAATTTTGACCCTAATGATCTATCTGGAGATAGGATGGGTATCCGATTCTCAATTGGTCCAATTCGCGTGTGGTGGACCATAAGCACACATATACCGACCGGCAGAACTTCTGCAGAAGTCCTCTTCTGTGTGCTGACATATAATGCACTCTATTTTCTCACTCTCATAATCTGATGGTATGACAGTTCGTCGTGAATAAAGAGGCCTAGATGGCCTAGGGCCAATGACAGAGCGCTAAGTAATTATTCAATATCCCAGTAAATAAAATAAAGTCCTTTGACTTTCGCGCGAAAAACCGACAATAGATGACTGACTCGATGGCTCATTTGGTAGTGAGCACTGCCCTCTGAGCCAAGGGTCGTGGGTTCGATTCCCGCACAGTACAAACATTTGTGTTCATGAACATGCCTGTTTGTATTGGTCTGGGTGTTTTCTATGTTTAATCAGACAACATCACATACATTGATCCGTTCTCACAGTAAGTAGCTTAAGCACTTGTGTTATGGGTATCAGAACAACGAAGGTACCACAAATAAATACTTAAATACAAATATATACACCCAGACACGGAACAAACACAAGTGTTCATCACACGAATGATGGTCCCGGGTGGGAATCGAACCCACGACCCTTGGTTCAGCAGGCAGGGGTCACTACCAATTGAGCCACCGAGCCAGTCAAATGTATAAAATTCAGGAGAGTAAATTTCACTAAAGAAGCAACCAAAAAATGATAGCTACCAACCTGCGAGTTCCCCTCCAGCCGCCTCAGCAGAACATCGACCACCCTGACGCCGTCGTACTCGTAAGTGAACAAGAAGTGCAGCACCGCCCTCAGCAGCCCCCGGCGCGTGGAGCAGCGCAGCACCAGCTCGAGGTACGCCATCGCCGCCGCCTGCTCGCCCGCGCCACTCTGCAACGGCGCCCTCTTCGTCTACGGTCACGAGTCGCGTTAGTACGGGCCGTTGCGTGTTGAGTGACTGTGAGCTCTTGGTACAATGGTTTATTTTGGCGGAAGCGTTTGAGATTTTAGGGTGGAAGGCTGAGTTGATATTTGTTTGTTTCTAGTTTCTAGACGTATGTTCTTAGAAAAGGTGCTGTTGAAGATTTATTAATTTTTTTTAAGAAGCGCTTTCAGGATGACCTCACTCCACCTAGGTAAGCTGTCGTGAGGTCCAAAGTTAGGTCAATTGTGTAAATCGTAAAGTAGATATTTCGTTTTTTTTTTTCTACACTAATATTATAAAGAGGAAAACTTTGTTTGTTTGGTTGTAATGAATAGGCTCATAAACTACTGGACCGTTTTTAAAATTCTTTCACCATTCGAAAGCTACATTTAGTGCAGTCAATGAAGCGAAAAATACGGCCTAACCTCCGAATTTTTTTACTGTGATCCGATTTGCCTGAAAATTTTGGATTTAGGCTTATCTTACCCTCTACTTCAAAAGTGAAAATGATCTGGACTCCGCCAATTATTTATAAGGGGTGTAATGACCCCTTAATGGAAAAATTGAGTTTAAGCCATTTTATCGCTAGAAACCAGTCTAATAGTAAGTGGTGAAGTTGTAAAGTGTTTTCTAATACAATTTCCTCATATTAAAATTATTTTCAACCCCTTGAAAATCTTACAACCCAAGCAAACAACCCCTAAATTGAAAAAAATCACAAAAAATACTTTGGTATGACATAAAAAGATGTACAGTATAGAGTAAGTAATATTTTCATCATCATCATCATCATCAGCCGTATCAGTCCACTGCTGGACATAGGCCTCTCCGAATGTTCACCGCTTAGATCGATTCTGGGCCTCTCGCATCCAGCACTTGCCAGCCGCCCTGCGCAAATCGTCACTCCACCTGGCTAGGCTTACGGTTCATGTCCACGTTTCGGCTCCGTATGTCATAACTGGTAGAAGGCACTGATCGAAGATTTTTATCTTTAGGCACTGTGGGATCGACGATGTGAAGACTCGACGTAGTTTCCTAAACGCTGCCCAGCCTAGCTGAATTATCCTATTCACCTCGTCCTCAAAGTTGTTTCCACCTAACTGCAATATCTGCCCTACATATTTTTGAACAACTTCGAGGATGGCGCCGTGTACTACAATCGGGTCCGGTAGAACATGTTCATTGAACATAACCTTGGTTTTGTCCAAGTTCATCCATAGGCCGATACGCATAGAGGAGTCAGCCAGTTCATTCAGCATTTGTGTTTTTAGGTCCTGCAGTGATTCTGCCATTATAACGATGTCGCCTGCCAAATCGCAAGTGAGAGATGTATTCGCCATTTATGTTGACGCCACGTCCTTTCCAGTTCAGCGTCTTGAACATATCCTCCATTGCATTAGTTAATAGTTTCGGGGAAACGACATCCCCCTGTCTCACTCCTCGATGCAACGGTATAGGCCTTGTTTGCTGATTCTGTATTTGGACGGACATAGTGGCAGCTTCATAGAGACATCTCATCACTTGGATGTATCGCCGATCATTTCACATTGCTCCAAATATTCACTCCGGAACTTTCAGTTACTAAGTAGAAAAAAATATGATAAATTTTTGGGCCATAACTCCTTAAATTTTCATGCTATCACAATTTATAAAATACCATTGTAAAGGTAATTAAGAGAGCTACAACATCCTGTATTGCAATATATAGTAAAAACCCTTTTTATAAAACGGTGAAGGGTGAAAGGGCTTGAGAGAGGCTGCGATTGCGCTGCCACGCGCTCTTTAAACAATCATATCTCCGTCAATTTTTATTTTACAGAAAAAATAAATAGACCGAATTGTTGGTCAGAAAAATATCTAAATTTTTAATCCCTACACATTTATACGTATCTATCGTCATTTTTGAGATATTATGAAAAAAAGGTGGGTTTTTTAAAAATTTTAAATTTTCGATTTTTCTTCAATCACGACTTTTTTGAAAACTATGAGTCCTAAAGCAGCCAAACTAAATACAATCTATCAAACTCTTTATAATTAAGTTAATTCTAGGCGGAATATGATTAATTTTAGTTTTGGTGGAAATGGCACTTGTTTAAACCCATTGATTCTAAAGAAAAAACAGTCGATGCTCCTCTTATTTGCCATACAGCTCACTTATTTTACATGCAAAAGATTTTTAATAGTGCTCATTTTAAAGCTTATTTTAAGCACTACAAAACCCTTTTTGATTAGAAAGCATAAAATGCATTTTCTCGTTGATAGATGGTATTGACTACATCGATGAAATTTCAGATAAAATAAAAAACGGCTTTGATCTTTAATATCTAGCTTAATATTGCACTTAGAATACTTTATAAAAAACCAAATTGTTAATTTTTTTACCTGCTTCAATTTTGTTCCTTATAAAATTTTCGATAAAACTTATATTTTTGGAGATATTTGAAAAATACCGATGAAAAAAGAGAAAAATTTTCAAGTTTTCAATTGCCAATAACATGAAAAGTATTAGATTTTTTGAAAAACTTTATAGATAATTTTTTGCTTAAATTTGGACCTTCAATCGATATCCGAGGTTATTTTGAAACAAAAACCATTGACCTCCGAGAAGGGGTGGCAACCACCCCCAGGGTGGTGGCGGAGTTCAAATCATTTTCACTTTTGAAGTTAATGGTAAGATGAACCTAATTCCAAAATTTCATGCAAATCGGATCACAGTAAAAAAATTCGGACCTATAATGCTTCATTGACTGCACTAATTATCCACGAGTAACATAGGCACAATTTTATTTTGGAAAAAAAAACTTTACGCGGACGAAGTCGCGGGCGGAAAGCTATCTTTTATAAAAAGAGCGTTCAGGATGACCTCGCCCCACCTGATGGTAAGCGGTTGTGAGGTCCAAATGTTAGGTCGACAGGCATATTAGGGCAAACCCTACGCGCCGGTCGCCCTTACCCTTCGTTGTTTTGTTTAGCCTATTGTGAATAGTCAACACTCAGTATATCACTCAAAGTAATATACCTACATACATTAAGATATTTAATTGTCTGTTACTGTGTATTCTTTAAGGCAATACTATGTGATTCGGTTATACAGTCGTATGATACGTAGGAGAATATTGGTTTGTAGTGAAAAGTTTAAATTCTATTTTTAATTGACTTACGAATATAGTAGATACAAAGTAGTATTCATTGTGTCATGCACCAATTTTTCACTGATGTTTAGGAAACGATAAGTACAATATCTTTGAATAGTTTGCAAATATTAGATTAAACTACCGCTACTTTAAAAATCTCCTTTACGACTTAACGGTTGATTTTTTTTTGCTACAAAAAACATCTATTATACGACCTACACCTATCTACAAAATTTTAAATCATATTTTGGGTGTAGATAAAAAAGAGACAAAAATAAAAGAAATTAGAGAAAGCAGAATAATGTACAGACAAAATAAAAAGAAAAGTAAAGTAATTCTATATAATAGTTATCACAGAAAAGATCTCTAATAATAAAAAACACAGATTACCACCACAGTGAAGAAAACATAAAAACACACACATACCCATAATATATTTATAATAATACTTATTCAATGACCATTAATCACTAATAAAGTAATTTAGGGTAATAATTAGGGTAATCTGCTACAATGGTACTACTACTCGACATAAAATCAAAACTCAGAATATGTACGTACATACATAATTATAAAATGTATGTATGACTGCTTTTAGAGTTCTACCTATTTATTTATTAACCGACAAAAGGCTAAACATAGCTATGATAGAACTTTAAATGGATTCCCTTTACTATTCAAAACATTCTACGCCATAATGGCCCAAACTCACTGCATCCCATCCCATATAGAAAAGCCTTCATCCACCCACAGCCATCACCGAAATATAAACCAAAGCGATTCACAACCCAACGACCCATAACATAAAGTACAAAATTCAACTCACTGTCACTCAACCCGAGACTTGGTTTCGCTTGATGACCAGTGCTCCACCAATCCCGTGCGTGCAATGAAAGCCCGATGAGGTTTTATGAGGTAATGGGTGACGTCACACATCGTAAAATGGAACTTAGTCATAATATGCATAGTTCAAAAGTAAACTCATGAACGGAAATTGATTTAGAAAGTGTTTCACGCACTGTCCTAGGTGAGCGGCGAGACGCGACACGAAGCGACGGGAAGTAAGAGCCTGTCCAGATGAGGCATTTTACGCGCGTCTCAATTTCCATTCCGTACGCGTTTTGCGGGGGTTTCTACGCTGGGAGGGATCCAGCCAGTTGCAAACATTTTAAACATTCCATTTCAAATCAAATCCACTCGCAACGAACTCGCGCATAGTACTGGACGCAGCGATGGCGCTCGAGTACCTCGACTCGCGCGTAAAACGGACGAGCCGAAAGTCCCGCTCAATGCACGCGTTTTACGCGCGATTGAGGAAACGCGAGTAGACGGACGGGACATAGGTATGTAAGAAGTAGTCTAATATCTCGGGTACGCGCGAGTGGCAACGCCTCTTCTGGACAGGCTCTAATGCGACCTTTTTAGGTAGTATTTATATACTTCACGCCAGAATGTCTAACGCGACAACGTAGGCCACTATTTCATACAAAGACTACTTGATATTATCGCGTGGCGTCGCATCGTGTCGCGTTGCCGCGTTTGTCGTTAACCTAGGACAACGGATTATATTCTTCGTTGAAAAAAATCAAAGCCTGTTATGATGACAAAAAGGCTGAAATCTGCAGAGCGTCCTTAATTATGTATTTGCTTGCATTTTATATTGGAACTAAACTATAGTTGGTTATAGTTTGTCGGTTTCGCTAAAATCAAGACTTGCTTCACGCAAAAACAGATAATATAATGACGCAACAAGCAAACTTGAAATGAGTTGATATACAATACAAAATTATTTAGTACCATATGGCTGACTTTGCTGCAAGAAACAACTTCATCTTAGCAGGAACTTGCATTCACAATGCAAGGTTTTGCTTAGCAAATGACAGATAAAACATGAATGAAGATAAAATACACTCATTGTATATCACGGCTCAAATGTAAAAGACTATTCAATCATCTGTGAGAGATATAATTATCAAAAACAAAGTGATGAAAATAAATACACTTTTCTCATAAAGTTTATTCCCGTGCCAAACTTTTCGAGAAATATCGAAAACGGTGCATTCAGAGCATTCAGAATTGACACTCAAGTATGAGTTTTGACTTTAATAACACAAGCTAATATATATCTTAATTCTTAAACATAGATCTCAAAATTTACTACATACTTGAGTCTCGATTCAAAATATGAGCGTCAAAGAAATTGTATAATATATTTGTCGGTGCATTTAGATATTGTTAATAATGTTTTATACAAATCTCGTCGTTACTTCTTCACCTGCCATGACTGGAAAAAATATATTAGTCAGTTAGTTTTTGTGCTGAGAATGCATAGACATTTATACATAGACAATATACGAGTTACAATATACTCGAGCAGAATTAGTATGCAACTTTAAAGAAACTATTGATATACTTTACGTGGCTTAGAAACGGGAGATAATATTGAAATACCTAGGCACGAATATTAGGATTCTGAAACATTCTAGATAACCAAATTCCTTGCATTATGGCCCGGTCACACTGGCCCTTTTTAGTGCCCAAAGCACGTGTTTTCGTAAGCTTAAAAAGTCGCCAGTGTGTCCATTACAAAGGCAAACACAAGGAAATTTTAAGTCATCATTAGTTGGGATCATAATGATTTAATTTAGTGTACAGGGACACTTTCATATTATCTGTATTGTCCCCATTTTGTCGGTTGTATTTGGCCACACTAAAGTATATAACAGTATTAAAATAACCATAGTTTGAATTATATAAAATAAGTTAAACGTTCCATACTTTCGTACATGATACTATGTTTACCTATTACAATTAATGTATCGCGCTGTCTTTTCGACAAATGAAAAAGCGACTTTATAATGTTTTTACGTTACATTGAAAAGTAGTTCCTGGTAAAGCGAATCTATAAAGTTAAAGCTAGATATTTTTCTCCATTGAACGTTATAAAAACATTACAGTACAGTACTGCTGGTATGTGCCCTAACCAGTCCGACTCTTCTGAATACATATTACGATTGATCTACCGGATCGCATTTAGGCCCGCTGCCCGGGTCACAGTTTAAATGCAGAGTGATGCCCTTTTATATTGAACATCACAGGTCTGTCTCCGCTTTTAAGTGTATTATATGTTTTTTTTTTACTTTTTATTAGGGACCTATAGTTTTTACTGGTTCGGAGACACAAAATAACATTAAAGATATTTAAGAGAGGTAGGGCATAGCGAATCTTCGCTCGTATTGAGCTGCCCGTCCGGGGAAGAACCTCCACCCTATAGAATACCGCAGCCAAATGACCTCCGGGTCGTGTTTCTGCTGGTGAGTAGGGTCTCCGGAGCTCGTGGGGGGGTAGGCTTGGGCCGGCATGGCAGTGGCAACTGACAGGTAACTTGCCAGTTGTCACAGCGACTTGGGCTTCTCCTTGGCTTTCCATCAGGCGTAGGAATGCCATTATGTCGAGCTACTATAAAAAAAAAAATGGGGTACGATAAACAAAAACCCGATATTTTATCAATCGTGTTTGTTTTTTAATAATTAGGTACTTTATCAATTAATATATTTATTAAAAAAATATTGTAAAAATATTTTTTTTTAATAAATATAAGATAATGAAATCAAAAGTAATGAATATGAATATCAAGCTACATATTTTTGTATATCTTATTTACCCCAGATTCTTAAAAAGGACTTGCATTCACACATCTCAAACTAGCTTTAACTTCAAAAATCGCTTTCATCAGACCATCATTTCCATTGCAACCCACGCTGAAGCGGGACCCCACTCGTCACTCCCCACAACCTCCGCCAGTGAAGCGTTTACCTGCAGTAGAGCCGGGCCTAGGACTGGCACTAGGAAGCCTTGGTACAGCAAGTCTAGCAGGTGCTTCTTTATTGATGGGTGGGCTACCTGTAAAGAAATATAATAATATATGTAGATGACAATCAGTAGCGGCGTAAAACGACAGATCGGAATCTGGTGAAATATAATGTTTTATTAACTGGTATAATAACTGGAATATGACTGGCTCGGTGTCTCAATTGGTATTGACCCCTGCCTTCTGAACCAAAAGTGGTTGGTTCGATACTATATAATACTAGCTGTGCTCGCGACTTCGTCCGCGTGGAATAGTTATTTGTTCGCCGTTTTTTTTACATTTTCCATTATTTCTTGGCTTCTAATAGTTGCAGCGTGATGTTATATAGCCTAAAGCCTTCCTCGATAAATGGTCTATTCAACACAAAAAGAATTTTTCAATTCGGACCAGTAGTTCCTCAGATTAGCGCGTTCAAACAAACAAATTAGTATAGATCACAATAAGTAGCGGCGTAAGACGACAGATCGGTTTTATTAACTGGTATAATGACTGGAATATGACTCGCTCGGTGGCTCAATTGGTTCGATACTATCTTAACTATAATATTATAAAGCTGAAGAGTTTGTTTGTTTGTTTGAACGCGCTAATCTCAGGAACTACTGGTCCGAATTGAAAAATTCTTTTTGTGTTGAATAGACCATTTATTGAGGAAAGCTATAGGCTATATAACATCACGCTGCAACTATTAGGAGCGAAGAAATAATGGAAAATGTAAAAAAAACGGGGGAAAAATAACTATTCCACGCGGACGAAGTCGCGAGCGCTGCTAGTATAATATAAGGTGCAAATATAAAGTAGGTACACGACTCACGTACTTGTGCGACAGCATTACAGAAGTCCAGAGAATCAATAAACAGAGTCAACTTGTTAACTTTGTTGACGTCGTCGGGGGTCAATCGGTGGATCTTCTCTCCCAAAATCCTTGGCAGAAGGGAGTAGAGGCCACTCAGACCTGATGACAAAAGATAGATGATAAAACAGGTACGGAAATAGAGAAATCATAGTAGTATATTTACTTTTACATTTAATACAGTGTACAAACGATGTACAAACGATGCGATGCATACAAAATATTGTATAAATGACGTCATGTTTTAGTCGGCGTTGGTCCTTACCAAGCTATGAGCCGATATTGGTCTTGTCATATTTTATTTTTAAACTGAAGCCTATTAATGCTAACAGACTATTTTATTCAAAAAAGTTGTCCTAATTGAACTATACAATAATAACTAGATTTGATTGCAAACTAAATTGAAAAATAGACTTGACTATGCAAATGAGTGTGTTTTTGAATCATGGTCCTTCGAGCCGGATACATATCCGGTTCGAAGGACCATCTATATTACCTGTAGCTAACACAGGGCAAGTGTTCCCGGCGAGCATGTACTCAGCCAGCTGCGGCACCCGCGCCGACATGTTGGCGCAGAGCAGCAGTGCGTCGCGCGCGCACGAACCGCACGGGCCTTCGCGGTGCACCGACGATAGTAAGAGGCGGACTATTATGAACCTGGAATGGATATTGTTCATTGGAATACTTGACATTGGCTGCCTTATTGAGACCAGTGTAGCGAGAGACACTACATATAGATAGATCCCGGATTTCAGTCTAGTCAAAAATTGTTAAATGGTCAAGAGATTGTTAAGAGAGTCGAAGAACCTTAACCCTACCCCCTAAATAATAAAACGTCAGATATCGATTCGAATTCGGAAGCTATGCTTTCTGTTTTTCTAACTTAAACCAGGGCTTGGAATACCGGTAAAAATATGGTAACGTTACTTTTGCCTCGCCGAGGTATCGATACTTTTTTAAGTAGCGATACCTAAAGTAGCGGTAATTTTTAACGTTATAAATTACCGCTACCTTCATGATGGTATCGGTAAAAGTATCGGTAAACGTTTAAACGTTACTTACTTAATTTTGGATTAAATTCATTCTCTGTCTCTATCGCTCCCACCCAACATGGTCTCATGCGTGTCGTGTCACGAAGTTGCCGCTCTGCTATAGGTAACCGTGCGGAGCGGCAACGCAGCAAAGTAGCGTAATAAGTATCGTTACTTTTACCGGTAACTAAAGCAGGTATCGATACTTTTAACGTTATATTGCAGTATCGATACCTGAAACTTAACGTTAAGTTTGCGTTCCGATAAAAATTACCGTTATAATTTACCGTTAAAATTTAGTATCGCTACCGACTTACCGGTAATTATTTTACCGGTAAAAAAAGTAACAATATAAATTAACGTTACTTACCGCTATTATAATGTTAAATTGGTAACGTTACCAAGCCCTGACTTAAACCACTGGTTTCGAATCGAGCCACCCCATCTCATCCCGGATGTCGCAGAATCAAATAAGGGAATATCAGGAAACGGGCAGCAGCGTTTAACTGGATACAAATAAAACCTACTGCGGTCATCAACACACCTGCCAAGAGTGGTGATTAAAGCAAATCCTATGTCCAGCAGTTAAGATGATGAAAACAAAGATTTTACAAAAAAATAAGGTTTATTTAATGTCAAGCGAAAAATTGCTAATTACTATTGTATTATTACTAGACCGAAGTCCCTAGAATAGAATGTTAGTTCTGAAGTTCCTTACTTTTAAATCTAAGCCCCGGTGCATAACACTATTTAGACATGCGGTTTTTTGCGTTGAGACTGACGGGTAATCTGTCCCGCGACAACCGCAAATCGACCGCCGATCGACCGCAAAACGCGGCTTCTGATAGTGTAGCGGTTTACCTGCCAAACCGCAGTGAGCGCCGTGCCCCGCCGCGCGGATAGTGTGAACAGGCATAGCGGGTTGATGGCAGTTTCGCGGGTGGAAACCGCATGCTTGAACAAAGCCTTAGAGAGAACAGTTTCTCTCGGGACGTAACTATTGTACCACAGCAAATAAATAGTACAAAAATCAAGCCGAATCTCAGGTCATACATGGAAAATAAAGTAAATATTAAACTCACTCTGACTGCGATCCGTTTTGCGTGTGCGTCGTTAGGAAGAATAGATCTATGAATTTCATGTTCTGCATTAGCGCAACGCATAGTTGGTTGAGGACGGTCACGAGTTGGTCTGAAAGAAACAAAAAGGACATAATCTACGGCAATTTATCATCTGTTTGTCGAGTGGCGAAAGTATTCAGATATGTGATGATAGCAAACATACAACAAAAACATTTGAGAACCTCCTCTTTTTTTCTCCTCGGATAAAAATTGGATAACGGTACCTAGTACCATTTATCCCTATACAAACATGGGTTAGCATTGAGCATCTCCATTCAATACAATTGGGATGATGACTAAAAAATAATTTAATGTCCATCAGATAGATTAATGAAAAATATTGGATACGTATTTTTTATTTTGCCTCTTGTTCAAAAACTTACGAAGATACATTGATTTTATATGTCACATGACGTCACGTTAGAGTACAAAATATACTCTAACGTGACGTAGTTAGCCCCCACTCCGTAACTTTAATGCGCTATATCTAAGTATTTTCTTGTTATTTCGACAAAACAAAAAATACGGGTCTTATATTTTTTTATTATCTAAGAGACGGACTAATTATTTTCTTCATTTTCATACCTTGTCATCATCCGTATTGTCGAACAAAAATCCTTACGCGATGCATATGTCACCGGAAAATAGCAAGAATCGTAAGTTGATCAATTTCCTAGGTAGTTGATTAACTTCCGGAAAATAATAAACGGCAGTTGAAATGTTAACGTATGTATTTTAGTAAATTGATCATTTTACGGGGTCTTGCCGTAAAATCATCCGATGAAGGTGAGGTGAACGTTGATTGGTTCAATGGCTCACGTGGCGTTATCCCGGCAACCAATCAGGGAACAGTCTATTAAGTTACGGGTAATAGTGCACCGTTAAATAGTACATTGAGCAACGATTTGCCCATTTGCGGACGATTTTACTTGTGTCAAAATCGTAAATTATTAAATGACTGTCAGGCTACCGTAAATTGATCAACTAACTGAAATCCATTGCGTAAAATAATACATTTCAACTACCGTTTGTTATATTCCGAAAGTTAATCAACTACCTAGGAAATTGATCAACTTACGATTCTTGCTATTTTCCGGTGACACATACAAATTACCTAGCCACGACATAATCTCTAGGTCGTCGCATGATTTAAAACGCTGAATTTACATGCAAAAAATAGAGAAAACAATAACTATATAGTTTTCTCTATTTTTATATTCCTAGGCATCATTTCAAAAGTCTTCACCGTAATTAGGGAGAAGAAAAACATCGCGAAGAAAGGAGAATATTCGAAATAGATTAGGTACGTTTATTAAAGGTTCGTGCTTACAGTAAAGGAAAACATTGTGAGAAAATCTGTTACTCTGTGTACTCTGCAAACCTGTGAAGTAATTCCTAAGGTTGGGTCTAAAGCCGCGCTTGACCAGACTGGTTGACTAACATACATGCGGTATAGCCATCACAATTGAAGGCGTAGCTAAACACCACAGACCGCAGACGGGCAGCAGCGTCACCGGAGCGAGAAGCTACGCCGTGCGATCGCCGACCCGCCTGCCCAGCGTGGCGATTATGGGTAAGTGGTACGTTTGCCCTAAGTGGCGAACAACTGAAGAGGCCTATGTCCAGCAGGGGACTGCAATAGGCTGATGATGATGATGATATAAAAAAGTGAGTTAGATATCACGATACTTACTTTCTAAATTAGGCGGAGGAAGTTCGTTTCTAAAGCCACTGAGTAACTTCAGCAGTGGCCTTAAAAATGGTTCTGCGGCTATTACCTGTAAAATACAACAAAAGTTACTAACATTGTTTACGCATTTTACGTACTCCACATTCAGCTCAAGATGTAGTTTAAGGTTTTACGAAAAAACATATAATTTTCTTACAGACAAAATTGAATTCCTGATTTTTTTTATATAAAATATATCGGATACCTAAGATGTGAGTTCAACACCTGATATAACTTTCTATACAATTTTAATGGTAACACTGTAGCTTTTACTACTCGTAATTCGTAATCATTAGCAAAAGGAACTATTAATGAATCAAAACTGTGACCTGTTAGTTTAACAACAAATATAACAAACAATACAACAAAATGACATAAACAATGAGACAAATTATCTTACTAACTGAAATCATACAATGTTGCAATGTTATACCTTAGAACCCGGGCACACCGGCTTTTTTTTTGTTGTGCGAGGAAAGGCCAAAACGCAAAATTTCACAATGGCACATTTTAGCCACTAGAATTCGCTGAGAACCAGCCTCACTGTGCTATGCTGAGCGGAGACCTTTTAGGTACCTATTGTGATATGATTACTATTTACTAGTTTTGTGTACAGTTGAATGTACCTTACAAACTGTTTTTCATTCATTTCATTTAATCAGTCAATTGCCATCCACTGTCGAATCTAATCTGTATCCATTCGATGCCAGTCTTTATTCAGGGTATAAACTAAGTTACTCTGACATAAGTCCGAAAGTTTTTTTTTTTATACCACTGGGTGGCAAACAAGCCTACGGCCCGCCTGATGTTAAGCGGTTACCGCAGCCTATGGACACCTGCGACACCAGGGGTATCACACGCGCGTTGCCTACCCTTCAAAACCTCTTCAGAACCTTTTTGAAGGGGAGTCTCGGGGTTACGCACGGTATAAAATAAGCGGTCCATCGTGCCGGAAAGCTTTCGTTTGCCATACTCCGTGTGCCTTCAAGAGGTATCCAATCCAACACTTTTTTACTCCAGTCTAGCACCAGTGTGGCCGGGCAAATTTAAAAGGGAGTAAATGGGTAATCATTACATAAGTCTTTTGGAGCGGTTATTTTCTAATTCATGCCTGTACAGTACACAAACGTGAAGCCATCGGGTCGCGTCGCGTGTTATGCTGATTGACAACAAAATTCCCGTTACACGTACATTATGACACTTATGCTAAAGCTAACATGACTGTATCAGTCAGATATAAAAGTCTTTTTAAAAAACAAAAAGACTATGAACACAGAGGAAGAAGAGGTGAAATGTTGTATACACCTCCACAAAGATTAGTACTGTATTCTAAAAACATCTACTGCATGGCTGTAAAAATCTATAATAAATTACCTGCTGACATTAAAAATCTAGCACTAAATGAATTCAGACATAAATTATATAGTTATTTGATGGATAAATTATATTACAATGTTAATGACTTCTTAATTAATAAATGTTGACAACTGTAAATTACTAACATACTGTAATGACTATTTTTACTAACAATTTGACATGAATTTAATATGAAATTGTTTTAATTTGACATTCATAATCATGTATGTATGAAATATTTGCACATCGCTGTAGCGATAGAATATGCTGGAAATGTTTTAATGTAAGAACCTATGTAACCGTATTCTTGCAAATAAATAATTTATTATTATTATTATTAGTCATTTCATATGTTCCAAAATGGCTGACTAGGTATTAACAGACTGACATTTGCATGCATTACCATCATGTAGATGTCGGAGTCATCCCGGTTCTCAACATCGGAGAGAGGAGACTGAAAAGGACAAAGCCTTTTTGTATTAAAACTAGCGAACAACATTCGCTTCGCTTCGTGTATTTTAAAAACACATTAGAACTCTCTAAAATTAATTACCATTGTTTCTCGAATATAGCATTTATTATACACTAGCGCCCCCGACATTTATGTAAGCCTTCCTCTTGAATCACTCCATCTGTTAAAAAACTCGCACCAAAATCTATGCATACATCGAGAGTCAGAAACGAAAAACGACTTTGTTTTATGCTATGTAGTATAAAAAATCTAGAACTAATAATAATAGTAGTAGTAGATATAAAAAATCTCTTGAATCGCTCTATCTATTTAAAAACATTTATTTAAGAGAGGTAGGGCATAGCGAATCTTCGCTCGTATTGAGCTCCCCGTCCGGGAAAGGACCTCCACCCAATAGAATACCGCAGCCAAAAGACCTCCGGGTCGTGTTTCTGCTGGTGAGTAGGGTCTTCGGAGCTCGTGGGGGGTTAGGGTTGAACCGGCATGGCAGTGGCAACTGACAAGTAACTAACCAGCTACTTGCCAGTTGGCACAGCGACTTGGGCTTCTCTTTGGCTTTCCATCAGGCGTAGGGTAGCCATTATGTCGAGCTAGTAGGTAGCTCGACATAATGGCGCTACGCTACGCTAAAAAAAAAAACCGCGTCCAAATCTGTTGCGTAGTTTCAAAGATCTAAGCATTTATGGGGACAGAAACACGAAAGCTACGAACGTTTTATACTGTTTATTGAAGACCGTTCTTCGGACCCCAGCCTGCAAATCTCTTTTCCGCTACCATTCCCATCATTATGATTGCGAAGTCATATCTTTATCATTATTGTACGTGCATAAACAAACATTAGGTAAACAGTCTGTGTCAAAATACTAGTTACATTAGAAATAATGTAACCTTCTTGTTTTATGATCTTCATTTCATAATTCAAGGACATGTGCTGGTTACTATTTCTACATTTTCATATTCTGGCTCGATGGCTCATTTGATAGTGACCTTTGCCTTCTGAGTCAAGGGTTGTAGGTTAGATTCCCGCACAGTACAAACATTTGTGTTCATGAACATGGCTGTTTGTATTTAATATGTATTTTGTAAAAAAAAAGTATTTAAGTAAGTTTATCAGTTGTCTAGTACCCATTGTACAAGCTTCGGCTTAGTTTGGGTGTAGATGGCGATGTGTGGCCCAGCATGGCTTGTCATGGGTTATTTCTTTATTTATATTCGGTCCACATAGGCTTCAACCAAAGACTTCCACAACAATCTTCAGGTGTTCAAGGCGAGAGTGATCCGTATTTTCTGGGTGAGCACTCCATCGTAGGCTTCAATATCACTTACCATCAGGTGAATTGTTGCCAAGCGCAAACCCAAACCCCATTATACGAGTATGAGGCAGAAACATCAATACACAAAACAACATTCCATACATACCTGTGTACTATAATGGCTGACAAGAATTCCAAACAACTTCAGTTGTTCCAGACGCACTGCATTTTCATATCTGTAACAATACAATAGTATGTTTATTTATACTAGAAATCTATATGTGTACATTAATAAAACATCCACATAGTAGCGAGATAACTGTGTTGATATTTCAGTCCAATGTGTCAGACAAAGAACTACAAATGTAGTTTTTCCTTTTGGTATGACCACTTTAACTAACTGTAGTTTCCTACATAGACCCGATGGGAAATGGAACCTAGGACCTTCGGATTGAAGCGCATAGGCAAAGACGTCTCACACAAAGAGTTTCCGAGGTCGTCACAGTTTTGTTTATAGGACGATACTCTATTTCATCATCATCATCAGCCTATCACAGTCTACTCCTGGACATAGGCGTCTCCTGAAGTTTGCTACTTTGGGCAAACACCTGCAAGTTATACCCATAATCGCCACGCTGGGCAGGCGGGTCGGCGATAGCAGGGCTTAGCTCCTCGCTCCTGTGAATCTATTTAGTAGCTACCTGTTATGCACTCATTTGTATTTCTTTTTTACCTCCACTCTTCTTTCACCTCTTTCGGTTTTTGTCTAGTACCCATAGTACAAGCTTCGGCTTAGTTTGGGGCTGATGGCGATGTGTGGCCCAGTGATGTCTTGGGTTATTTATTTGTATGGCATTGCAGACATGTGGCGTCACGGGCAAACTTATGCAAAGTTGTTAAAGTGGTGAGTGAGACGTTATATTTTTAATGTTATACTAAACATTCCCTATCCTATGCAATAAAGAATATTCTATCTATTTCACAAGTAGACTATTTATTCTACGTCATTGATTAAATCGTACACTACATAGTGATATGGAACAATCGTACTTAAGTGGCGGCCCAATAATGATGTATTGATAAGCTTATTAGTTTATTGGTACGCTTATCTGTCCGTCTGTAACGGACAAAGTGTTTAATTAAAAACAATAGACGCGTTGATGGAAAAGATACGGGGTTTTTGTATTTTTGTATTATGTACATATGTTATGGACCAAGTGATAAATGGAGCATTATATATAATGCCCGGGCATTATGATAAATGGCCAATATGAGAAGGCAATTTGATAATAATTATTAAAATAATCAAATTGACCGGGCATTATGAATTTTGTTTATCACCTTTTGGGCAGAGTGATAAAAACATATTTAATAACTATATCGCAGTCTCCATTTGGAGTGTTACCCCTCCTGTTCCTCTGTAAGGATCGCGCGGGGGCACATTTAATATGAGTATGTGATACTCAGACCATACATAATTTCTGATTGCTCCAAGATTACGCACTTAGTTAATACACGCCAAATGCAGCACTATTGCATAATGATGGAAACTAAGTTATAGGACTATTATTTAATTGACAGGCCCTGTGTACATGATAACTGGGCCATTGGTGTGATCTATCGGACGTTAGCCATTTAATTTTTATAAGGTATGGAAGTATCTAAAGTGAAACCCTATAAGTTTTTAAGTTATGCATATCTGTTCGCTATAATAACATGATGATGTTGCAACCAATATTAAAAACATAATAAAATAAATATTCAAGGGGCTTCCATACACGCGATTGTTGGCCAATACGACATTAAATTCTAATTTGTATTTGTTAAAACGTGATAGATCAAAATAATATAGCTACTACATTACAGTTATGTACAGTTGCACCACGTTAATAAGTCTCTTCGGCAAACATTGTATGTAAAACTAAACAAAAACATATTTTAGCGGATGCAGCGATCCCCGAATAAGTGAAGTTACGCGCGCGTCTCTCCTCCTTGCTTTATTATCAAATTGCCCAATTGTCAAGTAGCAGTGCAATAATGACCGGGCAATATGATAAATAATGAAGTTTAGATAGTAATTATCATTTTGCCCAATAGAGCTTGACATTATTCATAATGCCCGCATTAATCACTTGGTCCATAACATTATATAATAGGGCCTTCGGATTGAAGCGCATAGGCAAAGGCGTCTCACACAAAGAGTTTCCGAGGTCGTCACAGTTTTGTTTATAGGACGATACTCTATTTCATCATCATCATCAGCTTATCCCATCCACTGCTGGACATAGGCGTCTCCTGGAGTTCGCTACTTTGGGCAAAGACCTAGTTATACCAGACCTAGTAAGACCAGGTTATACCCATAATCGCCACGCTGGGCAGGCGGGTTGGCGATAGCAGGGCCTAGCTCCTCGCTCCTGTGAATCTATTTAGTAGCTACCTGTTATGACCTCATTTGTATTTCTTTTTTACCTCCACTCTTCTTCCACCTCTTTCGGTTTTTGTCTAGTACCCATAGTACAAGCTTCGGCTTAGTTTGGGGCTGATGGCGATGTGTGGCCCAGTGATGTCTTGGGTTATTTATTTGTATGGCATTGCAGACATGTGGCGTCACGGGCAAACTTATGCAAAGTTGTAAAAGTGGTGAGTGAGACGTTATATTTTTATGTCATACTAAACATTCTCCTATCCTATGCAATAAAGAATATTCTATCTATTTCACAAGTAGACTATTTATTCTACGTCATTGATTAAATCGTACACTACATAGTGATATGGAACAATCGTACTTAAGTGGCGGCCCAATAATGATGTATTGATAAGCTTATTAGTTTATTGGTACGCTTATCTGTCCGTCTGTAACGGACAAAGTGTTTAATTAAAAACAATAGACGCGTTGTTGGAAAAGATACGGGGTTTTTGTATTTTTGTATTATGTACATACATTTATTGTACGGTTTGCACCACGTTGTCCTTTTCTTCAGAGAATTATACTTCCATTTCTAAGCAATACCCCCCATAAGACCTAAGACGGCCCTGATACCTATACGTAGTCCACACCATCAGGTGATACACCGACTAATCTCGAAACAAGCCCGAAGGGTGTTTCTGAATTTTATGAGGGAGTAAGGCAATTCATCATCCTAACCTTTTTCCCGATTGTCTCAGGGTCGGCTTCCCAAATTGAGAGATTTTGGCGAGGGCTAAGCTTTTACACAGAGCGACTGCCATCAGACCTCCGCAACACTTGAGGTAAGCTATATAATTATATACCCATTCCCAGTTTAGGCGTCAGAGTTATCATCATCTTTGATATGATGTAACGACTGCTATCTGAGTTGGTAAAGATAGCACCCGGGACCAACAGCTTAACGTGCCTTCCGAAGCACGGAGGAAATCGGTGTTAAATTTTGGTCACCCATCATCGGATTGACCGCGCCAATGGTTGCACAACGTTGCGATCATTGTTAAGCGAACAAGACCGCGGCGCCCCACCGAGCTCCCCGTAAGGCAATTATACAAAAATATTTTTATTTTTATGTGAACTCTATAATTTCCTGCTATGATTGATACAACAAATAATTGCACTATTGCTCATTATCAAAATGGGTAACACCAGAAGTCTGACCTATGATAAGCAATATCTAATTTGGACAGCAGCAGCATGATTCATCCGAGTTCAATTCTTTGGTAGGTCAACCTTTATCAGCGTTTTGTATTTAGGGTACGGTCTCAATAGACCAGTAGGATGGTAAATCAGGAATGAATAAGGGAGTTAGAGAGGCGTTGTTCTAAATGTTTTGAACTAGGAGATTATGTAGAAAATAAAACATACTAAGGTATTTGTTTATAGGTTTTTTCGGATCATTGTAGAGATTCAAAAACTTTTAGATTTAGTTTTTTTTTATTCAAAATGGGTTTGCGCTTGATTGCGATACGTCTAACCATCGTATATTATTATCTTAGTGACCTTTAGGCCACAGCGACAATTAATCACTTGAAAAATTATTAGGGAAATTGAATGTAAGGAGTAGATTGATATTCAACTGTATAGTAGCTGTGCCTCTACTATGTACCTAAGTATAGTCAAAAAAGTAAGTCTATTTGAATATACCTCATCTGTACGCGCGTTTTTAAATCTGCGCATGAGTTGTCGAACAAACCAAGTCTGTAATAATACGTTTCCCTGTGAATTCCATTGCTTGTGCATAATAATCATAAATCTATCTAGCTATCCTTACTATACAAGCACGCTACTACGATTTCCACGTGAATCCACCATATTTGTCATAATGTCAGTAATGAAAAGCGATACTCGACTTAAGTATCACACGCTCACGGTCGTACAGTTGGAAAAACTTAGGATGTGTTTTGTGTATGATTCTTAAGTCAATACAATAAGGTTTACTTTGCAACTGATATGTAACCATAGTTTTCCTGCGAATTGTACAGTGGGTAATTAATTCTGCACTCGCACCAGGCAAGCTCATTACATGCTGCTAATTATAACTCGGGTTAGGGTTGAGTCAAATGTATCGACGTTTTCCTTGTAGACAACCACTGTATGTTAATAAACATAAATTTTGTTTAAATTTAGACACACATCAGGTTGCCCAAATCTATTACATGTAGTATATTTAAGAGAGGTAGGGCATTGCGAATCTTCGCTCGAATTGAGCCGCCCGTCCGGGGAAGGACCGCCACCCTATAGACTACCGCAGTCAAATGACCTCTGGGTCGTGTTTCTGCCGGTGAGTAGGGTTTCCGGAGCTCGTGAGGGGTTAGGGTTGGGCCGGCATGGCGGTGGCAACTGACAGGTAACTGACCAGTTACTTGCCCGTTGTCACAGCGACTTGGGCTTCTCTATCGCTTTCCATCAGGCGTAGGGAAGCCATTATGTCGAGCCACTAGAAAAAAAAAAGTATAGAAGTTCTCGCAAATGGATACCAAAATAAAAAAAAACATATTAGCAACCTATCTCAATACCCCACACATGTGTACAAGATGCAAGAAGAAAACTAAAACCCTAAAAACAGTATTTTCGTAATTTAGAACAGAAGTTCTTCGTCGACGTAGTACTTAAAATTTCATCTTTCTTGCATTAACCATTTAAGGTAAGCTGAAAACGGTCGCGGTATGACGAAATTTTACGAGTCCAGATTTCCTACCACGCTGACTTCATAGGACTTGTGTACATTGCTACGCTCGACCGATGTCAGCGAAGGAAGAAATTAAGCCTAACTATACTTCCGGACGTGAACTATAGAATATAAACAGACTTATAGCAGGCATAGTAGTTTTTTTAATAGGGAATATGCATGACTTTTTTTTATGGATTTATTGAGATCTTTTGTCTTCCAGATACATAAATATCGAAGAATTTTTAAACTATCTTTTCTATTAAGCGAGTTATAAAGCGTTAAAGTTATTGATTAGACTGAGAGATCCGATGCGGTAGTTGACGTCACGTACCGTAAGCGCCGTACTAACTCCATAGAAAAATCTGTTTTGCGAGAGAGAGACGGATATATTCACTTTCAATGACTGTATCTCGCCCATTTTTCAACCAATTTTGATTTTGTTTTCACTGTTCGTAGTAGATTTTGATCTATTTTACGATAAATTAGTAAATACCTGAAACTATTTTTCATGCATATTCCCTATTAGCACATCCCTGGGACGAGTCAGTACGCAGCCTCTCCCATACATTCAGTGGACCGTTTAGAGATCCTCTCAAATTATCCGCTTATTGAATAATTGAATTGCTTTAATTGAAGTGCGACTGAAATTTGTTATCAGCGCTTCTGTCCACTCTACTGTTTCTATATAGAAAACATACATTAAGTCCGTATTTTAGATCATATAAATGTATTGGACACGTAATTTTCCTTTTTTCATTCAAATACAATATAGCAAAGATACAAGGCATCAAAACTGACGTCACTCCGTCCCGTAAAAATGCCTCACCGAGTGACGTCACGCGTAATTTCAATGGTCTATAACTTTGTAATTTTTTTGAATAAGCTAATCATCGGCAGTATCCGGTCCACTGCTGGACGTAGGCCTCTCCCAAAATGCGCCATTCTGCTCGATCGGCAGCAACACTCAACCAGTTGATGCCGGCCGCCCTGCGCAGATCGTCGCTCCACCTAGCCGAGGGGCGTCCCACACTGCGCCTGCCTGTACGCGGTATCCACTGCAGAACTTTCTTACTCCACCGATCATCAGTTCTGCGGCAGACGTGGCCAGCCCATTGCCACTTCAGCTTGCTTATTCGAGTAGCTATGTCGGTTATCTTTGTTCTCTGGCGTATTACTTCATTAGGGATTTTATCCCTCAGAGAAACTCCGAGCATAGCTCTCTCCGTAGCTCGCTGAGCCACTTTAAGCTTATGGACCAGCCCCACCTTCAGTGTCCATGTCTCTGCCAGCAGAATAAGCTAAAAGACGGACTAATTACATTTTTTAAAGGCAACAAGCCTATTGTCTATACTCACTTTCCCGTACATATCGCCCATTCGTACAGCTTGTCCAGTAGGTTCTCGCACAGCAGGTGTTCCAGGCAGGACGCCTGCCCGGTGCCGGTGTTGATCTCGCGAGCTCTCGCTTCCAAGACCAGGAGAGTGGCGAGCTGTTCCAAGTGGTTGACCACGCCAAGAACGTCATCGTGGAGGTGTTGTGGCTGGCGAAGGGAGAAAAGAACATCATCATCATCATCATCAGCCTATTGCAGTCCACTGCTGGACATAGGCCTCTCCAGTTGTTCGCCACTTAGGACAAACGTCTGGAGGATATACCCATAATCGCCACGCTTGGCAGGCGGGTTGGCGATCGCAGAGCATAGCTTCTCGCTCCGGTGACGCTGCTGCCCGTCATCGGTCTGTGTTATTTAGCAACGCATTCAATTATTGTGATGGTTATACCGCCAACAGACGGTTGCCAGCGCCTCGTTTGTTATTCGGCAGGATGCACCACGGGCAGGTGAGGTTGGCTTGGAGCGAAAAGATGATGGTTCGCTCCCTCACCCCCAGAGAAAAGAACAAATATACTATTTTATATACCACTAGCATCCCGTCCCGGCTTCGCACGGGGTAGACCATTATATTGTTCAAATTTTACCAAGGATCCATATTTTTTTTTTCAAAATGAAATGTAGCCTAAATCAAATTGGAAGAATGTAGCATTCTATTGGTGAAATAATTTTTTAAATCAGCCCAGTACTTTTTGAGCCTATTCAATACAAACATACAAAAATATTGTTTGTTCCACCTTTAATTTTCCACTTTAGAATCACGTTTGACTCGTGCAACGGTTTTTTGGAATCAGGGCCCGTACCATTAAAATCGAAAACGATCGTTCGTTGAAAGGATCGCGTACTTTTGCTTCCAGCTGCGACGTTTCCGAATGGATACAACTTAAGGACCTTGAATAAGTTAAAAAAAAAATAATTTTAATTAAAAGTGAAAGTATCCAAAATTGAACATAAAAGTAATCAAAGTTGAAAACGAAAGTCGTCAAACTTGAAACTGCAAAATAAAAAAAGCAAATTCTACTCATACATATAGATAGATGGTCGTCATCGAGCTAGTCCAGCGGAGACATACCTGAGACTTGACTATGATATCGTGAGCCTGCTGCCAGTGCTTGCAGAAGGAGTTGAAGCAGGCCTGCGGCTCGTAGTCATGGCGAGGGTCGAGCGAACGAGACAGCTGCCTCTCGACGGAGATTGGGCCCTTGACCCTTAGTTCAGGAGGCAGGGGTTACTACCAAATGAGCCATCGAGCTAGTCCAGCGGAGACATACCTGAGACTTGACAATGATATCGTGAGCCTGCTGCCAGTGCTTGCAGAAGGAGTTGAAGCAGGCCTGCGGCTCGTAGTCATGGCGAGGGTCGAGCGAGCGGGACAGCTGCCGCGCGAAGTTGAGCGACGTGTTCCGCAGCCAGCTCATGTTGGGGCCTTAATCATGGGATCATCTGCAACATCATCATCATCATCATCAGCCTATTGCAGTCCACTGCTGGACATAGGCCTCTCCAGTTGTTTGCCACTCAAGGCAAACATCTGGAGGATATACCCATAATCGCCACGCTGGGCAGGCGGGTTAGCGATCGCAGGGCGTAGCTTCTTGACGACGCTGCTGCCCGTCATCGGTTTGGGATATTTAGCTACGCCTTCTATCGTGATGGTTATACCGCCATCAGTCGGTTTGCCAGAGCCTCGTTTGTTGTTCGGCAGGATGCACCACGGGCAGGTGAGGATGGCTTGGAGCGAAAAGGTGATAGGTCGCTCCCTTACATCACGCAACTGCAACAATGGTTCTAGTATTTACTATGAAAAAAATACTGGTGTGACCCATGTTAAGAGTGGGCTGTTTTCCGCGTGTCTGTGCGTCTATTTTGTGTTGGATGGATTAAAATTCCCAATGTTACGAATAGTCAGTTAGTTAGATAGTATGCCAGCCTAACTCCTCCAGAAAGCCCAGCAGACGTCTCAATGATGATGATGATCAAATAAATAAATAACTGACTGCAGACAAAACTAATTGATAATTAAAACAGACTACTATTGAATAAATGAAATTAAAATAATAATAAAAAACAACTGTGAGATGTTAATTGCACTAATTGGAATGTTGATTAGAAAAGTAAAATTCATTGTAAACAGTCTCCTGCCATTTTACTTGAGAGATGATTTAGATAAAAGTCCCACATCAACATAATGCAATTAGGTACTTTTGATAACTTCTGCAATTCTCTGTATTACACAACTATGTAATAAACATAATTATAATATCTATGTATAATAATTATAATAAAGATTTTTCTATTTCTATTTCTATATACACTTATTTCCGTACATCAATACATTTGTTTCCACATCATGTGTTTCCATTCCATCTTCCTATAATATGGGATCCCTTAAAAGATCTGTGATGGAAGAAGCAATTTGCTGGAAACAACTGGAAACAAGAGATTTCTTGCATGTGACTTGGGCTCGTTTTTATCAAATTAAATTTCCATGATAGGAAATTAGTTTATTATTCATTGCAACAAGAAACCTTACAAGGGCCTTTCAAAAATATTAGCATAGCATAATCCACCGGATCAGTAAGCTGAAGTGGCAGCGGGCTGGCCATATCAGCCGCAGAACCGATAACCGCTGGGGTAAACGAGTTCTGGAGTGGAGACCGCGTCTCGGCAAATGTAGTGTAGGACGCCTTCAGGCAAGGTGGAGTGACGATTTGCGCAGGACGGTTGGCAAGTGCTGGATGCGAGAGGCCCGGGACCGATCGAAGTGGCGAGCATTGGGAGAGGCCTATGTCCAGCAGTGGACTGATGTGGGCTGATGATGATGATGATGGTGATAATCCATTCAACCTTAAAAGTGTAATGCTGCCTCAGCTAAACACAAAATGTAATAATTTAAAAGAAAATCATGATTCATTCGGTTAAGTTCTCATACTCCATCATAATTAGCATTCTGTTAAATAACAATAAGCAATTACAAAGCGTGTGAAAAATTCTAACTCGCGCTAGAGAAATTTTTAATTTCTAATCAATTGTTTTCCTCAGACTACAGTTATCAAGACCATTATCAAATATGTTGATACTGAAAACTAATAGAGATAAATTGGTCTTTCACAATCAACATCAATATTAAAATGGCAAATGGATGAATCGTCAAATTTTTATCAGCTGCCAAGCAGATTGTATTTTAAAGTGCATCACCCTAGGCTCGGTGGAAGCAGCCGCTCACAATTAAAACGACCTGGTGTGTAATCATACCGGACAAGATAACTCAGCCATCCGTAAGAACGTGTTGATACTTCAAGACATTTTTGCCTGTCTAAGTGACCTGCTGAGTTTTCTGGATGAGCTGCGATAACCAATATGCATCTAACTGAGGATTGTATAGCATAAAGGCGCTCAGAACTGTTATGTACTTTTAATTAACTATTAGTAGGTTATAATTGTTCGTTCTAATTCACTTTCTGCTCATTCGCTTACTTCGTTCGCTCATTCCGCGAAAGTGAATTAGAACGACCAATTATAACAAATTGAAGTGGGATCCCAAATCAGTTTTACGAACTATTGTCAACATGAACTGTGAAATCTGTAATTTACAGGTCTGCGAATGATAAGAAAGTGAATTAGAATGACTAATTATAACAAATTGAAGTGGGATCCCAAATCAGTTTCACAAACTTTTGTCAACTAGAACTGTGAATTCTGTAATTCACAGGTCTGCGAATGAGAAGTTAATTAGAATAACCAATTATAATAAATTGAAGTACGATCCAAAACCAGTTTAAAATTAGGTTCCAGTGAGTATCTGAAGTCATTTGATTGAAGCCTGCGAAACACTGCGGTCGAGTTCAATATCATGAAATTTGTTAAACAAAAACAATCGTTAAAATTAGATTGCATTTTTCCTGAGCCATCTAATGAACGAAAACGTCATGGGTCTTTATTACCAAATTCTATACGTAGCGTTGTTTGTGGTCCCTCAAACTGTGGAAAGACCAATTTGGTAATAAGTTTGTTGTTACACGAAGATGGACCATGTTTTCGTAACCTATATGTATATTCAAAGTCTTTGTATCAACCCAAATACATGTTTTTAGAAAAAGTATTGGAGAAGGTACCAGACATAACGTACAATAAGTTTAACCATAATAGTGAAATTTTGAGTCCACACGAAGCTTTGTCTGACTCGATCATCATATTTGACGATGTTGCTTGTGAAAATCAAAATAGTATACGCGATTATTTCGCAATGGGTCGTCATAAAAACATTGACTGTTTCTACATTAATCAAACTTACACTAAAATACCTAAACAATTAGTAAGAGATAATGCTAACCTCATCATACTGTTTAAACAAGACGACATTAATTTAAGACATGTTTACGATGAACATGTGGGGTCTGACATGAGTTGGTCTCAGTTCCGTGATTTGTGCTCAACGGTGTGGAGTAAGCCATATAGTTATATCGTTATCGATAAGGATTGTGAAAAAAACAAAGGTTGTTACAGAAAGAAGTTTGATACATTCATAGTTCTGGAATAAAGATTTTATAAAGCTGTTACATATGTTAATATGATTCAGTATAACTTGAGAGGTCAAACAGAGTGGAATATTGAACTATGGAGAGAAATCTTAAGGAACAAATTGTAAAGTCTGCCTCAGCTGTGAAACGAAAAGTAGAAACTATAAAAGAAATGAAAAATACAAATGACATGGCTCTCGAAACAATATTCAAACCTATTGTTACCCCACTTAAACATTTAACAAGTACAACTGACAGCAAACGGCATTTGGACGAGGAAGAAGACCAACCCCAGTTAATAAAAAGAATCAAACATTCGGAAAGCGAGTCATCAAACACTTCAAATGACAAATTCGATTACTTCGATGAGGTACTCGATGATGAAGAAAACTCGGATATTGATGTTTGTAAATCACCTAACAAAACTCTCACACAATCACCCTTTGATGTTCATGATAACTCATTTAAATCTCTTCAGTCATCACCAAGTGTTAGAAATGATTCTTTATCATGGTCCATGTCATCTGAAGTAATGGATGATATACCGTATGGTATAAGAAATGTGAAGGGAAAACTAATGCTCGGTAAGACCCGTGTTTTTGATAATGATCACATCCTGAAAATAGGAAACTATAGTTTGAAAAAAACTCAAGGCTTAAAAGAATTATTGTGTAAAAAGACACCAAATTTGAATATTATTACAGAAGACGACTTACATAATTATAAATTATTACTTACCGACACAAATGCACATAAACGTGGTTACAGTCCTTCCAACCCAATAATCAGTAACAAAGGGTTCAAATATATGCACGTGATCAAACCATTGTTTAAGTTCTCTAGAAGTTACACAAGTAGTGTGGAAAGTCTTCCACAAGGTGAAGGCATTGATATTTTAAAAGAAGTTAAAAAGAATACTGATTTGGTTTACTGGAATGATCCAAATGAGTTAGTAGAAAGACTAAAATTACTATGTGCATCATGGGCAGCTGGAAATACTGGGTTAGTTAATGAAATTTATTCAATCGTCGAAGAATTGTATGAAGCTGGTATGGTAAATGATGTTAAATATATAAAGCTACCATCAGGAGGATTGCGCAGTGTGATTAAACTGCAAGAGCCGGCAAGACGACAATGAATATAGATAAATTCGGTCATCATATTCATAAACGTTTGCGAGTATCTGAATTTACAGACATTTCTAGCGATACCTTGATACGCACAGACACAGGAGAATTTGATTTAAAGTCATCACGTTTAAGAGGATTGTCAATTCCTAGAAGTATTGATGAAGCTGTGAATAAGGAATACGTGGATAAATGTGTTGACAACCTACGAAGTGAATTAAAAAAATCGGAAAGCAATTTAAAAATATTCCTTAACAATTTAGAAAAATTAACTTCAAATAGTTTGAATAAAGTGTATTACACAAAAAAGGAAATCGATCACATGTTTACATCAAAACTTGCGAAGAATGAGTAAGCAAGATATCGTGAACGAGCTCCACAAGGCGGCAAGAAGAAACTTCCTTCGTCGACATACGATTATTAAAGGAATCGATGATTTATGGCAGGCAGATCTTATGGATTTTCAAAAACTTGCATCTTTTAATAAAGGGCACAAGTATGTCCTAATAGTAATTGATACTTTTTCTAAATATGTATGGGTTAGACCGTTAAAGTTGAAATCTAAAACATCTGTAACGAATGCAATGCATAGCATATTATCTGAATCAAGGCGAAAGCCCAAACATTTGCAAACAGATCGAGGTACAGAGTTTTATAATGACTCTTTTAGAAATTTAATGAAAAATTTTAACATAAACCACTATTCCACATACTCTGTTAAAAAAGCATCCATAGTAGAACGAGTAATAAAAACTATAAAATCCCACCTTTACAAAACATTTAGTCTGTGTGGACAGTATCAATGGTTTAAAAGTAATTTAGATTCCGTTGTCTGTCATTATAACAACACTTTGCACAGAATTACTAAATTTCGACCGATTAGTATTAACCATTCCAATGAGAATTTAGTTCGTTCTAATATTACTAAAACACAAAAGGCAAAGACACCACAACGAACTAATTTAAGAGTTGGCGATTATGTTCGTATTAGTAAATACAAAGGAGATTTCTATAAAGGTTATACCCCTAATTGGTCTACAGAAATATTTCGCATCGTAAAAATCAAAGAAACCAAACCTATCACATACGAAATAGAAGACAAACAACATAAAAATATTTTAGGTTCGTTTTATGGATATGAATTACAGAAAACCGATATTCCAGACCTTTACCTTATTGAAAAAGTTATTAAGAAAAAAGGAAACAAACTTTTTGTGAAATGGTTGGGATTGAGCGACGAAGAAAACAGTTGGGTAAATAAAAATGAATTAGTGCTTTAGGTTAGTATATAAATAACAGATAATCACTCCTCCATTACACTTTATTCTTATCCATGAAGAAAGGCAGTGGTATAATTAATGCGTTGATTGATCATTTACCGTTTGAGTTACATTTACCTGGGTATCAATTTTGCGGTCCTGGTACAAAACTACAATCACGAATACTAAAAGGGGAACGAGGAGTAAATAAATTGGATGAAGCTTGTATGCATCACGACATTGCTTATACAAATAAAGATTCAGGAGCTCGACGTAAAGCTGACTTAGAACTTTTGGATATGGCTAAAACAAGGTTGAAATCGAAAGATGCTGGAAAAGGCGAAAAAATTGCATCGTGGATAGTGAAAAATGCTATAAAAGCAAAAATTAGAGCAGGTAGTGGTATGAAATCATTTAAAAAGGGTATTAAAAAAATACATTCCCAACTAAAAAAATTAAAATCTAAAGACCATTACTCTGCTATAAAATATGCTTATGCAGCTGCAAAGAAACTATTTAAAAATAACAAAGGAATTAGTTTGCCACGTATTATTCCTCTTCCAAAGTGTGGAGGTCTTTTGCCGCTTATTCCGATATTTGCGGGATTATCGGCTTTAGGCTCACTTGCTGGAGGCGCCGCAGGTATAGCTAAAGCGGTTAATGATTCTAAAGCTGCACAAAAGAGTCTGCAAGAAGCTGAACGACACAACAGAATGATGGAATCAGTGGCTCTTGGAAAAGGATTATATATTAAGCCTCATAAAAAAGGAGCTGGTTTGTATTTACACCCCTCAAAAAACTAATTAAAAAGCTACCCAGTCGTGCGCTCACTGATTTAGATATTTTAGAACATGCTAGTGATATTCCTTACTTTCGTGGAGTTTACATGAGAGATACGTTACCTTTGAAACCTAGAAAGATAGAATGTGGAATATTAAACTTAGACATCAACATAAATCCTGGCACGCATTGGGTAGCCTTTGTGAAACACAACAGTTATGTAGAATATTATAATAGTTTTGGTAATCTTAAACCACCTTTGGAATTGATAAGATATATGCAGCCTTTACCTATAAACTATAATTATGTGAGACATCAAGCATTCGGCACTACGAACTGTGGTCACCTGTGTTTAAAGTTTTTAAGTAATTATTGGAAAAAACATTTATAAATTGAATGAAATAAATAACTGTGTCAGTATAAAAATGTCTTTCACTGTGTCTATAACTGGAAGCGGAGCCTGTTTAACAACAGACTATTCTCCGACCTTGGAACTTCAAGGAGACTATGAATGTGGTCTTGTATATTTTTCAACTTTTAACTCTATTCCTAACATAGATGAACGAAATAATAAGTTTTACTATGGTAATAATGAAATCATAGAAATACCTGAAGGGTCTTACGAGCTTCAGGACATTTGTGATTATTTAAAAAGCAACATTAAAAACACAGTATTGAAACTAATTTGCAATAATAATACATTGAAAACAAACATTTTTTGCACTAAAGATGTTCATTTTGATAAAAGTGAATCACTAGGTAAAATTCTAGGCTTTGGAACGAAGACAATCCAAGCTAATATAAGTACTGATTCACAGTATCCTGTCAATATTCTATCAACAACCATTGTGCGAATCGAATGTGATGTAGTTAGTGGTTCATTTGTTAACGGAAAAGCAAGTCATATTATTTATGAATTTGTACCTAATGTGCCACCTGGTTATCGCATTATTGAAATACCTAAAAATCTTATTTATTTTCCTGCCAATCAAAATTCTATAAGCGCTATCAATATAAGGCTGTTGGACGGTGACAATAAATTGATAAATTTAAGGGGTGAAGAAGTTCAATTGTATTTACATTTTAGAAAAAAATGATAAATTTCAATAAAAACTCTTCCACATCTTGTGTTCGAATCAGTTCTGAAAGAACATCTCATAGTGCAACAACTGCTAAGTTGAAAAAAAAACTTACAAAGAAGTTAACCAAAAGTAATAAGGATTTTTTAAAATTAATCGGTTTGTTAAAATGAACATATTAAATATATCACAAAACACATCTTACGATAATAGTATTGAAAGTTTCGAATATCACTCGTATAGACCATACGTGACAAGTTTCAACAAGAACGATGAAATAAGAATACCTATCAATCAACAAGACTTGTATGTATTACCCTCACTCAGCACATTATATATTGAAGGTCAAGTTAATGTTTTTAAAGGCACTCCTAAAGAAAAGGTAGCAAGTGTGCATTTTGTGAATAATCCATTACTGTTTTTATTTCAAGACATTCGATATGAATTAAATGGAATAGAGATTGATAAAATTAAAAATGCAGGCATTACTACAACAATAAAATCTTATTTGTCGTTAAATGAAAGCGAATCAAAACGCGCTCATGCTTGGGGCTGGTCAACCACAGGCACAACTGAATCGCGTAATGGTGTTTTCTCCGCATCGGTACCACTTAATCAAATATTAGGATTTGCCGAGGACTATGATAAAATATTAATAAACTGCAAACATGAATTAGTACTATTGAGAAGTAATACAAACCTCAACGCAGTACAACTAAAACCTGGAGAAGTCATGGAGGACATAGTAATCCATAAAATCATTTGGCGTGTTCCTCATGTTAAAGTATCTGATCGTGAAAGAATAAATTTGCTAAAATATTTAGAAAAAGATCGAGCTATTACAGTAGCCTTTAGGAATTGGGACTTGTACGAATATCCATTACTGCCAAAAACTCGCAAACATACCTGGTCGATTAAAACTTCATCGCAAATTGAGAAGCCACGATTTGTAGTGATCGCCTTGCAGACCAATAGAAAACAACAAGCTGGTGCGTCAATGGCTGAGTTTGATCATTGTGATATACGGGATGTAAAAGTGTTTTTAAATTCATCGTATTATCCATATGAAGGATTGAATATAAACTTTTCGGATCATAAATTTGATTTATTATACGAGCAATACGCTAGATTTCAGCAGTCTTATCACGGACGTCGACCTGAACCAGTGATTGGTTTGAAAGAATTCCAAAGCATTGCACCTTTGTTCGTAATTGACTGTTCGCGTCAGCACGAAACATTGAAAGGTTCTATCGACGTGAGAGTTGAGTTTGAAACAGACACCGAAATACCAGACCAGACGGCGGCATATTGTTTGATTTTAAACGATTGTGTATTCGAGTATAAACCTCTAAGTAACATTGTAAGAAAAATATCATGAATAGCAATACTATTATATTAGACTTACAAGGATTCAAGAATGATAAAAATGAGTTTATAATAAAAGAAATGGGTATAGCCACTCAAGAGCTTACTCACATTTACTTAATCAAACCTCCGTATCCATTCTCATCGTTAACTGATACAGAAAAAAGACATGTACGATGGATAGAACATAATAGAGGATATCGATGGAGTGAGGGTTACATCGACTACAGAGAGTTTCATAGAATGATAAAACGTATGTTAAACCATCGAAAAATACTAGTAAAAGGTGAAGAAAAGGTTAAATGGGTGCGTGATATTTGCGACCACGACAATATCGTAGATATAAGTTATTTAGGTATTCCTAGCTTGAAAACTCTTGGACTATTGTATTCTGAAAAAAATGTGGAATTGAATTGTTTTAACCATGCGACACATTGTGCAATTAAAAATGTAGTATGTATTAAAAAGTGGTGTATAGAAAATAAGATATCTTTGTGATTTTATTTGTAATAAATTTTTAAAAATATATTGACAGCTTTTTATTTAACCTTTTCAAAGATGTTTGATAAGAAAAAGGAAAAAAATACAAAACAACAACAACATATTATTAAATAATTATATTTATTTAGACATCTAGCATAATTAAAATATGTCATAAACAATCAATACATTTCTCCACTAAGTTTTTTTGAAATTTTCCGAACAAGAGTATCTGTGAAGTCCATAATTTCATTTACCGGATCTTGCACCATATACTGCGCACTGAGTTCCACATCGCTGTCCCCGCTGATATCGGTTCCATGCGTCATCGTACTCAGCCAGTGTTCACCTGATAGGTCCACTATTTTTATCTGTATTAATTTGCTATCTCAATGTTTCATTTTTTAAGTCCGATTGATCGTACTAATATTTGAAAACTATCAAATTTACTGAGCTCGCAGCTCATTTCAGATAGCTTATGGCACCTAGAACTTTGCATCGGTTCTAGCCCGTTTGGTCGTACCACAATCCGTCTCGAGAAGTTTTCAAGATATAAGCACCCAAAATGAAACATTCCTTTGCTTCAGTGACTGTTTGCTCAATGTTTCATTTTAGTCCGATTGATCGTACTAATATTTGAAAACTATCAAATTTACTGAACTCACAGCTCATTTCAGATAGCTTATGGCACCTAGAACTTTGTATCGGTTCTAGCCCGTTTGGTCGTACCACAATCCGTCTCGAGAAGTTTTCAAGATATAAGCACCCAAAATGAAACATTCCTTTGCTTCAGTGACCGTTTGCTCAATGTTTCATTTTAGTCCGATTGATCGTACTAATATTTGAAAACTATCAAATTTACTGAACTCGCAGCTCATTTCAGATAGCTTATGGCACCTAGAACTTTGTATCGGTTCTAGCCCGTTTGGTCGTACCACAATCCGTCTCGAGAAGTTTTCAAGATATAAGCACCCAAAATGAAACATTCCTTTGCTTCAGTGACCGTTTGCTCAATGTTTCATTTTAGTCCGATTGATCGTACTAATATTTGAAAACTATCAAATTTACTGAACTCACAGCTCATTTCAGATAGCTTATGGCACCTAGAACTTTGTATCGGTTCTAGCCCGTTTGGTCGTACCACAATCCGTCTCGAGAAGTTTTCAAGATATAAGCACCCAAAATAAAACATTCCTTTGCTTCAGTGACCGTTTGGTCAATGTTTCATTTTAGTCCGATTGATCGTACTAATATTTGAAAACTATCAAATTTACTGAACTCGCAGCTCATTTCAGATAGCTTATGGCACCTAGAACTTTGTATCGGTTCTAGCCCGTTTGGTCGTACCACAATCCGTCTCGAGAAGTTTTCAAGATATAAGCACCCAAAATGAAACATTCCTTTGCTTCAGTGACCGTTTGGTCAATGTTTCATTTTAGTCCGATTGATCGTACTAATATTTGAAAACTATCAAATTTACTGAACTCACAGCTCATTTCAGATAGCTTATGGCACCTAGAACTTTGTATCGGTTCTAGCCCGTTTGGTCGTACCACAATCCGTCTCGAGAAGTTTTCAAGATATAAGCACCCAAAATAAAACATTCCTTTGCTTCAGTGACCGTTTGCTCAATGTTTCATTTTAGTCCGATTGATCGTACTAATATTTGAAAACTATCAAATTTACTGAACTCACAGCTCATTTCAGATAGCTTATGGCACCTAGAACTTTGTATCGGTTCTAGCCCGTTTGGTCGTACCACAATCCGTTTTGAGAAGTTTTCAAGATATAAGCACCCAAAATAAAACATTCCTTTGCTTCAGTGACCGTTTGCTCAATGTTTCATTTTAGTCCGATTGATCGTACTAATATTTGAAAACTTTCAAATTGACTGAGCCCGCAGCTCATTTCAGATATAAGCACCCAAAATGAAACATTCACTGAACAATGGTAGTGGCGTACACCGAAACATTCACTACGCATCCTTACACCAAACCTCTTTATGCCAGCGTTAAGGCTGAATTTTAGCCAGATTGGTCGTGCTAATGCCTGAACACTTTCGGATTACTGAGCGCGCTTTGATATTTTCTATACGTTTCTAGATTGATTGTGGCACCTAGAACTTCGTATCTGTTCTAGCCCGATTGGTCGTACCAACCAACCATTCTGTACTTTGTCTAGAAAAGTGACCATTACATGCTGTTTATCGTGATTGTGTCTCAAGTAGCACCTAAAGGAAAACCTTCACATGGCAGTTCAGAGGTTATGGTGCAGGCGGGGCGAAGTGCGCGCGGCTGCTCTCGATCTCTGCCTCGTCGTCCCAATCCAGTTTCCACCCGATGCTTTAAGCTCGTTTCTCTCCACTCGTGCGGTCTACTGACTTGTGTATCGTAGAGGATGACATTTTCACCGCTGTTTTAACCCTGAAAAACCAAGGTAAGAATAAGCATTATTAGAACAGAAACATACTACGACTGCAAACAACTGAAATAAATATATTCTTATGTATCTACATGAGCTTATGAAACGTCTATTAAAGTATAATATAAAACTAATCAGTCTGAATACTAAAAAATGTAAAACATAAGCCTATATTGTTCAACAAAATGTCTACTATACCTAGTTTTAAGTCGATTGTTGGGTGTGCAATAAAGAATAATTACCTATATCTATCTATCTATCTATCATAAAGTGACTTAGATACACAACGTAAAGTAAATATCGCAATATAAAAGTGTTACAAAACTTACAGTTTAACTGATTCGTCTTCAGGCTCGTATACTGAATTAGCTGCTTTTCGAGGTCTTTGGTTCAACCTGTCAATGAAAGATAAAATAAGTTTGAAACGATAACAAATTACTCACATGTTTCAAAGAAACTATTGGAACGTTACATATTATAGTAAGTACATTAAATCGCACCTTTAAGTAAGTTCCACATCAGAAGTCTTTGAACTTGCTCCGGCAACGCTTGGCAGCGACCTTTGTTTTGCAACATTCAATGTCCAACCTGTAAAATAATAGATAAATATTGTTATTACTCACAACATGTGTTTAACATTATAATTTTCTAAGTTAATTTCTTCCCATGTGTGTCGTACGAGGAGACATTTCAGCTTCTTAGTGGTAGGGCTAGCGACCACTGTATAGTATACTCAACGAAACACCCGTAACATCGATCGCGTTTCGTGATCAGCCGGTGTTTAATCAGAGCTATGTTACTTGTCTGGCGGTGACAACTGACAAATGATTGATTTCATTTCTTGTCCATGACCACAGCGATTTGGGCTTCTGTTTCACTTTCCATCAGTTGACGGGACACACTGCTGTAAACAAGGGATGTAAGGGAGCGACCTATCACCTTTTCGCTCCAAGCCATCCTCACCTGCCCGTGGTGCATCCTGCTGAACAACAAACGAGGCTCTGGCAAACCGACTGGTGGCGGTAAAACCATCACGATAGAAGGCGTAGCTAAATACCACAGGCCGATGACGGGCAGCAGCATCACCGGAGCAAAAAGCTACGCCCTGCGATCGCCAACCCGCCTGCCCAGCGTGGCGATTATGGGTATATCCTCCAGAAGTTTGCCCTAGGTGGCGAACAACTGGAGAGGCCTATGTCCAGCAGTGGAATGCAATAGAATGACGATGATGATGACTGCTGTAAACAAGCGAGATTAAAGATAACTTACGAACATTATGACAGCAGAGAATCCTCGAGGTTACGAAGCTGAAGAATATCTTGAAGGTTGATGAGCACTGTGTGGCACTGCTGTACGAGTAATGCTTTACCGGTTGGGAGCCCTTAATTTTATCCGAAAATAGTGCAAGATCAGTAAATGAGGTAGTCAACAGTTTTACTTTCTTACCGTTTTGGTAAACGGGTAAACTATAAGAAAAGACAGAAATAAATAGATTTTTGTTCGCGCTTTAAAACTAACTAAAGACAAATAATTATATCAACAGCGCTTACAGCTTACTTTGCTTATGTGGAAAGCATTATTAGGTACGGTTTGGTAATTTAGGGCAACGGTAGGTACTGACATTCATTCTGTTTTTCTGGCTCAAAAGAGAAGATCCGCGCAATATGCAATATTAGACCAGACGTGTCGTGTAAATCATATTTCAAATCATACTTTCACTTCCTCCCCTACATTCTCTCGTCTATCTACATTTGTAATACAAAATAGACATTTATTCATATTAGCAAATAATCATACACATATACATACCAGAAAAATATAAATAGGACATAATGTAAATAAAGAATTTTGTATTTGTATCTATAATGCAAAATATGAAAGTAACCGTTGGCGAAAATGTTTACGAACACTGCCTAAATATTTTTCAAGAATCAGCGTTTACGAATATGTGGCAAATTTAAATTGCGAAATGCAAATTTTGATGTTAATTAAATTTACTTCAGATTTCCTGACAAATAGTACAGTCAACGAAAAAATCATGTTTGAAATTAGTGTCACTCCATGGAAAGATATTTTTCTTGCTTTATAAGATTCCTTAAAAGGTAGCTTCATTCACAATAATAATAATGATTAATCGAATTTCAACTACAGCGATCGATATCCAAAGGGAGTAGCCAAAGAGATAAAGTTTACAAATTTGTGTGCAAACATAAGCCCACTCTTTTTTCATAATCCTACGGGATGATAGTTCAACGTGATCATTAAGATGTTTTATCATCAGTCACATGAACAACGGCTTAGATTAAAATGTAAATACCTAAATGTAAATAACAATGTTAATAGGCATACAATGAAAACAAATATGAAAAAGTCTGACGAATTGAGAACCTCCTTCATTTTTGAAGTCGGTTAAAAACATTATAGTATCAACATTATTATAGTATTATTTTGCTACTGTCTGTACCTGCAAGTTCGAATGTTGAAACTGTAGCATCAGCAGTAACAACGTGCTCGTAAACAAGTACATTACAATTATAATATTATATTAGGGTTCCTTGTCTTAACATTTATTGCTTTAAATACTTAAGAGTTAGGTTCTCAACATAAGGTAATGTGATTATAAAATACTTCTTTATTAATTATATGTATAACCGTTAATTTAATACATAAAATACGGGTAATGCAAAAACATATTTCTTTGGTAAAATTAGCGTTCAGTGGGTATTATTATTACTGGCATAGGACTTAAAAAATTAACACGCTCGATAATATTCAATTTATGAAATTCACTTTTCATTGAGACTTTAAGACTAAACACATTTTGTATAATGAGTTTGAATAGTAACTCAGTAGATTGATGATGTATGATTTTAATTTGTTTACATATCCGGAACCTTCGTTATAAAATCTGTACTGTCATTACTAGAATCATTTTGCTGACTTGCTCAAATTCACTGTATAACGCGATTCATTCATTCGAGTCATTGTTACAGTGTACGCCATAGCCTCTGGACAGCCAAGTGAAGGTTTTATTTTAGGTGCAACTTGAGACACAATTGCGATAAGCAGCATGTAATGGTCACTTTTCTAGACAAAGTACAGAATGGTTGGTTGGTACGACCAATCGGGCTAGAACAGATACGAAGTTCTAGGTGCCACAATCAATCTAGAAACGTATAGAAAATATCAAAGCGCGCTCAGTAATCCGAAAGTGTTCAGGCATTAGCACGACCAATCTGGCTAAAATTCAGCCTTAACGCTGGCATAAAGAGGTTTGGTGTAAGGATGCGTAGTGAATGTTTCGGTGTACGCCACTACCTGTGCATTGTTCAGTGAATGTTCGTTTTGGGTGCTTTTATCTTGATAACTATCAAGCGAAAAATTATTTAGACGGAATGTGGTACGACCAAACGGGCTAGAGCCGATACAAAGTTCTAGGTGCCATTAGCTATCTGAAATCGCTGCAGGTTCAATAAATCTGATAGTTTTCAAATATTAGCACGATCAATCGGACTAAAATGAAACATTGAGCAAACGGCCACTGCATGCAAGGGTTTTGGGGTACCAAGGTATTGGTAATGTTTTATTATTGCATCCTGTTTGCTAAACAAACATTTTAGGAAAGTACCTACGAGTATAAATCGATACAGGTTTGGCTAACAAGTTATTACGCAACGTTTAGGAATTTGCGGTTAGGTACAGACCTGTGAATTACAGAATTCACAGTTCTTGTTGACAATAGTTTGTGAAACTGATTTGGGATCCCACTTCAATTTGTTATAATTAGTCATTCTAATTCACTTTCTTATCATTCGCAGACCTGTAAATTACAGATTTCACAGTTCATGTTGACAATAGTTCGTAAAACTGATTTGGGATCCCACTTCAATTTATTATAATTGGTCGTTCTAATTCACTTTCGCGGAATGAGCGAACGAAGTAAGCGAATGAGCAGAAAGTGAATTAGAACGAACAATTATAACCTACTACTATTATGTCAGGGGGCAGATGATAGGTTACCTCCTTTCTACCGATCATCATCATTATCATCATCAGCCTTTCGCAGTCCACTGTAGGACATAGGCCTCTCCAATTGTTCACCACCTTTCTAAATGGTGGCAAGTGATACCTAGATGAATTTTAAAAATTGAGAAAAGCCATAAACTTGAATTCTATTTCTCACTCTTGACAGAATGGTCATGGCTTAAAAGTGGATACAGGTCAACTATGCAATCATGCGGATGGCACTGCCAACACAAAATGAATAAAGAATAATAAATAACAAATAATAATACTAGCAATACTTTTTATTGCCTTATATCTCACAGTCATGTGATAACACTCTCAATGAAATACTGTGTCAGACGTCCTGGAGGCTGAGTCATCGTAAACTTAGTAATAGGTGCACACTAGTGACTTTTGGTCACCGTGACAGTTGTTTCATTTCTTTTGCACTTTTAAAATGAGAAGAAGAAAGATATCTGTCGCGGTGACAAAAAGTCACCAATGCGCACCTAGCCTAACTCATTGTACATAAATATAACATTATTAACAGAAATTCTACAACCAGTACTATGGAGGATCTGTACCAACAAGTTATAAATAAATAACCCAACACATGCCAGGCTGGGCCACACATCACCGTCTAGCCCCAAGCTAAGCCTAAACTTGTACTATGGGAATTAGACAACTGATAAACTTACTTACCTAGATACTTTTTTTTGTAAATAAATACATATTATACATAGTAATCACCCAGACCAATACAAACAGACATGTTCATGCACACAAATGTTTGTACTGTGCAGGGATCTAACCCACAACCCTTGGCTCAGGAGGCAGAGGTCACTTGACAAAGGAGCCATCAGGGCAGTCAAACTGACAGCGATATAGGTATCAGTTGCTAAATAAAGTTGAATAGGTAGCGGGAGCACTAAGAAAGAAGTATCAAATTGACACACAGGCAAATATACAACTTTAAAATTTTTAAAACCCATTATATACTAGCTGTGAACGTTCATGTAGGTGTGTCACAGAACTGTTTTTTCATCCCTTTTTCGCAATAAAAAGTAGTCTATGTCCTTTCTCAGAGTCTAAAGATTGTCTGTGCCACATTTCATCAAAATCTGTTGAGAGGTTTAAGCGGGAAAGCATAACAGACAGACAGAGTTCCTTTCGCATTTATAATATTAGTAGAGATAAGAATGTACTTGGCTATTCATATTTTAAGAAGGGAAGATGTAATATCATTTCCTTAAATAAATATATGTAAACTAAGTACTTACTTCTCAAATTAGTGAGAATATCGATAACACTGTAAGATCTTAAGTACCACTTTTCTTGCAAATAAATCTATTCTATTCTACGTCAATTTCATTTTAATTACTTCCTCTTCATATAGAATATATAGTGCTCCAATGTATGTATATTTCTATTATTTCTCATATAGAACTTAGTTTTTTTTAAGCATACAGATTATCTTTATATTGTGATTAGTAAAATAAACATGAACATGAATTCTTGAAGAATTCCATGGCATTCTTTTGTAATTTCAATTTTCATAGAGAGTATGGATGATAATTGAAATGCATTGTTTACATACATGACAAACCAATCTGTTTTCCTGTAAGTATTTTTTAATAATGAATTGAATAAAGTAAGTTGTGAAAGCAGGTTTCTGAGAATACACTGTGAATACCGTTCACACATTAGCATCATGTGTGAACCTTGACATTACAATGTTTAAAAAATTCTGTCTGCATTTTAAAAAATATATAATCATATACACATGTCAATAGGATTCGATCTTGAGAAGATTATAATTGTTACATACTCACAGTAAATAAGTCAGTCAAGTCGGAAATAGATGCTGAATCCCACAAAACAAACCACAAAAGTTACATGATACGCAGTACTTCAAGGGAAAATATTATGTCATTCACAAAACCAATGTCACCCGTTCACAGCACTTCACTTAAAATAAAACGACATCACAAGCAATGGTATTGTTTTTAAATGCCTTCTTTAACTCAAAAAACGAGTTAAATCGTCACAATATTACGAAATAATGAAAATAATCCACTGAGACAGCCATGCATGAATGACAACGAGATGACAATTATATTTCCAGTTGCCAGCGCAAATATTACAATAACACACATTTTAGGTACTTTAGTAGTTTTTATACTTTGAAAAACAATACCAGAACTTCTTTTGAAAGTAAAAAATCATTGTTGTCAAAATTATTTTTATTATGGTTTTAGATAAGAAATAAATTCTCTAAATTGGATATAACCATTAAACTATTAGATGTTATGTTATTATAATGGCTACTAAATCACTTAAAAGTAAAACTACTCGTAGTTTGCAAACTCTTGTGGAAAAGAGAGTTTCCACGGGCCGTTCAAGTGAATCTAGGCGAAAGCCTTCTTATTCCGACAAACCTACACCATTGGATTTTGATACGTTTATTCCTTGGGTTTGCATGGAGTGGCAAGTTCCTGAAGCTATTACTATAGTTAGAATAAATCAAGGTAAAGCAAAATTTGATCATCAATAAGCTTTGATTAATATTATTGACTTTTTTAGACATTCTTAATCCTATTTCCGTTTTCAGTTTAAGCTTAATCTAATTAACCATTATGTGTTTTACAGAGAAGTTCACTCGCACAGAAAGACGAGCAAGTTCCGCCAAAACCAAGTCTATGAGAAGTGTTAAACAGAAAGAAGATGACGAATCGACGGCCAAAAAAGTATCTGCTTCTGCAACTGCTGTGACCAGTACTACTTTTGGTTATGCAGTACCAATTAAAGCCTATTATGATTCACACAGTCACTTAGCTGAAATTGCCATTGATAGCTGTGTTTCAGCTCTTCATAGGAAGGTCATCCAAGCCATTAGCCTATGTATTCCCTTCCATTCCTTTTTGACCAAGTTAGTTTTTCGCAAAGGTGGACTTGATAATGTTCTAGTTTATGAAATAAGTAAGTTACTTCCCCATTCCAATTTAACAGACGTATGTCTCGATGATACCTATGTACCTGAAGGTAATTACTATGTGTTACTGGATTATTCTTCAAATTTAAAATCCTTGTCTCTAAACCGATGCCAACTTAATGATAAAGTTTGCAAAGAATTGGCTTCTCGAATGCAATTTGGACGATCAGCTGAAAAGTCTTTAGCAATTTTGGAATTAAGCTCTAACCTTATAACAGACGTCGGGGCAAAATATTTTAGCGATGCGCTTAGAACAAATCGTCACCTCTTACATCTCAACTTATTCGGGAACAGAATTGGAGATGCCGGATTTAATTACCTCATTATGCATTTGCAAGAATTTCCCCTGAATTATGATGAAATAATGGATAAAAAGCGGAGGAGGTTTCAATATTATATTAGAAAACATGAAATATATGCGAAGTGCGTTGAAGAAGTAGATCGTTTGAAAAAATGCGAAAGTGCTAGTCCACCTTCCGAAAAACGATCATCATTCAGCAACAAACATGCAAAATTTAAAAAGCCTAAGAAGTCTATGTATCCTATGGTTGAACCGGAACAGCCAGTCTATATAGACCTAGCCGAGAAAATGACTAAGGAGATACTTGGTGAACTTATAGACCCTTTTGATGACGTCAACTGCTATAAGAAAGACGATTATTATTATTCCATTGGCAATTTTAGACTTTGCTCTCTCAACGTAGGATATAACAATTTAGATTTTTTATCTTTGGTAAGGATCCTGAAGGTTTTAAAATATCAGTGTCAGGTAGATAAGTCGCAAACAAATACGGGATTGATTAGAGTTGTTATGGAAGGAAATTATTTTCCAAACTCATGTGCCGAGCTTGAAAGTATCGACATGTATCTGAAAAAGGCACTTGATTCTCAAATTCCAGTAACTATAAATTCTCCAGGAATGAAACGAAGAGCTAGTTGCAATCCAGGAAAATACCATAAATAATTGAATTAAGATATAACTGGCGTTATGAGCAATGTTACTGTTTGTTTGATTTGAGCTATATGTATGTAGGCTTAATATTGATTTTTAATTTAAGATAAGAGGACATCTTAATTTAGTTAATAATAATTCTAAGAAGTTGTTTGTAAGTAAGTGGAGGTTTTAAAATAAGTTGGAACACAAATTATTTTTAATTTATTTAAATATTTTAATTAAGTACTCATTAAAGGGCCTTCCCACAAACTTGCTTTAGTAAAGGGGATTTGTGATTTTCCATGAAAATCCAGTATTTACGAACTGGATTTTCACAAATCCCTATCAGATGAAAAATAAATAAAAACTAATAATACAATAAGCGACTTTAATTTCTTTTTGGTTCAATTAAAATCAATCATCAGCCCTTCACAGTCCGCTGCTAGACATAGGCCTCTCTCAATCTTGATCGATCCTGGGCCTCTCACATCCAGCACTTGCCAGCTGTCCTGCGCAATTGGTCACTTCACCTGGCCAGGGCTTTCTGGTCGCATTGCATTTGTAATTCAAATTAACTGTAATTTGAACTTTACTCTTTACAGAGGAATCACTCTGTCAGGGCATTTTCTCTTTGTCCATCATCGTGTCGATCGGCCAAAGCCAATCAAAATGATTAACTTGAAATTGGTCCATGTTGTTTCTGGATTTAGAATATAACCTCTCCGTCTTATCCCGTGGGTGTCGTAGAAGACAACAAAGGGAATATCAGGATACGGGCAGCAGTGTTTACTTGGGTACAAATAAAACCTACTGCAATCACCACCCCGCCTGCGAAGCGTGGTGACTAACAAATCCTTCCCCAAATGAGTACCTATGTCTTTGGGGGAGACCTATGAGCAATGGACGTCGGTAGGTTGATAATGGTGTTTATAATATCCGCTTATTGTGTTTTTATACGCATTAAATTCTTTTTGATGCATGGTATTTTTCTAGGTATTTTTGATTATTAATTTATTTTATCATCTGTAACATCAATCTAGACATTTCTTTTTATTTTTTATAATTTTTCTGAGATGTCATAATAAGACAATTTGGTGAATTTACACGGTTTTATAAATGATTTAGATATTTTTATTTTGTTACCTATAACTTTTTCAATTTAACAACAACGATGGCTGGCGTGGATGAGTCAATACGCTCAGTGAAGTCTTTAAAATCTGTTCGATCAAAGCTCTCAAAAACTCTCAGAGCTAGTCGTTCAGAGTGCATTGAACCTAAGATACCGACTTTTGAAGAAATATTACCACTAGCTGTCCTCAAATATAATTGTCCGTATTCTGTGCATGTCAATAAAGAGTATCAACAAGGTAAGTTCATTTATTCGTTAGTTTAGCCCAAGACGTGCCACTCTGGACCATACAACGCCATCTAGTTCCAAACTAAGCCAAGCTTTGTACTATGGGTACTAGACAACTGATAAACTTGTTTAGGTACCTGTTTAAATTACATATCGATATATCCTTTGTTGTACCTACTTACTGTCTGTACGTAATCTGATATCTTATGTGGTGAATTCTGTCATAATTCTCAAAATATTAACAGAAATATAAATTTCATACCGCTCTAACAGTTAATTAGGAAGATTTAGAAAGCTATTATTGTAGTATAATGAACAAAAATTGTTACAGATGAGTTTTATCAACAACTTAAAGTGCCAGAAAAGTCAATTAAGTATAAAAAGATAGCTGTGACAGTACCATCATCATTTCCTGTTTCTGAAGTGGACGTTGACACTAAAATGACTCCACCTCCATCAGAGGTATCAATCGATGAGGAAGCCTTAGTCGTAATAAGTTGTTACGATAACGCCAACAACTTGATGGAAATTAAGCTAAATAGGATGTCATGTGTTGTACCACGATCTTTAATCCAAATTATAGGTTTACTTGCTTCATCATACGATTATTTATGTAAAATTACATTAAATAGATGCAGGATAAATTCAACGATAATATACGAGTTGACAAAAATGGTATACACAGGGTATATAACAGATATTTGCCTCGACGGATCACCTGTGCGAGAAGGAAATTACTATATTCTTTTGGATCATAAAGGCGCTCGTGTTAAATATTTATCCTTAAGTAGATGTAAAATAAATGACGAAGCTTGTAAAGAAATAGCAATGAGGCTACATTTTTTATGTCCAGCTGAGAAAACAGTGGCACTTTTAAATTTATCGTCTAACCACATAACAGATGAGGGTGCAAAATATTTGGGCGGAGCTTTGAGAACTAACAGACATTTGCGGTATTTGAATTTGGCTGGTAACCGCATAGGCGATGACGGAACTCGAGCTATACTTGACGTCCTAGTTGAATTCCGCTTAAGCAATGATGAAAACATGAACAGAAAAAGGCGTCTAGTAGCATATTTGCGAGAAAAAGATATGTTAATCACAAAATATCTAAGTGAATGCGATCCAAAATCTTCCGACGAGAACAGTCAAATAAGTCGGAAAACGGGAAAGAGAAAAAGAAATTCTGCGACTTCACTAAAAAATAAAGGGAATTTTAAAAAGGACTTTAAGAAAGAAAAATTTACACCCGGTGAATATTACTTGGCAAAAGCCGAACTTTTTGCTAATGAAATGATGGGTTCCTTTAAAGACCCTTTTAATGCAAACAGTATTATAATTAAAGAAGACAATATTTGCTATTGCTTCGGAAACATGGTACTTTGTTACTTGAATTTGTCATATAATCATTTAGGATATCTTAGTGTAAAGAAACTATTGGCAGTGTTACAATATCAAAGAATTGCTAAAAAACACCCTCAAGTTGGCCTTATAAAGCTTGTAATAGAGGGTAATCCTATGCCAACAACCTGTCTTGAATATCAGAACTTAAACGAGCTCACTCGCTTAGGTAAAATGATGCAACAATTTGGAGGCAGATCTTCGATATCAAATCAAAGAAGAAAACCCACAAGGATTTCCCTCGTTCCTACTTATTCAAGCCCAGGAAGGTCGGAATAAATAAAGTTTATGTGCCGAGTTAAATTTTTATTTAATTAAAAATAATATTTACAATGTTTAATATTGAAACATCAAAGTTACATCTAAACATGCCTCATCAGGAATTTAAAATAAAAATTACAAGAGTCATATTAATTTGATGTATTGTACTTGTAGGTATACAATCACTAGTTTTGGTAACTTTTCGTTTCTCCGTATGTTATCACATTTTCGTTCAACTTTCCTATAAGGAAATTAACTGTATATTTCGATATTTACGAGTATACGTATTTAACATAGTACAAGATAATTATGAAAAGAAACATCTAATTTCTAACTTACAATAAAAGTTAACAAGAGTATAAAATGTTCAAGTAATAAATAGACAAGTGTTTACAGTAGAAATTGGTCTTAATAAGACATGACAGCACCAACAATTTCGTTTGTCAAACGTACTTTATGCTTACTGGCTCTCCATTCAAAAATTATACAACTATAACAGGAATACGTTTAAAATTAAAAATTTAATCTAAGTCTTTCAATACTGGTCCTTCTTTTTCTTACTCATCAGTTTTAGTTTCTAGGTGGGAGGTATTCTCTATTAGGTTTTGGAGCTCCCGAACTGCCAGGTCGGCCACCGGTGGGGAAGCTAGGACCGCTGGGTTTGCCTGACGGGTAACCTTGACTACCCCCTGAGCCATTATAGCTTGGGGTGCTTTGAGACCCAGGATATCCTTGGTTGCCCTGTGATCCAGTGCTACCAGGGTATGATGACGTGGGCGTTTGCGGTCTGGAACTGCCTGGGTATGTTCCCGATGGCCCTTGAGATCCTGTGCTACCAGGGTATGATGGACCTTGAGGACCTGAGCTACCGGGGTAAGACGTTGACGGACCTGTACTACCTTGGTAGAGGCCTGAAGGGGTCTGTGAGCCTTGGCTTCCCGGATAACCAGCTGAAGGGCCTTGAGGTCCTGAGTTACTGGGATAATTAGATGAAGGGCCCTGGGGACCAGAGCTGCCTGGATAACCTGATGGGCCTTGTGATCCAGTACTACCAGGGAAATCAGATGATGGACCTTGCGGTCCAGAACTGCCAGGGTAGTTTGATGTGGGGCCTTGAGGTCCGGAACCGGGATATCCTTGGATAGCCGACGGGCCTTGGGTTGGTCCTCCAGGATAGCTTCCTGATGGACCTTGTCCGGGATAAGATGGTCCTTGAGCTCCATCAGAGAAGTCATTCAGGCCTGGGAAGCTGCCCTGTGACGAACCAGTAATCGAGTAGTCATAGATGTTTGCGTTTAGCTCGTAAAGGCCAGGGGCTGAATTGCAATCGAATTGGTTCCACCACACACATACGAAAACTTGCTGGGAGAATATGGTTCCATTAGGGCACAGGAAGTCATAGGTTCTGTTGTTGGCACAGACGTGAAATACTTGGCAGCGTGTTTCTACGTCAGCGTAGTAGCCAGGATAAGGCTGGGCGTCGCATCTGAACGAGGTTTGCGGAATTTCACTAAGGATTGGGTAGTCTACGTCCGGCTCCCCTGGAATAGCTGAATAGTCGCCACCTTCGTAAGCACCATTGTCAAATCCTGATCCGGAGAAGCCAGGTCCGCTAGGCCCAGAGGGACCACCACCTCCAGTATTCCCTTGACTACCAGGACCAAATCCTGGGCCAAAATTGTCAGAACCGCTTGGACTGCCGGGAGCATTAGAACCTGGATACCCACCGGGTCCAAATCCAGGGGATGTGGGTCTTCCAGGTGTAGATCCAGATTGTCCGGGATAATTCTGTCCTGATCCTTGGTAATTTCCTGAGCCGGGGTATCCACTAGAAGGGCCGCTTGGGCTTTGACCGCTCGATCCTTGGCCAGGATATCCACTACTGGGTCCACTTGGTGTTTGTCCTGGGTAGGTACTAGTTGATCCACTTGGATTTTGTCCTGGGTATCCACTAGAAGGTTGTTGACCACTGGAACCGGGATATCCTTGGTTCGGACCAGACGGATAGCCTGACGGCCCAGACGGATAGCCAGATGTTGAACCAGATCCGGGATACTCATCGCTTTGAGGTCTTGTGGGGTAAGAAGGAGTGGTCGGTGAAAAGCTGTTCGATCCGGGAAAGCCAGGTCGGTTTTGTGTAGTGCCCTGATCGAAGGGTTTGCCAGGTTTATTGTACTCATATCCACTCTGGGCGACTGCTAGTGCCAGTAACACTGAAAAAGAAGAAAAAACTACTATTAGATTTTGACAGCGTAATAGTAGGCAACACCGAGAGAAAGAGCAGGGTAGTCTTTTGTTTTTGTACATTGTTTTTTTTAAAGAAATTCACAAAGTATGTTTACTGCCTAATTTAAATAGGTACCAAGTTTAGTACACTTCTAACCAAAAAATTTACATTAAAACCCGAAATGTACACAATGGGTCATAAAATAAAGGTGGCAACTGACAGGAAGCTGACCAGTTACTTGCCCGTTGTCACAGCGACTTGGGTTTCTCTATCACTTTCGATCAGGCGTAGGGAAGCCATTATGTCGAGCTAATATAAAAAAAAATTACTCGCTTAGCTATTTAGGTACTATACTATCTAGGCGGGACACCCGTGAAGTGACTTTGGTCGCATTTCTATGTGGTTTTGTAGGCGGGTTGGTTACCGCAGTAGGTAATGTTCATTGTACACAGGAAAACGTTGCTGCCAGTTTCCAGACTTTCCCTTAGTCGTCTTCTACGTCTCCCACGGGATGAGATGAGGTGGTCCTATTCTATGGTGGTGGTAATTCCGCATCGGAATTCCGAATTGAAATTCACGTTCGCAACAAAAATGCTCTACTTGCATACAAAGCGCTCCAACATTTTATATGTAAGTAGAACATTATTTCTGCAATTCTAAATTTGAATTCGGAATTCCGCATCGGAATTCCGAATGTATGCGGCCCATCTAAATCCAGAAACCACGCGGACGACTAGTACAACAAATTTTAATGTAAATTTTTGATGACGTTTATTCAAAGTTTCCGAATTCGAGCGGTAAATAGTCAGTGGCAGAAGCACGAATCATGTAGAGCCAAAAACGTAAAAAATATAATAATAAATAAATAATAATATAACGTAATTTGTTCATTTTGACATGGCACTGACATTTACTGACCAATCATACGATAGCTGGACCGCATTGCTACGTAACGCCATCTATTGGATATTTCATTTCCTGTCCTCATTGTCTGGCGCATTTATTTCTTTGGTGCACTATTTCAATTTAGCAGCCTTTCCCTTGTTTTTGTGGGCCCGGGGCACAATGGGCCGGTCCTCAGATGACATCGCGTGGGACCCGCTGAACGCCTTTCGCAATGACGCTCAAGGAAATCGTTGTAACGCGACCTCTTTTGGGTGAAATCATCATTAATTGGACGATTGTTCTTGCAGTGTTAGCTTAAATGGGATCTGGGGCCCTACTACAGAAAACGAAAACGATCGTTCGTTGAACGGATCGCGTATTTGTGCCCCATAAATCCCTTTTATTTGTCCCTCCCGTGTTCGAATATACGAACTAAAATTCGTCAACGTCGTTTTTCAACAATTTAATTGATATATTAGAACACGGGAGGGACAAATGAGAGGGATCTAAGGGGCAAAAATACGCGATCCGTTCAACGAACGATCGTTTTCGTTTTCTGTAGTAAGGCCCCTGGCGCGGATATTATACCCACTGGGCTTTCGACCCATGGGCAAAAAAGGGCCTTTAAAAATATTTATAACTAGCTGTGCTCGCGACTTCGTCCGCGTGGAATAGTTATTTTTTCCCCGTTTTTTTTTACATTTTCCATTATTTCTTCGCTCCTAATAGTTGCAGCGTGATGTTATATAGCCTAAAGCCTTCCTCGATAAATGGTCTATTCAACACAAAAAGAATTTTTCAATTCGGACCAGTAGTTCCTGAGATTAGCGCGTTCAAACAAACAAACAAACAAACTCTTCAGCTTTATAATATTAAGTTAAGATAAGTAGGTATATTAGGAGAGTGTAATGAAATGATAACTATAGTAAAATAACGAAATGTCCGTGTGTTTTCTAGATTTAGAATAGGACCACCACACCTCGACCTTTAACCACAACAATTTTTCAAATCGGTTCTCAATTCTCGGAGATGTGTGGAAACAAACATAGCACCTACAACGAAAAAAATCAGTCAAATTGCGAACCTCCTCTTTTTTTTGAATTCGGTTAAAATAAAAGTGTACAAAGTGTGTGTGTAGTACCACACAGGGGCACTCTCTTGCGAACTGTCACATTTCCGAAAACGAATGTCAAAACGTTTTCGAATCCGACTCGAAGTTGTCATACAGGCCAGCTGATCACATGAATGCACTACATAATGCACTAGTCCATTGCATTGTTTACGCATTTACTATTACATGGCTGAGCGCAAATCGCTCAGACATACCACTCTTGCGCAACCTGACGTGACTCCAACGTTTTTCAGTTCGGCGACTAATCGCCATCTTGCAAGGTTACATTGCAAAATGTCCACTAAACGATGTCTTTAACTGTTTAATAATTACGAGCGGCCAGGTTCGAATCCCGGCTTTCCCTTATGAAATTATTAGAAAGAAAGAAAGAAAAAAAGGAAAAACGTTTATTTAGTGCAAAACAATACATGCCAGTTTGAACAAATATGTATAAACGAAGGTATCACACAGGTAGGCACATCTAACATGATAACGTACACTAAGCATAAGCGCGCACTGGTGACTTTGTCGCCCTACCTCTCTTGTAATTGGGGGAGGCTTATATCAGGCAGTGGACGTTTACAGACTGATGATGATGATGATGGTCATGATGATGATGAACCCAAAAGTCAACGGTATTAAACCCCAATGCATTAGAAAAACATTAAAATATCCACAATTTAGGAGTTCAGACGGGTCAATTTAACGATCGATTTGGGTGGGATTCGAACCCACGACCTCTGTTGCAGAGGGCAGGGTCACTATCGAACCAGTCAAACAATAGTGTCTCTGCGTGTAATAACTTAATTTTTTATTGTCCGTCTATCTAGGTAATAAGAAGGTAGTAAAAACTAATATAACCAGTGTATGTTTATTTATATTACCGATAGAAGTTAGTCATACATAAATTGCCTACGTTATTAGTTATTACATAAGTCGTGAAGAGCAGCGGGTAATTTGATGTTTCAAGAAACGCTTGTTACTTATTATGATGTGTTGGTTTACGATATTCATCGGGAGGGCTGTCTAGATTTTACCTACTTACATATTTATTTATTTTTAACAAAATGCAGATCTATAAGGTAATTAAGGTTGGATGTAAGGGAGCGGCTTATCATCTTTTCGCTCCAAGCCAACCTCACCAGCCCGTGGTGCATCCTGCCGAACAAACGAGGCGCTGGCAACCGACTGGTGGCGGTATAACCATCACAATGAAGGCGTAGCTAAATACCTACCACAGACCGATGACGGGCAGCAGCGTCACCGGAGAGAGAAGCTACGCCCTGCGATCGCCAACCTGCCTCGACAGGCAGCGTGGCGTTTATGGGTATAGGTATCCTCAAGATGTTTGCCCACCGCCACTTAGGCGAACATTTGAAAGGTCTATGTCCAACAGTGGACTGCGATAGGCTGATGATGACTATCCAAGACATATGCCTTTATGTCTGTAGGCAAAGTAAATCTATAAACCTACTAAAGTAACTACGTTTACAAGTGCTTGGCAACCCTTATTTGAACAAATTAGATTCGACCATTTGTAAGTACCTAATGCCAAAGACGACTAATATTATTTCTATTGTGTACACTGAATCTATAGGGCTACTTAATTACGCGTTCTATCAGCGTGAATTGATGACCATTTGTTACACCACACAGATGCTTTATAGCCAATGTACCGGTGAGTGAGTGTGAAATATAGGAATGGAGTTCACACGTTGAATGTTGTAAGTTAGCGGAAAAATGCATGTCCATTGCTTGGGTGGCAGTTGAATAGTATTTGTTGAAAATCGTTATTTTATTTGGTAAAGCGGGATTTGGAATCTATTTCAGTAAACACTGGCCTATACGCGTTGGAGTATTGTCATTTACTTGGTAAGCCGAGTTTGAGACTCTTTGGGTAAACGGTAAACAATGGCCAAGTTTGGGCAAGCCTCTATGCGAGACAAAAAAAATAAAGATCAAGTTTGCAAGGCAATTAGTTATCGAGTCTCTTTTTCAGAGCAATTTATCGGTTTTGCTCATCGCTCGCAGCAAAGTAACATTGTAACGAATCGCACCACGTTCAGACCCAACCAAGCTTCCTTATTCCATTGTTCCACATCGTGACGAGCGAACACGACGCCACCTAGCGGCGAGAAAGGGTTTGCGGTCTAATGTGTAACAGTGCGCACTTCCCTTTGAACTGCAAATTGGATGTGTAACTAATCTTCTTCCTGGATGATAATCGTCTCTAGGAGGAAGTAGAGTATAATGATTATAATATGACTACTCTTCAAAAGCACCGGATGCAATAGTGGATCTTAAGTAGATCGATCCGAGGGTATTTTTGCTACACCGGTTGCAATATGAAATCCTACGTGGACCAAGAGCCATTCAATAACAATAGGAAACGATCCGCTCTTTGGGCGGATCGTGTTTTGTCATGGTTAATTCCTTCCCATTTGTCGAACAAATTTATGACAATCGATTTTGAGGGATCCAAGATAACGCTGTTCTTTATGGCACAGAATGTCACGATCCGTTTAGAGGACGATCGTCTTTTGTTCGTTCAATTGTCATAGTAATTCCTAATTTGTACAGAAGATTATATCTCGTTACATACCTAGGTACAAATCTCTTTATTAGCTAGGCGATTATCCTCGTAAACATTATTATGTGGGGATCTATCGGTTACCCTAACTAAAGAATGTACCTAAAGGACTTACTACTGTAGGTACCTATTTGTGGATCCTTTATAGTTAAGACAACCAATAGTTATTAAATCAGTAATAACAACCCATTAAACATATTGTATCTACATATCAGATACTTGATTATCCTACTAATATTATAAACGCGAAAGTTTGTTTGGATAGATAGATGGATGGATGTTTGTTCCACTTTCACGCCAAAACTACTGAACGGATTTTAATGAAACTTTACAGGAATATAGTTTGTACATCAGATTAACACATAGGCTATGTTTTATACGAATATTCACGCGGGCAGAGCCGCGGGCAGCAGCTAGTCCTTTAATACGAGATAATCAAAATATTTATCGATATTGCTTAGGTATTGCTCGGCAATTGCGTATTTGAGAATAAGTCATTATGTCACCATAATGGAATATTATATCATCATATTAATGTTACATAATCATTATCATTATTAGCATAGGACTTACAAGGCCAGGGTAATGAAAACTTAGCCTTTAGAATGACCTAATTTAAAGATTGGGACTAACAACCAAAGGTGACTGAACCAAGGCCCGATATTCTTATCAATATCATAGTGCCCAAGTGTACCTATGATCAAATGGAGAACACTTAAGGTCATAGCTCATTCATTGCATGTCATCCGACTCGACCCGTACCGTCTTGCCTCGAGCAGTTAGTAAGCGTTGTAGAAACCGACTCGTTTCTACGAAATGTGGAAGTACTTCCTCCGAGCTAGGTGATCGTGCTCGGGAACAGTGGTACGAAGTAAGATCTTGGTATTAATGAAAACTTTGCATGTGCATTGTAGAAAGAGCTTCTTTTTATATAGTAACTCGACATAATGGCTTCCCCACTCTCACTCGACATAATGGCCTAATGGAAAACGAAAAAGAAGCCCAAGTCGCTGTGACAATTCGAATGAAGATTGGCGATCGCAGGACGTAGCTTCTCGCTCCAGTGGCGCTGCTGCCGCCAGTCAGCTACGCCTTCAAATGTGATTATTATACCGCCACTAATCGGTTGCCAGAGCCTCGTTTGTTATTCAGCAGGATGCACCACGTGTAGGAAAGCGTGGCTTGGAGCGAAAATATGATAGGTCGCTCCCTTACATCAACAATCGCAATAAATAGACACGTATTTCTGAGAGTACTAGAAATGGCTACTACTTACAACTACTGAGGCATAATAGACATGACAAATAGCAAAATATCATTCGACTGTGGCAATAGGACAGTGGTTGAACAGGCATTACCGGAATGATACGTAGAACGAAGGCTGCAGGCGAAACGTGAGGTTATACAGTATGCATTTTTATTGTACACATAATGTATTTTATATGCGGTATATGTGACTGTGTCTGGCTTGTTATATATTACATATATTTGTTATATACCTAGTGTTGTCTACAGGATATTGAACTAGAACTAGTGCATGTCATCTATACTTCTATAGTAATACGAGTATTAGAGGAAAGATTTGATTGTTGATTGGTTTTTATGTTATAAGAAATAGGAAATGATTAATTATTATCAGGACATTTTAGTATATTATTATTTTATATTATATAGTATATTATTGTTTTATAATAAGTATTATTTAAGTTTCTTTGCATTGATCAACATAAGCTTCAAAATACTGGACCGATTTGAATAATTATTTCACTGTTGGAAAGCTACAATACCACCAGATAACAGAGGTTATAGAAAATTGTCAAAAAGCTTAGGGATCTATACTAAAACGCCGATAACGTAAACCAAGGTGGGAGAAAATTACCAAAAAACTTTCTTACATCGCGTATCGATTATTATAGGACAAGATTAATATACAAAGACTTTGCAAAACCTATATGTACTTACTTAATTGTGTACAAAATGTATGCGGTAGAATATGTCTATCTGTTATAGTTACGTTGCAAATAATCTTAAATACCCGAAGAGAAGCGAGGACGGGTTGCTAGTAAAGAACACTAATTTGTCTCTCTAATATCTATCTTCTTTCTTTTCAAACTTATCTTCATTAATCCATACTTAAATTTTATTAGTCACTAGCTGTGCCGGCGGCGTCGCACGCGTGGATATCGGGTTTCAAAAATAACGGACTTCCATAAAATCTATACCTATACCTAAGTTTTAATTTAGACCTCTAGCAATATATTGGTGAAAACCGTATTCAAATTCATGCCATAGTTTTTGAGTGATGCGCGTTCAAAAATTTTCTCCCGTTTTCCTAACATTTCCCTTCACTGTTCTGCTCCTATTGATAGTAGCGTGATGAAAAGTACCCTATAACCTGCCCAGGAGTATGAAGAATAATTGTACCAAGTTTCGTTAAAATCCGTTGAGTAGTTTTTGTTTCTATAACGAACATACAGACAGACAGACAGACAGACAGACAGACAAAAATTTTACTGATTGCATTTTTGGCATCAGTATCGATCACTAATCATCCCCTGATAGTCATTTTGAAAATATATACAATGTACAGAATTGACTTCTCTACAGATTTATTATAAGTATAGATGTAATGGTACTTGGTATACCTATTTATGTATGTACTTAACTTAACAGTAGATAGTTTTGCACCAGGATACCCATTTCTTGTGAAGCTGGTTTCCTCTTCCTGAAGGTTGTCTGGGAGAGATCGCTACAAGCGATAAGACCGCCTAAGTTGTACTATGTTTTGTTTGTGATATTGTTCCTGTAATGTCTGTGTTTGTGCAATATATATCTAGTAGTAGATAGATATCTATCTATCTAATTTTAGCACCACACATGTCCAACTTATACCTCTGCTCAAGTAGATTGCCCTAATTATTCCTAACGACCCCATTACCCAAACCCATGAGAATTCCATGTTACTAGTAAACCATAAACCTAATATTGAGATGTCAGTCAATTAACCTCTCGGATCGTATTACCTACCGTAACGAGCAAAGGGCTAGTTTTAAGGAAGTACAGTGAGGTAACTTCGCTTCAGTTTATAATAAGTTAAGATATTAATATTAATTTATAGTAAGATCTTTCAAAGGATTTTGGCTCGACTAGTTAAGTACTTTTGGGTATTTTTTTTTATAAGATGAACGTTCGGGATGACCTTACTGATACAAAATTGGAAAAACAATATTCGAGATCGGTCGATCGGTGGAATGCTTTTGCGTAGACAAATTTTAAACTATGCTGGTTGGTTCACTGTTCTTCGTTACCTACACTGTTAAGATGTATATCGTAATCCGAGGTCGATTTATTCTTGGATGTTACAATTGTGTGTGATACCATCAGATGCTTGTTATGGGTAATCTGGTGTGCTTGTTTTAATCGGAAAATGTTGACCTGTGACCTATTTATGCCACTATACGGGTAGCTGTTGGAGAAAATCAATTAAATGTAGATTAATTAGAGTAGGTACTTTACTCTCTTATTCCGATGGAACGATAGTTAAAGATTAACGTGCTCTAACATCGGGACAAACAAAAAAAAACTCTGCGTTATTCTTTTGTCACAATGTTGATTAATTTTTCGTGATTTTCGTTTGTTTTTCCCGATATAGATATCGGATAATAGATTATAGATGTATTTTTCTTAGTTTTAGGGATTTTTATCCGATCTTGGTTTCGACAGTTCCTTATTTGTTTATCTAGAATTTCAGTTGGATTTTGCAACTTTTGTTTATTTTTCACGGACATTCAATTGTGTTTGTCGATCTACATTTTTGTATTCGAGAATATGCCCACATACATTTTGTAACGTAATATATTTTTGGGTCAGTGACCTAAGTTTCTGACGTCTATTCATCCCACAACATTGCATATGTAAAGATATCGCCAGCACCATATATAATGCGTGTTTTCCACTCTGGACCCTTTCAATTCGCTACTTTCGCGTTGTGGTAATGACAAGGCAAAGGTGATTAGGCACTGCAGGTATTCGTGTATTCGGCTAGCCTCAAGCCACCTTGCGACCGAACGTTGCGACATTGTTCCCATCAGTCGACAGTAAGTACACCAAGTTACTACACACGGGCACATTATGCGGCACGTATTTGGAGACCAGAAATTATATATGTCATCGGAAAATAGCAAGAATCGTTAGTTGATCAATTTCCTAGGTAGTTGATTAACTTACGGAAAATAACAAACGGTAGTTGAAATGTATTAGCCCCAGCGTGGCGATTATGGGTAGAGCCTCCAGGTGTTTGCATAAAGTGGCGAACAACTGGAGAGGCCTATGTCCAGCGGTGGACTCCGGATAGAGTGATGACGATGATGATTTGAGATACAAACGTTCATATATCAACCTCTCCCCAACTGTCAAATTTTCCTGTAGTTCTGAACGTTCGTTTCTTTCCATTTTGACCGTTCCAAATTAGTAACGCCTTTACCCGTGTCCGATTCGATATGAAAGATGTCATCAAAATTTAGGAGTGGGGGTCTTTGACGTCACTCTATGGCGAAAAAACTCGCACTCTTTGACGTCACGCGTAATTTTAACGGGCTATATCTTTTGTCACTTTTGGTCTAATTTGGGGAAAAAATACGTGTCTTTTATTTTTGAACAATCTAAAAAGACGGACTAATTACATTTTTTACGGTAAAAAGCCTATTATGTATTCCGTTCATCTTTGAAGTCTTTGTGCGTAAAGGCGGTGGTGGGGCGCGTAATTTTAAATTAGACGATATCTATCCTGATATTCCCTTAGTCGTCACCTCATCTCATGAGGTGATCCTATTCTAAATCCGGAAACCACACTGCCACGGTATTATTTAAACTATGAAATACATGCCTACGAGTATCCACTGAATAGGGACCTGGCGAATTATAGTGATTAGCAAATAATTTTAGGGCTTGAATTCCAAAATGCAACATAGTAACTGCAGTAATTATTTTGGCTCATCATTTGACACTGACAAATTAGGTGTACGTGGTCACTGACTATTAACATTATAGAAGTTGATATTAAGGAATTTGTCTGTAGTATTACCAAGCAAAATATAAACATCGTTTTTCTAGAAATTATAGAGATTAAACTTTTGAATGCAAAAAATGGTACATAGTAGGTAAGTTTGTGGAAGGTTTAGACTTCTTTTAGCACGGCATTATGCTTCCCTACCCCTGATGGGAAGCGAAAGAGAAGCCCAAGTCGCTGCGACAACGTGTAAGTAGCCGTAGTATGTATACAGATATCTTGAACCTACCCTTTTCTGTCACATGGGCATTGACTTGAATGGCCCGATGACTCCTTTGGCAGTGACCTCTGCCTTCTGAGCCAAGGGTTCGATCCCTGCACAGTACAAACATTAGTGTACATGTACATTGTACATACGTGTGTTTGTATTGGTCTGGGTGTTTACTATGTACAAATTGTTTTTTTTTACAAAAAAAAATTATGTAAGTAAGTTATCAGTTGTATACGAGTAGTAGGTACCCAAACATACAGTCGCGTAAGCAACGCCAAGCCAATCGTATATCTAATAAAAAAAACAGAAGCTCTACCACCATCAAAATCAAATCGAAAAGCCGTGAAACAACAATAATAAAGCATTCCTCAAGGTCAAGAAGACTACCACCATTCAACACCCAAGTTCATTGTGTGTCGTTGTGTAAAGATGCGTTAATGCGACTTTAAAGGCATCGCAGAACGTGCTCGATTAAAAATGTTGCGATAATGTTTGCCCGACAAACAATGTTGCGTCAATTAAGATCAACTTTTACTGCAACACTATGACTTTTAACGATCACGATTTTGTACTTAGAGTGTATTTGAATGAGAAAAAACAAGATATTTACGTAAATTGAGCAAGACTTCAGATAGTATATGTATGATTCTTTTCTATTTACTAGGGATTAAATTCAACGAAACAAAAAATAAACCGATAACCTGCGACTGATTTAGTGATCAATTTTGGTTTATTTTTTTTTAACTCAGTGAGGATGTTGCTTGATATCGTGGGTTAATTACTATACTTACTTACTACAAATATAGGTAATTTTGTTATGAACGTGACATACTGTAGAACATATATGCATACTTTTGAGTGATCCCTGCCAATGATATATCCTATAATGGTCTAATGGTGGATTGTTTTCAATGAGGTGCTTTAGGAAACGATGTTTTGTGAATGCATTTGCGTTTATGTACGAATGGTGTTGACGTCAGTGGAATGCAGTTGCTTATCTTAAATACCATTGAATATAATTTTTATGAGACCTTTCCTTCAATTAGATCTGATACGATACCTAATACTATAATGGGTCCCTCTAGGAACGGTCTTAATATTTATTTATTTTTTTATAGTGGCTCGACATAATGGCTTCCCTACGCCTAATGGAAAGCGAAAGAGAGGCCCAAGTCGCTGTGCCAACGGGCAAGTAACTGGTCAGTTACCTGTCAGTTGCCACCGCGAAGATTCGCTATGCCCTTCCTCTCTAATAGTGCATTGCGGACGATTGGGGACAGACCACAGACTTACTTACTCACACGAGTCTCTGCGTCATTAAACGAAAGACCTAAAATTTGTATGTATGCCAAAAATTACATAATTAGCACAAGATAGATGGAACTGTCATCGTCTATTATAAAGATAGTTATCTACACACGGACACCGCAAGATTAATTCACTTCGACATAAATTGAAATGTGACTTGTCATGTATAGTAATAATAACTTAGTAGGCAGTTGCAAAATGGCGTTTTGAAGAATCAATTTGTTAACATTCAGTGAACGAGTGGATCTGAATGGAGCTAATTTAATTGCGTGGTTTGTAAAAGGAGCAATTACCTATTCGGTAGAATGTCATGTAACATCATTTTGGTGGGTACCTACTTGCTTACTTTATTAATATTAAAAATATTGACTGCGCATTTTGTTTCAGGAAATGAAATAATTGTTGAGACAACTCAAAGTTGATAATGCCATTATGCCACTGGAAAATAAATTCAGTAAGTAGATAACTAACCATCATCATCAACCTTTCGCAGTTTGGACATCATCATTATCATTAACCCACATCAGTCCACTGCTGGACATAGGCCTCTCCAGTGATTCGCCGCTTTGGTCAAACAAATGGAGGCTGTACTTGTAATCGCCAAGCTGTGAGTAGGTGGGCTGGCGATCGCAGGGCGTAGGTCCTTGCCCCTGCGACACTGTTGTCACTCGTGATGCCTGACAAAATGATTAAAATTGTCTCCGATTGGTCAAAATTATTAAATCATCGTACAGCAACTGTAATATTTACATTTAAGGTGACCTGAAGTAGTAAATAAAATTACTTAATTTCTTTCGTCACGGTACGCTAATTTGTGAGAATTTTAATTGTTCCACGGAATGTACTTACTTTCTTAGTATTTTTTAAATGCATCTTATTACTTATGTAATTGTTGTCTGCTTCAATCGTCTAGTTTCATGTAAATGTTATATTATGAATAAGTAATGTACACACTTCATGATTATATGAAGTAATTAAATGATATTTTGACTGTGTAACATAATAATGTATGCATTTAGGTGCTTGGTCTAGACCAGGCGCTAGCGCCAAAATAGGTACATAATGGTCTATGAACAAAATGATATAATTATCGTACGTAAAGATGTAAAAAAAAATAGAAATTTCAGAAAAAAATTGAATTGAATTGAAACTGAATTTTAATTTTACTAGATTTTTTTGATCTTTGAAAAACATCATGATTGCTATATTTATATGCCAAACAAAAGGTTAGGAAAGGAATACTTATAAAGAACCAGCGAAAGTTTAATGTATTATTGCTGTAGGTATTTTAATCACGGATCATGAACATAGGTTATACATGTAAGGAAATAATGTAAATGTTTAATGATGTAAATTTTGATTTAATTAGCAAAAACTTATTATTTGGTCTATTTTATTACTTAAAATATTGATCTGTTTAATTTGTATTCTTTATTATTTACTGCTTAAATTCACAATTTGAAAGTTCCAAATTTCCGATGTTGTTGATCGATTATTATAAAAGTGTAGAAAGTAAATCCCGAGCCTGTTTTACCTTAATTAAACAATGCTCATCACTGTATGACCATATCTAAATGTAATTGTTGAACTTAGTAAGTTAATTGCTGGCGTGCGTCTATATAATTGCAGGCTGTCAAGTCTACACTATGACCTAATCAATTTATCTATGCTTTCACTGAGCGTTGGAACTTATGGTATTGAAACATAGGTCTAATTATGTCGTTTACTTTTATTTTTTTTATGCGAGAGGCGGCAGACGAGCATGTGTGATGCCTGTTGGTAACCAGTCGACAAATTCCATGGACATTTAGGGTTATATCCTCAGTAAGGTTTCATCACGTAGAGAAACTCCGATAGCTCTCTCCATAGTTCGTTGAGCGACTATAGCAATAATGATCTACTGCGTATTTGATCAACAATCTCCTTAGGGATTTGCCGCTGTGCCCCAAATTTAATCCGGTGAGAGTTATCCCTAAACTCTCTTAACATTGGTAGGTCGGCTCTACCATACACGCTAGTGTTGTGTCTAATATATATGTATTGTAGTCATCATCGTCATCAGCATACTGTAGGCCTCTCCAGTGGTTCGCCACTTAGGGCAAACATCTGGAGGATATACCCATAATCGCCACGCTGGACAGGCGGGTTGGCGATCGTAGGGCGTAGCTTCTCGCTCCGGTGACGCTGCTGCCCGGTCTGTGGTATTTAGCTACGCCTACAATTACTAAGGTTACCGCCACCAGTCGGTTGCCAGCGCCTCGTTTGTTATTCGGTACGATGCACCACGGGCAGGTGAGGTTGGCTTGGAGCGAAATGATGATAGGCCGCTCCCTTACATCTAGTAGTGGTGAATATGTAATGTATACTTACTGCAAAACGTTGACAAACGCAGCATGGTGTTGGTGCTGCCGAATGAGTCTTAAACTAAACCTGTGGACAAAAAATTTGAAGGATTAAGCATTACAGAATAAACACAAATGAGATTAAAACTTTGTTTTAAGCTTTATCAGTCTTAGAAAGTCATGATTATCGTCACTGCAAACCATAGCAGAGGCCTTTTTTTCTAGAGGGGAATGCATTATGCACCTACATAGCGCCCAGGGACGAGTATTTCTCTTCCCCTCGATACCTCACCTCGTCTATCGTGTGATGTGGTGATCAATGAGGAATCAGAGTTTCTATTTAAACACTCGCGATTTGTTAAAACGAATAACCTGATATTTACGACCAATAAACGACTCAAAAGGCTGACCACTGGTCCGTGGCTGGCCACTGGTGCCTTTACCCTACTCATCTACATTGCGGCGTATTCTACACTTGAGATGTTTCAGTCACGCGTCGTATTCAGAAGCTACATTTGACGTTTTGTCGTGCTAATGTCCGCATATGCAATGTCTCGGAAAGGACTAAATTACTTTTCCGAGTTGCGTAAAGGAAACCTGGATAGAAGAACTAAGTTTAGGACTTCAGTAGTTGTTACTCCTTTTGCTCCTTTTATGAATTGAAACATTACAACCAAGACAGAACATCTACAAGCACGCTACCGACAATGTGCTGTCTATTTTTAGTGCATAAAAAACCTATATTAATCGATTAAACGAAACGATGAAACGTCAATAAAGAACCACTAGCAGCATCAACCTTTGTTTTGCGTCGACAGGTTACAATTTATAATTGTTAAAATATGATAATTCTAAAATGGTATTAGGGTTTATAATCGAATAGAATAAAAAATACTTTTATTCACATACACTTAAAACAAGCACATAAGAATCGTAAAGAAAGACGGCTCTACCGGCACCGGGTTCGGAAAGTGGAATATACCGAGAAGAACCGACAAGAAACTCTATACTTAGTTACTTGTTTTTGGTTTTAAATTGTCAATTGTACTACCAGAAACCGATGGATCTATAAAAACCTTTAACCTACATTTAAATATCATTAAACAGTGAGAATTAACAGCAAGTTAAAAGCACAATAGGTTTTAGTTTTAAGTGCATCGTTAAAGGTTTTACATCAAGACATAATCTATGAAATTTATCAATCGAATCAACGAGTTAAATTCAAAAGATAGAACGATAAAGTACTAAAGAGTGTCAACAGACTATTTAAGGAAAATGACAAACTAACATTTTGCCAACAACACATTTTAAATGTTATCTAACCTTTTAATTGCTTCACGCTAAATTAATATTAAGTACTTTTGTTTGGGTTGTTACGAGATGTGATGGTTTTCTGTGCGGTGTTACGAAATTATAGAATCCAGAGTCCAGGACATTGTACGTATATTTGGTACACCTTATAAACAGTACCAATAAAGAATTATCATCATCATCATCAGCCTATTACAGTCCACTGCTGGACATAGGCCTCTCCAGTTGTTCACCACTTAGAGCAAACATCTGGAGGATATACCCATAATCGCCACGCTGGGCAGGCGCGATCGCAGGGCGTAGCTTCTTGCTCCGGTGACGCTGCTGCCCGTCACCGGTCTTTAGTATTTAGCTAGGCCTTCAATTGTGATGGCTATACCGCCACCAGTCGGTTGCCAGCGCCTCGTTTGTTATTCGGCAGGATGCACCACGGGCAGGTGAGGTTGGTTTGGAGCGAAAAGATGATAAAAGTCTTCGTGATAGTTATGATTCTACGAGTAAATCATTCTTTGGGACATGTAGGCACATCTTACATACCCATCTTAATTAATTATTTAAATATGAAGAGGTAGATTTCGCGTTAATAGAATTATTAGGGATATAAAGTGATTATTATAATCCGAATTTACATCAGGTGTGCGTAACTAAACATACTCAATTATCGGCTTTCTTAAATATCACTATAAAGTTAAGAGATTAGCTATTATTTTGCAACTTCCAATGAAGTGAAAGGATTCCGCACTGTTTTGTACTCATCATCATCAAAACAAGCCAGTCGCAGTCTACCGCTGGACGTATGCCTCTCCAGTCATGCGCCAGTTTGGGCAAAAATTTGGAGGCTTTACACATAATCGCTCCGGGCAGGCGGGTTGGCGATCGGAGGGCGTAGCTCCTCGCTCTGGTGACAATGCCGTCATTTGCCTGTGGTATTTAGCATTCAATACGGATGTTTTCATGGTCAAAACAATACCATTTTAATTAGTCCGTATTTTAGATTGTAAAAATATATTGGACACGTATTTTTCCTTTTTTCATTTAAACAAAAAACAACAAAGATACAAGGCATCAAAATGTAGATGTGGGGGTGTTTGAGTTACTCAGTGGCGAAAAATCTCCTACTCTTTGACGTCACGCGTAATTTTAGCGGGCTATATCTTTGTAATTTTTGATCTAATTTACAAATGAAAAAATACGTATCTTTTATTTTTGAACAATCTAAAAGACGGACTAATTACATTTTTATCGCAATAGGCCTATTGTAACGATTATACTGCCGCTAATCGGTTGCCAGAGCCTCGTTTGTTATTCAGTAGGATGCACCACAAGCAGGTGAGGGTGTCTTCGAGCGAAATGATGATAGGTCGCTCTCTTACATCTCACTAGCTAATAACAACATACGTAATGTCTAAATCTACCCGTTTGAAGATTAGCTATTATTTTGCAAGTGAAGTGAGAAGATTCCGCACTGTTTTGTACTAACAAGGAAATAATTTATTCCGTCGTGTTATCTCAGGCGAGATGGATCTCACCGATTGGGTGTAGTGTTGAGATAGTGCGTGCGCGCAGCTATTGTTCCAGAATCGTGTAACTTATACGGTGTTTAGCTCTTGCATAAAGTTACTAAAAGCTCGGCCTGCGATTTGTATCGCCACTTTTGAATGGTGGTGGGATAAACATCTTACTATATACTATCGTTTTGGAATTGGATGATTTGCTTGTAATTTTTCAATGAGTAGTGTTATGGACTGGCCAACTGCCTTTTAATATTTTTTTCTTTTTTGCATTTCGATTGTTTTTTGTTTATTGAAAATTGCCGTGCCTTTCCGATCGCGTGCTGTGGTCTCTTGTTTCTATTTCGTGTATTTTATTTTATAAAGAAAACCGGGCTCAATGTAAATTAAAAAAAATAAAAAATAAATATTAATTTACTTGGAGCCCGGTTTCGGATCGACCAATTTCTGTATTCATTCTACACGGTCGGAAGAGACGCGCTCCCGACCAAGGCCGTTGGCATCGACCAAACATTGGTCGGACAACCGTTTTCTACACTGTCCATTTTTTTATCAACCCGATCAACGCGTCCTTGGTCGGCGGTCCAATAAGACCGTGTAGAAGGCCTTTTACACCGCGGGGCGCAGCTAGTTGTTATATAAATATGACTTGTAACATATTCTTCATGCAAACAGTTTTATGCCATAAGTAATTAACAAACAGATGATCTATTCCCGCGACATATCTTAATTAACATCGTACGATTCATGTGCTTGGAGCCATAAAGTGTATAATGGGTTAAATTTTGCGATCTTAAGGAAATAGATAATACTAGCTGCTGCCCGCGGCTCTGCCCGCGTGAATATTCGTATAAAACATAGTCTATGTGTTAATCTGACATACAAACTATATTCCTGTAAAGTTTCATTGAAATCCGTTCAGTAGTTTTTGCGTGAAAGTGGAACAAACATCCATCCATCTATCCATCTATCCAAACAAACTTTCGCATTTATAATATTAGTAGGATTCTATATACTTACATCTACTACTGGGCTAAAGAATACCAGACACTTTATGATGAGACTTCGAATAGTATTCGTATAGGTACTTCCTGTGAATTAAGTGTATCTAAAACCTGTGCTTCAAACCTAATACACCTGACTTTAGCTATTTGAATTGAAAAAGATTTGTTAAGTAATTGGATTTTTAAGCAATCATTTATAGCAAAATTTGCAGCATAAAAGATTATACATATCTTTTGAATGTTGGCTTAGAAGTTTAATTTTTTAATAGTTCAAAGGGCAGTAGACTTAGATATAAATTACAGCTTTGTTACCACCACGCGTTTCTGAGAAAAATGGTCTTGACAGACAGATAGAAGGGCGGACAGACAACAATATGATTCTAAAAGGGGCCTTTAACCTTTTGAGATACGGAACCGTAAAATAACGATGCCTCATATATCAAAACCCATTAAGGCTTCAGGAAGCCACAAATAAACAGACATACGTACCTACACTCCAAAAACATTACCCTCCTCTTTGGCAGTCGGGTAAAAAGGGCGTTACAAATACAGAATATCGTAACCATTGCGGTCACAACTGGTAAACAATTTCGTTCAACTTTGCATATCATGTGAACAAACCAATTGACTGCAAGAATGTATTAGCGGCCAATAACAATATTAATTGTTCGGAACTGCGCGGGCGCAGTAAGAAACCGCACCGGCTTGCATTGTCGCCGGGAAAAACACTGCACATATGAGAAAATACTATAATCTAGCGTATTGTTGGATTAAAGAATCGGAAATTAGAGTTTTTTCACTTTTATTTGTTCCGAGTTTGTGTCGGATTGTGACTAATATGAAGATAGTTATAGCTATAGGTAAAGGCTAAGATTTCCTGTTGGCAACATATTATTACGGTTTTAAGAAAATATTTATAGTAGTAAATGAGTATTGTTTTTTCAAATAATATAATAAGTATTAATAACTAGTATTAATACTTGTATAATGGTAATAACTAAATGATATAATAAGCGGAAAAAATTACTTTAATTCCGGATTTTCAGTCGTTATTATTTGGGCGGGCGGGAAAACACGCGTTCATGTCTTTTGTATGGCGATGCGCTATGAAAGTTAAGCTTACTGCTACTCGTATTATAATATTATTAACTGACTTTTTAAATTATTAAAGTGAACTGAAATTGGTAAGTTTTCCTTAATTTATGGTCCATACCAGCTGCACAGAATCAACTGGCATTCCTTTAAATTTTGAACTCTTTTCGTCCGTTATAGTTTAGCTTAACTTTAAAGTTTTAGTGACCTACGAATGTAACATACTAGAAGTAACTTTGAATTATTTTTCAATTAATCACATTTCTAAATAAGTACTATTCTAAAGACTCAAAAAAATAATCATGGTTCCTTTTATTTTTTTAAGGACCACTGGAAAATAAATATAGTATTGTTTTTTAAGTTTTTGGTTTTAAAAGTCCTGTTCCACCAAAATAAAAAATAACTAACTTATAAAAATTAAAAGGAAGGCACTTTTTAGTCCGAAAAATTACCATAAATATAAAAAAAAACACCCTTATAAACACCACTGTGAAAGCACAAACGATTTCAAAATTCAAATTCCAAAACCACACTTTACGACATCACTCAATTTCCATTTTTTTAATCCTTTCAAAGGCGTGTATCCTTTTTTAAACTAATCCTTTTTCAAAATTTCGTATTCTAAATCGAGACTAGAGTCTAAAGTTTGAACTCACCGTGTGCGTACAATGCGCTAGCGCGTGGCGCGAACTGTGCCCACGGTGCGCGGGCGCAGACTTATATCAGCGTTGCCATGGCAACCACCACCCGGAGGGATGCGAACCGAACTGGGTCGAGCTTTGCGGTTTTTGAAGGTGATCTATTGGACCGCATGGAACAAGAGATATCGTAAAATGGGTAATTGTTTGTGAATGGTGTTTAGAAGTGATTCTTTTATTCGTTTTTGATACTTAAATAATTATTAAATGCGGAGTCCTTGACATCTCATAGTAAAATTTATCGTGTGCTTGATTATATTAACAGGAGAGGAAAGTATCTCAGAAACTTACTACCCCAAGGTTTAATTTTCATGTCCAGTCTTTCGTTCTTCCAGTCATGTCACTATGGAAGAAGATTAACCACTATACCTATGATCAAACATTGATTAAATGTATGACATAGGCGCCATAATGTTTGCACGCTCTCGTTTCATCATCAATCATGAGCGTATTGCAGTCCACTGCTGGGCTTAGGCCTCTCCAGTTCTTCGCCACTTAGGGAAAACATCTGGAGGATAATATCCATAATGGCCACGCTGGGCAGGCGGGTTGGCGACCTCAGGGCGTAGCTTCTCGCTCTGGTGACGCTGCTGCCCGTCATCGGCCTGTAGTATTTATCTGCGCCTTCAATCGTTATGGTTATACCGCCCCCAGTCGATTGCCAGCACCTCGTTTGTTGTTCGGCAGGATGCACCACGGGCAGGTGAGCATTTAGCTACGCCTTCAGGGAAAGCTATTTATGGGAGAAAAGGGAAAATATGAGGGATTTATGGGAGCGGCCTATCACCATTTCGCCCAGTTATTGTTATCGCTTAGCAGAATGCACCACGGGCAGTTGAGGGTTCGGAGCGAAAAGATGATTGGTTGTTCTCTTACGTCCTAGCCTTATTAGTCTAGGTATCTCAGACTATGCTGATATCTAGTACAAATGTCTAAATGCGCTAATATTCATTTCCTCTATCGTGCATCATCTAACCCTGATTACAGGCCGCTTTCTCGATCAAAATGCGAAATTATCGATTGCCTACCATTTGGATGTCAATCGCAATCGAATGGAATCCGAGTCGCAGATGTATTGTAAGAAGTGGTTGCATTAGATCCTAGATAAGTGCCGAATAAGTACTTATGGACGATGAAAGTTTGAGGTTTTAATTTTTAAAAATCGCTAGGCCTGGCTTGATCTTTGTTTTGCGTCGTTTTATAACTAGCAGATTAGAACTGGGGGAGTAAAGACCCGAGACTACATGGAAAAATACAAAATTGAACCGTCTGGGAATCGAAACCAGTTTTTTTGGACCACCTTTACATTCACCACATCATCAGCCTATTGCAGTCCACTGCTGGACATTGGACTCTCCAGTTGTTCGCCAATTAGGGCAAACATCTGGAGGATATACCCATAATCGTCCAGCAGGGGGGTTGGGTATCGCAGGACTTCTGCCATTGGGCGGACCGAAAACTATAATGTGGTGGTATGAATACAAACAACTACTTTAATTTATATCTACTGATATACAAGTCATGCACGTGCATACTGTATATTTTTATAATATATTACTCATAACTTTCTTCACGATTTTAGCTAGGATAGCCAAAATCTAGTTTCTCCACCCACGACCTAGGCTACACTGTTTGGTCAAGCCTTATTAGTAATTACTATAGGTGTTTAATCTAACTGTTTTCAGACGATAGAATTAATTTGTTATTGACCCAATATTTTTACGGCTCATAAATAAATACCTAATATTTGTATTCCGTTTAAAAATGGTATTTGGTACTATTAAGAGCCATAAGCTGCGATCACAAAGTTTAATTTTCGTTTACACAAATCAACTTTTTAGTTTCTAGTAGCTGACCGCTTAATAAAAACTTTTTATTTATTTTGCGTCGGTGGCATAGCCGTGAAGGCGATCGACTTTTATTCGAATGGCAGCGGTTCAAACCCCGTCCTATGTGCTTTTAAATTAGAAATTCATAGAGTTTATACGACGCTCTTACGGTGAACGAAAACATTGCGAGGGAACCTTCACACCTTTGTAGAAATCAGCAGCAGCAGTCGGCAGGATACACCACGGGCAGGTGAGGGTCACTTGGAGTGAAAAGATGATAGCTAGGTCGCCCTTTTTTTATATTAGCTTGACATAATGGCTTCCCTATGCTTGATGGAAAGCGAAAGAGAAGCCCAAGTCGCTGTGACAACTGACAAGTAACTGGTAAGTTACCTGTCAGTTGCCACTGCCATGCCAGCCCAACCCTAACCCCCACGAGCTCCGGAAACCCTACTCATCGGTAGAAACACGACCCGGAGGTCATTTGGCTGCGGTATTCTATAGGGTGGAGGTCCTACCCCGGATGGGCAGCTCAGTTCGAGCGAAGATTCGCTATGCCCTACCTCTCTTACATCCCACAGGGGATTATTATTAGTATGGGATTCATACAGAACACATATTTCGTTTGAATTTTCACACACATTATACTTACGTCTTGTCAGAAGTCAAGGGTTTGAGTCTCGGCCGTAACATGGCGATTTCAATAACAAAAGGGTTAATTACGAGAAACGAGAATGTGAAGAATGGGAAAAGATTGCGAATGATTCTTAACTAAATTAATTTGATTGATTGATTGGCGAATCAATTTATTGTCCGATATCAAACTATGTGTTTTGTTAATAAAAAATGTTTAAGTATTTATTTTCAATTTGTTGTACAGATAACTTAATGGTATGATTAATCGAATGTTAAGTCAAGTGTAGGTAATTAAGTGAAAGTTTTAAGAGAGGTAGGGCATAGCGAATCTTCGCTCGTATTGAGCTGCCCGTCCGGGGAAGGACCTCCACTCTATAGAATACCGCAGCCAAATGACCTCCGGGTCGTGTTTCTGCTGGTGAGTAGGGTCTCCGGAGCCCGTAGGGGGTTATGGTTGGGCCGGCATGGCAGTGACAAGTAACAGATAACTAAACAGCTACTTGCCAGTTGTCACAGCGACTTGGGCTTCTGTCAGGCGTAGGGAAGCCATTATGTCGAGCTACTATAAAAAAAAAGTAAGTTTTTTCATTTTTTGACTCGTCACTCGTGTCGAATAGTGACTTTTTTCGGATTAATAGGTAAGCTGAAGTGGCAATGGGCTGGCCACATCAGCCGCAGAACTAATAACCGTTGGGGTAAACGAGTTCTGGAGCGGAGACCGCGTCTCGGCAAACGTAGTGTAGGACGCCCTCAGGCCAGGTGGAGTGACCACTTGCGCAGGACGGCTGGCAAGTGCTGGATGCGAGAAGCCCAGGATCGATCAAAGTGCGAACATTGGGAGAGGCCTATGTCCAGCAGTGGACAGATACAGGGTGATGATGATGATAACGACTTTTTTGGCTACCATCTTGTAATAATAATATCTTATAGGTCGGAATGGCGCGGGCGGTAGTAATCGACAAGTGATCGATTTGGTTATTTCTCCATTGCCGCACTGACTTGGGCTTCTCTGTCAGTTCTGTCACTGTCCATCGAGCGCGGGCAACTACAATAAAGTACCTGGTCTCAAACTTTTCCCTTTGTAATATGACTACCTACGCTATTGCAGGTCTCCTGGAACACCTAGACCCGATATAATTTAAAAAACTCCTTTCTTAAACTGGAAATCGAACCGGAATCTTCGGATCTTTAGACGAGAACGGTCTAACCATTGCGCCAGCGAGGTATCTTTTGCTTCAATCAAAATCAATTCCGTATACACAGTTTTCAATGAAACCTAATAAATTCCTGTTCTCTTAGCGTATATGTGTTAAGTTAAAGTTGCGTTTAAAATTTTATAGCTCATAGGTACAATGGAATAATTGTAGGTACTTGTTGTAATTTCAAGATTTAATAAAACGGTTGCGTGTTATGACGATGTTTCCGAATAATTACATAAATCATTATTATTATGGGTATTATGATTGATATTTTTATGATGTCATAATTACGCCGAAATAGAAGCCAAAAGTAAATGTGGATATTGGGTTCCGCAGAGCCTCAGTACCTACCTACAGACTATGTATTAAAGCTTGAATCAACGGCGCAAAAACCGTATATTATCATAGAATAGAATAGAATAGAAAAACTTTATTTGGACACATAACACAAACAAAACAGAGAAAAAAAAATACACATTTAGCAAGTAAACAAAAACAAAATACAACTTGTTGGTTAATAAAAAGAAAAATGCGCCTCTGCGTAATGCGACCAAAAAGGCGTCCACTCAGCTATTGTTACAGCAATCCTTTGCTGTAACACTGGTTTTCAGTGGAAACCATCGGTAATGACACCGGTCAACGTAAACAATATAATAATATATTATTAACTATAATATGTCTGGTAGTAACAACAAAAATTAAGAGTGCTCATACTACTACTAACGTAAATATAAAAAAGTGAAATAATCATCATCCTCATCAGTCTATCCCAATCTGCTGTTGGACATAGACCTCTCCAGTTGTTCGCCACTTTGGGCAATTTTGACTTTACCTATAATTGCCACACTGGGCGATCACAAGGCGTAGCTATTCGCTTCATATGGACACCATAATATCGTGCTACTATAAAAAATATATAATGAACTTGCTGTGCCCGCAGCTTCGCCCGCGTTGCGTTCGCCCCATTTTAGGGAAGTGGGGGGTTAGAAAGGGGTAAAAAGTGGCCTATGTTACTCTCCGTCCCTTCAACTATCTCCACTTAAAAAATCACGTCGATTCGTCGCTCCGTTTTGCCGTTAAAGAAAGACAAACATACAGACATTTTGCCATTTATAATATTAGTATGGATATGGATGAAGTGAAGCAAAAATCGCGTAACTATGTGCGTAAATCCGGACAAAACGCACAAAAAACGCAAACGCAAGTTGATGGAGATTCGCACGATAATCGCACCGCTAGGCAAGGGTGGCTCTGAATGAAAAGATGATAGGCCGCTCTTTTACAGTCTTATATATACTTACATAAATAATCGAGTCCTATTGAGTGCAATTTAATAGGTATCTCTGCGTACTTGGGTAATCTTTTTAAAGATTTTTCAAATGCCGATTTCTTTAGAGAGTCAATAGGCATTAAACAAATATGCATATGGAAATTCGTTACAACCTAATTAAGAATAGAATAAAAAATATTTTTCGTATAGACTTGAGTTGACTTACCTATACATCGTTAAGCAGAAATTAAATTGCCAACAGCTGGGTTCATAAGGTTGTTTCTATCAAGACGAACCAGCAAGAAAGTCGTAAATAAAGTCATGATTAGTCGTTTACATGGGGAGACATCAGTTCGAGCAGTCGGGTTGGATCTCGATACCGCACACGACGTGAACCCATGTCCATCTTAGGTGATTAACACACTGGCACGCGCCACGCCGCGTAGCTCGTGAATGCATGTTCCTCTAACTTTGCTTGTAAGTAGGTATCTCCATTTGTAGGTATAGAAAACACGCATATAGTAGAATAAATAAATAAAATAAATAAATATTAGACAACATCACATACATTGCTCTAATCCCAAAGTAAGTAGCTTAAGCACTTGTGTTATGGGTATCAGAACAATGAAGATATCACAAATAAATACTTAAATACAAATTATAAACACCCAGGCACGGAACAAACACAAGTATTCATCACACGAATGTTTGTCCCGGGTGGGTATCGAACCCACGACCCTAGGCTCAGAAGGCAGGGGTCACTACCAATGGAGCCACCTAGCCAGACAAAAAAACTCGCGTGGGGAGATTTCCGTACGAAAAAAAAAAGCGCGCGCGTTTATGCATATCACGAGCTAACAAACATGCACGCCCGCAATTGGATGCGGGGCGAGACGCAAGGTTATGGCACACCTAGACCCGCAGTGCCGTGCGTGATTTTGGTTCTAGCAAAGAGCTTTTCTTACATCATCTTTTCGCTCCAATCTGCCCTCACTGGCCTATGGTGCATCCTGCTGAATAACAGACAAGGCTCTGGCAACAGACTAGTGGCGGTATAACTACGAGTATCACGATTGAACTGAATAACAGACGAGTCTCTGATCACGATTGAAGGCGTAGCTAAGCGTAGCGAGAAACACCTGCCCAGCGTGGTGATTTTGTGTAGGTAAACCCTCCAGGTGTTTGCCCACAGTGAACATATGGAGAGGCCTATGTCCAGCAGTCGACTTCCATAGGCTGATGATGATGATGATGAATAAAGTGAGTCAAAACCGCGTCGGGAGTCCACAAAAAGCAACTATGTGCGCAAATCCAGAATAAAAAACGGGATCGCACGGTGTTGAAGATTCTCCCTCACGCAAGTCCGCCTAACTGTGTCGAAACGCAACTTGCAGCGTGGAGCCTGGCAGTGTGTTAGTCGCCTTAGTAGGGCCCAGCGATTATTCACGCGCTCATCAGTCGCGTCACGCGTGCCAACATTTCACGCGACGCCCAATCTCGTCTGACGAACAAAGCGCATCTTGAGAAACGTTATATTGCATTAAACGTCTACCTGTTTCCATTTTTGAACTTCCTAATGCGACCGGCTTGTGTCTAAACAATCGGGTAGAGCACAGGGCCGTACTGAACGGATACGTCGGAATAAAATAGGTCCTATTTTTTTTTTACACATAGTAACTGCTCGACGTAATGGCTTCCCTTCTCCTGATGGAAAGCGAAAGAGAAGCCCTAGTCGCTGTGACAACTGGCAAGTAACTGGTTAGTTACCTGTCAGTTGCCACTGCCATGCCGGCCCAACCCTAACTTCACGAGGTCCGGAAAACCCTACTCACCAGCAGAAACACGACCCGGAGGTCATTTGGCTGCGGTATTCCATAGATATTGATATTGAACAAATATCATGCATTACAGGAGCGAGAAGCTACGCCCTGCGAACTCCAACCCACCTACCCAGCAGCGTGGTGATTATGGGTAAAGCCTCCAGATGTTGACCGACAAAGTGAAACGCCAAAGTTATGAACAACTGGTGAGGCCCTTCCAGCAGTGAACTGCGATAGGCTGAATCATCAGCCTAATCCAAATCCTCATCAGATGATGATGATGATTTACAATAGGTATGTATTTACTACATGTATCATCATTTCAGAATAATAAACATCTTCTGCCGAGTTCGGATTTATGGGGTATTGCGAATTCCCATGAAACAAATGTACTTACGTAAATAAATTGAGTTTAGGTACCACTATATTTTGAACTGATAGATTCCTCATAAATTTTCCTGTGATCTACAAGTAGTGACCTAATTTTTAAGTTTATAGTTTCGAAATATAGTATCTATATACGTACCATGTAGTCCATGTTTGCAACAATGAATGTGTATTTTACGATAACAATACTAAGCTTTTAAAAGTTTTTCAGATACCCACTACTACGGAAGAAGATGGATATGGATGGACAGTCGAGGGCAAGGAGTGAGAAAGGAATGGAGCCCAGGTAGGGCAGGAGTGGAGTCCAGGTAAAGCAGGACTGGAGCCCAGGTTAGAGGGCATAACTAGAGCCCAGGTTAGAGGGCATAACTAGAGCCCAGGTTAGAGGGCCAAACTAGACTTTACTTGACTGGACTGGAGCGGACTGGACCGGACCGGACAGATGGGACAAGAAGACATCTCAAGAAACTGCTAAGAAGACACCAAGCTGAAACTAAGGCGAAGACTAAGGCGAAGAAGACACCAAGCTGAAACTAAGGCGAAGACTAAGGCGAAGAAGACACCAAGCTGAAACTAAGGCGAAGACTATGGCGAAGAAGACACTAAGCTGAAACTTCTAGTAGCAAGCGTGAGGACCCGCTTCGAACAGGATGGCCGAGCTGTTAGCGTTTATTATACACATTAATACATTTTATACCTTTAAGTTGGTAATACATTGCATAGCTTATTATTTCTCTGATAAAATAGTCTCTCAATTGAAATCCGGCGTGCGAGTAGGAAATTAAATTAAATAGTCGCTCAATTGACATCTGACGTCCAAGCGTATAAAAGGCAGACAAGTTGTCAGTTATCGACATTCTGTTACGAGACGCCGGACCGAACGGACGTATAGAGTGATTTATGTGGATTATGTGCATTATTATGTGGATTACCTATACCTATAAAACAGTAAGTGTTAATAGATTTATATTTTATTGGTAGGATTGGTAGTATGGTAGGATTGGTAGGATATTGGTAGGATTGGTAGGATTATTGATTGAATTGGTAAGAATTGATAGGAATGTTAATTATGAGGGATTAGGTTAGGATAGGATTAAGGATATTAGGATTGTATACCAGTGAAGTATTGTATTTGTATGAAAAATAGTGAATAAAATGATTAAATCTTGAGTATTTTGGTTCTTACTTTCACAAACCCACTCCTTCTGAACTGATGGCCAACAAGAGTTACACAAAAATCTCGTATGGGGAGAACTCCGCACGAAAAAAAGTGCGCGCTCTTACGAGCTAAAAAACATGCACGCCCGCAATTGGATGCGGGGCGAGACGCAAGGTTATGGCACACCTGGACCCGCAGGGCCGTGCGTGATTTTGGTTCTAGCGAAGAGCTTCTCTTACATCATCTTTTCGCTCCAATCTGCCCTCAACAGCCTGTGGTGCATCCTGCTGAATAACAGACAAGGCTCTGGCAACAGACTAGTGGCGGTATAACTACGAGTATCACGATTGAACTGAATAACAGACGAGTCTCTGATCACGATTGAAGGCGTAGCTAAGCGTAGCGAGAAACACCTGCCCAGCGTGGTGATTTTGTGTAGGTAAACCCTCCAGGTGTTTGCCCACAGTGAACATATGGAGAGGCCTATGTCCAGCAGTCGACTTCCATAGGCTGATGATGATGATGATGAATAAAGTGAGTCAAAACCGCGTCGGGAGTCCACAAAAAGCAACTAAGTATGTGCGCAAATCCAGAAAAACAAACGGAATCGCACGGTGTTGCAGATTCGCACTCACGCAAGTCCGCCTAACTGTGTCGAAACGCAACTTGCAGCGTGGAGCCTGGCAGTGCGTTAGTCGCCTTAGTAGGGCCCAGCGATTATTCACGCGCTCATCAGTCGCGTCACGCGTGCCAACATTTCACGCGACGCCCAATCTCGTCTGACGAACAAAGCGCATCTTGAGAAACGTTATATTGCATTAAACGTCTACCTGTTTCCATTTTTGAACTTCCTAATGCGACCGGCTTGTGTCTAAACAATCGGGTAGAGCACAGGGCCGTACTGAACGGATACGTCAGAATAAAATAGGTCCTATTTTTTTTTTACACATAGTAACTGCTCGACGTAATGGCTTCCCTTCTCCTGATGGAAAGCGAAAGAGAAGCCCTAGTCGCTGTGACAACTGGCAAGTAACTGGTTAGTTACCTGTCAGTTGCCACTGCCATGCCGGCCCAACCCTAACTTCACGAGGTCCGGAAAACCCTACTCACCAGCAGAAACACGACCCGGAGGTCATTTGGCTGCGGTATTCCATAGATATTGATATTGAACAAATATCATGCATTACAGGAGCGAGGAGCTACGCCCTGCGAACTCCAACCCACCTACCCAGCAGCGTGGTGATTATGGGTAAAGCCTCCAGATGTTGACCGACAAAGTGAAACGCCAAAGTTATGAACAACTGGTGAGGCCCTTCCAGCAGTGAACTGCGATAGGCTGAATCATCAGCCTAATCCAAATCCTCATCAGATGATGATGATGATTTACATTAGGTATGTATTTACTACATGTATCATCATTTCAGAATAATAAACATCTTCTGCCGAGTTCGGATTTATGGGGTATTGCGAATTCCCATGAAACAAATGTACTTACGTAAATAAATTGAGTTTAGGTACCACTATATTTTGAACTGATAGATTTCTCATAAATTTTCCTGTGATCTACAAGTAGTGACCTAATTTTTAAGTTTATAGTTTCGAAAATCAGGGATTTAATGGTATAAAAATTAGTTAAAGTGACCCCTAAATAACCAATTGTTTCCTGTTGTGCGTCAATTTGCAGAAGCATCGTAAAGTACTTAATTGTAGATTAATTCATCACACTTTGTCTTCCAAAGTAATTCTCGGGTTTTTATAGCTGGTAAATAATTTGTTTTCAAAATACTTAGGCCTGCAGCAGTAGCTGCATCTCATGAAATAAGTTTGAATAAATTATTTAAAAAATAAAAAACACTGCACAGTGTACACTCAAAAAAGTAAAACAAGTCTTACAATGTGTCAGATCTTTAGTAAAAAGTAACTAAATTATTTGAAAGTAACTAAAGTAGTAAGTATGTTTATGTTGTTAATTTTGTTGTTATAAATAATAGAGCACTAATGCATGGAATATGTCGATACTCAAGTTATTATACCTTTTTAAATTATTTGGGTTATACTAAATTCAGGGGCCACAGATGAAATAATTCCCGTGGTACCTTTCAGGGACTATGCGCAACAAAGTTTTATTTATTTTATTTAATCTTTAATGCACAATAAAAAATTAGAGTACAGAAGGCGAACTTAACGCCGCGTAGGATTTCTCTACCACTCAACCAGTTTAATCAAATGCTGATGCAAAACCAAGCAGCAAACCAAAGTATCGCAGGCGGGAACTATGCTGTCCAATCTCCCCTCGGTACGGCCCCTGCAAGCATGTCCTGCTCATCACGTCTCTGAGGCAAGCGTTGCCCCCATATCGTATTTATTTCACTTCGTCGCCAACATCGGGATTGTGCATAATGTTCTGACGCAACTGATGTCTGATGCTTATTAGAGCCAGCGGAGCCCTGATTGGGCTGTAGCAATATCAGATGTTTTGTCGCTGAATTGTATAGTTATTTATTTAATGGTGCTTCACGATTTAGAACTGATTTTTCAACCACCATATAAATTCTAAAGGAATGATAAAATATAGGATTCAAATAACCTAAGGCATGCCACGCTGGGCTGCACAGCGCCACCTAGTCCCAAACTAAGCCGAAGCTTTATACTATGGGTACTAGACAACTATTTGATTACTTCGGCAACCGGTTTTGTGGAACCAACTCTCTGCGACAGTCTTTTCGAACAGCTACGACTTGGGAGCCTTCACGAAACGAGCGTACTCCTATTTAAAAGGCCGGCAGCGACCCCAGAAATCGATAACTTTTTTATACCCCGAAGGTGGCAAACAACCCTATGGCCTGCCTGATGTCAAGCAGTTACAGTAGTGTATGTCTATACCTCGTCCTAGTCTCCCCAGTCCTCGTCTAGTAACACCAGGAACACCAGGGGCATCACACGCGCGTTGCCGACTAAAACGTCTTATTTTAACCCAATAATTACATTTTATTAGTATTAGTATTAGTAAGTATCTCTATAAACAGGGATTCCGCAAAACATTTTGACGCAACTCGCTGCGCGAAATCAGCGGTGCTTATTAGAGCTTTTGTTCTAGCCGATTGGGCGTCTGCCCGTCTGTCTGTGGCAATCTGGAACATTTCGTCAATTAACTACAGTACAGGATGTGACAATCACGTTATTCCGTCCGTATTTTGATAGTAGAATATTTTTATTATTAAGTTTAGGATGTAAAGATATGACGAGACGCCGAGGGCTGCAGTGTGCTATGTATAATAAAAATAAAAGTACCCTCTTCTTTTAATTAAATCTAAGTTAAAGTTTTTAAATTGTATACAAATTCTGTAATATTTTTTCGAATGTTTGTTCAATAAAAAGAATTATTATTATTACAAAGGGGCGACCCATCATCTTTTCGCTCCAAGCGCACCTCACCTGCCCTGAGCTAAATAACAAACTAGGCACTGGCAAGCGACTGGTGGCGGTATAGTCAGCACGATTAAAAGCGTAGCTAAAAACTACAGGCCGATGACGGGCAGCAGCGTCACCGGAGCGAGAAACTACGCCCTGCGATCACCAACCCGCCTGCACAGATCTTTGCACTAAGTGGCCAACAGTTGGAGAGGCCTATGTCCAGCAGTGGACTGCAATAGGCTGATGATGATGATTATATAAGTTTAGGTAAAAATTTTTTTTGTTTTATTTATTAATCAAATTTAAATTATTATGTTCCGTCATTCAAACTCCATTTAAGTAAGTACCGTAAGAAAATATTTACATAATTTACACTTTGAGGCTAAGACAAAATACAAAAAACGGAACACTTAAAATCCTTTAGCATGACTGCGAAGCCGCGGGCGAAAAGCCTAGAAAAAGATAAAGTAAAACGGACGAATATTTGAAGTAATGACGTTTCACAACATAACCTTTCCTGTAATAAAGGCTTGCTCCACTTTGTGACCTAAACTGAGCCAAATCTCAGCCGAAACTTAAATAAAGAGGGCGATGTATGATAACACTGCACAATGTATTGCTAGAAATGATTTTCTTGACATTGTTGTATTATACATTAACAAACTACGTAGTGTATCGCCTTAAGTAGAAGATCGGAGTGGTGAGCGTTTGGAGAGGCCTATGTCCAGCAGTGGAATGCTAGAGTCTGATGATGACATTAGCAGGCGAAGATTTGAGTCACGTTTGCGCCCTAAACAGTTACAATGTACAATACGATTGATTATACATGTGTTTTTTATAGTAACTCGTCATAATGGCTTCCCTACGCCTGATGGAAAGCGAAATAGAAGCCCAAGTCACTGTGACAGTGGGCAAGGAACTGGGCAGTTACCTGTCAGTTGCCACTGCCATTTCGGCCCAACCCTAACCTCCCACGAGCTCCGAAAACCCTACTCACCGGCAGAAACACGACCCGGAGGGCATTTGGCTGCGGTATTTTATAGGGAGGAGGGTCTTCCTCGGACGGACGGCTCAATTCGAGCGAAAATTCGCTATGCCCTACCTCTTTTATAGTTCTCCAATAGTTCGCCACTTAATAGATCTTGGGGTTCTCAGCAATAACTAATTTATTTATTTAATCTTTATTGCACAAGAGAGTACAAATGGCGGGCTTTCTCTCAACATCTTTCGTTGTGAGAGTCAGCTGTAGATATACGAACAATATTTGTATTGTAGAAGCATATAAATTCTTACAAATGTCTTAAAAAGCCTGTTAAAGGATTTCAATACATGCCTAATCTAAGCATAACTGTACTAGACAATCGCGCGAGTACTATCTTCGCGAAACATAGACTTGAACTTTAGAACAAAAAGTTCAACGCATTTTCGTTACTCCGAGAAAGCATTTCGCTTATCTATCAGATAGCGAGTAGGCTTGCTAATTGGTGGTTTACGATGATCGATGGCGGGCGAGTCGAAAGTGACTCTTTGTAGATCTAGCCATGGGAAATAGTTAGCCGTATATCATTAAAGCAAAAAACTTTGATAGGTACTTAGCTAATCTACCCGTATTAAAGTTTCACAATGCGATACTAAACGCACATAATAGAAATAGATTAATGTATACTGATGACTTGCGGAACTGAAACCAGTAAGTAGACCTATTCAAACAGTTCGGAAACGGAATAGAATTTAGTAATATCGAATTTAGTATGTATGTAATATGTTTCGTCTTAACTAATTTAAAACGATTTGAGAGTGACAAAGTTTCTGTGGGACGGCAAATAATACTAATCACGGCCCCATTTCTTTCCGTGGCTGTCATAACAGTCGAAAAGTTGAGATTCCATTTCAGCTTCTTAGCTCTTAGGTGTTTGCCCAAAGTGGGAAGGTTCCTAAACTTTCCCAACCATATATGTACCTATATAATGCACTAGCAGCCCGTCCCGGCTTCGCACGGGGTAGACAACTATATTGTTCAAATTTTTATCACTCAGAAAAGTCGTCAGATGGAAAAGATTCCAAATTTTAGCTGTTCGTGGCAAAAAGGAATTTGCAAATCTCTTTGTGCATTCAATTCGGGTTTTCAATGAATGTTCATATTTTGAAATATTTCCCACGGTTCATCCTTGCTGTTGTGTTACAAAATGCGGCAATGAACTTTAGTCCTGCTAAGTGGCCGGCGAAATGGTCACGTTTCGATACACGTAGGTATGCATCCGCCAATCTGCAGGGTGACGGCAAATGTTACGAAAAAGCCCCTACCTAAACAGGTTCTCCATCATTTTTTGATCGAACGGGATGCTTGCTTATCTATTTACGTATTTTATTACTTTAAGGTCAAATTAGGTACTTTTAAATTTAATATAATTATGATGTTAATCATATGTTTAGTTTACCATTGTCAAGCATTGCCTAGTATGGCTTTCATATGCAATACTGTATGTTGTCCTGTTTTCTTGGAAATAAACAACTTTTAAGTATTTTTCTTTCAAAAAAGGTGTTGTTTTGTGTTCAAAAATTTACTAAACTCATCAAAAAGAGTTATTGTTAAACCTACTTTTTGTAGTTATTATTTTATATTTAACATAACAATAAGATCATTGAGAAAAATCGTTACGTCCACAGCAGGTCAAACGTTTATGCTCGTTTCCTAATACTTATTCCTTCGTCGTCTTCTATGGCACCCACAAATTAAATGTGGTGGTCCTATTCTAAACCCGGAGACCACACGGGCAATAAAATAATATGACGTGTAACTATAAAACTGTTATGGTAACGTGTGGTCACCCTGTCGTGAGTGCATGAGTGCATAGACGATGGCTATCTCGTTCGTCACATGGCGCCTTGAACTCTGTCGTCTAAATTAGGATATTTGGAACAGGTTCACGGCCATTAAACTAATTAACTTATTCACTTAATTTCTGGGGCATCAAAATTGGATGTTGTTTTTTATAGATAGATATAGATTCTTTATTTGCACAACAAATAGATGACTTAAAACTAGGTACAAAGATAATTCACGTACAAATAAAGCGGCTTTATCGCTTTCAGCGATCTATTCCAGACAACCTTTGGGAAGAAGATAGTTAAAAGAATTATAGTAGCACAACAAAAATAAAGGGCGGGGAGGGGGTGAGGCTCCCTAGCGCTCTGATCAGCGACCCCGAGGAAGACGACGACACGTGTCTTCGGACACACCTGACGTCGTACCGGGAGCGCACCACTACTAGTCCTCCCGAGGTGTGCCACCATTCTTTCGTTCAGGGGCGCAGCGCTACTGAGCTGAGGCGGGGTTGAGACGAATCCCGACCCTCCTCAGATGAGCGCTCGTAGCCGACCACCATGTCCAGTCAGGTTTAGTGAGTATTCTCCGTTTTGAGTGAGTCCCACACACATAATCGGATATCGGAGCTCGTGGGGGGTTAGGGTTGGGCTGGCATGGCGGTGGCAACTGACAGGTAACTGACTAGTTACTTGCCCGTTGTCACAGCGACTTGGGCTTCTTTTTCGCGTTCCATCAGGCGTAGGGGAACCATTATGTCGAGCCACTATAAAAAAAACAGATGGGCCGCTCGCTCGTCCGCCTTCCACAGTAATAAAAAAGGACGAACACGAACCTCCCCATCATATTTACTAAATAATTTCCCTATAAGTTCCACGTGATCCTGACCTTACCAAAAATAATTAAAGCCAAATCATGCTATTAAACATTACCTGTTATTATCGCATAATGTGAAGTTAATATTTCGCATGATTTGACGTAGCCAGTAGGTACTGCTGGAACATGTAATATTGTACCGAATAATTACTCATGATGCAATGACTCCTACAACTTATAATTATAATACATGATTTGGGTTGGAGGTTGTATAATACATAAATGGGTATATGTTAAAATTTAAAAATTGTACAGTTGGTCTAGTAGCAAGAACCCTAAAACCAATATGTCTCAGGTTCAAATATCGGGTAGGCGCGAAAATTGTAAATTTTTAGGGGCAGCGCAGACGACAGACTATCCGTGACGCACTTTTTTGCAAATATATGCAGTAACGCACAGACGCGCATAAATCTGTCGCGGATATTTCACAGACTCAACACGACGCACATCTTCGATCATTCTGTCGGCAGACCTAGACGCTCTTTTTAAATGTCTCAGTCGCACAAAACGTCTGTCGTCTGCGCAGCCCCCGAAAAGCTTTTCTGATTAGGAATGACTTCGGGTCTGCCCCTAAATTGCATAGAAGAACCGGCAAGAAACTCGATAGGTACACGTTATTTTATTAACAGCAGAATTTACCTGGGTACAAATAAAACCTACTGCGGTAACCAACCCGCCTGTCAAGCGTGGTGATTAAGGCAAATCAACCCAAAAGACAAGTCTGTGTGTCCTGTGAAAAGGGACACAAGTCGATTTGCTTATAGTAGGTATAGGATCCCGTACTTTTCACAGGACACACAGGGATGTAAAGGAGCGGCCTATCATCTTTTCGCTCCAAGCCAACCTCACCTGCCCGTGGTGCATCCTGCCGAACAACAAACGAGGCGCTGGCAACCGACTGGTTGCGGTATAACCATCACAATTAATTAAAGGCTTAGCTAAATACCACAGACCGATAACGGGTGCAGCGTTATCAGTGCGAGAAGCTACGCCCTGCGATCGCCAACCTGCCTGCCCAGCGATTATGGGTATATCCTCCAGATGTTTGCCCTAAGTGGCGAACAACTGGAGAGGCCTATGTCCAGCAGTGGACTGCAAAAGGCTGATGATGATGATGACACCGAATTATAATTGGGGGAGCCCTATGCCCAGCAGTGGACTGCAAAAGGCTGATGATGATGATGACACCGAATTATAATTGGGGGAGCCCTATGCCCAGCAGTGGACGTATGCAGGCTGATGATGATGATGAAAGTTTAACAGACCGATAAAAGACAAAAGATAGCAAACGTCAAGAAGTATCCTCAAAGCTAAGAGATACTAAAAGACGGCCTGTCATAGCTACCTGACATTATATCCGTCTGTCAAACTTTATCTTGCGATTGAAACATCAGACCTTATAAGAATAACCAGTCTTTTTTTTATAGTAGCTTGACATAATGACTTCCCTACGCCTGATGGAAAGCGAAAGAGAAGCCCAAGTCGCTGTGACAACTGGCAAGTAACTGGTCAGTTACCTGTCAGTTGCCACTGCCATGCCGGCCCAACCCTAGCCCCCCACGAACTCCGGAAACCCTACTCACCGGCAGAAACACGACCCGGAGGTCATTTGGCTGCTGTATTCCATAGGGTGGAGGTCCTTCCCCGGATGTGCAGCTCAATTCGAGCGAAGATTCGCTATGCCCTACCTCTCTTAAAAGTCTGTTTTTATTTTGCTGTGCCGGAAGATAAAACGGTCACGAGAGACGCTATAATGATATGTTGGAACAAACCACAATCCACGCGAGTGAAGCCACGAGAGAAAGCTAGTGTTACATAAACCAAAACATCTCATTCAAATAGACAACAAACAACAGTCTACTGACCTAATTTACAGCAAAAACAGTAGATATAGGGACTTCAAGGAGCGATCTATCATCTTTTTGCTCCAAGCCACCCTCACATACCCGTGATGCATCCTGCCGAATAACAAACGAGGCTCTGGCAACCGACTGGTGGCGGTATAACCATCACGATTGAAGACGTAGCTAAATATCACAGGCCGGTGACGCTGCTGCCCGTGGGAGCGAAGAGCTACGCCTTGTGATCGCCAACCCGCCTGTACAGGGTGGCGATTAAGGGTAAAGCTTTTAAATGTTTGCCCAATGTGGCGAACTACTGGAGATGCCTATGCCCAGCAGTGGACTGCGATAGGCTGATGAAACCTCAAGGAGACTAGCCAAGTCGGCAAAAGATATTAAAGTGCACAAGTGTGGGCAAATGCAGATGCAGTTTCTGTTTTACTCTCATAATCCGATGAGACTATTGTTCAAGATGACCGGAGTTAGATCAGGTACAGGACCTACGGCTTAACTTAACGGTACTAGAACACCTTAGTATTTGTGGTTTCCGGTTTAACCCCAAGCCATGCCACGCTGGGCCACACAGCGCCGTCTAGTCCCAAACTAAACCGAAGCTTGTACTAAGAAAAAAAGAATTTACATTAAAAAAAAATATTATGCATACAGATGAATTGAGAACCTCCTTTTTCGAAGTCGGTTAAAAAGAAGTTTACTCTCATAATGCCATCGTACCATCGTACATACGTCATACATAAGTACCTACTAATTACCTGTATGAATGAGTCAGACCTTTCTACTCAAAGTTCAATATTTAATCACGCTTTTGCATTAGGTGACGCAGTTCTCGACTGATCTTTGATCTTTCAGTGATGTATGCAAAACTCTACAGGTGGTAATTTTACGCCTATTCAGCCATTAAATTCAATATTCATTAACACTTGAGACCTTTTAATAAGACACGTATTTAGCGTACGATTACGTAATTGCTTTATTAAAATTAGAGTTGTTATTTTGAGAAAGATCGTGAGGTGCGGATGGCGTCTATAAAATAATTATATTTTATAGATGTAGGTGCTTTATTGAACAAATAACCGAGATAAAATAATAAGAATAGATAATTAATTAAATTTTAATAAATATCTGTCAAAACCATAGGATATCACGTACTTAATTATTATATGTACGATAAATGAATGGGTAATTTATAATTATTAGTAATTTACATATTGAAAGTGAGCCAACTTATTTAATACTAGCCGATGCCCGCGGCTTGGCCTGCGTGAACATCAGTTTATCATAAGGAGCTTCTCCTCTCTTAATATAATTTACTTTGTCTTTAATTTTATCACATGCACTTACGAGTTGGCGCTTGTTGAAGATAGATTTGATTTGAGGCCCAGATATCTGTAACATAGGTTGACACATAACAAACACAGTGTTTAAGTACACCACCAGCACGTTAACCTCTGGTTGGATCGGAAGCCATGGCTCTTTGTTCAGAAACCACCAGGTCTTAAGCTAAGATTCCCTTAACTGGATGATATCTAGCGACGTCTCCCTGAACACCAATATATACTATAATGTATAATAGGTGTCCAAAAAGGTAGCCTTTACATTCATCCTACCAGGACGATATTATATCGTCCGCTGGGGATATCAGAGTATTACAGACCAAGGGCTTAACTTGCTTTCTGACGCATAGGAGAGAATTAGCATGCAATAACTGTTATCCCGGTAAATGCTAGAAAAAAACAAAGCCTAAATATCGAATTGGACTACATAGGTCTATGTTTCCATAGCGTACTGATGAGTTGACAGGATTTAAACGGGACCTACCATGCTTACGAACATCCAATCCAAACCATTGCATCATAGAGACATCACGTCGTGATATTATAACGATAGGTAATTAATTGAAAATCGAGTTAGTCATGAGAATCGGACGCGTTGCCAAAGAATGAATGGTGTAACTTAAAATATTTTGCAGCCTTATATGTAGGTATTTTATGTAAGTCATTACGTATAATATGGATAACATATTAAAGCTAAAAAATATTGTAGCACAATAATAGTTAAGACATGCTCATTAGTTAAGAACAAATAGTGGGATCGTTTGATAATTAAAATATCTATTATTGGCGTAGGTTTAAAATAAACTTTAACAAATCGTCCAAAACGAATTTATCATCGGTTGGGAAAGCGGTATCGATAAGATCATCATCATCAGCCTATTGCAGTCCACTGCTGGACGTAGGCCTCTCCAGCTGTTCACTACTTAGGGCCACATCTGGAGGATATACCCATAATCGCCACGCTGGGCCGTCGGGTTGGCGATCGCAGGGCGTCTTCTTGCTCCGGTGACGCTGCTGCCCGTCATCGGCCTGTGGTATTTAGCTACGCCTTCATTTGTGATGGTTACAGCGCCACCAGTCGGTTGCCAGCGCCTCGTTTGTTATTCGGCAGGATGCACCACGGGCAAGTGAGGTTGGCTTGGAGGGAAAAGATGATAGGCCGCTCCCTTCCATCCCACGAACGAAAAGATACGTGCAAGAAACTTTAGTTGTTCTTTTCAAAAGAATAAATATTAATTTTGACCGCGTCATACATGTGACTAACAAACTGTAGCATTAGCCATTAAGTATTGACATAAAAGTATGACGGTGATGACAGTGTGGCAACTGACCAGATTTGGTTACTTGTCTGTTACTTTTTGCTGCGACAAAAGAGCTGCAGCGATTTGAGCTGGACGAGGAATAGGTCTGATCTAGACTTACAGATGCGAATTTCTCATGCTACCTACCGACAATTCTAACTATCACGATGAGAATCCACAAAGTTACGACACGCACACCAATTTGTTCACCTATGACACGGATCAGACGTAGGAAATACCGTATTAAACAGTCATTTGTGGCATCCAATGGCTTACATAATTAATAATTGTGTGTTTTTGCAACGGTTGAAAGCGGTCAAGAGTATTGAACCTATGGTATAATTTTGTAGGTAGTGTCGTGTTATAAGTAGGTTTAATAAGGTTTTTGAGTTTGTTTAAGTAGTTTTTTTTGCTTATTAGAGACTAGTTGCAGCCCACGGCTGGGCCCGCGTGAATATTGTCAATTATAAGAGACGTCAAAAGCAGTAAACGATGTTTATATTTTTTAACAGAGGGAGCAAGCGGCTCCCTGATAAACGATCCCTTCAACCTATAGACACCACAATAGTAGAGGAAAATCATAAATGCCTGGTCGGGTTATTTAAGGACACGCCCTTCCCAAATATGAGCCTGGGTATTGTGGGAGACTAACAGCGTTGGCAGTAAAAGCCTTAGTTTGAGATCAAATGTTTGGCATTACCTATTGTGTTTCGCATTTGCATACAAACTTATTCATAAGATTATATTATTACTTATTAAAATTATCTCATAATATTATATTCCCAATATCTGCCCAGAAGTAACAATAAAAACTTGAAATAAATTAGCGCAATTATGTTAAATACACGTGTATAAAAAACAGTTTCTATTGTGAAGTATCACAGGCAATCATCTTGTCAAAACACAGACAGTGCAAAGAATAATCAGTAAAGAAATAGCATAAATATGAAGTCATCTTAAATCCGAAGTTATGTAATCATCGGAATACTCCAGATCAGTTGATGTACAGTGAGATTAATCTTTCAGGCCAGCATGGCGGTGGCAACTGCCAAGTGATTTGTTATTTAGACGTAAATTATTATGGAGATGTAAGGGAGCGACCATCATCTTTTCGCTCAAAGCCACTCTCACTTGTCCGTAGGGCATGTTGCTGAATAACAGACGAGGCTCTGGCAATCGACTGGTGGCGGTATAACCACCACGACGCGCCTGACCAACGTAGCGATTATGGGTAAATTTGATACCACAACCCGTCACCCGTTACCCGTGTTTGCCCAAAGTGGTGATGATCTGGAAAAGCCTATTTCCAGCATTGAACTGCGATAGGCTGATGATGATGATTAAATTTTTATGCACTAATGTTAAAGTTATCTTCACCTTACAAATGACTGGAAATATGTACCTTTTTTTATAGTGTCTCGACATAATGGCTTCCCTACGCCTGATGGAAAGCGAAAGAGAAGCCCAAGTCGCTGTGACAACGTGCAAGTAACTGGTCAGTTACCTGTCAGTTGCCACCGCCATGCCGGCCCAACCCTAACCCCCCACGAAGTCCGGAAACCCTACTCACCGGCAGAAACACGACCTTCGAAACCATTTCGTTAACGTGACCCGAACCTCGTCTGTATCTTATGATAGAGAGACGATAGTAATGTATACTCACTGGCATTCAATTAACTGTGCCCTAAGCACGAAAGCAGGTGTATTTCACATGTCCATAGAAGGTACCATTACTTTAAAAAAGCTCCCCTCTGACCTTTTCGAATCACTTATGCGAGTAGGGTAAAGGCACCAGTGGCCAGCCGGGGACCAGTGGTCAGCCTTTTGAGTCGTTTATTGGTCGTAAATATCAGGTATATTCGTTTTAACAAATCTCGAGTGTTTAAATAGAAACTCTGATTACTCATTGATCACTACATCACACGACAGACGCGGTGAGGGATCGAGGGGAAAAGAAATAAGTACTCGTTCAAATTTGTCGGCAAGAGCAGAAGTGTATGTCCGCCATATTTTTTATTACACTTGGTGTTCTCCTAAGAAGTACGAAAAACTATTTTAAAAGTATATAACTATTAGTTTTTGTTCACAATTGGTTTATTTATTAGTTTATCTATTAACTGGCATTGTATTTTAACGAAAATATCACCATTTAACTCATAAATTCAGGGGGCTGTTTACTGGGTACCACTTTTTTCCAAAAAATCCAGTGTCCAGCCTCCCGCGGCTGACCACTGGGTTTTTCATAGTTAGAGTAAAAGCCAGTATTCGGCCGCATTTGAAATAACGGATCTATGCGGCTGGCCACTGGATTTAGCGTTTCCAGTACTCAGCCATCAACCTTGAGTGTATGAGAAATAAGGTTGAGTTTACAATGTACGTAAGTATTGTTTGAATAGTGGTTTTTTTATGCCTGTTACGCACTTACTCAGGCTTATATGAGTAAAATATATGTTTATTAAATTAATTCAATAGGTATTGACTACACTTACATAATTTTACTTTCTTATTTGTAGCAAAATGCCGAGACTAATACACAGATACCCTACGGAAAAACTCACTTATTTCCATGAAAGCCGTTCGAAACGTAATGTCGGTTAGGGAGGCTAGCAGATCGTTTGGTGTTCCTCGAGTACCTACGAGTTACCTACGAGTACCCACGAGTTACCTACGAAGGCCCAAGGAAAATGGGTCCAGACTCGGTTCTTAATAAAGCAAAAGAACTTACCTTGAACTTAACTTACTTATCTTGGATTAAGAACTTAACTTACTTTAGCACTAGTCTGGTTTGTGTGGTACACTGTGTCTAAAAATGCATCTGCGTGTTGACGTACACCTACTTCTTCACTAGATTACTAATTAGAAAATGAACATTTAATATAAGTAACGGATTATTTATTGTCATCTCTTTCGAGAGTAGATATTTTGTAATAATTCAAGGCAATTTCGTGTCGTAAAACTAGTACTCTTAAGTAAAATACATAATTATTCGATGAAGAATATTTATAGTTGCTTTTAATATAAATATATGTGATTTTGGTCTCATTTTACTAAATAGTTTTAAAGGCCGAGTACTGGGTACACTAAGGCTGATTATTGGATTTTGGCGGCTGACTACTGGAGAAAAGTGCCATTTTTACTTTTCATTTAAATATAACTACAACAAAGAATATTGTTGCTTTTTGTTATGTCTTATTTTGAATCTTTAATAAACGTTTAATCAATCCACGTAATTCGTTTGTTTATCCATCTAAACCTGTAGAAATGCCGACCATTCAAACTTCAAAAAGCCGATTTGAGGCTGACCACTGGTGCCTTTACCCTATGTGACTTACCCAACATAACTACTAGAAAACACGATCGCAGCATAAAATTGATACGAATGAGTTGCGTGCCATCTTAACTTTTTATTAATTATTTAATTACGTTATATAATTTAGAACTCGTTTGTTTAGTCCTTGTGCTATCCAATTAATTATTATGTGTGTTAATTTTAACATAGATTGTGTGTTTAGATAAAGCGCAGGTCAGCAAAACTATATTTTTAATTACATGACAAGCATGGCGAACCATTTCGTTGCCTTTCATTTTAGGGGTGAGAGCCTTTTCGCTCTATCAACAGGACGGTGATGACGACAAGGCCGGCCTGGCTATCATCGTAGTCATTTAAAAAAAAGAGTCTTTCATTTGATTATAATATTTGGATTAAATGACTATCCGTGTCAATTTGAAGTTTGAGTTTTTCAAGAATTCAACATTATCGCCATCATCAACCTGGAAACCTGGCCTGGTCACCATGCTTGGCACCTAATATCCATACGTACCTATTTATGGAGATATTATTTTTATTAATGGCAACCAGTGTACCTACTGCGGTCACCAACCCGCCTGCAATGCGTGGTGACTTTGGCAAATCCCCCCAAATGACAATGTGATTGAAGAAGACCTATGTCTTATCAATTAAAGCCCTATTAAACAGACTCACTAGCTATCAAACAAAAAAAGTTTCATTCTAATCCGTCCCGCAGTTTCCAAGATTAGCGTGAAAAAAAAAACAACGTCCCGCAGTTTTTTTGTGATTCTTGATCTCTGTTTCTTGATCCCTAAGTTTTTTGTAAAACATTCAATGTACAGACACACTGCTTTATTATACCTACTACTACTTTAAAGACTAACATCTTTACTGTTAGTTAGTAATATTGTTTATTGCACAAAATAAGGACACACATCTTGTGGTACAATCTAGGCGGTCTTATCGCTAGAAAGAGATCTCTGTTTTACTATATGTATTGATTTAAGAAGATGTCCCGTTAGTTATACCTACGCTAATTCACATTGAAATCACGACGTTCCCACAAAAGGCGTACGCGATATCAATGGGCACAACTCGGCACGATATTTTGGCTATAAAGAGCCTCCTTGGCGTCACGAATCTGTTAAATTGCGATCTAATGATAGTTTAGCGTTATTTATGTCAATGCTTCATCTTGATGCAAGCATGCGTCCGATAGTAATAAGTCTAGGATACCTACAACTATTTATGACGATGTGTTAGAGCCATATGGTTAAAATAGAAGTTGTATTGATTTGTATAAAGAAAAGACCTACGCGCCTTCATTTTGGCGAAATTGTTAACTAAAACAAGGCACAGTCCGAAAGGTCCGGGTTCGCTTCCATATAGAGTTAATACAGAAAATGAGCTTTTCTAGCTTATTTGGTGCCTAATCATATTAGAGTAATCTTCAGTTTGAGTTCACAAGCTAGAGTGAAATGGTTAGTCTATTCAATGTATAGTCGGTTCAGTGTGGCCAATTATTTTTTAATTAACTTTACATTTATTTATGAACTTTGTCTACTACTACTTACTACTTTTAAAACCAAACATGTTTTAGAAACAGTCTGTTAAATCTTATTTACGTCACCATGCTGTAGTTTTCACACACAGTTTGAACAAAATTATGATAACGCTATGATCGATGCCTAAGAAAATTTATATTCATGGCCTTATTTAAATGCACCTACTTAGAACCATTAAACAAAAGCCTGAGGGCCGAAGATGTGCCGATAATTATAATTGCCCAACCTTATAATGATATGTTGAGTATAATACGCTTCACACTTTCCCTGTCACTGTGTGACCGGTAAATTACACGACTTTATAGCAACACTTAATTGGCTAATGCACGCCCAAAAACATTGTATTTTCTCACCTTTCAATGATTTGAGAGTAATTTTGGTGCATTAGTGTACGGTGCGCCTACGCAAGATTTGACAGGCTAATAGCTGTCTGACCCACCACCAAACCATGGTGAATAAACTATTAACGAACAGATAGACAGTTTGTAGCCAAATTGTTCTTGTATAGAGCTTAGTGGCTTCAGTCGCCTGATGGGAATCTGTACCTAGGTACAATTTTTTTTATATAGTACATTAGCACGTCAAAATGACTGCGTCCTGCCTGATGTTAAGCAAACGACGAAGCCCAAAAAGTGTAAGCGATCCTCATCACACATGGTTAGTGCAACGCGGATCGATCACACTATGACCGCCTGCATAAGTGCCGTTTCACGCCCCGTTTAAAAGACCCAAGACTAGAAGAGGAAGGGAACACGTGTGCTGGAAGAGAGTTCCATTCCACAGCCTAATTGTACGATACTATGTACAGCCCGCGAGAATGATAAATTTTTATAAATCGTTTGCCTATAGTATGTCAATCTGGTGTTAGGCATAGGCTGCACACGGCAGTAAAGGAAACGAATAGAAGCGGCTACACTGACGGTTTTTGGCGACTGATTTTTATTACGAACTTAAGTTGACTGACTGAATTTAAGTTACATTTTTGTTGAATGCCTAGCGGGAAAAGACTGGGCACAAAGTCGTAAATTTATGGTGTATATTCGCGGATTTAAACCGTATGCGTGCATCTCGTAGTACGGCCTAATCCTAAGAGCTACTTTTATTACTCATCTATTCATTCATCGACTAAGTAGATATCCCACTAATATTATAAACGCGAAAGTTTGTTTGGATGGATAGATAGATGGATGGATAGATGGATGGATGTTTGTTCCCTTTTCACGCAAAAACTACTGAACAGATTTTAGTGAAACTTTACACGAATATTGTTTATGCATCAGATTAACATATAGGCTATAAATTACAACGATTCATCAATTTTTTCATTTAGAATTTCGGGAAAATATGTTACGGAATGATTAAAAACTTTTTGAATACACCATAGATACTGTCATTTCTTGACTTTGTCAGCGAAATTATCAATTTGACATGACAGGTACTGATATCGAGGTAGGCAAATATGGAAATTCGCCACCAATAAGTACAAATAATTGTGAATTAAAATTGTGCGGCTTATTTTCGGAATGAAATTCTTCGGAAAATACTATATGCAAATTGCTATAACTGAAAAGACGACCAACGTAAAGGGATAACCACCGGCGTTGTCTACTAGAATATTGCTCAGTTTCAGAGGCACCTCATTCAGCAACAAATTGGAACAAACTTTAGGAATAAAATTGTGTACAGTCAAAACAGATCTAGCATAACCCGTAAACAAGGCGGCCTGCATCTGATGATGAATCACAGTGACCAAGAACCAAAAACCTTACTGCAATCTCAGAAGGCTCACAACGGGCCACATGTCTAGCTCGGATGCGACGAAACTGCGATCAGTGTATGCTTAATAAATATTTTTCTAATCCAAATTGTAATTTCTGTCCTCAATATACTAATATTATAACATTTCAACCTAATAAAATCGTTTTATTTCCGCATTTCGGAAGAAAATAACGCTTTGAAGTTTAAGATTCATACACCGGCCAAGTGGTCGCTTTTTGGTCGGCGTGATACTTAAAACCTGTGTACTAACATGTACAATTATTGTACATAGTTAGGTACCACCTATAATTAAAAAATCTTAATTTTATCGGTAAATAATTTTCACATTATATTCTTAGGGATGCTCAGTATAAAGAAAAATCGATATGACATAAAGAATAAGCGTGGCTTCTCAAAATATGTTCATACACAGGATATCCAGATTCTGTTTTAGTTGTATAGATATAAGATTATTAAACGCACTTATTTTCCAAAAAGTAATAATAATAATAATAAGCCCCCTAAAGTCTAACCTTACGTCCGAGCTTGACCATCTAAGCCACGTGGGGGGCGGACACCTGCAACCAACTTACTATGCAGGTGACCAACAGGGCAATAGCGAAACCCTTATGGAGACATGAGTAATAGACGATATAATTTGCGGCCGCTGCCCGGGGGTCGCCGGGGCGCATCTGGAGCCGATGCTGGATGCTCCAGCATACGATCCATCGGCGATGAGGGGTTGAACAGGCGGACCCCCATCGAACAATATATGACAGCCGACCAATCTCCCCGCTCAATATCACCCGAATCTCTCTTCCCTTCATTACCCTCCTCACCAGCCTCCTATCTGAATACCCCGACAGACGTATATCTGTCCCCAACTTCTTCTACCACCGAATCTTTATCAACACCGTTTGCGGATGTTGTGCAGCAGGCACGTGTCGCCGACCAACCTGCACCCGCCGCAAGGGGTCCACGTACTCGCAAGAAATGGTCTAAAGACATGAACATATTTATCTTGCGCACATATTTCTTAATTACCAATTTAGAGGCAGATACTAAAAACTATCTTACAGAATTACACGCGAAATTTACACAAAACTTTCCTGAAATGCAAGCGAACAAACAAAGACTGGGATGTCAACGAAGGGCTATAGTTAATAATAACCTGTTAAGTACTGAAGAGATAAATGAAATTCGAACTGACATACAAGCACAAATTGACAGAGAGGGAACATTTCAAACAACTGTTAGCCAAAATACACAGCAAAGAATGAGATGGAACGATCGAATCAATGAAACAATAATCCGTGGCTATTTTACAATAACAGATTTGGAAACTAACCTAACAGCTTATAGGCCTCGGTTACATGCATACGTCACAACACGACACCCTGAAATAGGACACATCTCTGAGCAACGCATCGCTGACCAACGTCGAGCCGTTGTCAATAACAAAATGTTATCTGAACAACGAATACAGGAAATACGACATGAAGTAGCTAACCAAATACACAGTTTTACTAACCCGTTTATACATACAGAAACAGACGCAGACCAAAACTCATTGAATGTACCTAATGACTTACTATACCACACGCCACTCAGCCCAGTAGATACACATAATAGTTTACCAACACAGGATCCTGATACTCAAGACATTCGAGAGTTTTCAAACACTTCAGAAACACCACAAACAACGCCTGAAGAAGTGATACCATTCGAATTTAAGCAGATAGAAACTACTTTTCTTGACGCACTGGAAAAATTTAAACACAGCGACCCAACAGTAAAACCGTATATCCCCAAACAAAAGACGTCAAAAAAGTTCGCACAAATAGTAAATTTCATTAATATATCAATACTTACGAAATATTTAAAAGAAAATGATGACTTTTGCACAACACATCATAAGATATACTGTGCAGCATACACTGCTGCAATACATAATGGGTCTAAAATATATACACATGACACAAATTACACACAAAACACCAACAAATTACCAATATGGCAAATTCGCCTCCAACGCAGGATAGATGACTTAAGAACTAACATATCTAGACTTACAGAATTCATTAACGGCAATAACAGTAAATCACTTAAAAGACACATAGATTTGATTAAAGCTCACTACAAAGTCCATACCAAACATGAAGAAGGAAATACCGAACTATCACATTTTATGGATACCCTCAAACAAAAATTAAGTGCATTAGCTAGCAGACTGCGAAGATATAAGCAAACCACACTCAGAAAAACTCAAAATAAACAATTCAACTCTAACGAGAAATTATTTTACCGCACACTAAATAATGACACTCAAACAAACCTGAACACATCTACAAACTCGGATACACCGACAGCAGAAGAGTTACACAAATTTTGGTCAGACCTTTGGTCAGAACCCGTAGAACATAAAAGTAGTGAATGGATAGAAAATGACAAGCAAAACCTATTTAATTTACCCGAAATGTCATTTCAAGAGATCAGCTTAGATCTTTTGCAGTCAGTCATAGCTAAAACCCACAATTGGAAAGCGACAGGTTCCGACAAAATCCATAATTATTGGTTTAAAAAATTCTACAAAGCTCATCCGTTTTTACTTACCCACATTAACAAATTTATTGAAAATCCTGACACAATGCCACAATTCATATCTACAGGAATCACATACATGCTACCTAAAACTAAAGATAATCTACACAATCCGGCAAACTACAGACCTATAACATGCTTACAAAATATTTACAAAATTATAACTTCTTGCTTATCACACCTCATTTATAATCACACAGAAACCCACCAGATTTTGGCAGAACAGCAAAAAGGCTGTCGAAAGCAAAGCCGAGGCTGTAAAGAGCAACTTACTATCGACGCAATAATATCTAGACAGGCACTTAGACGAAAAAGAAATATTTACACTATGTACATCGACTATAAAAAAGCATTTGACTCTGTACCACACTCTTGGCTCATATACATACTACAACATTACAAAATTCACCCAACCATAGTACAGTTTCTACAATACACCATGAAACACTGGTCCACAAAACTAAAACTACAAAATCAATTTGAGACCGACTTTATTACCATCCGCAGAGGCATATTCCAGGGAGACTCTTTAAGTCCGCTCTGGTTCTGTTTGGCACTTAATCCTCTTTCAGCACTTCTTAATAACAGTAACAACGGCTACAAAGTTAAGCATGACGACACCAGCTTCACCCTATCGCACTTGATGTATATGGACGACATCAAGTTGTTCGCCAGTAGTATGTCAGAAATAGAAAATCTTGCGAAACTCACAGAAACCTTTTCCTCTGATATAAACATGTCTTTTGGTATCGATAAGTGCAAAATTCAATCTGTACATAGGGGAAAAATCGTACACAACACATATCTCATGGACACAGGAGAGATTATTGACCCAGTAGATGATATATTAGGTTATAAATATTTAGGCTACAACCAAACCCGACAAATCCACGAAAAACACACAAAAGCAACTATCACAGAAAAATTCAAAACCAGATTACACAAAATATTAAATTCACACTTAGATTCAAAAAATACTGTTAAAGCCATAAATTCATTTGCCATACCTGTTCTCACGTATTCATTTGGAATTATTCATTGGTCACAATCAGATCTCAAAAAACTACAACGAACTATCAATACACACATGACAAAATATAGAAAACATCATCCCAGAGCTTGCACACAGAGACTGACATTACCTAGACACGAAGGTGGCCGAGGCCTTATAGATATTCAAAACCTCCACAACAGCCAAATAACTAACCTCCGTTTATTCTTCCATAACAAAGCACAAAGCTCGATTTTTCATTACGCAATTACTCATGCAGACACGAAACTGACTCCACTCAACCTCAAGGACCATACACGACAACCCAACGAAACAGTTACACAGGCACAACAAAAACTAGAGGCTTGGCAACTGAAATCCCTTCACGGAAGACATCGCCATGATCTCCTCAACCCTAATGTCGACAAAAAAGCGTCGAACGCATGGTTGAGGAGAGGCGAACTTTTCCCTGAAACAGAAGGATTTATGCTGGCCATTCAAGATCAGACCATAGATACCAAAAACTACCGAAAGCATATCATACGCGACCCTAACTTGCAATCCGACCTCTGCCGTAAATGCCATAGTGCATCCGAGACCATTCAACACATTACTGGAGCTTGCAGATCGATTACTCAAACCGACTATAAACACAGACACGACCAAATTGCTGCAATAGTCCATCAATATCTAGCTTACAAATACAAACTAATTACAGAGAAAACTTCCTACTACAAATACACACCCGAAACAATCTTAGACAACGCACACTTCAGAATGTACTGGGACCGAACCATCATAACTGACAAAACCATACACCATAACAGGCCAGATATAACACTTTACAATAAAGTCAATAAAACAGTTTACCTCATCGACATTGCAGTACCCAACACACACAATTTGACACTCACAAACACAGAAAAGCTCAGTAAGTACACAGACCTCGCCATTGAGCTTAAAACACAATGGCGAGTAGATACCGTTAAAACCGTCCCAATTATTATCTCATCGACTGGAGTAATACCAAACACTTTACACGACAACCTAAAAACCCTCGATATTCACCCTCTCACTTTCCTTCTTCTCCAAAAAGCCGCTATTTTAAATACTTGTAGAATTGTACGTAAATTTCTCACACTCGACTAGCTCCTTCTCAACCAAATAGGTATTTACCATAATTTTCTTTTCGTTTTGGCCACAAGCCTGCGAAATTGAATAATCCCCAGAAATGGGAGCAAATATAAATACAAATCAATAATAATAATAAAATCTTTATTTATTCTCTCACATAGTTATAAGTACAAAATAAGTATCCGTATTTCTATATTGTATGGGAGTGACCTATCACCTTTTCACTCCAAGCCTTCCTCACCTGCCCGTGGTGCATCCTGCCGACCAACAAACGAGGCTCTAGCAAACCGACTGGTGGTGGTAAAACCATAACGATGGAAGGCGTAGCTAGATATCACAGGCCTATGACGGGCAGCAGCGTGACCGGAGCGAGAAGCTACGCCCTGCGATCGCCAACCCGCCTGCCCAGGTGGCGCTTATACCCATAATATCCTCCAGATGTTTGCCCTAGGTCACCTAGGTGGCGAGCAACTGAAGAGGCCTGTGTCCAGCAGTGGACTGTAATAGGCTGATGATGATGATGATTTTTATATTAATCAATTTTAAACGTATCGCGCCGACGCCAGCCCTCTCCTGGCCGAAAATCGGCCACAATGACCATTCTCCAAGCAGACCGGGCAAGTATGCACGAGATATTGATGTGTACATGTTTATGCCTATACACAAGTGCATTACGTGCGGTTGCTCTGTTTGAAATAATGAGAATTCATAGTAGTAACTAGGTACGTAGGTAAGCACCATATTTGATACCGTAAAAAGACTAATTGACTCAAAAAAAGTGCGGACGCGACATAACAATCTGATGACTGCTGACCCCAGTGGCGCATTATATCGGTTCCCGGTAGGATTCAATGTAGAAAACGAACTTTTTTAGATAACTCGAATAATTCAGGAAGACGTCGCTCTGGATAAGTTATCACCGGAACTTACAGTTAAGAGAACCATAGCTTAAGACCAGGTGATTCCTGAACAATGGGCCGCGGCTTCCAATGGCCAACCAGAGGCCAACATGATGTACCTAAATTGGTTTGTCCTTTTTTTTTTTTAAGAGGGGAATGCATTAGGCACCTTCATGCCGTCTCCGGGGGGAGGCGGCATGGTGTGTGGGACTCACACCTCCCAAAAGGGAGGGCATACCCACTAAACCCCCCTGTGTTGCCAGTGGGCAGCAAGTTGCAGGGACACGGGTAGCGCCGAAGCATACGGCCATATCCCTGCCTGCCCTGGCCAGCCGCAGATGATAAGCGGCCGGCACTCCTGGTCCGGGGAGGGCAAATACCCCTGCCCCCGGATCCGGGGAGCAATAGAGTGCTCCCCGGGACATTGGTTTGTCCTGTGTCAACCTATGTTCAGATTTCTCAGCACTCAAATCGAATACCTATATCTTCATCATCTTTTGAGCATCCATTCGTAAGCGCGTGTGATAAAATAAGAGACAAAGACGCGTACGTACATGATATAATGACAGAGTAAGCTCTTCATGACAAACCGATGTTCACGCAGGCAAAGCCGCGGGCAGCAGCTAGTTTATTATAATTACAAAGATAATAATACTTATAAATTTACCTACCTATAAATAGATAGGTACAAACCTCTATCAAAAGGGGTCACATATCATTACATGACCAATATGACCATGTCAACGAAAATGAAGTCATTATCGGTATGATGGCGAGCTAATAACTCCATCCATTCATCTATAGCTTATCGAGGTCTTGCTCACACGTACCAAGAACATATAAAGTGTGAAAGAGATGGCAATTTGGTGATCTAAATTAATTGGCATGCACATTTGTCACCTGAATGACGGCTACTTGAGTCATAGATCTAATGTGTTGCGGTATTATGGTAATAACGATGTAGGATTAATAAAGAGCATAGATCTAGGCTAGGCTAGAAATAGGCTTCACGCAAATTTTCTCCTCGTAAAATATTATGCAAGGCAAGGGTCACTTCTCTATCTACTTCTTTAAAAAAAGTGGGGGAAATGCATTAGACGCCCACACCGCCCCCATCTAACGTTTACGTGGTCTGTGTAACTCCCTCCCATAGTCCAATCTAATAAAGCCTAATGTGTCTCCCTGTAGGCACCAAGTGGCAGGATACTATTTGTTTTGATCAATTTAAGTATGAAAACTGTTTACGGAATTCAAGATCAGTGAAGGCAGCTTATGTCCAGGTGGACTTTTTTTTAAACATGGTACAAAAAGGTACCTCTATACTTTCCGCTAGGTTTTATTGTAAGTACCTTGCGGAAAGTGATGTCATCCACGAAAGCCACGACACACTCATATTTATCTAATTGATTGACCTATTTTTACTACTTACAATAAATGACCACAGATAGTGTGTCAGTTCATTTGAAGAATTAATTACCCCTTCCAAATTATCCCCTTGGAAATGTAATTTTGTAGGTACCAATTATGTGTTCTTCATCATCATCATCACCAGCCTATTGCAGTCCACTGCTGGACATAGGCCTCTCCACTTGTTCGCCACCTAAGGCAAACTTCTGGAGGATATACCTACCCATAATCGCCTCGCTGGGAAGGCGGGTTGGCGATCGCTGGGCGTAGCTTCTTGCTCCGGTGACGCTGTTGCCCGTCATCAGCCTGTGATATTTAGCTACGCCTTCTATCGTGATGGCTATACCGCCACCAGTCGGTTTGCCAGAGCACCGTTTGTTGTTCGGCAAGATGCACCACGGGCAGGTGAGGATGGCTTGGAGCGGAAAGGTGATAGGTTGCTCCCTTACATCCCCCCTTGAGCCCAGGTGGTCGATGTACAAATTGTTCAGACGCCCCAGTTAGCGTTTGCTCTGTTTAAACGACTTCGTGAACTCTTCATTTCAAAATCACGGCGTTTCCTTGCTCGTAATAATGCCTCTCATTAATTTACTAATAATAACAACTATACTAACGACAGATGCCAAGCGATTTTGAACTTAGCTACATAGACTTTAAAAGCGAAAAGTGCAGCTGATTGCATTGCAAATGCACCGATGACGCAGGTTGCAAAATTGCAGAGACATCCCATACACTTTTACCTAGACGGTATCTGAATAATAAGAGGTAAGGTAATGCCCATATCATGTATGGGTATAATCTTGGATGCAATTTCGCTGTTCTTATAATATGAAGCAATGACGAAGACTTATTAGGGTTTTAAGTAAACTTTGTCGCGGGTAATGATTCTAACTTGAATGTTTGATGCAAAGTTATAGTTCGTTCATCAGAAGGTTTATTTTTAGGGTGACGATACATTTTAATACTTACTTTAAATCTAAAACTATTGTTAGGTCATTTAGCGTAGGTAGGTAAATGCTTTTAATATCAGTAAATACTTTATACGTTTTAAATTTAAATAAAAATAATGTAATCAACAGACTCAATGGCCCAATGTGTAGGGCGTAAAGCGTGGGAGTTTTGAGTTTAGTTCCTGGTCGAGTCACTAAGAACGCGGTTTTATTTTTATTTTGATACGCCCAAATACTTCGGAAAATATAAAACATACTTAGACATCTTTTTTATAAGACCATATTTTATATGAAATCCACAATCGCTAAAATTAAGAACTTCTATCTGTAGATAAAGGACTGTACCTACCTATTTTTTTTTGATACGTTTTAAGTACGAATAAATAAATTAATAGCTTTTAACATCAAACACATTGCTTCTGTTCTTGTATTATATACCGGGTATTAGTAGGTACAACGAATTCAAATAGATACTTATAAGGGTATAGACATTGTACGGACCAAACTCAAAATATGTAGGTATCATCATACCATTACCCCGGTTTTTCCTACGACCTTTCGTTTTTACCAATCGAACTCACGACCCTTGGATGAAAGGAAAGGGTGAACTACTAACCGACTGGTGGCGGTATAACCATCAAAATTGAAGGCTTAGCTAAATACCACAGACCGATGACGGGAAGCAGCGTCACCGGAGCGAGAAGCTACGCCCTGTGATCGCCACCCGCCCGCCTAGCGGGGCGTTTATGTATGTCTATCCTCTAGCTAGATGTTTGCCTTAAGTGGCGAACATCTGGCGAGGCCTTCCAGCAGTGGACTACTATCAGCGGAGTAGCGTGGGTGTCGGCCGCCCGGGGCGGAAGACAATTTTGCCGCCCGGGGGGGAAAACAATTTTGCCGCCCGGGGCGGAAGACAATTTTGCCGCCCTTTTATTTTGAATCGTCAGTGATTCTCGCTGTTGTTTTGTTAGTCATAAACAAAGCATTAAATAAAATACGGGGAATCCCCGCAAGTCGTGGACGGTGTTGGCAGCAGTCGCTACAAAATATCATTCAAAGAAAAGGGATTCCCCGAATCCGTTACAGAATAAGTAATGAAAAATTCCATGCTCTTTTCAATCGGTCCGAATTAGTAGTTCCGATAAAAATATGAAATGGTTCAAATATTTTTTTTTATTTAAATTAGTATGGATAGATTATAAATTGTGAAATTTTGCCGCCCCCTAAAATGTGCCGCCCGGGGCGGGCCGCCCCCCCCGCCCCCACTACGCTACGCCGCTGACTACTATACGCTGATAATGATGAAGTACCAAATGATTTCGATGTTATGACACAATTTATGGCAGCTTATACATTTACATACAATAAAATAGGTAACTTAACTTCGTACAACAAGTCATTAGGGATCGAATAACTATTCATTCCTTAATGACGCTCACGAGAAACATTTCAACTGTCACTTACCAGGCGTGTCTCAATGCAGGTACGTGGATGCGTGCAGTACGACTCTCATGTTGCATGCGCAAACGCATTATTTGTTAGTTGCACTGATCCTCACTCGACACTTGACACTCGTCGCGGGACATAAGATTGCGCTTTTTACACAGAGCAATTAGGATAGACCGTAGACGACTACGTTTGATTTTCCATGTTATTTGATGTCTAAAAATATGTCTAATAATAAAATCGCACTTGTTTGAGAATTCATAACAAAATTATTTTGCAAAATGAGATCGCGATAGAATTGATGAATCTCGGGAATTTTTCATGTTCGCGGAGTAATTTTTTAACATTGTTTCAATGATGGGTGATGCAGCAATATCGACCCAAAACAAACATTTGCCGTCATGCCCGTGGTCATGGTCATGCCTATTTGCTTAGGCTTTCTTTAACAGTACGAACGACAAAGATAATAATATTTTGTTTGATACGTGAGTGACATTGATACAAGGAAGCTGCTTTAAAAGAAAAATGCTTTTAAATAAAATCAAAAATCAACGCTAAAATATTATAAGTGTCCCTAAGTACCTATGTTGTGTCCCTACGTCCCATGTCAGATGGTAGTTCATTATGTATTATTATGTATTATTATTTATATGTATATTGATAGCTTACCTCACCCTTTATTTTTCATTTATCCTCTACCCTAAGGTTGTCTGGAAGAGATCGCTTATAGCGATAAGGCCGCCTAAATTGTGCAACAAGTGTCTATAATGCCTAGATTTAAGTCAAATGTATGGTGCGCAATAAAGTATATCTATCTATCTATGTTAAAAGTTTTCTTTCGAATGTTCCCCATTATTTTCTCTTCAAGGTTGGTTTAAAACGAAAAATTTTACAATAAATAACTAATCATTTCGTAGGTAAATGAATGAATAATAAAGCGAGTTAGGTACCTATTATTGTAAGGTACTTGCTTTTTCTCAGCTACATAGCAGCATTTTAAGGGCCCAGCATTAAGCTTCAGGATTATGCATAGCTCAAGCATATTCTACAAATGCACGTAATTTAGACACATGTGAATGTATGAGAAAATCTTTACGATGATTTAAATGATTCCCACGTTTCCCTAACGGTTTCCAAATATTATCTACCTACATGTTTATTTACTAATACACATTTGCAATCAAAGGAATTAATAATAATGTTTTATTTATTTAAAGTAGAGAATTTGAAAGGGATGTAAGGGAGCGACCTATCACCTTTTCGCTCCAAGCCATCCTCACCTGCCAGTGGTGCATCCTGCCGAACAACAAACGAGGCTCTGGCGAACCGACTGGTGGCGGTATAACCATCACAATAGAAGGTGTAGATAAGTATCACAGACCGATGACGGGAAGCAGCGTCACCGGGGCGAGAGGCTACGCTCTGCGATCGCCAACCCGCCTGCCCAGCGTGGCGATTACGGGTATATACTCCAGATGTTTGCCCTAAGTGGCGAACAACTGGAGAGGCCTATGTCCAGCACTGCAATAGGCTGATGATGAAGTAGAGAATTTGAAACATTTTGTTTTTAGAGACTTCTTAGTTTAGTCTATTGATTTGTTAGATACTGAAATGAATAAACCGTGTCCGGCACTTTCTCTAGCTGAAGGTTGTCTCGAAGAGATCTCTGTCTGTAGGTCTGATCTTTTGTAGATGTTTGTATATTGTGCAATAAGATAAAGATATCTATCTATCTACCAAAATTTGATTTGTTTATCTGCTTTTAAAAAAGGGCCTGATACATATGCAAAGAATGGTTTATATTTAACTACGATGGTTTACCATCACTTTTCACACATACAAGAGACGGATTCTATAGTTGATTCTATTGCCACAGTTTGGACTTTCTGTCTAATGATTTAATGATAATTATCATGTGAAAAGGACAGTACAAAACCAATAAGTAGAAAAACATGGTATTTTTAAAAGTATTAGGATATTAATAAAAACAAACACATATTGATATAAAATTTAATTGGCGAGTCGTAGGTAAACTCATCCATATAGCTAATAACAATAAAATATACAATATTAATCGCATTAAGTGATTATTAGGTATACGCAGTTACAATACGCTGACTCGAGTTGCGTTGCAAACAATTCCTATTTTCATTTGCAACCAACATCCACATTTTACATAACATCTTTCCCATTGGAGTATGGAAGCCGAAAATACAAAAATATTAAATTCCGTTACACGCCTAACATGTTATTGCTAAATACAATAATTGAATATTAAATAATATATGAACATAACATAATTATGTCTAATGTTTATAACTAATTTATGGTAAGGCATTGCTTAAAAAATAAATTCATGGAAATATGTATTTCGCTGAATTTCTATCGACAGTCGTGCTAAAGAAGAGCATGCGAAATAGTCTTAATATAGATGAGTCTAAGTTCAGAGTACCAAATCTTTTATATCTGCAATGGCCCATTGTATAGGCGTAAGGGTCAAGATTTAGATCTTTAGGAATCTAAAAGATCAATTATTTAGAGCATATTTATTTGGTATTTAATTCGTTTACTAACGTTATGTATTTGACTCATCCAATGTAATAACGTCGACATATGAAAAGATATTAAAAATTCAACATACAGTATTTAAGCTCTCATGAGATTCCTTGTGTAATTTCTACATCTATCTATAACTGCTTTATAATTTTAGCACCACTAACTTAAAGAAGGCAGATTAAATTTTAATAGGTGGGAATCTGTGCCGAATTTGTGAAAAATTGCAACCAACGCCCGAAAACTACAAATTATACGATTACAAGTCATTGTTATTTTAGTTTTTTTATTTTTACAATATTTTGAAACTTTGGCAAAACCTTATATAAAGTGCCTTTCTGAAATTAAAATCCATGACGTTTACTCTTATGATCACTGCTAAAGAAATATTAGCTTAGGTACCTTTAGGTTAGAATGTGTGTTGAATTACTTATTTAGACATGTTTAAGACTTGTCGATAACTTTTTTAAACAAACATGTTATCTAGAGCACCTACAGATTTTTATTTTTTATTACAATACCTACATACAAATATTAAACAAAAAGTACAACAGTACGTTAGAGGTATATTTTATTAAATAATTTAAAATTAACAAACAAGACATCATTTTCTTTATTTCCAACATTTTAAACTTAATTTCGAAGTGATAGTTGTTCTTTCTAAGAAAAGATCCACTTTAACTTTAGTCAAAAAAATTAAAAAAATTAAATGCATCATAATGTGGAAAATATTGTTATTTCATTACTCATTCATCAACGTTTTTTCAGCACTAAATGCATTTAAGATAAGGGTACGAAATATTTTCATAACTTAACAATATGTTTTCTGAACAACATTGTCATACACTGTCTGAAGAAAGGAAAGTTCTGGCAAGACGCCAATAGATAGCTCTTATCAAAACAGTTCACAGTCCACAGTAAATACCAGTAAAACGACAATAGATGGCGCTTATCTACATCGCGATGTCGCAACTTGTCAACACATTCTAACCTAAAAGTGGTCAACTTTAACAGCAACGGTATTCAAAGTAGTCGTGCCTGGTATGTGTATCTGGTCCCAGTCCGTGCTGAGATGGGCCTCAGTGTCTGTCGCTTTGATGGTGAGGCCCAGCGAGGGGACGGCGTTGGCGCAGTGCGGGAGGCGGAGGGTCACAGGCTTGAGGAACACCAGGCCTTGGGGGCCGCACATCACGAGCGGGGAGAGCATCGCTTCACCTATAGTTAGAAGGAACGGTTGAGATATTTTGATTGCTAGATGTATCCTGAGTGATGGAATAAGTTTACGTTTATTTATTTTCTACTATAAAAACTCAACTATCCTATTTGACACAATGTAAGTGCAATATCTACGTACAAAATATTAAAGATTTTTTGGATATAGGTACAATTTTAACATGTTGCTTATCATCTGAGATAAAGTAAAACAAAGACATAAAGAAAAGTCGTAAAGCTTTTTCTTCATAAAGCTAGGACACTAAGAACATATTTCACAATATTTTCAATGAAATTCCAAGTAAAATGTAAAGAAAAACTTATTCACACTCAGAACACTAAAATTATGTTATTGATATTAACAATCGTGAAGTTAATTTATTGCAAGAAAAAAGTATTAGAAATATTTAAAGTATTTTTTACATAAAGTTTTAGGAATGAAGACTTGTTCAATATTAATGTGCGATCACTTCTGAGAATCAGTAATGATTTGATTGATATAGTGGGGTAAAGTGAAGTTATACATCAAGTGGTACAAAACTCAACACACAAACACAAATCGCATTTTTAAGGCAAATTGTTAAACAAGCAAGCACACACAAACATAAAGACGATGTAAATGTTTTGTAGCTGTTATGTAGAAGGAGATAGTGAGACGAGTCTGCGACAGATGGCAATCACATTACATTAGCAGCACATAGATAAAAATAATTTAATAGGAAGTATAGGGATGAAACTAACGCATTTAATAACTCTTTCATTAGAAATAAGAAAATAGGGTGCCAGAAACTTTTTAGATATGACAGTTATAAAGGCTTCTTATAAAATAACTGTTAGTGTTGTGGGTGTTTTTAATGGTATATTTCTTGATTCTGTATACCTATAATATGGAAGTATCAAGTACTACTTCCATGACCTATTAGGTATGCTATCTAATTTCAGAATTAATCAAAAACAATGGAAGAAAAATCAAATAACCAAACTGTCAAAAATGGCCAGCGAGTAATTTATCAATCAAATTGGTCCAACAAATCCTCTTCATGATAAATTAAAAAAAAAAGAAGCATCTATAAAGAAGACAAAATACACACTCAATGGAAAACAAAACAAAGTGCAACAGTACTAGAACTATCACTTGCACATATGTACACAGTGCACAAAAACTGCTAGCATCTCTTCAACATACTGATTAGATAGTCGGCTGTATGTAGCATAACCTCCGCCTCCGTCTCTCCTCGACTTCTAAGTACGAGTGTATTGTGTGGTAGAAGCTGCGTATTAAATGTAAAACACTGTTTTAGACCTTAGTTAGTTATGATCAGTAATGGATTCATTAATAAACATGCTGTTTGTGACAATGTTATTGGTTGGTGGGCATGCTGAAAACTTGACTTGAAAGATATTGGGCATATGTATATCGACTTATGTGATTCTTTTATGTTGTTTAAAGCCCGGTTTTGATGACAGTTTTGTTTTAAACTGTCTTTTATTTCATTAATCCTTCTCTGTAGAGTATACATGTTTATTGAAACTTTGTGGAATCACGATTAAATTATACAAATAAATGGTACATTTAAACTCTGACGTAAAAATCGTGATGATTTTTTTTGCAGGTTATCTATTACCAATTTCGATTAACCTAAATAAAAACAGGCAAACAAACCTATTCTCTATCAACAGTGAAAGTCGTGATGACATCAAAGTAGAAAATATAAATAGATTTTTTCCAATAGCTTATTCAGTCAGTTTTCACAATAATAAAATTGTAATAAAATATGATAAAATATATTATAGCGATGCACATGATACATAAGATTAATACAATATATTAATAAATGAATATTACAATGCTACAAACGAACCGCATACAACCATCATGCTATAATATACAAAGTTCGTGCAACCGGTCAAAAACATACAGATCGTCAACATTTCTGCATCAAAACTACAAAATCCGAAATTTGTCTTTGCGCAAACATCCCCAATTTTGGCATACGTTTTCTATTTTCAATTTGGCAATCCGTTAAACTCCAATTAGTAAGTGCAATCTACGACACTACAGTAGCGTGCCACGTTACAAAAGCGTTACCGTTGTCCATATCGATGGGAGGGCCCCCCACTCGCTGGCTCAGCCTTGGGTCTGACACAGTAAAGTAGATCTTTTGCTTGATCCCCGGAGCTATAGCCTTTGGAGGTATGATTAACGACACACCCCACTGTCTATCCTCTAACACTCCACCTTCACTGTCAAAGATACCCCAAGTCGTATGAGGCCCCTCCGGTTCAACTTCATCAGTCTTATTACCAGACTCATTCCCATCTACCGCAATAATTGTATTCTGATTTATTACTGTAGTTTCATTCTGACTTGCAGACATATTTTCGGAATTCTCCTGACTCGTCTCGGGACTTTTTTCTACAATTTTCTCGCAAAACGTGACCGTTCTATTAGGTTTCGCTGTACGATCTTGTAAATCTTGCGAAGTATACGGCGTGCTCTGGGGTTTATTTTCAAAATTCATACTACACTCTGATGCGTAATGCGTTTCCATAGATGTGGTAGACTCGTAAGGTATGGGAGAGGTTGTCGCTTTCAAAGCGTTTGATATATGCTCCGCTTTACCGTGAAGTCTAGGTGCGTACATCGGCTCCCCTTTCAATACTTGCGTTTCTACATTCAAAGATTTCTCTTTTTCTGCATCTGTTTTAGAATCGGATAACCTAAGTGTGGAGAAATCAATCTCTTGGAATGTTTCCTTGTCCACGGTGGCCTGAGCCTCACTTTTTGTTTGATACAGTGGCTCACGGCGAGACAGATGATTTGCGTCACTTAATTCGTAAGGACTACTTCTAGCGCTGCCATCCAGGGCAGGCGTAGGCACTTGCGTAACATCTTTAGCCTCTTGTTGAGATTCATAAATAATATTTTCTTTTAATTCACGTTTAGATACATAAAGCGGTTCACGCATTTTTGCAGCATCACTTTCATTAGCTTCTTTTCTGGACTGATAAATTAAATCTTTCTTTGCTTGATTTCGCTGTTTTATTATTTCTAATTTCTCTTCTAACCTACCACCGTAGTTAGACTCTTTGCTAGCAGCGAAGGCAGCTTTTTGCGATAAAATTTCTTGTCGGGTGACATATGTACATTCCGCAGAAGCGGGGCGTAATTCGTGCCTTATGTCTGGCATGTCTTGACAGGTGCTATAATTAGTTTCGGAACAACTAGACTTTATTTCAGTCCGTGTGCCGTACGGAGATTCCGTTTGCCCTAGTCTAGCGATCATTTCTGTTCTAGAAGCGTATGGAGGCTCACTGAAACATTTACTCATTGGTGACACTCTTCCCGGAAAGCCCACGGGAGTTTGTAATCTTCTATCGGGTCTAACACCGTAAGAACTATCGGACCAAGACGTGCTTGGGGGAGGATCGTACGTTCTTTTCCCATACAACGGTTGACTTGATTGATTGGATGAGAAAGATCCATCCATTCTTTGTTTTAACAACTCTTCTTTTGTATTGTACGGTGATTCTGAAAACCTCTGTCTTAGCATTTCTTCCTTAGTTGAGTAAGGACTTTCTGAGACCATTCTTTGTCTCAGCATATGCTCTTTACTCGAGTAAGGCGATTCGCTGTAAAGGGACTCCGATTGTATCTTATTTATGTCTTGTTTGGTAGCGTAAGGGCTTTCTGCTACTAACTCGTTTCTGGTGGCATAAGGGCTCTCCCTGACACATTCTGCTCGGGTGGCGTATGGGCTTTCTCTAACACAATCAGCCCTTGTTGCATACGGGTTTTCTACACACTCATTTCTAGTAGCATATAAATTTTCTCTAACACATTCAGCTCTAGTGGCATACGGAGGTTCCATAAGAGGCATCGCCATTGTTTGACGATTCCCATAAGGGTTCTCGAAGCTAGTATTCGAAGCTTCGGATCTGGTAGCGTAAGGGTTTTCGCTAGAGGTATCGTAAAGTGACGAGGTATATGTCCTTCTTGGCTTTGGGATGGGATCGTAAACGAGGTGATCTTTGCTTTGGTATACGGGTTCTGGAGGTAGCGGTTGGGTTGGGTGGAACGGTTCGTGTTTCTGTTGCTGTCTTTGGTAGATTGGATCTATTTTGGTAATCATATTAAAGCTAGAAGTCTGTCCGTAGATGCCTCTCCTATTGTATTCTATAAGAGAGTTCTGTCTACGCAACAGTGGGGTAACTTTAGGTTCTGTCTCTATGTCACACATGGAGTTCTGTCTCCGCAGACTCTTCACGACCGGTTTCGCGTCGTAGTCTCTGACTGTACATATAGATCCATTTCTTTCGTCGCAGAATGAGCTCTGTCGTTTCAGTATCGGTTTCAAAATTGGCTTCTCACAAGAAGAGTTGCTTCGCTGCAACATCTGGTTTCTTATCTGGGTGTTTCTCATGTGAGTGGTCATATCACAGACGTCGGATTTCTCGCGTCTTAACATGGGCATGTGTCTCTGTTGCAAGTCGCTTTCGCAGAGGGACTTCTGTCGAGACACTTTTTGGGAGCTTTTGGTTTTAGATCTGAACAAATCCAGAACGGCGTTCTTTATGAACGATGGCTTTTTAGATAGTTTCTTTTTAGTTTTTGGGGAGAAAGACTCGTCGCGCTCCACACTGGAGTTCATGGCATCGGACGAGCTGCGGAAACCCACAACCAAATACCCACTTAGTTACTGAACAACTATTTTGAAAGTTTCAGATAATTCAACATTCTTACAAACGCTTTGACTTTTGAAATATTATTTGTGTACAATATAACAATCTGTATGTACATAATACAAATTTTCGATAAAGTTTCAAGGTCAAAGAATATTAATAATACCGTAACGTACCAAAGTATTTGAATTATCCGAAACATTTCAATGATATCTGAAATTATCATGAACAATTTTGCGATTCTGAAAAGCATATTGAAATAAATGTCGCGTAAAAATATAAGATAGAAATAATACATAAAAAATCAAACCTGATGAGAAACAAAAAATATAATATAACAAAAAAGAAACAAATACTAATGTTAAATTCAGAAATGTATATGTACATTTACAAATGGAAGTGAGACGGAAAGAAATAGGACATTAATGCGAAGGAGAGGAAGTCCAGACAACTTAGTTCAATATGCTTTAAATGAAATCAAGTTGCACTAAAATGCAGACACGCACTGCCAATAGTTGTTTAAAATGAACAACTCTAAATACGCTAACAATATTGCAATAATGTTATTACAATTTACAAACTTACGCTCAGATAATATAATAATGTTACATAATATATGTATAGAGACTTCATAACCATATACAAAACCATAACTAATACTGTGGCCCGTCAAGACATGTTAGTCGATTGTGAAGCGATTGGTGTTTGCATGTTAGAGCAAATTGTACATGGGCAAAATAAATGAAAAGGGAATGCTAGAATTTCAACTTTGACTTTAGATTTCGAACATGCATTAGAGTAATTCTCGATCAAATTGTCAAATCTTTAATGTGGAAGGTATTTGAAGAGTGTCGTCTGAGGGTAACGATGGGTGCCGCGTAAATGTGGACATACAAGGACTTACCTCAAGTTGTGCATATGCTGCGGTTTCCTGTATAATTCGAATGCGGAGCCGCGCTGCTCTCTGCTTCCAGCTAAATCTAAATAAATGTATGTAATCGTAAATAACGTTTTAGTTTAGTAAAGTGTCCTTTTTCAAGTTTATAGGATTTTATCCGGCTCGAAGGACTAGCAAGTAAATTTAATTTTTGTTAATAAATATGAAACTAGAAAGGGTATGTATCAGCAAGTAGATCCACAAATAGTAAAATCAGATAGGCCTAATTTATAGCGAATCATGAACATCAGCCTATCACGGTCCACTGCTGGATAATAAGCATTTCGAAAGACTAAATGTAATAAAAAAACCTTAGATAAATATTCTTCAAATTATATCCGTGATTTCCTTCATAAGTAAGTAAAGAATTTTTTTTTTCAGGTTACAAAATATAGAGATAGACTTGGCATAGTCAGATTATCAAAGTCAAACAACTTACCTATTAGATGCGGGTTATGGGGAAGATTGATAGCTCGATGGTGCGACGGCGGCCCGGAATACGGTGGGGACTGCGGTGGCATTTGTCCGCCATACATATTTTGCTGGTGACAACATTTTATTTTTTAATTGTTTATTTGTAATAATATTAAGTTAACAAACTGTCATAGAACAGTGAGCATTATTTGCTGTGGAGTTTAGGTTGAATTTGTTATGTTCTGTTTTGGACAGACGCTTCGACTTCTATTTCCGAGAATTGTGAACCGATTTGGAAAATTCCTTTTTTGGTCGAAAGAGTGTACCTACTCTTAGTTGGTCTCATTGCCACTACATTGAATAAAATGCTGTTATTTATGTACATGAACATTTGTCAATCAATTACAGCTTTTTATGCTTTTTACGCCAACTTCAGTGCGTTTAACCATCATAATCATTTATTGCATTATGTGGTTACACAAAGATATAAAGTGTAAGTGTACAGACCTCACATACACAATGCAAGGGCACAGCAACTTCTTAAATCTAAGTATTATAAGTAACACATGAGAAACGTAAGTTATTCAACATATGGGTTAATATATACTATGTAGGTAACCTAATTAAACCTAACCTAATAGGCCTGTTGCCGTAAAAAATGTAATTAATCCGTCTTTTAGATTGTTCAAAAATAAAAGTCACGTATTTTTTCGTTTGTAAATTAGACCAAAAATGACAAAGATAGATATATTATGATCTAAAATACGGACTAAATATAATGTAATTATTTTGACCCTGGAAACATCCCTATTATCAAAATACTTCTTTAAATTGTACGCACCATCTATAGATTCATAGTATGTTACCTGGTGCATATTATTAGCAGGTCGGTGCGCGGGGTGCGCGGGGTGCGCCGGGTGCGCCGGGTGCGCGGGGTGCGGCGGGTGCGCGGGCTGCGAGTGCGAGTGGTGGTGCGAGTAGGCGTGCGGCGCGTACGCGGCCGGCGGCGGTGCGCGCGGACCCAGTGCTCCAAGCGCACCTGCTTCTAGGCTCTGCTGGAGCGAAAGCTTATTAGTAATGTTAAAGAGCCATAATGCTGAACTAACTTAGCCTAGCTCTTGGTCTGCAATCTAGACCAAGAACTAGGCTAAGTTAGTTCAGCTTAGCTTGCGTAGCCGCCGTGCATACAGAAAACTATGCAAACAATATGAGGATGTTTTAAATTGAAATATAGAACACATCAAATTGATATGTAAACATCAGTTCCATGTCAAAATGTCACATAGCTGTTGGAAATGCTGCAAAAGTGGTGTCATCTGGTGGTTACTTTCTTTTTTTAAAAAAGACCCTCAATGATGTGTACTTAATGCCCATAAAAACTTTACACTAATATAAACGTGCGAAAAGAAGACTAAGCTGTACTAGAATAAATAATAACTATAAAATTTTTAATTATGTACTTTTTAATTTTTTTTACTTCGGAAGCAAAAAATACCTATACCTACCTATGTCATGAAATTTCCACTCACTTAAATATGTATAAATAGGTAATACATACAAAGCATCAAAGCCAATGAGCACTTATTGAGAAAACACTTGACTTACCCCGTTCCTTGGATGGTGTCCGTTGTCAGGCGGCCTGTAGTGCTTCGGTTTGGGCGGCGGCACGGGTTTGTAGGGTGGCACGGGCGCTCCGCCGCGGCCGGTGTAGTCGGCTTGGCTGGCTGAATTGGTTCGCCCGCTACAAAAGAACATAATATATGTTTTAGAACACGAAGTGTTAGGACACTGCCTCCAAACTATGCTTTCAAACCATTATTCTGAGTTGTTTGACCTGTCATACCCCGTGACAAGATATTGGGTGCAACAATGAGAGGTTTAAGCAATAACCAATCGAGTTTACCAGTTTGTGTTTTTGATGTTGTTTACAAAATTGTGTTTTTGGAAAGAGTCGGAATTTATAGGATCTATATGGATATCCATAGGAATATTTATGATGAAATCATCTAAATAAACGAAATTATCCCTACAAGTGCCGTGGGTACAATACTAATACAGCGTTTTCAAGTTGGTCTTGCATATGAAAGCCCAACGACATCTTGTATTTTCAAATATATGTTAAAAACTGTACGTAATTTTTAAAAAAACCGAAATAAGTGTATGTATATGACATGCTGAAAACCTTAACATAAATCTATGGATTTAGTAATTATTTTTGTCTACTATGGTAGACAAAAATAATTTTGTGCAAATACGAATTCATATTTTAAAAAAAAAAGATAAATAAAGGTGTATTTATAAAAAAACTATGAATTCGTTTTATTTAAATGTAATAAATCAAGGGTCTCACCTATATTTGGCATGATCGTTAGACTGAGCGTTCGGTAGGGAGGGTCCTCTAGCGTGCATCGGCGTATGGGGACTGTTGCCATTCACGGGAGGAGGCCTGGTCTGGGGACTGCGGTAGTTATCCGGTGATCTGAAAATAGATTTCATGACAATTTCTTTGAGGAGTGTTTTATTAAATTTGATTGACAAACAGCAGTAGAAACAGAACCTATGATGGTGAATAAATTAATTATAATTTAAGTAGATGTGTCATAGAGCTCTTTTAACTAGTTGTTTGAGACTTGCGTGTAACTTATTAACATAATTACCTGTAGTTGTTTTCAGAATTTCTATAGTCTAGCGAATTATGTTCGTGAGAGTTGGAGTTTCTTTGTGGACTTTGAGCGGACATGGCTGTCGGGTTCGGTGGAGGGGGCGGCTCCATTTTGCTATGACAAAGAAAAATATTTATTAATAAACAATCTTAACTACAATATTTTTTCGATATAACTCGAACTCGTAACATATTTAATCATAACATAGACTTCAGACAAATACTTATAAAATACTCGTAGTCGATTACTGTAATAGTTCTCGATAGATACATTCTGAATCTGCCAGAATATCTTGTATGTAGAAAAACTAGCAAGAAACTTGATAGATACTCTTTTCAATGATAATATCTTATCATAACTTACCTACTTAGTTGAGTAGACTCCACGACTTACATAAGTTACAATACATTATGTACATCTACTAAGTATTTTTGTACTTACACGGAAGGCGGTGCTACTTTGAGGTCGTCTGGCGCATTGGGAGGCAGCCGACAGGACCCAAGCGCAGAACCGTTGTTGGAGCCACTGTAGTCATACGAAGGCGTGCCGTCGTATGAACTTTGCTGTAGACCAAAATAAAATGATTAGGTGCGATCTAAAACTCTGAGCGGAGGTAGAAAATGCCACACGGCATAATAAATAAATATTTTTTCTCAGTTTTTCCGCTCCGCTTCAGTGGATAGACAGCTTAAAGGCGGCAGATGAGGACATTTTCCCATTAATTTACATTTTCTAAGATAGGCGCAGAACGACCTCTCTAAATACTAAGATAACAGTTTCGTATAATATATAAATTATACTAAACGGTTTCGTACAATGGAAGTAATGACATTTTACGATAGTATGTTGGCGAAATATCTGCGTTAACTGTGAATCAAGATAGGGTCCATATTATAAAAAAAGTTTGCTTTTGATTTCTTAGTAACATCTAAAAATATTACTTGGCGAGGGAGGAAACTACCATAATTTTACGTACCGGGTTTGAAGGGTGTCGATGCCTGTCCAAGGAGCCTTGTCCTTGCGTCGACTGTATGATCATGCTAGTCGGACGCGCAGTGTACGTGGATGTTTCGTCGTTACCCGCTTCTTTTGGAGGCCCGAAGAGACGCTCTTGCGCACTTGGCCGATTGTTTTGCTGAAAGTTGAAATAGATAAATGGATTGGAGGATTCAGTTATTCTTTGAAGTAAAGGTACATACCTCCACTATGTCTTTGTATATTTTGGTTTTGGTTTAGCCTAGCGTGGATTCACTGTCATTTCTAATAAACTTGTACTTTACAATGGTCTATTTAGATTTATTCATACTCCATTCTGATTATACTATACAATACTATAGGTACTATACTAAGCCTTAAAAAAAGAAACGTAATATTCACATCTACTTTAAATGCACAACTAAGTATCATGAGTTCATATTTCGACTTACTCGACTCTCTCTACTAATCTTAGGCTCTAACGTCGTTTTACATCAGGCGAATTAAGGTCAAGCGCTACCCATTCGGTAATACACATTTTTTAATTGACAAGTAAACAAGTAAATTACCTGAGGATTGTGCCTGAGGGTATGAGGCGGCCGACCAGGCGGCGGAGCTGGTAGCAGCACTCCCCCAGTAGGCCTATTCGTCCCTCCCCTAGGCGGTAACTCGGGAACCGTCCCATACAACGGCGAGTGAGGCGGAGAGTGCGTCATAGCGTTCCCATGGTACGGGGGCGCCTCACCATGACCGTTGTTCGTCCCGTTGGTGGTGGCAGAGAAGCCGTACTTGCTGTCGCCGTAGCCTCCCTGCTGTTGAGCGAGGTGAGGTTAGACGCCACACGTGATGTGAAGAACATGTTGCGGGTGTGATGATGTGAGGTTATTGGTAGATCAATGTGGAGTTACTGGTAGTGATCTGGTTTGTAATGTTAATGCTCTTGGTGCACAAAAGGCTTTGGAGAAGCTCCTAAATATTTACCTTTTCGAACGCATAGAAATAAACTATTAGGATTTTTCATTTAGAACTGAGAAACTTTGTAGGACTGGGACGAAGTACGAGTACCTACAACCTTTCTAGCATCCCGAATATTATGTATGATATAATAAATATTTGACTTACAACAAATTGTGCCTTTACAACGATCAATATAACAACTTAGGACAGTCGTTCGGTAGAAGTCTGATTCAAGTTAATAGAATAATACTTTGAAAATTTAAGCAGAATTGAGTGATCATTTATTTTCTATTAGCTATGTAGAATTCATTAGGTATTTCATATAAAATAAAGAGATCATATCGATCGACTATTTAAAGTCAGTGGTAGATAAAGCACATGCCCACAATTTGTTTAATATTGGTGACGTCACATGTAACATTCATATTGGTTGATTGACATAAGACACTATCGAATGATTAATAAGAGGATGATAAGACAAATGTCATGCTGTAAAATGATCAATACCAACCGTGTAAGGCGGAGGAACGGCGTCGGGCATATGGTTCATATCGTCGTCTCTGTCCATATTGTCTTGAGTGGTCGCTATGGACGGGTCCGATGAAGACTTGACCAGCCTCGGCGCCGGCGGAGGACTGACTTCCAAATCGCTCTCCGGACTCGAAGCGTACGACAATCTACAGTTCTCAGTACTCGAAGACATCGAGAACAAAAAGTCGTCCGACAACGGCTCCGGCCTCTGTTCCCGTTCCGCCATTTTGTACGTCGGCCATTTTGAATCGCAGCGGCAGGGTGGGTATGGAATGGGGTGACAAGACAAGACAAATGAATGATTGGCAAGTAAACAAGTTACAGAAACTAAAAACGGGGTTTAGCCGTGGTGATTATGGGGGTATTCACACGTGCAAAATCGACACTCGACGAAATTAGTCATGTATTACCTTAACATTGAGACACTTTAACAAATGACACAATTTCGGAAAGTGTCGATTTTGAAATTATAAAAATTAAAGTGGTATTTAACACTGGTAAACTATTGTCATATATAAACAAAACACATTATAATATCTTTAAAATAAAAATCAACAATAACACAATATACACAGCTAATATAAATAAATTTAATACTAAATATGAAGCGAATGCATTAAAAGCCAATAACATGCAGCAAATATACAAATAAGACTTTTTAATATAAAAGGATGCGGGTTTTCTTGTGCTTATTCTAAATGGTAACTTTATGTGAGATAGATACTTCGCTGGTCTAAACATAGCCTAAATGTTGTTCGGAGATCGGTTTACTAATGACTGGAGGATGATCTCTTTCAGCCTCTGTTTGACTCTGTCCGACTTTTTCCAACTCGTCCAATTTTAAGGTTGGCAAAGACAAATTCTTGATTTTACTTAGAGACCTTTCCGAGACACTAGGAAGGGTCCTGATTTCACTGAACCTAGCTGGATCCACAACAGGTTTGGCATTGCACTTGCAATTAGGGATTCTGCATATTTGCCTCAAAGGTTTTTCAGTTTTGAATACTGGTTTTGGATTTTCCTTCTGAAGACGGGCTTTCCATTCGGGGACTTCATTAGATTTAGCCATTTCGTTACCGTTTGGGAAGAAGGCAGAGGCTGGGCGGAATTGCTCAGACGTCGGGACGACTGACGACGGTCTTTGTACGTTAGGAATTGGAGACTTGGAAGAAGTTTCCAGAACACTGTACGGTCTGAAAGTTTGTGGAGGATGAACATTGCATTTGGCAAATATTTGCGATATCTCTGGACTGTTCAAGCCTTGCAGTTTGGGATTTTTGGTCCTTTGATAGTAATTCTGTCTGTCATCGTAAGGATAGTTAGCTAACGTATGTCGATTTTTAAGGTAAGTGTTAGGCACGCTATATACATTGTTAGGCATGCAAGGAGTTAAGGTTTCTGAGTAGTAATAAGGCACTACATGATTCCTGTTAGCGTCATACACTTGATCATGACGTTTAGTGCTTTTAAGGTTAGCAGGCATGTTCTGAGGTGAACGAATGGTTGGTCTTTGGGGAGATTGTGGGTAGAAGTTGAGAGGATAGGAGATGGGATAGAAGGCGGGGTATGGGGACGGTGGGATGGGAAAGTATATGTCCGACACCATTTCAACGTGCTATAAACGTAAGACAAGAAGAGAAACGAATTGGTTAATACATTTATGCTCTGTATATGAAGTAGTATGGACACAATTTTATTTCTACAAAGAGGGGAAGGCATGGCACTGCCTTGCTAAGTAGTAATCAAAGTGTGAATAATCAATCAAAAAGACGCGGGCTCAGATAGTCGAATATAAATTCATGATTTATTTCTGTAAACTCCTTCTTACCTATATAACATAAAAATTGCATCCATACTTCAAAATATATTAAGAGAAATCTAACTGAAAATTATTTTAGAACACAGATTTACCAATGCACCAATTTGCCTTTACCAAGCAACCTCTTGAAGCATGATGCCTTACTGTCGTGATAAACAAGGAAACATGAATATTGCTTCTTTACCAAAGACATAGATCATTTATAACATTGATATTTTAAGAACAGGACAAGGAAAACACTGTATTGTACGCCGAATATCAAGTAAGTGATTCTTGTAGAACCTTGTTGTTGATCTTACAAAATTAATTATGTTATTGATATTTCAACTTATTTATTAAAGAAAATTGATTAACTAAAGAAATTAAAACACCAGAGTTAATAACTCAGAAATTATTGTCTATGGATGTATTATGTGACAATTTCCATAAATACACCAACGTATGTTAACATTGCTATTAAATATTTATTTTATCTAAGTATAGATATTTTCTTATTGATATAGTTCAGGATTTTATAACACAGTTTATCTATAGTTTCATAGTATGCTATGCTACTTATACACACACTTTTTAATTCTTAAGAACTTTCGAGTATTGAAATGATCATCTGATACATAGATTCAAAATCGAGTAAAGTTCTCTTTGTCCTGTTCAACCACAAACACAAAACAGACACCGCCACCATAGACCCATCACCCCGACTCACCTTAGTCTCGGACACCCAGAGCTGCTGCTGCTGAGTGATCTGGATGAGATCGAGCAGCTTGCTGAACCACGTGTTCTGATTGGCCTCGCTGAGCGTGATAGTGTGGGTGAACACGTGACCCCATACTCGCTCCATGTGCTGGCATTGCTCTAGGAGCTTTTTAGACGACTTGTGGGCGGATCTGTAGTTGAGAGTAACAATAAAATAAAAAATAATTTATTAACTAACTAACATAAGTTTGAAGATTTAACAACAGAATCGGGATTATAAATGGATAATTTTAGATTCGGGTTCAGCGTTTGAACCTATTTTTTTTTTATTTAAGTAGAGAATGACTTTACGTAATCAAGTATTACGTTATGTTAGTTAGCGAGCAAACGAAGTGCCTATTTTGATACGGCAGTGTTCCGCAAGGAGTAATATTAGGTCCATATTTATATATTTTGCCAAAATATAAATCAGGTAAACAATGAAATTCAAGGAGTAACGAAACTATAAAAGAAAAGAAACAACAATAATTTCTTATACAAGGCCAACTAGTTCTGAATACTGTCATAGCATATCTACATGAACCATTAGGAGCAAATACATTTATGACGATGACACCACTGGAGATGTAGACTACAATAATAGGACACATGGACTCACTTAGGCAAACCAGCTCTTAATCGCTTGATGACGTGCTTAGTGTTAAGGCCGACGCTTTAAGGAAAATAACGACGGGGTAGAACTGGGCTTAGTTCAGCTGGTCGGCAGCGTTGGGCGTGATGTCGAGAAAAGCGTACCTACTTCCCGCACTCCATGATAGGATAACACTGAACTTGCTCTAGCTTACAATAATAGGACAAATGGACTCACTTAGGCAAACCAGCTCTTAGCTGCTTGATGACGTGCTTCGTGTCGGCCTTAAGGAAGATGACGACGGGGTAGAACTGGGCGTAGTTGAGTCTGTCCACGGCGTTCGGCGTGATGTCGAGGAGAGCGTGCTTCCCCCGCTCCATGATGCTGCGGATGCTGGACAGACGGATGATGCCGCTGGACTTGCTCTTGCTGTCTTCTAGTGTGCTGTCCATTTCTGGAAAGTTAAGCGAGTTAATAATAATTCTTGTTTGAAATCTGTATTAGAAACAATCTATGCACCAACCAAAATCTACTGTGAATCTTGTTACCGGGTTCTCTTAAGAGCCAACTAACTAGATTGGCGCAATGTCCCATACTAAGTCTTGGCTTCCAATAATCAGAAACTATTATAATTAAATTACTATTGAAAATATTGCTTAGTACTTAATAAATAAAAAGCTTGGTAGAAAAAAGTTTACGAGGCAAAAACCATGTTCAACAACAGTTACTTAAAAATCCCTATAGCAGCAATCCTTAAAAATGAGATGGAAGGGGTGGGATCCATAATTGTTTCGCTCCAAGCCACAATCACCTGCCAGTGGTGCATCCTGTCGAATAACAAACGAGGCTCTGGCAACCGACTGGTGGCGGACCATTAAATACCACCGGCTGATGACGGGCAGTAGCGTTACCGGAGCGAGAAGACCCTGCGATCGCCAAGCCTGCCTGGAGTGGCGAATATGGGTATATCCTCCAGACGTTTGCCCTACGTGGCGAACAACTGGAGAGGCCTATGTCTAGCAGTGGACTGCAATAGGCTGATGATGACGATGGTGATGATGATGATGGTGGTCGTGATGATGATGGTGTTGATGATGGTGATGATTATAAAATAAATAAATAACCCAAGACATGCCACGCTGGGCCAGTCAACGCCATCTAGCCCCAACCTAAGCCGAAGCTTGTAATATGGGTACTGAACAACTGATAAACTTACTTAGATACTTTTTTTTATAAATAAATATATATTATACATATAAAACACCCAGACCAATACAAACAGACATGTTCATGAACACAAATGTTTGCACTGTGCGGGAATCGAACCCACGACCCTTGGCTCAGGAGGCAGAGGTCACTACCAAATGAGCCATCATATATGACTGATATACGCCAGATCATCATAAATAATGATGATGATGGTGATGATGATGATACGTACTCGGCGATGCGAACTTGTCGGGGCTGTCGCTGAGCAGCCGCTCGCGCGCCACGTCGGCCACGGCGCCCAGCACGATGACGGGCCGCACGAAGCCCGGCTGCTTCAGCACCACGCGCTCGTACGCCGGGAACTTGCTGATGCTATCCGATAAGACTACCTCGTCCCAGTGCTCCTATGGAGAATGTTTAATGTGTTTTCCTCATAGAGAATAAGCAAAATAGAGCCTACGATGGAGCGCTCACCGTCTCATTCTGGTCTTGAAAATCAGAAGATAATATACCGCATCTACCACGAGGAATGTTCTGAAGAATTGTTTGGTTAACAGCCTGCAGCTGAGTTTCTTCACCGCACCATACGTAACCGATTGCAATTCCACCCTCATCATCGCGATGGTTGGCAGTCCTCCACTGTACGCTTTATAAGAAACTTTTTGCCTCGCGCATCGGTTATGTGGAACCAACTTTCTGCGACAGTCTTTTCGAACAGCTGCGACTTGGGAGCCTAATGGACATTAACTATGTACCTACCTACTTGATCTCAAATTAAGATATTTCCTTACCCTATGAGTATCATGTTAATGATTAGGGGTGGCTCACAGATCAGAGACCAGACTATTTATTCAGAAAACTTTATAAACGGACGCATAGTTTCCGAATCCGTTTCACACAAAGAACAGAGTACGTTATTTCCATGAAGCATTCTATTATCTATGGTTATGGTCAACAATCGTCTACATTGTTTACGGTCTCAATACTAATTAAGATAAAACCTTTCTATGAATTTTCAGAGAATCAGATGTCACCATACACAGTTGTAAGATTATTCTAGGTGCAGGTACAATGGAAGAAAACATACTTTGCCCAGACTTTTACTCCGCCGATGCGTAGAACGCCGCCGCCTGAAGAAGTTGTGTTTGCCGTCGTTCCCTGACATCTCTTTCTTGGTCGCGTTGAACTGAGCCGTAGCTAACTCTTCGGCGCGAGCCTTGTTCGGGATTGTGCCTTTCTGCACTTCTTGATTGTTGCGACCTGGTTAAAAATTAAGATGTTTATACAGTTATCAATAAGCATAGCATGGTAGCTTCGACGATTTGTAAGTGTTTTAAGTAAGAAGTGCTTTTCACACTTACCTATCCTATACACTTGCCAAGCGCCAACGGTCCCATTATGCAACGTGTCTATCACGTGGAACACGTCCCCGCATCTAAACGACATCTCGCCATCCGTCGGCTCCGTGTAGTGGAAGTGCGTCTTTATGTGGAACGAATCGCCGGCTAAAAGCAAAATATAGAAGTAGGACAAGCTTTTGAGTATGTTGGTTTTCCTTATTGGCAGCTATTTTCTCATATTGCAAACATATCGTTGTATTTGCAAACCATTTGCTAATTTATTAACGAATACATTAACATAAAATGTTATATCAAAATTTTATTAAGTAACCAAAATGAAAGTAGTTTCACAAGGAATTACTCTAGGTCCAAATTTATTGCTTTTATGGTCCATTCGTAATATTTTAAAAATGCAAAAATGCTTTCTGTCTATTGACTAAACTATTTAAATGAAATTTGGTAAAAAGGGTTGACGTCTACGCGGGTACACAACTAGTATTTTATAAATACTCGTTAAAAAAGAAAGAAGGTGAACCAAATGACAAATATTTCAAAACAGATAAATTTAATTGAAAGTTCCACTTACGCATTTGCCCGCTAGCTACCGCGTTGTATTCATCGGGAGAATGCTGAACTATTAAGTCGATCCGTTCCTGTAGGCTCAGTAAGAAAAGAACCGCTTCTTCACGCGTAACACCTTTCATTTCCATATCGTTTACCTGTAATGGTCAAAAGGACATGGATAGAAACAACTTAGAAAGAGAGAATTCAAAATTCGACTTGACATTTTTTATATAATTACCTTGAGAATTTTATCAGCAGGCTGTAACCCTTGTAAGGCAGCAGGACTGGTAGGCTGAACACCGGACACAAAGACACCAGACCTATTGCCACCGCAAAGCCGAAGGCCCACTGAACCCTCTTTTTGAAAGCTAATTAATCTTGGTTCACTCCTGTAAACAAAAAGGATGTAAGTAAATGTGATGACATTAGCGTGTGCTTTAAAAGTTCAAACTATGCACAAAGAAGAACAACAAACAAACAACAAAGTGATACCTACGAGAGATATAAAAGGATCATTATCATGCAGACGCCCACTGCTGGAAATAGGCCTGACAATTGATATTTGGGGTATTTGCCATAGTCATCATGCTTAGTAGGCGGGTTGGTGACCGCAATAGGTTTTAGTTCCACCCAGGTAAACACTGCTGCCCGTTTGTGATATTCCCTTAGTTGTTGGACACCCACGGGATGAGATTGGATGGTCCTATGCTAAATCCCTAAGCTACATAGACGTATAAAGGATAGATACAAGATAAGAAGAAAAGGATATTATACAAGAAAGATAAACATAAAATCTTACGTAGGTTTATTTCTTTGCTGACCCATTGCATCTTCTTCAAACAACTGTCGTCTGCTGCTGTAGTAGTCTGCAAATACAATCATTTATGTATACCTACACGAATAATAACCAAACACCGAAATACCAGACAGTTTAACGGTAGCAACATTCCTTAAAGTTGGCGTCTACTTGAGATGTCATGTAGATCAGCTGAATCATTGGTATGTGGATATGTAAAGAATTAGAAGTGTGAAAGTAAACACTCAAGTTGCAAGATGTTACTAGATTTTGTAAAGTCACAGGTTCCAAACAAAATCTTATACCAATGTCAGTCAACTTGTAACTTGTAAGATCTGCCATAGAGTTAAATGGTGGGGAACTATGGACAGGCTATAAGATGTGATTTAGAGGGCTAACTCTTAATCCCAGGCGCTTTAAAATACTATGCTCAACGTTAACCCCTGACCGAAACAACTCAATGATCTCCTCATCTGCCAAAACGACTTGTGAACCGGTGACAACTATACTACTACTACTAACATGGCGCAGGGACCCAAAATGAGTCTTGGCCTCCAACAATAAGGATTTCCACTTCGGCCTGTCCTGCGCTACCTCGCGCCAATCGTCGACGCGGAGTTCTCGCAAGTCCTTCGCCACTTCATCTCCCCAGCGGTACCTGGGCCGGCCGACAGGTCGTCGGCCAGTTGGTCGTCCCAGGTATGCTCGCTTCACGGCACGATCCTCACCCATTCGCTCAAGGTGGCCGAGCCAGCGGAGTCTGTGTGCTTTTATTTCTCCTAGAATGTTTGGCTCCGCCACCAGGTCCTGCAACTCCATGTTCGTCCTCCTTCTCCATGTGCCAACCTCTGTTCTCACTGGCCCCAGGATTCTTCTCCAGATTTTTCTCTCCGCCACTAGGAGTTTGGTTTCCTCTTTAACAGTGAGCGTCCAGGTCTCACAGCCGTACATGAGAATTGGTCTTATTACCGTTTTATAAATCCGGATTTTCGTGCGTTTACTGAGATACCTGGACACCAAAACCTTATGCAAAGCGGCACTACAACGGAGGGCATTCTGGACTCGAATGTCAATTTCCTCTTCCCTAGTATTTGTGTCCGTTATAGTACACCCCAGGTATTTAAACCTATCCACTCCTTTATATTTAATGTTACCAACTCTGAGGTCTTTTCTGGGTATCCTATTATTTTTATAGCGCCGAATGTGCATATATTCTGATTTGTTGTGGTTGATCCTGAGGCCGACTTCCTTTGCTGCTATTTCTAGCATACCAGCTGCTCGTATCACCTCATCTTCCCTTTGCCCCAGTAAAGCAAGGTCATCCGCGTATCCTATCACCCTATGTTGTCCGTTCAACTGCACTCCACCATCAAGTAACATCACTTGTCGGATAACGTGTTCGAGAGCAAAGTTGAAGAGCATGGGCGATAGCGCATCCCCCTGCTTTAAACCGGTTTGAACTTCGAAATCTGAGGTGAGTTCCATTCCGATCCGAACCACTGCTCTGCTTCCTTTAGTGGTTGCCTCTATTAAATTGACTAATTAAAACGTTCACAAGTTCACGGTGACAACTATGAACGTATAAAATAAGCGTAAACGTATAATTTATTTTATACGTCCATGGTGGCAGCAGATAAGTTAAGGGACATCGACAAGACATTTTATACTTTTTCTCTCCCAAAAGCACAGCAAAGCTATTTACAATCAAGAAATCGACTCGGCATCGTAAGCGATCTCACACGTTCATAAAATATGCCACTAGTTTTAGGACGATTCTCCTCAAATACATGAACAAACGAAACCGTATCAATTTCGAGAGAAATCTTTCCCAAAATATTTCAAAAGGTTTCCTTAGTTACCTTCGTTCCTAGGAGGAGGAGGTCTAGGCGGCTGGTCGTGACCTTCATGCGACAACGGCCCTCTTCTCGCATCACCCCCTCTCACTGGCGCAGCCACGTACAAATTCTGCCCGCTGCTTGAATATGTCGAAGAAATATTTTGTTCACCGCCCGCGTAAGCGTTGTGGGGCGTCGCTTCTGTAATAGGAAAGATTAGACATCACATATTGATTTGATCCTAAAGTAGCTCAAGTTTTAAAACGACGTTTTTATTGACCTGTCCATTCAAAAGTAAAAGTAGGTACTCCGGATAAATATGCCTTTATGTTTTTATTTACTTAAACCTTATTGCGAATAATGTTACAAAACACGAACTTAATGCTAGGAGCATTCTGTAACAGTCAACCATTGGGTCATGCAGAGAGCAGATTTGTTGTATTACTTTACTACTTTTTGTATTATGTACTTATGTGATTTACAGATTGTAATTTACAGTGGGAAAATATCAGCGTATATTGATGGTGGACTGAGTGATACATCCTTGAAATAAGAAAAAATAACAGAGAAGAATAAAGGAACTTTGCTCTATGGGAAGAATACCCCAGATCATAGACAAAAACATATAAATAAATCCTAATAGTACATTATATTACATTGAAGACGCAAAAGAGTATAGAGTTTACTAATGGAAACCCATTTGTGAGAGCAAGCGTGAATTTAACTTGAAAGGTATACTTTTAGTCTTAAAAAGTTGACCACAAGCTCCTTGTTAAGGATTCATAATTTCATTGCTAAAGGTTATATATGTGTGTTGATTTAAAGATATGGCTTAAAACCCTTCTTTGTTCTGGATGGTTCAAGTTCATTCAACTGGAGATAACATTGTTGAAAGCTTATCTTCATCTTACACTGTTTACGAAGAAAGCGTTACACACGATTATGATAATGAGGACCAACAAAGCTTTGATGATAAGTGTCCATAATGTAATGAATATAAATAAAAATGATTGTATTTATAATAGGTACGAGTAAGCATAACAGATTACCTATGTCCTAATGTTACTCATAATATAAAGGATATGTCTTGAAGTAAATTAGATAGATCACAATGATACGACGAGGGGTTAAATTCAATGAAAATATTACATTAAGAATACTAATAAAAGCTAAAGTCGAATAAAGAACGTCTTGAAAGGTAGAACATGTAATAATTATTATGGTACAGCAAAAAATAGAATAATTTAAGGTTAACTTAAGGTTTACACTAATAAAACTGATAAGAACGAAGGAAAGTAGGTACAATGCTTATATCGGATCAAGTCAGATTATATAAACTTAATATTACTCTAACAATTGATATGGCGTAAAAAATAATAATCTTAACACTAAAAATCTCGCTATGCTAGTCAAATTAGATACCAACCTAAACTATTGTAATTGTTCTGGTAGTTCCCATTCGTCACCGTCTCCTCCCGTATTAGTTCCCTAGTCACGACCAGGTTCAGACGGTCCTTGCAGGACTCTATGAGCTTCCTGGCCTCCTTTAACGTCATGGCGTCGGTCACCGGGCTGTTGTTGATCCTGGTCACCACGTCCCCTTCGCAGAGACCTTGCCCTGCTTGGTTCAGCTGCTCCCGAGCCCTCATTGTCAGCTCTTTGACGTATAGTTTGCATCCTAGGACTATGCCAAAATCTGGAAAGATTGAGTTTTGTTGATAAAAGACACAGAAAATGTATGAAGCATAGGCCTAACCTAAAGCCTCCAAGAAATTAGTCAATTGCGTTTGAGGGAGCGACCAAGGTCTTTTAATAGATATCTCAATTGAGTACCGATACATACATAATTACGTATTTAGTCTTTTCAGAGGTCAACAAATATTACAAATACTTTTTGAAACCCTTGGATAAAAAGTGTTGATACTTCCAGGTAACCAAACAACAGCCGAATCCAAACAAGTGAAACAATAGCAAATCTATCATCATTATCAGTCTCTTACAATCCACAGGTGGACATAGGCCTATCTATCCCATTAAAAAATATATATGTAGTATGTATGTATTCATTTTCTGTATCTTGTTAAAAATCATCCTATGTACGGATGTCCATGACGGCTATATCTATCTCTTCACTCACATACAACACATACCTTCTTTCTTCCCGTTCCTAGACAGCGACAGCTTTATGGTAGTCGGTGCAGTGGGCGGAGGCGCCGGCGCACGCCTCTTGACCACCAGCGACACCGCTGCGCCTGAGTCGCGCAGAACTTGTACGGCTCTCGCGTACTCCACATTCTCTAATGGTACCCCGTTTACTGATACTATCCTGTCGTTTACTCTGAAAAGAGGAATGCAAAAATTAAGGCATTTCTGATGAAATGTATCATTTTCGAAGAACATTGAACAAGAAGTAATACGGATACATACAACGGTCTTCAACATGGACAGTAATGGATCCAAATGATCTACGAATGTTTGTGAATGAAAATACAGATGGCACAAGATTAAAAATTGGTAGAAAAGGGTAGCCTTACGCCGGCATTTAAACATAAACTGAGAGACAAACTAAGTGATAACCATAGATGTTACTAATGGATGGTAGAAGGTAACTAAATGGTAACAATACTTCCATACGTATTTTGATACGTAATGGAGGAATTTCCGGTCTTAATAAAAAACAATTCAGAGACACTTTAAAAAGCCGCTTACGCTTTAATACAAAGCTAATTAATAGCCCTTATAGCAGTGGGATATGCGCAGTTCCTCCCATTTGCACCACGTTCATTATTTGTTATTGTTAGTCCTAAAGGATAATTTGCTCCGTGATAATGACTAGGAACTAAGAATGGGTCAAAGTACCATTGCAGCACAAGTTTCAGTTCGAACACGCCCAAAATAGTCTCACTGCAAAATTTATATTTCGTTACATCTTCATGCTTCCCATTCATCTCTTTTATGTACGTCTCCGTACTTCATAATACTGATACATACTGTAATTTATCTTCTGCCGGCCCCCCTCTCAGGACGTCTGACACAGCGATAGACGGGTCACCGCTAGCGAAATGCGGGTTGTCCCGTCCTCCTGATACTGCGATCCCGAATCCGTACCCTGGCACCCTGTTTAGGCGCACCCTGTGTGTCTCCCAGCCTGCGCTGCGTTCTGCGGTCTGTGGAAGAAGGAAATTGGGTTAAAAACCTCCAATACTAAGTTTCTGCCCATCATCATCAGCTTATCGCAGTCCATTTATGGACATAGGCCTCTTTAGTTGTTCGCCAATTTAGGCTTTGCCCGTAACCGCTACGCTGGGCATGCGGGTTGGCGATCGAAGAGCTCCTCGTTCCAATGAAGCAACAGCGGTTGCTGCTGTATTTAGCTACGCTTTCAATCGTGATGGTTTTACCGCCACCAGTTGGTTGTCAGATATTTCCGATGGGTTTGGTATAAAATAGTTGACGACCAGAAGCAAAGTCCACAATTTTCACCAACTTATTTCTCACGGTGGTCTCAGATCGTTGACGCTGAAACGGGTAAAACTTCATAGGAAATACATTGATTACTATCATCTCGTTTGTAATCAATGAACCAAGCACGAAGTAACAAGTAAATAAAGTTGTTTTTCCTGTAACTCACTCGTTTTCTCTCGACATGGCTAATTGAATTAAACTTGCAGACTTTAATTCAATTATCTACACCAGATCCATTAACGGACTATCTAACTGCATTCCATTTTACTTTTACTATTGAAAGATTCATAAGTAAGTAAACAACGTTAAACTTTTTCAAGTTTCTCGTAAACCGCTGGAGATTTTTCTGAAGGATTCCCATTACTTCATTCTTTGTACATTCTAAGTAGTTTGGAGTCTAGGAACCAGATGAAATTTCGCATGTTTACCTATTCTCTACTAACAGCACATATTTACAGTTTGCTTCCATGATAAATCCAAATCGTGACCTGTTATTCCATACTAAGTTACCATACCTCTGTCTGTAGGTACTGTAAAATTATGACTAAAGGGAAATTAATTACTCGTCTACCGTTGTTCTTTTCTTATTATTTCTAATGGCTCATCATCAGCCTGCTGAACATAGGTCATGCCTAGACGATCCTCAAAATAGAAATAAAAGTAATGATTTTACTTTCCATATCTGGAATTCTTATTTTCCAGCTCTCTAGCAGACCTTCAACATAATCTTGGTAATAGTATTTACTCGTGCAGAAAACAATGTCACAGTGCAAACATGTAACCTACATACGCTAAAGACATTACGACTAGCCTGAGAAAGCTTAACCTAGTACTAACAAATGAATACTTGATAGATAATGCTCGTACGAGGACGATGGACGAAGAATTTTAGTAAATAACCTGTTATGAAATAAAAGAGGAACAATTTTGGTTCTTGTCCAACAGCCTTATGATATAGAAACTAGAGAAGTTTTGGTAAGGCATTAAATCTTTAACTTATTGGAAGCAAAATAGTGCTTCTGCGTTAGACACTTTTGTTAAAAAAAAACAATTTTATATCGGACAAAGTTTACTTTGAATGAAACGATGATCCTTGGAGCTTAGATGATTCAAGATAACAAGCAAATGGTGTTACTTCGTTTGTTGTGATAGATATCAAAATGTAAATTAAGGTTATTAATTTTCCAAACGTTGAAATGCTTTCATTGTTTTCTGGAACACAAGGCAAGGGTGATGTCTTAACCGTGAAGAACAGGCTTGAAAGGACTTGTTTAAACATGATTGTATTCCCAAGGTTGCATACAATAAAATTACCACAGCCTTATTAATATGCGCTGTGACATACCGCAGTATAAAAGAATCGGATAACTTTTGCGAATAGTTGCTGTATTTACCGCATGTGGTTTGGACAAGTACTATATTAAAAGCAAATATTGTTTGCCATCCAAAAATTTTAAAGGTAATTTTAAATTAAAAAAAAAACATGACTCACTACATTGACATTAACAGAAATGTTTGCACACCTATAAAAATAGCGTTTATTGTTGTCTGTCTGTTATACAATTTGAATATTCAATGAGCAGCCTAAGGACATAACACTAGATATGGCTGATTTTATAGATCAGAGGCGGACTACTTTTGCTGTTGATTCGATAAGATTTAGCACAGTAAGTTATACAATTAACACAACTCGATATTAAATAAGAAATACTTTGTTCAAATGTAGGACTCTACAGACATGCTCACGTTCAGTCTTCTTCGTCGATTTTTTGTCTGCATCCTTAATGACGACATCTATCAACGATTTGTTTGTTTTGGATCGGATTACTTTAAGACCAACGAAAAAACCAACATATTATTCGACCGAATCATCAATACGAATAATTTTAGCATGTTCAGCTATAATATTGCAACACTTAATCATTATATTCCGAAATTCAAAGAAGCTTGTTGTGTTTTTAGGGTTCCCCTTTATAAAAAAAATATACGTAAGCATGACGAAGAGTTTAATTCAAATATGAGAATCAGGACATGCTATCTATACTTCTGATAGAACTAAATGTATGATATTTCGCCTTTTGTACCATTTTGTGCAATATAAACAAACGTACTGCATCACATATTGCGTTTGTTATGTGTCAAACTATGTTCAGATTTTTCAGCCTTCGAATCGAATATTACTTATCTTCATTTTGTTTTTAGCATGCATTAATTTTAGCATTGTAAGCGTGTGTATAGTATAAGTTATATTAATTGATAGAAAATATGAGAGGTCCTTCCTAAAACACCAACAATGTATGAAATGTTTAGCTGAAACAATTGATTTATCCGAAGCGAAGCGAGGAGCGGGCTGCTAGTGTATGATAAATCGAAATCAACGATACTCTCACACGTTAATTACGTCAATTGAAACTGGAAAATTTGCAACACATGGCGGCACGGCTTTGTACATGTCTTAAGGGATGGCAGCTACCGCAGTGTCTGTCAACCTGTCTTCAACCTCGACGATGCGACACATCGGAAGCAAATCCATGGCAGGTTCTTTATCTCTGCCGTCGATAAATTGCAAGGCGTAGTATATATGGAGCAGAAAATAAGAGCACGAGTTGATTGTCTGCTTCTTAACTACACAATCAAGGCGTCAGGAAATCTTTTTATCAGCAAGTGTATTGGCCACTGTATAATTCCATAAATTGTCAAAGTTTAGCAGGCGCAGCCACCCTGCCTTGCTAGGGTAAATCGTTGACCTTACATTGCTCCAGAAAAGTTGCGTAAGTAGTTTGTGGTACTAGCTACTGCTAGAATCTATCAAATTTAGAGGTCTAGTCGACGGAGCCACCCACAAGTGTAAGTCACTATATGTACCTAGACATTGTCATTGTTTGGCCGCCTTGGCGATCGTCTTTCAGGAAAGTAATGAACAGTATCTTTTTCCACTCCTCAGAAGCTATACTGCCAAGAACATTGAACTGCAAAGTTTTATCCATAAAAGGCGTGGACTACTAAGCCCAGAGTATTTTTTGGGCGAGTCTCATCCACAAAAGCTACAATGGTAACCGGTTTTATAATTGTTCTATCTATAAAGTCTCCAGTGTCCACTCACCTATTCAATATCGGGACTAACGTCTTGGACGATCAAAATATCCATCAATAGCCGCACCAAATTGCACAATAGTTTAAGTCTCGAGTAGCCATAGTTAGTTCTCACGCGATCAAGTGGCACTCCCAGTAAAGAGGAATGGTAATGGCAAATGCGTTTTAGTCTATTAGTATATTATTGTTTAATTGTGAGCATTTAAAGCGCCGTAAAGGAAAGGTAGGGGTGACGACAGGATATTTAATTAAATTATTAATGTTTTTTTATCAAATTCCATTAAACAAAAATGTAAAGAAGACATAAATAAATTAAACCCTAAAATTATTAGCCCATTGTTGCGTTAAGCGCAAATGATTCGAAGATTATGAGTTGGATTCAAGGTCGGGTCAATCTCTTAAGACAAACTTTTTTCAAATTGGTCTGGCTGTGCTGTTAGTGCCGCCAGCCATCTTCTACTAATCTTAGTACAAAGGAAAACCCTAGTTTGAGACCAGGTTTTAGGTGTGAATTATCTGGCGCTTTTTTAAAAACTGCTCTTATTTAAAGACTATCTACAGAGTTCCGAAGTAAACCTGAGCCCAAAAGCTGAAAGTTTAGACTCGAAATGTTATGTATTTCGTCCCAGGCTTAAGAATAAAACGTAGATTAGGCATGAATATGGTAAGATTTCTAAATTTTCAGATCATCTGTCTTTAGATGCATGGTCTTTGTTGAGCAAACTAATGAAATTATATTTGGATCTATCTAAACATAACTAAACCACCATTAACATAACAAATGCACGTTCATAAACAGTTTTGAATATGTAAAACCCTGTTATGTGTTAACCAAATCCTATATGTTTGTATATGTATAAGCGAGAGGGACCTGCCCATAAGGTGACTCAGTACTTGAGTGAGGTGTGGCGAAACAATACCATCTGGAAATGGTAGGTAGCTGAAAATTGGGCACAGATGAAAGGTGGCTACACATCAAAGCTCTTCGTTCATTCCGTTTTCCGCCGGATTTGTGGAAATATTGAACATTTAAAAACGCCGCAGTGCTATCCCACTCGGCACTATTCATGCAAGAGGAGTGTATAGCCACCAGAAGAGTATAAGTAAGTAAATGGAACCCGCTGTTGAAGTACGTAGAGTAGATACCACCTACATATTTTTTAAAGTACCTACTAATACGAGTATGGCCAGAATTAAACGACCCTCTGCTCGTTTAACTCTGGTCGAGCACTTTTACCCCTAGTGCCCGCCCAAGACAAATCTTGAGGGGAAAATCCATTGATCCGACCCGGATTCGAAACTTTCGATCGTCACCAGACGATTACGACCACTGGGCCAATGATACAGTATTTTTAGATCATTAGTAGGCTCTTACAGTTTGATAAACGACGTGATTTCAGCGCCTTTAATTTCGCATTTATGTATTGTGCCTCTACTTACCTACGATATAATTATTTGCATTTGAAAAAATATATAAATAAAATTTATACATAAAAATTACTAATTACTCGGCAATTAGTGCGCATAGTAATAGATATTGCCAAGTGTGTTTCGGATGTTACGGTACAACAATACATTTACGAGTATACATACAATTTCCAAACTAGAACGTCTCAGATCAGTAAAAAATACATTATGTATGTCGTTACGAGCCCTTGGCTTGTAAAAAGGCGGTGTTAATTTCTAAAGCGAACCTTCTGACTATATTAGGTGCGATTATTCAACAACAGGTAGCAATGAAATGAGGCAAGAGGTCAAAGTACCTTGGAGGCTGGTTACCGAATCCCATACAACGCCTACGCGAAAATTCTACAAGCTATTATTATGCAATGGATGATTGGAAGATGTTTATGTCTCAATTCTGCTCTTTAAGTGGACTAATTAAGTCCTGATTATGAAAATAATACTTTCCTTACAGAACTTCGGAAACAACCGCCAATCTCCATGACGCCAAGTATGCAGAAGAACCAAGTATTAAAATGTACAAGTGTGTGCGCAGTAACCAAATGTAAGGACCAAGAGACATTTCACGCTGGGCCACACATTGCCATCTCTAGCCCCAAACATACATAAACATAATGCCTTCCCTACGCCTCATGAGAAACCCAAGTCGCTGTGACAACGGGCAAGTAACTGGTCAGTTACCTGTCAGCTGCTACCGCTGCCCCAACCTAACCCCCCCTCACGAGTTCCGGAAACCCTATTCACCAGCAGAAACACGACCCGGAGGTCATTCGGCTGCTGTATCCTATAGGGTGAGGGTCCTTCCCCGGACGGGCGGCTCACTTCGAGCGAAGAATCGTTGCCAGGTAGGGAAAGGCATTCAACTAAGCTATGTTTATAAGAAAGGATGTGTACTATGGATGCGTTAGAACATCTTACTCGCCCAGCTCCACAGCTTAGGATCAGTGGAACCGGAAATAGTATCATAGCTTAGCTTTTATAACCTCGCAACTATACCTAGGATCCCCCTGGTGTCTCCTGTTGGTGTAAACGAGCTTAATTTCTTTTAACCGACCCGACGTCCATTTTCAATTCATCATCTTTTAAACAATGCAGTCACATCGACCATAATATCTGTCTCCATTAAAAATAATGACCGTTGGATTTCGAATGGAAATTATTGGTTTTATACTTTCTCTAATCAACCGCATTCTCTACACATTTATATCATTTATTATGTTAATTTATAATTTATTCGATTCCTTAATGCACGGTTTTATTAGGCACGAAATTAACAAAGATTTCGATATAATTATTAGTGCGCCATATTTACATAATCTACCCACCACCAAAATCTTTCTCTCACATTTTTTCATTGATAAATAATGATAAGACATTTTAAAATCAATAACAACGCGAATTTGTTATTAATAAGTTGGTATGAAATATATATCTTTGAAAGATCATAAATTAATTACCATTATTTAGTGCTCATAAGATCATTGGTGAAAATCGTAATGTCTGGCAAGTTACCTAATAATATTTATTAATTATTTATATTATTTGAATCATTTTAATTTATAACTTTTTACCAATATCATGTCACAATTTTAGCCTTGAGATAGTTAAAATACCTAAAGACATTTCAGTTTTTGTTAATAATGCTATAAAATTATGATTTTGTGCTACATTCCTGTGTTTTATTTCATAACATTAAACAATATCATACAGATAAATAATGGATGGTTAGATAGGTATACCTACTACTAGTACCTACATAGGGTACATACGAAACTTTTTGAGTACCTAAGTATGTAATATAAAGACAGATTAAAATTAGTAAACACGCAATCAAAGCTGGTATATTTTTCGCAATGTGAAAATAATTTGTAAGCAACAAATAGTTTATCCAACATTACCTGTAACTTCTCAAAGCCGAAGTTATCCAGTTTCATGATGGACTCGTCACAGTCGTCACACATTCCAATCAAATTAATCACTCATAATAATTTAATACTAATATTAATCCACTTTTACTCGCAATTTAAAACTGAAATTACACAAATTCAATATTTGCACCACAAACAACTAAACTTTTTTAACTGAATGGCGCGAAAATGTTTTAGAAACTTTTTAATAAATTTAATAGACAAGACATGCCGCCATACAGTCAGTTCTCAATTTAAAAATCGTAAGCCACATAACAAAATACTTTAAAAAATATTATATACGCTGTGGATGCGTCCCGCAATACAGCCGGCTTCTGGCATAAATAAGAAATTCGAAAATGGTAGACCACAAATCTATCGAATAGAAATAACCACAAGACGTGTAAATTTCTAAGCCGAACGATGGGCTCCTAACGCGGTCGGTTAAACGTCATTATACAAGTGTGGCACGCGGGGTACTGCTATGCAAATGAACATTTTGTTTACTAAGAAGTAAGCGGTGGCTTCGTGAGCACTCGTGAAACTGATCCGATGAAAGTATCGACCAAACGCGTGGAGCAGTTAAATTATCTACTTATATTGCAAATAAAGAAATATCGTATGGGCCATCACTAATTAGGTAGGAACATAACAAAAACACATCTTTAGTTAGATTACCTAGTGTGCTGACATTAAGTACATAAATAAATACATACATAATGAACTTTTAAACAAGTATGTATAGGTACGTAAATCCATACTAAATATGGATTTTGTCTTGTAATTCAACAACAAAAGCCAACACATCAACCTTAGCAAAAAGAAAAGTGTTTTAAACTCCCACTCTCGATCGGATGAAATGTTTTGTCTATGTTTGGTCCACAGAATAGATAATCTAAGGTTCGGCCAATATTTTGAGTGTCCTTAATAAAGTGGAATGAAACAATCTTGGGTACTTTGCATCAGCTATATTCATAATTAATTCGCTGACATAATAATGTTATGTAGTAGTTTAATTGAAAGAAAGTGGTTCAATTAAAGGGCTTACCGTGAAATTAAACTGTTATTTCGACCAATTGGCTAAGAAATGTAGGTAGTGTACCCACCAACCTACGTACTTAGTACATGATAGCATGCAATTCAGTCACAAGGAAGTCGTAAAGAGTCGGTAACCTCGTCTTGTGAAAGACACGTGGTTTACTTTTAGTCTTGCCAGGGTCGATCGATTAATCCACGAGAGTACATGACAATAATTCGGCGTTATTGTGAGGTCGGTTTGTGGTTATACATATAATAGTAGTGCTGTAGGTAGGGTTGTAGGTCTTGTTTTGGCATGTGCCGCTTAATTACCAAAAGGTTTCGGCAGTAGCGGAACTCGCTAAGGCCCACCCCGTCAAATTGCTAAGGCCCACCAGGTAACTATTTATTAATCTGTGCCAGCACCGGTCAGATACGGTCAGCCGTAAGGCCCCCAGTCAGAAGCGAATCTGAACTCAACATTAATTTATTCCAAATTTAATAAAATCCGATGAATTTGCCAAAGGCCTCGAATGTAAGCCATACCATAAGAATACAAATACAAAAAAAATCGGGCGTAAACCTTTTGTACAATACCTTGTCCATGTACCTACCTACTTTGTTGTCCTTTTGTACAATACTTTGTCCACCTACCTATCTCAATTAGGTAAACTTCGTTAACGCACTTGGGTATAGGATCTATTTACTAAGTGTACGGGCAGGAGCGGTGGTTGTAAGGCACCGCGTCCCGCCAGCCAGTAATATGTAAGGTTAGGAAGGGAACCTAACTCCCTAGTGATCCTAGAGTCCCTTTACCCCTAAGACGCTAAGTCCCTAGAGCCCTAGCCCTCCTAACCGTGTAAATAAATACTTATATAGATAATAGGTGTAGAGAGCTCGCTCCCGGGATGCCCGGGGTAGCGAGCGGGAAGAGACGGGACGGTAGGTAGGTGGTGCGGACCCGCTGCCAGCCGCGCAGACTCACGCGGCTGATCATAGTGACGGCTAAAGGTGTCTTGGCCGCAGCGGGGGGAAATGAGACCCAACACAGACGGTTGAAATCTGTTTATTGTTAATTCTAACTGGTCTTATATACTATGGTTTATTGTATGCACACTTTCGATGGTATTCGCTTGTGTTTCGTCGGTGTAAAGTGCCGACGCTGCACGCGCTCGGTCCATCGGTCAGGTCGCTGCATCTAGGTCGCTGCTGACGGCTGCATCATGTACGACGTAGCTCGTACATATTCCCCACTCGAAGAAGAAGAAGATGCAGGAGAAGAGGGAGTAGCCGGGGCCCTGGTATGGTGGGGGCCGGTTACCCGTAGCTGGTGTTGCAACGACCCTTAGCTTAGTCGCGCTGACTCGATGTCCACTGGTTACGATTGCTGGTTGCTGGTATCTTCGCTACAGGTGTCAGAATCGGGCTGACTCTCTACTAATGGCTCCTCAGTTCACTGGTGAGTCCTGCTGGTAGGAGGCCAGAGACCGGTCCAATCGCTGTGTCATGGTGAATGATATGTCTGTAGCGAAGTTCTGCTTCACGTCTGCTGGTGTAGTGGTTGTTGGTAGGTCCCATCGAAGTGTGCTGCTGGTATTGATGTCATCTGGTTGTTTTGGTTCGGCGTTGTTGGTGTTGGTAGGCAGGTGTTTACTGAACAGCATATGCGACTTCTCAGAGTACTGGTGAGATCCGCTTGTGGAAGGCCAGCATCCGATCCGCTGCTGTCAGTTCTCTGGTTTTCTTGGTGGTGACTTGGATGTGGTGATGATAAATGTTTCATCCTGCCGATGATAATGGCTGATGTTAATAAAAGTGGAAACGTTAAGTTACTGTTTTTGTTTTGGTAGGTATTGTTGTTTTGATATATTAGATATATGTTATGGTATTTAATTGGTAATTTAAATTGGTTATGATATTATAGTCCCGTGATTCGGGCGCATGCTATTCCCGTATTTTTGGGTAGCATAGATAATTCTCTGTAGAGAATCTTCCACTTTATAAGAAACTTAAATGAACCAAAAATAAATTTAATATTGATAATAAATGGTATAAGCTGGTATAGTCTTTGTTAGACCAAGAGCATGCTTGCTCTTTTTACTGGTAATTGGAAAAATAAAATATATATTTATAATATGGTGCACTTAGACCAGGAGCCTTGATACCTCCTTAATTTTGGTGTAATGGTTTGTCTACCCCAATGTTTATGGTGGTAGACTGATAATATGCTGATGGTAAATGGTCATGATGGACCAGGAGACTTGATTGCTCCTACATTGGTGTGATAATGATTTGTCTACCCCGATGTATACTGTGGCAGACCAAGATGGTAATGGTAAATGGTCTGGTTGGTTGACAGACCAGGAGACTTGCGTACTCCTTAATGGTGTTGGTTAATCTGACGCAATGGTAAAGCGTTCAGATCAATTTGTTGGAGCGTAAATCCAACAACTTAAGATAAAATGCTTAATGGTCTACTAGGAGTCTTCCTTACTCCATACTGGTTTTTGCTTAATGGTCTACTCGGAGCCTTTCTTACTCCATACTGGTGTTTGCTTAATGGTCTACTCGGAGTCTTGCTTACTCCATACTGGTTTTTACTTAATGGTCTACTAGGAGTCTTGCTTACTCCATACTGGTTTTTACTCCATACTGGTTTTTTCTCACTAGTCTACTAGGAGCCTATCCTACTCCATACTGGTGTTTGCATGATCTGACGCAATGGTGAAGCGTTCAGATCAAATTGTTGGGACGTAAATCCAACAAACTACTAAATACTAAGATAAAATGGTTAATGGTACGAGAATACTAGGAGCCTTGCTTACTCCTTAATGGTATTTGCTTAATCTGACGCAATGGTGAAGCGTACAGATCAAATTGGTAAACTAAATACTAATTAATTTCCCCACCTAGTCCCCTACCGAAGTTAAAATGCTAAAGTTGGCAAAATAATCCAATCTTTCATAATGTTTCGTAAAATGGTTTAATAAAATGTACCTATTTGCTGGTAAAGTGATTCTAACTACGTAACATGATACCTACTTGCTTATATTAACTTGCAAATAACAAAGTAATGGTATGATATTTATGCGAGTGCAGAGCTATTGTTTAGATACACCGCTGATAATTGGTTTTATGGTATTATTTAATTAGAAATGGTAATATCTAGAATCCCGAAAACTTTATGGGATCTAGCTTCCCCCAGGAATGGTTGATATCCTAGGTCGTGGTTCAAGTTTTCCTCGAAGGACCAAAATGTACGGGCAGGAGAGTTTCCTCCCGACCCGCCAAGGTCAAAATGTCCGGGCAGGAGCGGTGGTTGTAAGGCACCGCATCCCGCCAGCCAGAAATATGTAAGGTTAGGAAGGGAACCTAACTCCCTAGTGATCCTAGAGTCCCTTTACCCCTAAGACGCTAAGTCCCTAGAGCCCTAGCCCCACCTAACCGTGAAAATAAATACTTATATAAATAATAGATGTAGGACGCTCGCTCCCGGGATGCCCGGGGTAGCGAGCGGGAAGAGACGGGACGGTAGGTAGGTGGTGCGGACCCGCTGCCAGCCGCGCAGACTCACGCGGCTGATCATAGTGACGGCTAAAGGTGTCTTGGCCGCAGCGGGGGGAAATGAGACCCAACACAGACGGTTGAAATCTGTTTATTGTTAATTCTAACTGGTCTTATATACTATGGTTTATTGTATGCACACTTTCGATGGTATTCGCTTGTGTTTCGTCGGTGTAAAGTGCCGACGCTGCACGCGCTCGGTCCATCGGTCAGGTCGCTGCATCTAGGTCGCTGCTGACGGCTGCATCATGTACGACGTAGCTCGTACACTAAGAATAGGGCGGCCCTTTTTTTTTTTTTTTTTTTTTTTTTTTTTTATGCCGGGGAAAATGCTTTTAGGCATCCCCGTCACCCGGGGGGAGTGACGGGGTATGTGGGACTCACCCTGCCTCAAGGTGGAAGGGAGGCAGGCAATACCCACTAAAAACCCCGGCCCCTCCGTCAAGCACCTATGGGGATGGTGTCACGGGACCCGGAAAAAACTAGGACTGCCGCGGCACCATCAGCGCTGCCCGCCTCAGCGGGCCCAACCAGCTCCCCCACTAGGGGGAAGCGACGGGAGCGGCCCGGAGGGCCGGTCCACTCCCGTCCAATAGGGACGGAGACCCGTGCAAGGCAGGTGGAGGTGCCCCCGCACCAACAACCCGCTGGGCCCCGTCAGGGGGCATGTGGCGGTCGAAAATCCGCCGAGCACGCCCCCTTCTCCTCCGACGCTGGGGTGGAGCCGAGGGATCTACCTCGCGCTCTCGTTCTGCTGCCTCCTTCTGCGAGATAACTGTCTCACAGAAGGAGGCAACAGCCAACCAGGCTTCTCTGCTCCCAAGCATAGTCAAAATGACAGCTGGGAGCGAAGACAGGTCTCCCACGACGCTGACCAGCGCAGCGCGCTCCTCCGTCCATGACGGGCACGAGACGAGGGTGTGGTCAGCCGTGTCAAGCTGTGCTCCACACCCCCAACAGCCCGGTGAGGCCTCCCGCCCGATGCGGTGAAGGTAACTGCCGAAACATCCGTGTCCGGTCAGTACCTGCACCAGGCGGAAGGTAAGATGTCCATGTGGACGCTCCAGCCACTGCTGCAGTGCAGGGCCTAAGGCGTCCAGCAGTCTCCGACCATAACTTGCGGAGGCAAGGCTCTCGGCCCACTGACGGACCAGATCTTCGTGAGCCTCCCTCCGCACGGCGCCTCTTTCTGCAGGAGCAGGGCGGTTCCCACTCGCCCTCTCCTCAGCCGTCCAAGTGTAAACCCTGGCCAGTACCTGAGCTTCCAGTGCCCAGGGTGGGGTATTGGCCAGGGCACAGGCCGCGTCGTACCCGACGGTCCTGTAGGCTCGGGCGACCCTTTGGGCGATTGCCTTCTGGGGCCGCCGAAGCTGCCGCAAATTCTCAGGGCGTGACGCAGCGTCCGCCCAGATTGGCGCGCCATAGAGCGCCATACTCTTCAATATGCCGGCGTATAAACGCCGGCAATGCGCCTTCGGCCCCCTCAGATTCGGGAGGAGCCAGGCGAAAGAGTTAGCAGCCTTCAAGAGCCGCGTTGACAGCCCGCTAAAATGCGGGCCAAACTGCCACCGCGGGTCCAGAAGTACGCCCAGGTATTTGAGCGTGAGCCCAACATCGATTCGCACCCCCTCGACGAAGATGTGCGCGTCGGGCGGGCGGCGCTGCCGAGGCGCAGGGAAGTAAATGGCCTCGGTCTTTTCAAGGGCCACCCGTAATCCAAGGAGGTGGATCCGCCGCACTACCAATGCGCCCCCTACGGAGGCCAGGCAAGCCGCCTCGGAAAAGCTTTTCCCCCGGGCTGTGACAAGAGTGTCATCCGCATAGCAGATGACACCCATGCCCGGGAGAAGAGCGCCCCGCAACATCCAGTCGAACCCGATGTTCCACAGGAGGGGTCCTAATACCGATCCCTGTGGAACACCGGACTCGACACTGTGGCGACACAGTGCGCCTACCCTGTCTATATATGCTACTGACCTCTCCCGTAGGTAGGAGGCCAGTAAATTCCTCAAGTAAGAGGGGAGGCCGAAAAAGCGGAGGGCCTCCAGAATAGTAGCGTGGGGAATGGTGTTAAACGCATTGGCTATATCAAGAGATATAGCCAACACGCCCTCCCCACGCTCTCTAGCCTCCATGACATCGGCCTTCAGCCGGGACAGGGCGTCGATTGTTGAGCGTCCTGTGCGAAAGCCGTATTGACGGTCAGATAAATCCGGGCCGACTTCCCGCAGGTGGCTGTTAATACGCCCCGCAATAATGCGCTCGAACAGCTTACCGACTTCATCCAAAAGGACAATGGGTCGGTAAGCTGAGGGTGAGTCGGCCGGGCGCCCGTCTTTGCGAAGAAGACACAGCTGGCCTTCTTTCCATACATCCGGGAACCTCCCGACCGTGAAACACTGGTCAAAGAGGTCCCGGAATCTGACGTCCATCTCTGTGGCGGCTAGTGCGACAACCCGGGCCGGAACGCCGTCAGGACCCGGTGCCGTCTTCTTAGCCCGTAGGCGAGAGATTGCCGAGTCAAACTCCTCCAACGTGATTGGTGGGATATCCACCTCAGGAGGCACCCTAGTGAAGGGGCACATAGTTGGAGGGGAGAAAGACGACTGGGCCGGAATAGGGCGGCCCTAGCGTGACCCTAACAGGATTATGGTTTATCTAACCCTACATCAACACTTGAAATTTTTTTTTAAGAAAAAAAAAGGAACCGCTGCTGCATTTTGAACCATGCACGTGTGCACCGAAAAAAATCTGACAAGCTTTGCAACCAGAGTTCGAGCTTTATAACCGTCAAATACTTTCTACAACAAGTTGTAGGTAAGCTATGGTTGTAACTGTGTAAGCTACGACAGTGTCTAGGAATTTGCACTCGCTGGAAAGTAGGTAGGTACTTAGGTATTAAGTTCCAACCAACTTGGCAACCATCAACACTCAGAGCCTATGCGTTATACAATTACGTTCTTATACCTACTAGTAGGTAGAGACAGCCCGTCAAGTTTTTTGCCCTGCTATGGAATGCCAAGACGAGGATCGGAGGCACGCCACAAAAAACCGAAATCAACTTTGAATCCTCAGCCCACTAGCTAAGATTGAATTTCAAAGGCAACTGCACGCATCGCCGCCATTTTAATACGCGTACCGTCGCGGATAGTATTGAATATTGACAACGAACACTCGTTTGTCATCTAACACCGCGATTGGCCAGTACAAATTCCAGCAATTTCACAAAGCTGTCGAGTTCACAGTACGGAGTATGCGGCCACATCATTATTCCAGCGGAATATCTGACCGTACCTGACGCGTCATATGACAATAACCAGACAACCTTTATCACGACTAGATAAGATATAAAATCCTTTAACGCCCAACACTGTCACATGCATTACCAATTTGGTGTCACTGTACAGACAATGGGCATTCTATTTGTAGCAGAACTACCAGATATCGGCACAGTTGCAGTGTCCTAACTTGTAGACCTTAAGCATTAGTAATTAGGTCCAAATTCGCGGATAACAGAATGCATGAACTAATGGAATTCATGTTATCCCATTACGATGCGACACAACACCCATTGGGGACTTCATTGAATATAAAAGCTAAGTTTACCTGATGTAAATACATAGATGTAGTAATTATTTTGATATTATGTTTATGTTTGACTGGCTTGATTGTTCATCTGCTTTCTGAGCCAAGGGTCGTGGGTCCGAGTGGGTATTTACAAAAAAAAAATGTATTTAAGTGAGTTTATCAGTTGTTTAGTACCCATAGTACAAGCTTCAGCTTAGTTTGGTGCTAGATGGCGCTGTGTGGCCTAGCGTGGCATGTCTTAGGTTATTTATTTATTTAAGTAATTTAATTTTGTAAAATGTTCAATAATAGGTACATAGGTAAATACTTAATACAAGTTTCAGTAAATTGAGTGCTTCAAGCTGTAATCCTCATCTTTGAAATCTCAATGAAAACGAATTTTGACTATGTTAAAAAATAGTCGCACAAGTAAAAAAATATAATCACATTATAGTTTCGGAGTTATAGGTCGGTGTACAGTAACCCACAGTAATTTAAATTTCACCTAAATGAAGATTCTCTCGAAAAGATCACCTAAATATTGAAGTGGATCCAAAGGACCACATAAATTATACCACAAGATATTTGTTATACCTTTTACTGTACTATTGTGCAATTACATTTAGCTACTATTAGGGTTCTTATACCTACTAGTAGGTAGAGACAGCCCATCAAGTTATATGTTGATAGATTTTAATGTCTGCAATACAGGGTTTACATACTTTGAGAGGGTTTTCCCATATTTTTGAATTTATTATTGAAATGTAACATGTATCTCCCAGTAGGATGCAAGCAAAGTTACTTTTCTCATTAATCTAACCATATTAGTAAGAAAAGTTACTAGAGACTAAGAGGAATGTTACTAGAGAGGTCAATAAAAATACCATTTACAAAAAATTCAACAGTTTATGTTAATAAATGGCTATAAGTGTACAATATACATTGTAACTCTTACTTAAAAGTAAATCTTATCAACTAACAATGTAACCTGGCAGAGATTTTAAATTAGTTCCCTTAAAATCTAATATCTCTTCAGGATTCAATTTAAGTTTCTCTATCAAATTGTGTTTATTAAATCTAATCTCATCAGAGTATTCCTGTTTCAGCATCTTGATTTTATGTATGACCTTATTTCGGTAAGTTAATTCTATGTTTGGATCATGTAATATTTTAGACAAACTTTGTAGGTCGTCGGGTAAAGATGTATCTACAGCTTCATATTCCACTTGTACATGGTTCACGGGTATATAGTCTGTGCTCCGTGTTCTCTTTAACCTTTTCACACATATATGGCTTCCTAAGTCAGTCTCTGAAGTTATCTCTTTACCGTCTTCATCAAAAACAATTTTCTTGTTAACCGGACATTTACAAACGTGACCATCCGTTTCGTCGGAACCAGACAAGCTTTTCTCCCTTTTCCTGCCGCCCAGATCCAATAAATGACCATACTTTGTCTCGATTTTCTTCATCACAGATTTGCATTTCTTGTAGACAGTACGCAATTCTTCCAAATCGTTTTCGTCTATTTCACTCGCGTCGGTATGCCCCGGGGCGTCCAAATTCAGACCAAGAGATTTGTTTTTAGTCTTTTTGCCACTTTTGCTTTTTGATTTCCCGTTTTCACTGTCTGAAGAGGTCATAATTACGCTTTCGGTTCGGTTTTGTTCCAAAGTACCGAGCACGTGGTGTTTCACTAACTCACTATTCAAAATATCCAAATTTGAGTCTTGGTTCGGTGGAAATACAGTGACTTCCTGAATCACCATTTTATACTTATAGAATAAGACATAAATCTACGAAATTTAATGTTGTATTTATTTACAACATTGGATAACCTCAAACGCAGATCTACTTTTGGAGTGAATGACGTTTGACAGTTGTAGTGATGGGGTAGTGTCCGCCACTAACGTGGTTGCTCCGACTTCGATCAAATATATTTTAAATTTAACTTTTGCATTAAACAAAGAAAATGATTATTGAGAACTTGGGGATCGATAAGTTTATATCACAATGTTATTGTTATTTTCATGACAACTAGCTGTGTAGTCATTATTTTGTTTGCACATCCTAAGTAAACAATATTGACGTTGATAAAAAACAAGTAATTTACCGAGAATTTTACCGGTTGTTCCTTCCCGCTAACCGTTTAAGCACCGATATCGTCACTAATGCAAGTGCAAAATAATATACATGTCACCGTGAAATTGTAAATACCGTTAGATTATAATCCATCTAGCGAGATTGTAAACTAGTACACAATTCTTAGGCTACGTTCACACGGCGACTATTCGATTCGATATTTTCTCGCTTACGGGAGTACCGTATACGGGACCAGGCCCGCCGTAAGCGGGCGTGCAAGGCGTGCAATGCACGCGGGCGGCGCATTCAGGGGGGCGGCAAATCAGACAATCATCGACTAAAATTCAGACATTGTCACCTCACAATACTAAAAAGATTATCCTTATAAAAATAGTATGATGAACGGCGCCCAAATATTTCTTTTATATCGTAGCATTACATAACGCCATCTATTGAAATTCATGAGAACAAAGTTAATCGTAATCGTATCGTGCTCTACGCGAAATAGGGAAATCCCACAGATATCAGGGGAAATACCCTTAAAACTATATTCTCATTTCTTTGTTTTTATTTATTTAACACAAATGCTAAAGTGATGTGAGTGAACAACAAACTTCAATTATTTTGTTATAGCCCTAATGTGAGATCCGGAAACGGTCCAGGTTACTTAAAATTAATAATATTCTGTATATTTTTGTAGTTTTTCACTGTACAGCAGAAGAAGACTCAGGTTTGCGCGTTTACCGCTAAACGTACGCCCTTTGTCGTGTCCCCTCGTTTCTGCGGTGGTCCCTTGGACGCGGCATCCTCGCTGAATATTCTCGGCGTTGATATTTCGAGCAACGTTCAGTTTGGGGGTCATCTGGAGGGAAAGCTGGCCTCCAAGAAACTGGGTGTTCTTGGCAGTACAATATTTCACGCCAGCCCACAGTCTTCAACTGTACAAGGCACAGGTGCGACCTCACATGGAATATTGTTCTCATCTGTGGGCCGGGGCACCTCAGTACCAACTCCTTCCTTTTGACCGTATCCAGCGAAGAGCGGCTCGAATCGTTGACGACCGAGAACTTATAGACAAGCTAGACCCTCTATCTCTACGCAGGGATGTTGCGCCTTTGTGCGTTTTTTACCGAATTTATCACGGCGAGTGTTCGGAGGAATTGTTTGACCTGGTACCAGCTGCCATTTTTCATCATCGTACATCTCGCACCAATTCAAGATTTCATCCTTATCATCTTGACAGATGGAAGTCTTCTACAGTGCATTTTGCGCGCAATTTTCTGCCTCGTGCAGCTGCTCTTTGGAATCAGCTTCCGGCTGCAATTTTCCCGAATGGATACGACCTAGGGACCTTCAAGAAGCGTGCCTACAGATTTCTCAAGGGCCGGCAACGCACCTGTGACTCCCCTGGTGTTGCAGTGTCTATGGGCTGAAGTGATCACTTACCATCAGGTGACCTTCAGGCCCGTTTGCCCCCTATGTCATAAAAAAAAAATCACATTTTTATAAACACCTAGGTTTTGTAGTTAGATAGGGGCGGCACGACAGGAATTGCACACCGGCGTTCAAACCGCTAGCGGCGGGCCTGTACGGGACGGCTGTTCACACGGTGCGAGGCCCACGGTTTTTTCTCGTATACGGTCTTCCCGTACACGTGACAGCCGCCGCGGCGCGCGACGTCTATTCGATGCAACCTGCCGCCAGTCGTTGAGTGCACACCGACATGGATCCCCGTGTTCCAATTCTTTTATATTGGTATTTGAGGAGGAGGTTTCGGCGCCCTAGAAAATACTGGGTCCATCCTTTATTAAAAACGGGATTACACCGAGAAAGAAGATTTGCATCGTTTTTTCGTTTTTTTTTTCATTAAAATCGTTTCGATAATCTCGCATTCCCGGTGGTAAGACCCTACGGTATACGGTAAAAAATATGTCTCGAATACGCGATTTTCTCGTATAGACGCCGTGTGAACGATTTTAAAAATTGCTATACTAATTTGGCTGTCACTACGATATTCGATAAAATCTCGTATACGATATACGTGAAAAATGACTCCGTGTGAACGTAGCCTTACATTTTAATGATCATTAACTATTATTTTTCGGTAGATTTTGGTCGATCAAATTGTTGATAATTTAATGCGTGACAGATTTAAATTTATGAATTTCACATCGATCGATTACAGTCTGTGACCTGTAACAGTTCACAATATTTTGACAGTTTACAATCTCGCGAGATAGATCATATTCTAACGGTATGTATTTACAATTTACGGTGACATACATAAAGTCGAACCAAATTAAGAAAATAATTATAGCAATAAATAAATTCGATTTGAGATTAGGGGCGTATATAGGACATCACTAGAACAAGATGGCGCATGCGTACTGGCTGCGTGCGTGCCGGAGTGATTACGTCACACGCGATAGCGAGTTTATAAAACAAGTTTTCGTTCGGTGCGGTTAGAACGGACCGAAGTAATATAAAATATTAAGCCTTAATGTAGACTGCTTAATAAAATATTATGTACGAAATGATTCAATATACTAGATGAATCTAGATTCAAATTATATAGTAATAAGAATATAGTGACAGATAGACTTGAGAATAAATTAATTTATTTATCTTTATTTTTTCTTTTCTTTTTCTTTTTAGGAACATAATTTTCCTCCTCAACATCCTGAGTATCTTGCATGGAATCATGTGTACTACTGTCTTTATTCACTTTAGACTTCTTTTTTGGCTTCAATTTGTCAGGCTGAATATCTTCTAGAGGCTCTTCCTTTAATTTCTTTTTTTTCTTCGATTTTTTGTCTGGATTTGGTTCGTCGAAAACATCATCTTGTTCACAACTACCAACAACATTGGTATTTTCGGCTAAAACATCATTTTCACAATTACTTTCCACCAAATCCTGTTTGTTTTTATTTTTCTTTTTCTTCTTTTTCACCTTCTGTGTCTCCTCCACAGTTTCAGACACTTCATTTGAGTTAGAATTCACATTATCAGTTTCTTTGATTGATGTATTGTAAAATGAGAAGCCAAATCCTTGATGAGTTTCTTGATTGCCATTTTCCTCATCATTTTCATCAGCATTATTTGCAAAACCTTTAAATGCATATTCAGCATTATCACCAGAGTCGTTTTTGGAAGAAAATAAATTGCTTTGGGATTTGAATTTCGCCAGTTTGCTTTTGAAATAATCTTCCATGCTACCTTTTTCGGTAAAAACTTGTTCTGTGCTTTTGATATCTTCTTGTATTGATTCAACAGGTTTTTCTTCCTCTTTCAGAGTCTTCTTCCCAAATATGTTGGCTAGATCTTTCTCACTATAGCGGGTAAGGTCTTTTCCTCGGGTATACTTGTGATAGTGAACTCGGGCCTTGCTCTTCTTGGATTTCACTTCTAAAGAAACACCACTGTGAAGTTTTTCTTCGGTCCCATCAGCTGAAAGTTGAAAAAAGTAAATAAATTAAGTATCTTTTGTTACTCCATAACATGATAGGATAAAAATAATGATTTGAAAACTAGAATTTATCATACTGATTATTTTTTCTAGTATTACAGTTAGTAGTTAGGCATTACAGAAATTTAGTAAAAAAATTGTAAACAAACATAGCATTATTGTTCAACACTTATCTTGATAATTTACTTTAAGTTGTATCAAGATTGACATCATCACAAACAAACTCTGTGCTTTAAAAATTGGTAGAGAAATTATATTGTTTATGTTCATTGTTACTACTTTATACCAAGTAGGTACTATGATTTATAGAATGGTCTAACTGTTTACTATTTATAATGAATAGATAAGAGAGCAGTAATCTAATGAAGTAATATATAGCAACAAATTACACAAGACCCTACACTCTGACCGAATTTAAATTTACAGCTCATTTTAAGTCTAAAGCTCAAACATTAAAACAAGTTTATATTACTCTACTCAAAGTTATTTTGAGGTTACTTACCATTAGATAAATTCGCCAATAGAGCGTTAAAATCATCCTCATGCTTAGTCCATTGGTCGTTTTTGTCCTCAAATCCAAGTCCTTTATCATCATTCTTGTATCTGGCCACGACGTGTTCCACAATTCCATTTTCTTTCGCACCTAACCCCTTCCCAGACGACCAACCCATTTTCTCGAGCATACGCTGCCCAAACTTGGTACTGTCGTTGCTCCAGGCATTGTTTTTAGCACGTAGATTAATCACTTTCTGTTTACGACGAGGCGCCGCTAGCATAGCCATTGTTTTAGTGTATTTTACGCATTTAGGAATAAGAATACATCGCGCACGTGAACACTACTTGTCAAAATGGACGAACGACGTATGACAGTCGGCGCGGCAACTGAGTAAAGTTGAGCAGAGTGAAGTTGTCGCTGTTTTTCGATTGGTTGAATGCTCTGTGTTAGGTTGGCAGCACTGCACGCGTTTCGTTCTACGCGTTAGTTGCAAAGTTACGATTTCGATATAAAAAAAATACTATTTAGATGAGTACAGGACGTAAACAGTACAGTAATAAAGTATCGGCTTGTTCCTTATCTGCTTAGTTTACTCTTGTGGCATTTAAAAAAATATTTTGTACACTTGCATTAAGTTTATGAGACCTGTCTGTAGTTAGTGATATGGATGTCATTAGAATACTTGTTTAAAAGAATGCAATGTCGTGATAACTCCAAATAAACAAGGCAATAATCATTTTTAAAGAATCGTTTCTGGTTATAAAAAGCTAGGTACGGGCTTTGTTTAATCACCAAACCGTTCCAGAGCATGCGATACGCTTATTACATCACGATTTTGATAGCGCGTGATGGTCGGTCGTATTATAGTTCTGGGAAAATCCTTTATTTCCGATATCTCATCGTTACAGTAAATTATTTACACATCATTGAGGTACATAATGATCTCAAAAATGAAAAAATGTGTTTTAACTGAATCTTGGGATGAAATGTGATGGGATTTACTTGACTTGATCCTATGTAATAATTTAGTTTGTATACTCGAGAGTCCTGATTGCCATTTTACTTTAAAATCAAGCAGGCACATAGCCGTTATATTACCCGAAGGATACCTACTATCCGATAATTTATTATAACTGCCACCACAATAATATTTAGGCCTAGTTACTCATATAATAGTGACCCCTGCCTTCTGAACCCAAAGGTACCTACTTAAAAGGAAAGTTTATTTTATAAGGTGCAATAATTTTGTTTATTTGGTAAGTAATCCAGTTTAGCAATGCTAATACATTACTTAATTTAGCATATGTTCAGTTCTGGGTTATTTTCGGTTCGCATCGGCCAGGTGTACAGTGTTCACTCAGAACTGGTTTTTTGTAGAAAAGTAAGAGTTTTCAAGGTGGTAACTTGCCATTAAACTAAAACTGTTCCGAGATCTGTCTTTATACAGAAAAATTCTACTAGCCGGCATAGTGATGGCTACTGACAGGTGATTGATTTGGTTACATGTCCGTAGCCACAGCGACTAGGGTTTGTCTTTCGCTTGTTCGTTTGTCCATCAGGTGACGGGAGGTCTAATGACCTCCCTCCTCTATTTTTTATAGTATCACAGCATAATTGCTGTGATACTTACTATGAAAAATACAACATTTCATCAAAAATAGTAGCCTTATGAAAACCGTAATACAGGTATGTTACTTTAATAAATAGAAGAATCTACAATTTCCAAGTGTGCCAGGTTTCAGTATAAGCAAAGCCAGTCTTTGTGGAACAACTTCAAACTACAAGCAACTTGTTAATTAATATTGGTTTTCTTATGGATCGTGTAAGAACCGTAGATGGTGAGAGATTTTCCATTGACGAACCAGTCTCGGTTTGCCGGCTAAACGGTAGTTAAGAAAGTCTTAACGGCAGCTACAGTGAAACACGCATGCGTCTGCCTTTGATGAAATAACATCGAACATAAGTTAGTTTCATATAATTTTCATGTCTCATTTAAAGATTGATACTTTTTTCTTCTATCTAGTCTTCTAAGATTTTCAGTTCTAATAGAAATAAGAACGTAATGCATTAGTGTAATATGTAATATGCAGTTTATATACAGCGTCTTCAATAGTCTTAAAATTCACCACGTGAAGAGTAAGTATTCAAATGCCTTGTTGTATAAACCAACGATTCTTAGAATTAAGTACCATAATTAACGGGACAACTTCCTGAGCTTAAATGCTCAGTTTATCCACATGTAATTGAAGTAATTGCTTATGTACTCTAAGTAGAGATTTGAAGTAACTAGCATCGTCATTATTTAATGAAAACGGTAAAAAGAAATAGACACATAATTATAGATATTTTCAATATAATTTTAATTACATGTTGTACAATTCACATTATCTACATATTACACGTTTTTAAAAACCGATATTCTTTATTGTGAACGTTAACGGTCAAATAGCGAACTGAATGCCGTTTAATTTACATTTAAATGTTATAATATTTTTCGTCGTTTGCTTTAAAGAAATTTTCTGCTAGAAATAATGCGATTATACCTGAAGATTATCTTATGTTCGTGTTTGCAACTGCGTAGACTTACAATTGTCTACGTAACATTATTCTTAACTCTACGTAATGCCAGTAGCCGCGTGCGTCTATTATGTAAATAACAAGTTGCCAGCCTAAGAATCACTCTGAATTGCAATCTGCATGGACAATTAATTTCGATCAGTAATTAAATCGATAGTTGACTAGAGAGTTGCCGTTAGACGGCCAGTGTTTGCGATCGAAGTTGTTTATGGTGAAAACGCGCGAAAAATGTAGAGAGAAATGGCGGGAGCAACCTTGCCGCTAACTTCACACAATCAAGGAAAATAAAGAGTACACAGCCTAAATTTCTAATACGAGTAACTTACAATGTATAGTAGTAAAAATAATTTAGTGTAACAATAGGCTAATATGGCTAAAAATTTTAATTAGTCCGTCTTTTAGCTTATTCATAAATAAAAGACACATTTGTAAATTACACTAAAAATTACAAAGTTATAGCCCGTTGAAATTACGCGTGACGTCACTCGGTGAGGCATTTTACGGGAGCGAGTGACGTCAAAGGCTCCCACTCCTAACTTTTGATGCCTTGTAACTTTGCAATTGTTTATTTGAATGAAAAAAGGAAAGGATTTCCTTTTTTCATTCAAATAAACAATAGCAAAGTTACAAGGCATTCACAAGTAGGGTTGCCATCCGTCCGGGTTTCCCCGGATTTGTCCTAGTTTGTAGGGCGTCCGGGGTCGGTCCGGCCGGGGTTTTTAAAAGTGTCCGGGTAAAATCCGGACACTTTTGAAATTGAAACTCAAATTCTTATAGATTAGCGATAAATCCACAATCAAGAAGGCACGGTAAAATAATAAAAAAACTGAAGTGTCCGGGGAAAAAACCATATTTCGCCCAAATGTCCGGAATTTTAGCCGTGTTATCCGGCGCCGGCAATTTAGGTGATGGCAACCCTATTCACAAGGCAACAAGGCACTTACATTCAAAATTCAAAAGAATAAGCTAATAGACAGACTAATTACAATTTTTAGCCTTAATTACGTATAGACATCGCTTTGAAAGCGATTGCGGGAAATGTCACAATGGGTTACATTATAACATTAGGTCCTGTTGGTCTTGGCATCGCGTTTATTTTCAGATTTAGACGGGAAGTAGTTCAGACGGCCTATGACTGTGATTCACGCCTAACTGAGCGCCTGCTTCGTAATAGCATTAAATACGGCCTATTTGCGACTTAGGTGTAAATACACTCGATGCAGTTTATTTGGCTTCAATTAAATATAGAAGGGGTCGGTAAACTACCCTTAAGTAAGAGAATTTATGACTACAGGTCGAAATTCATTACACAAGAAACAACTTTTGGTAATTATTTAATTGATCAATTAAATAACTGGCAAGACCTTTCATCCAAACGTTCACTTGGTTATACAGGTACGGATGAAAATATTAATGTTTTTTTATAGTAGCTCGACATGATGGCTTCCCGATGCCTGATGGAAAGCGAAAAAGAAGCCAAGTCGCTGTGACAACGGGCAAGAAACTGGTCAGTTACCTGTCAGTTGCCACCGCCATGCCGGCCCAACCCTAACTCGCCACGGACGATGGTCCATTCGACTAAATCTTTTTGGAAAATATGTTTAGCCAATCAATTGGGATACTTATTGCCATACTTATGCCACACAATACTTATTTCTATTCGAATTGGGTTTGCGCTTGACTGCAATTCGCCTGATGGTACGTGATATCGTAATCTATGATGGTGAAGAAACGCGCTCATCCAGCAAAAATAGGTTTACTCTCGCCTTGAACATCGAAAAATCTCGGTCGGGGAACAAGGAGGCCGGCAAAGGGAGTTCCATAGTCCCATTCACACTATGAAGGTAGAAGCGAATCGCGCTGTCTTTGGAACTTGTACCATATTGTAACGGCGCCTATTCGCCGTATTCCAGCTCATCTTAATCTTAACTAATATTATAAAGCTTAAGAGTTTGTTTATTTGTTTGTTTGTTTGAACGCGCCAATCTCAGGAACTACTGGTCCGAATTGAAAAACCAGTAGTTCGTTTTGTGTTGAATAGACCATTTATCGAGGAAGGCTTTAGTTAGGCTATATAACATCACGCTACAACTATTAGGAGCGAAGAAATAATGGAAAATGTAAAAAAAAAAACGGGGAAAAAATAACTATTCCACGCGGACGAAGTCGTGAGCACAGCTAGCCCGATAATAAAAAGGGGAATAAAATAAAATAATTCAGTCGCACCCTCACCAAAATGTAACCAAAAGATAGTAGGTACCTAGTAATAACGTGTACTAACTTTTGTCTATCATTGATAGATAATAGTTAAATGACCTACACTTTAACCGTTTCTCACTTCATTATGTTGCTTATAAACATCAAAGAAGCGTCATCGTCACACGATATAGTTAACACTTCGCAACTCAAGACTTCAAACAAAATGTTTCCATATTATACGTTTATGTACCTACATACTATAGTGCTCCACATTCATTTCTAGGAACAATAAACCTAAGTTTAGCTCAACATGACTCATTTATAGACCTAACGCTTTAGACATGAACAAATATACAAATAATAATATTAGGCCGCTTATTATTACGTAGGTACATTCGAAAGTAAAAGTGTTCTTACTACATTAAATTTTTGCTTTTCTTTAATGACGTTCGTTTTTTGTAACCAATAGGTACGTGAATCTAATTATGAACTTATTATTTAGGCATTAAGACAATATTTTAACAAACGTATGTACGTAACGCAACACCAACAGTTAACAATCAGATGCATTCAAAAACAGACCTTTTTACACTGACTTATGCATCAAACTCTTCATCTATTTTGCTAGTACGTTACAGTATTGTATTCTAACTAACTCGAACTTGAAAATCAATGGAAAACGCAAGTAACATCACGCCTTACGGTCATTGTCCATTATACAAATGCAACCATCCGAAGCTTGATTGACAAGACAACTGACGAGAGAAAAAAAGAATTTTACATACTCAAATGTTACATGCACGCTCTCACCGCAAAATATTATGTCACCACATCGTATACGCTCATCTAAATCTCACTTGGCTGTATAACGAATGACAGGCTTATTTCTCTCCGAAGATTATGATGTTAAACAGTTCACATCACATAAACTAGCGACCCGCCCTCACTTCGCTTCGGGTGTTTCAGATAAACATTTTAAAACTAAATACAATAGCCAATGTTACTCAGTGATAATGTAGCTTTCTAATAAAAAAAGAATTATTAAAATCGGTCCAGTACTTTTTGAGTTTATTCGTTACATACAAAAATACAAATCTTTCCTCTTTAGAATATTAGTGTGATGAACTTCGGCATGATCATTATCATCAGTAATAGAAAGACATGGATCTCGCACAAAATTGACCAGTAATGTTGTTAATTGATTCAACTTTTTGATTGATTAATTTTATTTACATTAAAATATATTTATTTGCAAAACATGGGTCAGTTTTCGTAAATTAGTATGTAGAGTCTCCATTTCTATTCCATTTGACATTTCAGCGTGCAAAAAGGGTCATTTTACAATTACATAAAAATAAATTTAATAGGTGCATTTAGTTCAGTTTTATTGTTAGATTTATAACTTTTTACTTGACTAGACACAAGAACTGCCTTGTCAAGTAAAAAGGCAGGTAGATTTATTTATGAGATCTTTTCATCAAAATTAATTCCCCCATATTCAACACTACCGAAACAAAGTCGAATTCGATAAAAGTATTTTCGGTGTTAAAGTTAGCGCTGGAATCCAACCTCTGTCCTAGATCACCAAATAAGCCACGAAAATCACACGTTAGACCGATAAGGGTGTTTTGGCATATGGGTGACATTGACATAAGGGCGTTAGCGCGAAACAAAAATGTCAAAAATCAACGTCAAACGTGACGTTTTGTATGAATGCGGACTTTAGTTCCGATTTCGGCCACGCGCCAAATGATTGTTATTAACCTTTTGTTTTCGACAATTAAGAACAATTGAATTCCTTTGTCTTCATAAACTGCGAAGTGTATCGTTTAACGCCAAACCCGTTCAAAATGTACAAACTACTTTAGAATAACGACAGGAAATGACCCGGGCAAACCTGCCCACTCGTGGGAACTAAGTGTGAGAGTGTGACTCACTAGTCTGTTGTACCGATGCATTTTTGCACAGCTTATGAATAAAATTATCTGTATGTTAGCATGATATAATATATCTAACAGGATGTTCGTTAAGCACGCCAGGCTACGTCGTAAATGAATCTCAGCTGGAGATTCTACTAGGAAAGGAAGCTTTTACCTATAAATTTACATGAAACAACATGTATGTGTTTACATGAATTACAGTTGCTTCAACTTCATTACGCTGTTATATTTACAAAGGTTTTAGATAAGAGAGACCACAGAAATGTATCAAGGAGGGAACTACCTTATAGTCTTATTTTTAAACAATTTATAAAACGGCATAAGATGGAACGCCTAGTTGAAACCACGGTTACAAAATCGGAGACATTTCCGAAAAACCGTATAAAAGCGATTTTGGGTTTTGGTACCAAGTTAATCTCAATTTGCGGTAATCCTAGCTGTTTGTAATTAGTGCATATTTTAAAAAATATTACAACAATCAATGTTGATTTCGCTACGTTTCTGTTATTATATTCCGTCGCAATTAAAAAGAAACAATTGATTCCAGATCTTGGAAATACAACAGGGAATCAGATACTATAATTAGCGAAGAACTAAACTAACTGTATCTCGGAGGCTGTAAGGGGCGAACCTTGAGGCCGTATAAAATTTAAAAAAAAAACAAGTAAATTGCCGACCCAACCGCTCGCCGACAGCTGCGAATTGGCGCGAAACAGGTTTTCGGCGGGATCTGTGACGTCACGTGACATGTGCCTTCCTCCGAAGAGGTTGGCAAAAAAATAGGCCTTTCATCAAAGGCTCCATTCCATTTTACGGATCCTTATTATTATGTTAGGGCTTTGTTATCGGCGACAGGTGATGGCAACAACGTGATTTTTAATGTTTGCCGAACAAAGGGATAGGTATTAAAGGTAAATTAGTTGCGTGTGCATTCCGAAAGGGTAGGAAGAGAAGAAATAAGTAGCATAGTAAAGTAATGTTTGACAAGTCAACACACTTTATTAATTTAGATCAGATCGAGATAGTTATTTTTTTTGGATTGATATTGGTTTCAATAAAACGTACCTACCTACATAAGTAAGATACGTACATATTTATTTGATGATGTTAAGTACATTTACATTGACTTCATCTGTCAATTAAATGTCTATAGAAGAAATAAAAAGATTGAGACATTAAGATGATATTAGATGACAATAAACAGAGCAGACGTTACATATTAACTAAAATAAATTTTAGCAGAGATTACCTCCCTAAATCTACAGTTTAGTTATCTCCAAGTGTTTTTTCGTAGGTATCAAAGCTTCGAAGGTAGCCCAATACAAGCCTTAGCTTAGAAGCGTAATATAATCTGCTACAGGCTAATAAACTAGATAAAACTAGCTATAGATTGCAGAATACAATGCAAGTAACAGATATCATATTATATCCGGACATCTGCAAATTGGTCTTGAGTATTATTTCGTACGCCAATTGGGTTGGGGGAGCACTATGCACTGAGTACTGTACAATACATGACATTCTGCTAAACCTTGAATTACCTGGGTATAAAATAAAACCTACTGCGGTCACTAAACCGCCTGCCAAGCGTGTTGACTAAGGCAATACCACCAAAATGGCTATGGTCATTGTCCTATGTCCAACAGTTGACATTTGCAGACTGATGATGATGATGACCTTGAGTACCTCGTTGCTCATGGATTCATCTATAATACGTATAACATTTTACTTCCCTTCACTCTCATGATCCGATAGGATAGGACAACAATTGAAACACTACCGAAGAGAGAGCACACAAAAGCGCACGGACCAATTTCGATATAATAAATTTTGTAAAGAGATACTTATAATTTACTACGGAGGCAAGAAATACTAATCTAAAACCTTTTATTTTAAGTATAATCTTAAAAACTAAAGGGTATACCTCATAAGTATCCATATTTGATGATCGCCACAGTACCTATTCAACATTAGAATCAAGAATATTTTCAGAAATAAATATCGGTGTCACGGAAGTTTCTTTTCAAATGTTACAATGTCGAACGTGTTTGATTTGAAACTTACTTAATAAATAGTTAAGTAATCAAATCATAGGTATATACCTACATGTGTACATTGATATTATCAAAATAACATTCATGATTAAAGTGACTCAAGATAGGTGATACCTAATAATGTAAGACAACTGGATTGTATCTACAATCCAGTTGTCTTGTATGAATCTTCATATCTTTGATTCAAAATTGTTAGCTAATTTAACACGTAATTCATAGACAAAAAATACAATAACTATTAATTTCAAAAGCCGGTCTTGCCTCGATTATGTCTGGAAATAGATCTTAATAATATCCAATATTATGTAGATAGGTACTATATTGTACATACATAATTACTTTTTATAGTAGCATTCATGCTATCATGAGAAGCCACTTAGCTTCTCATACGACGGAAAGCGAATGATTCGTTTTAATTAGTATTCTTCTTATGGCGGTTTTATTATTGTTGTTTATTATTTTGCATACGTTCACAAATAACAAATAGTCAAAGTATTTTATTGATATGAAGTCGGTCGAATGCATTAAGTAAATGCATGTATGTAGTAAAATTAAGTAGCACATACCTATTTCATGAGACTCATCCTGTTCTTTCAGGTGTAGTTTATTAGTTCTTGCTCATATTAAACTGTTTAGAATCTGAAGTTACTACATCATTCTTGTTTATTTTATCTGCCATATCCAGTTTAGAGATGACACAGACCGGTGTCTTGCGCAATATTTTATTACTACTATTCGATACTATAAAATACTATAAAATTTTGAGATTCCTTGACTTGCAAGCTAACGAAGTAAGTAATTTCGTGAGTTTGTTACTGAAAATCAACAATATTTATCAAAAATTGAATAACTGCAATTTTTGCTTTTGTTTGTAACAAAAAAGAAAGTTATTTTTGTTAACATAAAGAAAAGCAAAAATGGCAAAATAAAATACGATTTCAAACTAATGTTATGGTCGAAATAAATGCAGTTCACTTTTATCCAAACCAACAAAAGACCGTCAGATATTCTCAAAACTATTGATCATACACAAAAACGAGATGAATTTAAAAAGTTAACAATACAAAAGTGGCATAACGAGTCACCCCATTTGACACCACGAAATGTATCAAATGATTGTGAAGTCATTGCACTTACTCATAGGTAGGTATGCAACGGCAAACGTGTTTTGCCCCATCTATACCTACTGGAGCTGAGAAGTCGCTTACCTGAGACTCGCTCCGGACATGGTTCAAATTGTTCGCCACTAATCCGTTGTCTGTTGCCATTGGATCCATCTCTCACACATCATCCAACAAGCTGAAATTGTCACAACTATCCTCAGACACCTCGATCCATTCCTTGGGTGTCACCGTCCACAATATCACAGAAACTAGACACAAACACACGCGATTCCGTAGCTTCACTGAAACGTATGCGTTACACAGATACCTTCAATCGATAAACCGCAGTAATGACATTACGAGATGAACATAAAGGTTGGGCGCAGGCTGTTAGTTTTGTTCAGCAATGTCTGCTTGTTCGTAAGGACGCGAGGCGCAAAGTTAACCGCGCGTGATTTCTGGGCGCTTTCAAAACCAAATGGTCTTAAAAGCTATCAATCTTTGCATACCAGAGTGGTGTGGTGAAACGGAGGTTGTCGGGTTGCGGGGCGGCTGGTTTGCGAGAAAGGGACAGCGCGCGCGCAGGTACACCGTCTCGAAGTGGGCGAACAGTATCTACAGGTTTTGCTCCCACTACAAGGAGCCGGCCGCGGACCGAGCCTCGGAGCTTGAAAGTTTAGTCCGGCGACATATTAAGCAATGCGCGGACGCCGATGGCCGTTGGTCATTTCGCTATTCTATTTTCAATCTCACTTCGTATTTCGTTACGTTTTCGAATTTGAAATTTCGAATGCAATGCCGGTTAAGTATGTGAGTTTCGATTCCAAGTTTGAATATGCCCATAGGGAGACAATCGTAGAATCGATGGATTCGATCGATAAATCAAACCGGTCCCAATGCATCTGTGGTGAAGGCCGCGAGAGTTAACCTCTTAGGACACTCCTGTAGGGTCTTACGCACACACGTTGAGCTATAGCTACACACAAACACACACACAGGCGTCTCACAGGGACTATTCTTACCTGATGGGTCCTCTATAATTGGCATGTTTTTAGATGCTATTTTTCAATAAATACAATGAGGATGGTCAGTCCAGTTTGATAGACAGGTGTGGTCATTCGTTTTCTTTTTGCACTGAATATTAAGCTTGGGACAGTTTTCCATTGAGTTTGCTTTGGCATACAGAGAGTAGAAGTTATAGTAAACGCACCAGAACTTTTCACCAGAAAAAATCTTTATAGTAGGTTACAAGATTATCTACTTACATAAATAAATAAAAGTGGACCTTCGAAATGTACGCCCATAAATTTCAGACAAATGCACCAAATAGGATGATACTTCGTTTTATGTATTTGTTATTGTTAGTACAAAGTTTGTGTGATATAAAAATTACAAAAATAATAAAGTTAAAAAAAGAGATACTAATTTAGATGAAAATTTCGAGTAGGTAACTTAAAACTTTTAAGTTTTACATAGTACCATTCCATACGACTTACCAAGTCATCTAACTGCAATTGTATATCCATGTCGCACATCAAATCAATGCAGAAATGTATCGTACATATTATGTCTTGTGACATTTAGCGATAATTTGTCACGGTCAGACAGTACAAGGCGAAACAATTACACTCGGTATGTCTGGGGTCAAATAAAATAATAAAAATAAAGTAGGTACCTGTATGGAGGTAAGATAATCTAGAACTTATTCTACAGATTCAATGAGTGCTACTCTTAGTAAACACCTACCTACTAGCGAATTACCCTCGCTGACATTACATTAGAAACCTCTTATGGCTTGCATAGTTTTGCGACTGCTATCCTCAGTTTTTTTTTTAAAGTAGATAATAGCTTCTCTACGCCTGATGTAAAGCGAAAGAGAAGCCCAAGTCGCTGTGACAACGGCTGACGCTGTCAGTTATCTGGCAGTTGCCACCGTCATGCCAGCCTAACCCTAACCCCCCACAAGCTCCGGAAACCCTACTCACCAGCAGAAACACGACCCGGATGTCATTTGCCTGTGGTATTCTATAGAGTCGAGGTCCTTCCCTGGACGGGCGGTTCAATTGGAGCGAAGATTCGCTATGCCCTACCTCTTTTAAAAAAAAATGAAACCTGCTGTGGTAACCAACCAGCCTGCCAAGCGTGGTGACCAAAGCAAATCCCCCCAAATGACGATTGTCATTGAGGAAGGCCTATGTCCAGCAGTGTACGTCTGCTTGCTGATGAAGATGATGAGATTCTACCAGCAGTTATCTGATCTCATGTAAGTGTATGGAATCTGACATCTGCTAGCAAAAGTAATATTACCTGCTTAAGTGGGTCATTGTCATAACCGCCTAAAATTGTGTTACAAGCAGAAAAAAAATACTTAAATGTAAATAAAATACCATTTTATTATTTTATAGTAAGGATAACTATTCAATAATTCAAAATGTATATTCGTAATTTCAAATAAAACTAAAATAAAGTAGTTATTAAACAATTTCGGAAGAAAAGTCCGCTTCGGTGGACTGTTACCGCTCTCCTTCTTGATGTAAATTCGATCATATAATGAAAACTGTTATGTAACGTTAACCTTTGAATATGTTTTCCCTAAATAGATATTATAATTGCTTTAATAACTCAGAACTAAAAATAATGAATTAAAATAAAAACACTTTTTGTACGTTGCAATATTGTTACTAAAATCTACATCTATTCGGTGGACTTCATTCATTTATAAAAATAATTATGAAAATAATAAAATTTTGTAAACAGAACGTTATTCACCAACGCATCCAATACACAGCTGATCACCAGCAGCGCCATTTTTACGCGGCTCGCATAGGAACGATTTTATTGCTCCTTGTTTAAAAATAGCTGGTGGTGTCAAAGTTGAAGTGTCTTTTCGGTTCCATGTGTATTTTGGTAAATGAAACCTTAATAATTCATAACTTTACGTTATGCGTTAGATTTCTAAAGGATTTATCTAAAAAGACTTGTGATTTCAACATAACATCAAAATAATGCTTGGAATCTTAAAATTTCTCAGAAAAATCCATTTGGTGGACATCTTTTCGGTGGAATTTGGATGAAATATTTTATTTTTGTTTTGTGCACACTGGTTTTGCATGTGTTTGTTAATGCAAATTAGATATTTAACTGCGTAATAGAGATATTGTATTCGGGATGAGAATTCTGGATCCTGTTTTTGGCTTTTTACATTGTGCCATGTTCGCTGTTTCTTTATATAATGTTAACGCAGAAGTGAAGTCAGATTATCTCTAGACATTACCATACCATACCATTGACTAAACAGTCAATGTCTAGAGGCTTGCAGTTGACTTATACGTGAAACATTTGTATTTCACTTTAATAATAAAAGTTTCGTTTGTGCTTTGTGCCTTGCTTAGGCTCCCTCTTTTCTTTATCCACAGACAATGGCTAGAACTAGAAATTAATTGACTGAATATGAGAAGAAGAAAAGAAGAAACCGGACTCCAATAGTCTAACTGTTGCTCAACTTGATAGACAGGAAAAAGTTGAGCCCAATGTTACTGAGACTCAAAGCAATGATTTAAATAAACCAACCCGCTCCAAGATCCTACATGGCCTTAGTTTGCTTATGTTTACTCCAGCTGTTCATGTTTACCACCTATTTCAAGACCCGGAACTCCAATAAAAGTCCACCAGACGCATAATCAACATTTTTGGTCGTCATCCGAGGATGAAGATATTATGTCCACCAAGAAGACATAGTCTTTTTGGTGGACAAAGGGATTTATTTAATTTTAATTTACTTTTCAATGATACTGCGTTGGCTTTTTTTTATCGTTTTTTGTGAGACGATTGGATTAATATTATAGAATAAAGATTCTTTAATTATGTTAAGATTGTTGCTAAATTACACTTTTAGTACATTCGGTAGACATCTGTGTCTTTTCGGTGGACCCATAAAAACGTTTTTCTTAAATAACTATTCTAATTGTTAAGTTTGATCTCAGACAATAATTTGTTATTGTTACAATTGATCTCTTTTATTAATGGTAGGGGAGCCCAAGGGGGGATTTCGGGAGTTACTAAAGCGCGGCAGATTAACATATAGGGAGATACCTTGTACCCGATTAAATACTTCCAACAAACATGAGTCCCGTAAATGCGGCCGCCCGTCAAGGAAAAAGGATCAGATTAGTAAAAAAAAGTTGATCATCAGAAATTCTTGAGCGCGTCAGATTAAGGTAGGGTGAGTTAGTTACGTGCTAAAAAGTATATATTCCACTAATCTGACAATTTCCAATTGTCGATAAAAAGTTACTGGGTTACAAACTTGTAAAAAAAAAACGTCATCTCGACTTTCTCGAGCGTGGCTAATTTTTTTTTTATTTTGAAGGAAATAATTCAACGTTCACAAAAAATATATAATCTGACGATTTCCATAAGCCGAAGTAAGGAAAACTAATTAATAAAGTTTAATGCGTGCAGCTACGTAATCCCTGTATTCCCCACTCCGCGTTTCTATTCCTCTCTCACTTTTTCTCTATCTATGACTCTCTCACTCCGTCCCCACTCTGGTTTCTGTTGCCATGACGCCATGACGCCAAAAATTTGAAAAAATAAAAATAAAAATTTTTCAATTGTCAGATTAGGCGAATCCCTCTAGATAATCGTCAGATTATGAGACAGCACGTCTAGGGTATATAGATGAACCATATATATCTTAATCTGACGCGCTCGAGTATTTCAAAGTGGCGATTTTTTTTTACACAGTTTAAAAATGGCCGCGAGTTTGGGTCACATCCAAATCGTCAGATTATTATATAAGCGCTTTTTTTTAGGTTCACTTAACACCCCCTTAGAAAATCTGACGCGCTCGATTAAGTTTTTTTTTTTATCGATTTCAACCCTTACGTATGACTACCCCCACCATGGAAACAATCAGATTAACATACGTACATCTTCCAAAATACGTAAAACATTTATGCTATCAATATCTGACGCGCTCCAGTATGTCCATGCATCGGTTTTTTTTTACATTTTTGAAAATTTATAGCCGCTCCCCCCACCAATGAAAGTGTATATTATATAACATTTTTTTCTTCTAATTATCTAAGCTTCGCAATCGAATAGGTCTCTATAGTGCTCGAGTAAATCCCGATTTAGCATCCCGGGCTCCCCTACTATAAATAATGGACGAATTCTTAAAAAATAATTGATTTTGTTTTATTTTTTTTTCTGAACCCTGTTTTGACAATGACCCAAGTAAGACCTTTTTATTATTCCCAATCATAAAAAAAACAAAACATTTATTTTCAACAGTCACCTAACGTCATCAACCGCCGTGATTCAAAAAATGTCAGATTAAAATTGCAATAAATAAACAAGATGTGATGAACAAACAACAAGTTCTCGTCATAGTCACATTTGTCAGCCTAATGATGTGCAACTACCGCTTCAAAGACGAATAGCCGAATTATGGCGGCCATGATGGTGGGTATATTCCGTTAAACGTTATTTTTAGTGGGTGGCAAATCGGCAAATTGCCACGAGTCCCACAAGGCCCCCAGTCAAAAGAGGATCTCAACTCATCATTCTCCTGCCCTTATCCCGGTCTAATGGGGTCGGCACAACATGTTTTCTCCTTCCACTCTTCTCTATCAGCCGTCATTTCCACACTCACACCTTTGACACGCATATCATTTCTCACACAGTCCATCCACTCCAAAGAGAATCTCAACTACCAACATTATTTATCACACATTTATTTATTGGATTACCAGCGGATTTAGGGAAAATCCGATGAATTTGCCACGGGCCCTGCTTAGTTACCTACGCCACTGTTATCTTTATAAGTGATCAGCCTTTATTATAATTAATCGAAGCAAAAGGTGTAAATACTCGCAACTCTGTACTAAAGTTTTATGTGTGGTCAGATCGCTAGTCAAGAATATTCTATCGATGATTACAGAGCTTTTTGGATACGAAAATTACAAATTGTCAACAGTAGCCGGTTCTCCTCACTGGTTTGATCTCACTTTCTACTATGCACACATAGAATCATCTATATTTCTTCGTTCTCCAGGTTTTGCTGCACAAAATCGAACATCCAATGGCCACCGTACCATAATGGACACACCATCTCCTACATCCTAAACGCACTCTAAACAAGCGCTAACCCTTCAAGAAGCTAATTCCACTTCAGCCATGAACAGCGGAATAAAACCAACTCGCCTCTGGCATTTGACCGGCAAGAAGCATTTCCGGAGGATGATCATGGACCGGGAATGTGTTCGTCCACCCCACGACCAACGGGATAGGAAGGACTTCGTACAGTTGGTCGGCATCGCTCTTGCATCATTCCTTGGAATTGTGGGCAGCTACGGTCTTTTAGGACCACCGAAAAAGGTCGCCACTGTTATGAAATGTGACACTAGTAAAAGCAAGAAGTCTTGCAAACCACCGAAGGAGCCTTGTCCGCCTAAAGAAGAGAAGCCTATGAAATCTTGCAAAGGTGATGAATGATATTTGTATGCCGGTACTGAATTTAATGAGAAAATAAAGATTTGCATCAACAAATGTCGAGTTGCTTTATTTTATGGTTTACTATCTGAAGTATAGGCACAAAATGGGTTATGGTGGATTGGAACCTGAATAAATTGCGATTAGGTCTGCGTTTCCATAGTATAGGTAGAAGCAGCATATTTATTTGAAAAATGTTATCGCTGTCAATAATATGGATCTATATATTCATTGTGATAGAGAATCGGGGACACGGCCATCTGGATTTCAGGAAAATAAAAAGTTGAATTCAGTTAGTTAATGTTAAAATTTTTAGACATATTTATACCGTGAGTCTAAATTGACAGTGCATAATAGTACAAATCACAAACGTGAACCTACATAATAATAGTAATTCAAGTGGAAAATCTGAAATACAAAAAGGGAAAGGTATAAAGGTTTGTACAAAAAAGCAGAGACAATAAAGAAGTTTCTGACAATCAACGCAAAAGAAGAAGAAATTTGTCTCAACTGTCACCTTTCTAACGCCAATGTTTACCATCAAACATAAAAGGAGAAAATAATTAAAAAATAAAGCGTTCAACAATTTGGTGCATCGATATTAAATAACGGCAACAAGTCTACTGTTATGGACTTGAAACAAAGTTGCCCGCTGTGAGATGGACAGAAAGGAACAACTAAAATTAGTTTTACTGGTAATGTCAATGACGACAGGACTAGCCTATTCGTATGGGATGTTCACGCTGCCATCATTTCGCAGCAGTCCGACGAGGCAAGTGCAGCAGTCGAAGGATCACAGAAATGACGGTGGAACGGAGATGAGGACAGGTCACACGTTGACAGTGATAAGGAATTCGCGAAATTAAAACTCTTCGGACTTTCTAACGGTGCCAGTGTTCTACGTGTTAAGCTTCCAACACTTTCGGATTGTCGAGATGGTTCATTTTAGTGTTTTCGTACATCGTGTAGTTTTGTACATAGTTTTCTTTTTGTGTCGGACGAAAGTTATTAATAATATACTTAATGTTTTCTGAATAGGCATTTTAATTGATAGCTTTTTGTACCACTTTTTTCGTTGTTCAGTTTCAGGTTGTGCATGCGTCTACGTAACCACCGCGACATTGTTTGCTTGGGGTTGGTATGTAATGTTAAATCAGTTCTTGCACTTCTATGGGTCGATAAAAAGAATTAATCCACAATATTATCAGCACGTTTAAAGATAGAATCAGTAAAATAGTTTGACCACTCGCAAGAACTGTATTTCTGATAATTGATACCGAATTTGTTTTCATTCTTAGGTATGTACTATTCACGTACCTACTTCAAAGCTAAGTATTTATTAAGGAATATTATAAAATTTTGGTGTGCTATTGATTTGCAGCAGTTTTGCTGTAGTTGCACAAAGAGCAAACTTGTTTTATATTGGCTCAGCACAGTACCTACATTTCGCCGTGCGATGGAAAGCTAAAAAGCCCTATTTCAGCTCTGAAAACGGACAGGCCACCTCAGTATCCAGTCAGTCACCACAGCCATACTTGTCCTCAAGATTGTTCTTCACGCTTCGTTTAAAAGTTTCCATATTACACCACTATCAGTATCTAGACAAAATACACTGATACTAAGTTTATACGAGTACATTGCTCATTCTATATTGTTATGTTCTTACTAATTAGCTTAAAAATGCCTATATTAAAATACGATTTATGACCATCCATTATTCGAGCTATTTCGCGACCAACTTTAATTATGTTTGAGTTATTGAAATAGCTGTAATTAATCCTTTGTAAAAGTCACTTAATAGGTACTAAAACTCCTCTGTCTTAAAACAAATAAAATTCTGTTTTATATCATTTCCCATTCAATTCTCTTAAACGGAATCACTGATAGACATTTACAACACCAGGTGAATGGAAATATAAAATATAGGTATCATGTGTTATGATTTTCACTCGACTAATTACAGATACTTTCTTGCTGTCAATGTAAATCATTAACGATCTGGCATGCTACAATTTACTGCGGTTGTACTCGTAGTACCTAGCGTGATACATATGTAAAGACATTTTATTGCACAATAATGTCATTACTCATTATCATCATCAGCCTGCAGAAATCCACTGCCGGACATGGTCCACCCTCTATGGCAATTGTCATTTGTGGGAATTTGCCATAGTAGAAAGATTTTTTTTATGACAGAGGGGGCAAACGGGCCTGAAAGTCACCTGATGGTGGTAAGTGATTACTTCACTCTATAAACACGCGCAATACCAGGGGAGTCACAGGTGCGTTCCCGACCCTTTAGGAATTTGTAGGCTCGCTTTTTGAAGGTCCATAAATTGTACGTATACCTGCCCTTTCGGAAGATTCCAGTAAATCGTTGCAAATCATTTTAATTTTTTTATAACAAAACACAAAGTCAGATATTGCAAATAGAAATACTGGCCATACAGAATAGAGAAAAGAAGATTAAGAAGAAAATATATGTCATAAAATTGACAGCAAATTATATGGAAGGTAATCAGCCATGAGTTTAATAAAATGTATGAGGTTCTGTCTCTGAAAAAATTATCACTACGGAGAGATAGTCGAATTCAATCCATTTTTTGTCCTAATTTTTAACCTAAATAATTAAAAAAAATATATATGTATTGAATCAAAGTTATGATATCGAAATTGACAATCTTTCCGTAATGTTCTGAATAGGGGGGCAGGTTGATATAAGCGCAGAGCAAACTAATATTGAGTAAATTAAATGATTCTCGATAGGTATCCGCTTAAATGAAAACCTCTACAGAATGTTTTAACATCTTTGTATATTACGTATAATCGTATGAATTTATATTAATTTCAGGGTCCTAATTATACTTTTTTTATTATCGAAGCAAGCAGTCCCTTAATCGACTTTTACGATTCCCACGGAAATAGATGGAGCAATGTTTTTAATTTTTTATCCGTTACCGCTTGTATAAATGTTTATTTATGGTAAAATAACAAAAACATAATAAATAAACTGTCTTCATCTGACTGAAAAGATTTTTCAGAGCAAATTGTGTTCCATTTTAAGAGCAATGGAACCCTAAAATCTCTCAGCTTTTCTGAAAATGTCACCACATACATGAAAATGTCACCCAAGACCGATTAATTTAATACGAAAATAAAAAAGGGAAAACTATTTAAATACGATGAAAGGTAAAAAACTTCTGTTCGATGCTATTGTGTTCACCACATCGTTTTTCGTTTCTTACACCGTTATGTCTCAAATCATCGAGAGATATAGGACCAAGTCTATCCATTTGAAGGAGCTTAAAAAATAAAGTGATGGCTATGGACTTAAAAATTACCGTTATTATGTAAGTTTTGCACTTGTTGACTATAATAATTAGAAGTATTTTATGATAAAGGCATAGGGATATAAGGGAGCGACCTATAATCTTTTCGCCCCAAGCCAACCTCACCTGCTCGTGGTACATCCTGCTGAACAACAAACGAGATGCTAGCAACCGACGGGTCGCAGTGTAACCATCACAATTGAAAGCGTAGCTAAATACCATAGGCTGACGGGCAGCAGCGTCACCGGAGTGAGAAGCTACGCCTTGCGATCGCCAACCCTCTTGCCCAGAGCGTGGCGATTATGGGTATATCCTGTCCAGATGTTCGTCCTAAGTGGCGAACAACTGGAGAGGCTTATGTCCAGTAGTGAATTGCGATAGGCCGATGATAATGATGATGAATAGTCGCTAGTGATTGATTCATCATCTTCATTACCAACCTCTAGGCCATTGTTCGCCGATTGACTAAATTTGTAATTTCAATGGAACCAAATCTCACTAAATTTATAAATATTTATTTTGACTATATTTCAGCATAAAACGGTAATGGTGATTCACACAAGGGGCGTTGTTATTTCATGTTGATAAGTGATAGCAATCTTTCATTTAATACCAAAATAGTTAACACACGCTATTTCATAACAGCATTAACTGGTTGATAAATAAAGTAGGTTATTCGGTTTATATGGCTTTGACTGTGTCGGACCGTCTGCGACCAAGTAAAGGAAGCCACTGCCCTGGACAAGTTTCATCAGGCAGTGAGGGCAATTTCGGACAAAGACAGGTGGAGACAGTTCATTTGGGCTGTGAAATCAACTAGTGATCACGATCCTCAGTAATGAGGGAACGACTGAAGAGAGGTGTTGTCAACAATGCTCCAAAGAAAATTATTTTAATTTCATTTTAAGTTTCATACTCCATATTGATTTCTAAACCACACAACAATTACGGAATGCATTACTTTTTCATTACTTTCTTCGCTGTTTTCTAAACACTAACATGTACCTGCTTTTCCCCCGATGATTGAATCACATACCTCGCCTATCTGTTCATGCATTTATGTATATCGTAATTCTTCATCAGTTTTTACGCTCCGGATAATGATACAGATTTATCGCTATTAAAAATATTCGTTTGTGATTTATACATACCCTTTTGCGTCTCTTTCTTCCAGGAAAAGTGTTTAATGGTTGAGGTGGCGGCGGTATATGATAAAAATATGGCGGACTAAATATCATATCTTCCAGTCCCGTGGGTATCGGCGTTGTCCTTGGCACGAGAGACCGCACTGTCCCGAAATGATTAAAGGGACGTCCATGGTTGTTATACATGTTCATCATCACACCGAAACACTGGCTGGTTACCACTCACGTTTTCAAAACAAACGAAATTGAATGCGCGCGAAAAATGACAGGACATAAATGATGGCCACGCAAAAAGACCGCGATTTAAAAACGCAGATTGTAAGTAGAACTTATTTTTTAATAAAAAATAAGCCACTGCTATTTATTATTGGTGTTTTATTTTGGGGGGTGTCTAATAGATTATTTATCGTATATTTTTATGGATAAAATATTTAATTAAATCATTAGCACCGATTTTGATTTGACGCGCGGCTGACAGTTACGTGGTTGCGGTATGAAATGCGTACAGTGATGCAGAGCAGAGCTCGTCGAGATACGTTCAAATTACATTAATTATCATAGTTTATCTGCTTTTTCCAATAGGCTACATGGAGCGCGACGTATCGACATAGTTATGTTTGAAAATGTATGAAAAACGTTCACGCAAAGCACGCGCCGATGCGCGCCAGTGACTTTGAAAAGTTGTCATTTGTGTTTTGTATTGTTTACAGCGCTTGATCAGCGTTTTATGGTATAGTTAGCATTGGCAAATAGGCCTATTAGCCTTTTTTTTATAAGTACATCAATTTGTCTGCAAATATGCGTGTTACATGTCAATTAAGTGGACGATGTTGATGAAGATGGATGGCTGAGATTTGACATAAATAAGTAACTTCACCTAATGTGGTGTCCCAACAAATCCAACAAATCTTTCGGAGGTCTACCATAGTGGAATTACGTTTTAAGGGATTATTCTTCTTTGCGTATCAATGGCATATTAAAAATCACACCTGCTGTGCCCAGTGCTTCGCCACTCCAGTCGCGGACAAAAGCTCTGCTAGTGAGCAAGTCTCACCACACGCCGACCAGCAAATCAGATGGGACATGCTTTGGAGAGGGCACCACAGTCGCAGGCCAGGTCTGACCCATCAGGGATTGTTGTTATACCGCTTATTTATCTACACAACGGCTCGATGGAATCGGCTTGCAGCAGCGATGTTTTCAAATGGATGTGACTTATGCTGACATTATACTTGTACTACTCTTATTGTCAATCAAACCTGCCTAGTGTGGTGACAATGGCAAATCTTCCCGTCATTGGAGGCCTATATCCAGCAATAGACGTTTGCAGGCTGAGTTGAACATTTTGGTTGGCTTCATCGGTGGCAGATTAAAGACTTGTGTTTTTTAAAAACCGTACATCTAAAGATTATTTGAACTTGCATAGCTTTAACTTTTGCAAATAAGTACCTACTCATATGACCCCTAGTATTTATAAATAGGTATAACTAACACACAGACAGACATATCAGATAACCAGCGTGGGCGTCGCGCCGACCGCATCAAACGTGATCAAACCCGGAATAACTTTCAACATGCGAGTATGATAACGTTCTATTACCTAAACATTAACGGGAACCGGGAAACCATAGTGAATTCAGGACGAAGCCCATAAAAGTAAATACCTAATTACCTACAATGGTGGAGACTATGTAGTAAAGCGGACCCCGGGCTCCAAGACACGGCCTTTGGAAGCAACCGAGAATAACGCTCTGATAATCATGATGACCTTCAGCCCCCTTGTTTCCGTCACTCAGTGTCTGTGTGGTTTTCGGATTTTGAATAGAACCACCCCGTCTTCTCAACCCGTAGAAAAAAGTAAGGGAATATCAGGAACCGGGCAGCAGCGTTTACCCGAGTACAAATAAAACCTACTGCGGTCACCAACCCGCCTGCCAAGCTTGTCGACTAACGCAAGCCCTCCCAAATGATCTGTGTCCAGTAGTGGACGTTTACAGGCCCATGATGAGGACAAACAAACATTATCCTTATGGTAAGCGGTTACCGTAACCTATGGACTCTTGAAATACCACGAATTTCGCAGGCGTTGCCGACCCTTTGAAAGCCTTAGGTATTAAGGATGAAGCGAATATAAGTGCACACTCATCCCTTTGCTTCCGTAACTTTCACTTTGGGATACTTCCTTCATATTCACAACATTCGGAAATAGAATCGAATTCGGTTAATTAAATGGTGCTATGCCTTGTTACTGTCGAATCGTAAGGAAACACAAAGATTGGCACGAATTGGTATCAGTTTCCAAATGTTCTGAATCCCTATCCCTTGGTGCTCCAAGAGTCTGAATGTGGACTATTCCGATACGAGAATCTCAAAAGATTTTAGATCCTTGTAATGATGGTAATTGTTTGTTTTAGTTCAAATAAACAAAATCTAATTTATTTAAAGCAAAAGTCGATGACCATAGGAACGGACCGTACTTTGTATTGTGTACGTTTGACGGTATAAAGTAAGATCTAGACACAGATCTAGAGAAATAATTTCTCTGCGAGATCTTACTTTAATTAAAACGTGAATCGAAACGTGAATTGTGAATACTAACGCCCTCTGTGCGTACAACTGGGCAACAAGTCCAAATAACACGCCGCGCTTGGTCAGTATCCTAAGCAATGCACATAAGAGTAGGTATTATTTTACGCGGCCAATAGATGGCGCCACACACACACCAACTTGATTTTCAAGCGCGTCAAATTCAAACACCGCTGTCAAGATGGCCGAAACACGGACCGCAAAGAAATTTTCAAAATGTAAATAACGCGTTTATTTTTGTTTATCAAAACTCGGCTCTGACATTCCTTTGGACTGACCCTGACCATGGTTGCTGGGCACATCGCGAAGGCTTTATTCGGATTCGTTTTCGACACTGTTCATTGCAACTCGTTGGGCAGAGACAATGGGTTTGGGAACAACTATGTATGGGCCGGGTCTTTGGAGTCGGGCCTGCAGATAGCCACGCACCACAACAAACCGCTGATGCTCATTATTCACAAGTCCTGGTGTTCGGCTTGTAAGAATCTCAAGCCCAAGTTCGCCAGTTCGCCGGAAATTCAGTCGTTGAGCAAACATTTCGTGATGGTCAATTTAGTGGATGAAGAGGAGCCTAAGAGTGCAAGTTTTGCGCCCGATGGGACGTATATACCCAGGTACATACATCACATCTTAACTAATATTATAAAGCTGAAGAGTTTGTTTGTTTGAACGCGCTAATCTCAGGAACTACTGGTTCGAATTGAAAAATTATTTTTGTGTTGAATAGACCATTTATCGAGGAAGGCTTTACGCTATATAACATCACGCTGCAACTATAAGGAGCGAAGAAATAATGGAAAATGAAATAAAAAAACGGGGATAAAATAACTATTCCACGCGGACGAAGTCGCGAGCACAGCTAGTAAAGTATAAAAATCATAAGCTCTTTCACTCCATTCTACGGTTTTTCGTCTTCGAAGTAGGTAAACTAATTAACGACTGCCTACCATACACCTTTAAGCAATATTGAAATATGGAAGTGAAATATTTCTGTATAAGAACGCTTGGTAGACGAAAATGATGATTTACCTATTTTAGGTACTAATGAATTGCAGAAACTCGAGCTTTATTTACTTACATGGTATATAAAATACACACATAGATAACATTCGCACATGATAAGAACGAAGGGGATGTAAGGGAGCGACCTATCATCTTTTCGCTCTAAGCCAACCTCACTTGCCCGTGGTGCACCTGCTGAATAACAAACGAGGCGCTGGCAACCGACTGGTGGCGGTATAACCATCACAATTGAAGGCGTAGCTAAATACCATAGACTGATGACGGGCAGCAGCGTCACCAGAGGGAGAAGCTGCGATCGCCAACCCGCCTGCCTAGCTTGGCGATTATGGGTATATCCTCCAGATGTTTGCCCAGAGTGGCGAACACCTGGAGAGGCTTATGTCCAGCAGTGGACTGCAATAGGCTGGTATGATGATGATGATGCACGTGATAATGTTAAATATACTATTTATGGCGTTGGCAACACACAAGTGATTGGTTACTTGCTCGTTGCCGCAGCGACTTGTCGCCTAATGGAAAGCGAAGGGAGCCTCCTTCGGTATTCTTCAGACGACGAGATGCCACTATGATACATTGAGATACCTTAAAAAACCTAAAAACAAAAGAGATTTACTTTTCTCCATCCAATTAAGACCATGTCCAGCCAGTGGAACTTTTTGATCAATCCATGAAGAACCTTTTTGAAAATTTGAATCCCTATCTTTCCAGGATCCTTTTCATATCGCCGCAAGGACTTGTGGACAACAAGATCTACAATGAAGAAGGCAGCAGCCAGCACAAGTATTTCTACAGCAGGCCAGAACAGATAGCAAAGTCGATGCGACGGGTCCTCGACAAATACAAGCATGAAAAATTTGATGTATGAAGATTTATCTAACAAACTTCGCCACTGAAACTTGGTATTAGAGACTTCTTAACAAAAATAAATCAAAAGACCTGGAGACAGGTTTTAGGAGATCATAGACTGTTTTGAAGTCTTTGGGTAACTAGAGATTCGTTGTTTGCAGGATTGACACATTGAAACGGTCGGCAGATGTGTAACAGATAGGACTTGATGACAGTAAACGTTGTGAATTTATAGTTTCACGTTTCTTTTATAATTTTTGTATTCATTGAGAGTTTACGCTTGGCCGCAATTCACCTGCTGTAAAGTGATATTTAAGCCTACGATGGAGCACGCTTACCCAAAAAACACCGATTTTCTTTGGCATTGAACACCTGAAGATCATCTTCATCAAGAAGATGGTATGTCTCAGGGAAACAAAGAGTACGGCAAGGAGTTCCATAGTTTAGCCGTAGGACTTGCACCATAAAACGATGCCCTTTTGCCGTAGGTATCCCTACTTGTCTGGTGGTAAAGAGCAATTGGGGTATCCCTTTGTGTGATAAAGCAGCTTTGGTCTGAGCAAGGACTGTCACTTTACATCAAATCATCCACTAATCATTTAGATTAAAATATATCATCTGATTTATTGTGTTGCTGCTGATTTTTTTCCGGAAATTAGGCATTGCGAAAATTTACTCTGTACATTTTGACCCACTTGGTCTAGTTACAGTTTAGGCTTCAGTAAGATTATCTCCTTGTAGAAAACTGTGTTAGATAGGCAAAGTTCCGATTGTTGTTTCTGTCCGGCAGTGGACGCGGTCAGGCTGATGATGATGAAGACACAGTGTCTTTGTCTTTGTGTTGGAAACATGGAAATATCAAGTACTACGTACAAAAGGAATGAGCTCTATCTATGCATCTTGCAGCTAAAATAAAGAAAATGAAACCTTATGTTAAGGTCGTAAGAGTCTTGTTGCGCGCAAAATATAGAACGTAACCAATGAGAGGGAAAATAGTGAACAAAACGTCCCTTTCTAGCAGCGACTAGATTGCTAGATAGAGTACGAAACACCGGACCTGGGCCCCTACCACCAAAAACGAAAACGATCGCTCGCTGAACGGATGGCGTACCTACCCTTGAGCCATGAATCCCTCTCATTTGTCCCCCCCGTGTTCGAATATACAAACTAAAATTCGTCAAAGTTGATTTTCGTTAATTTAATTCATATATTCAAACACGGAAAGGAATAATGGGAGGGATTGATTTTGCAAAAATACACGATCCGTTCAACGAACGATCGCTCTCGAACCGGTGGTAGGGGCCCTGACAACTTCACATGACATCGCCGACTTTGACGTCGGTGGCGGGGATCTTTAATTTGTTATATTTTTCTTAATGTGTAATTAAAATGGGGAGAATTTGTGTCGGGGGGCTTGTGAAAGCGAGTATTATCCGGATTGTAGTTTGTCTTTTCACAAGTAATACTTTTAAACATAATTTGTTAGTGAAGAATTAGGGTGACCATGCATGACTATCCAATCATAAAGTCCGTTGTTTTTTTGTATAGGAAAACTAAAGCATGTTTCCCGATTCGTCTTCGAAGTTCTAAAATACACGTAAAAACTATTTATAACATTATCAAATCAATCATTAAAAAACGTAGGTACACAAAAATAAAACTACCATGTATGTTGTCCAAGAATTTTATAGCAAACAACATAGGTACATTGTTAGATCCACCACATCCTTCTCGATCTATATTTGAAGATCCACGTGATATTCAATTGGTAAAGGCATTAGCCAATTCATATTTAAATTTTCGCCATATTTTCAAAAAAAAGTGGTGTTATTTAAAAAACGATTACGAATAAAAAATATTTTGGCTTTCAATGTTAGCTGCTTTTTTTGTACGTATGTATTGTCATTGTCCTTAAATCATATTTTAATACAGTCACCCTATTCAGAGAGAGACAAAAGGGACATGCTTTGAGCTTTCGTTCGGCTTCGATTTTCCGACAACAGCTCGTTCCTTATATATTACTTCTATGGCATTCCCCAAGCGCGCGACGTCTGTCTCTTGCGTTTGACAGATACCTGTCTGTGGCGTATGACATGGTACATAAGCTGTAGGTACTCACGTCCTCGACGACGGGCTCGACGTACATCTCGACGGTGTTGTTGAGCGGCGGCAACGGCATCGGCGACGCGGCCGACGACGCTCGCGACATGCTGTTGCACGAACATTGCGACACGGAGCGACGCGATCGGGGAGATTCTCTGTGAACAAGGAGAGTCGCGTTAGTAACATAGATACCCTGTATTTCCTGCTACGTGTCCTGGTTCTTTGGAGTCAGCTTTCAGCGGCAACTTTTCAGAATGGATGTGGTTTAGAATTAGGAACCTTCAAGAAACCAGTCTACAAAGAAAAGAAGAGTACAGTTGTTTTTAATATCAGCCTGCCTCACTAACAGACCAGAAGGTCATCAGATGGTAAGTGATCACTTCAGGTCTAAGTCTAACAACTCCAAAGGGGTGTGGTGTTAAGAGTTTAGAGCTGAAGTGATCACACCAACAGATGCGTTACGGGCTCTAGAGAAATTTATGGGTTTTGAGTCATATTAATTCGGAAAAATCGCTGCTGAAAGCTTCTACTTAGTCGAAGTAATAACATAGTCCTTCCTTTTAAGCAGCTCCACCTATCATTGCTATCTCCCCCTATTAGTCATCGATAGGATAGGATCACGGCGATTTTCTCCAATCTAGCTAGCCCTTACCTTCTGTTTCTCCGGCACACGTGTCGCGTCGCCCGGTCGCACCGGCACCTCACCGGCACAAAGTATCCCAGCTGGGGCAGAGGTGACGGCTCCACGGAATCGCTGGAGTCGCTCCACTCTGGTTGGCTGAATGGACCCGTGTCCAACGCCGACGGCATGTCGCGTATTAAAAAGTTACTGTTCACTTTTTAAAATTAGTGGCTGTTTGAGGAATATGCGAATTTTTAGGGTGTGAATAGGTGATCCATGTTTTCTTCAATTTGCTTGGAATTCACGGATGGCTGATTACCGAACCTCTTAATCAATAAGTTGCTTCTTTAAAAGATTTTGCCATTATAAAAACAATACTACAGTAAAGAATTTATTCAAAAGCGTCATCATTTTTGGAGGGAATATCTTCCTGTGATGGTACGTAGCTCTTTGTATTTGCTACAGTTGAAAAGTCGACAGATATTTGTTATGAAGGTATTAATGTATGCTATCATTATTCTATCAATAATTTTTCCGACATTATCCTACTTATTCATCTTTTTCAATGCAGAAAAGTTTATTAACAATGCGGCAAAAAGTCCACACAAATCACCAAAAATTCAGAAATCCAATTAAGAACTGTCACTGCTTGATATCTCGTTTAATTCTTGGCACACTGAGACGAATTTCCTTTGCCAACATCTCGAGGTTTTGTGCAAAAAAGTTAAGCGTTAATGGCGGCTAATTTTCGCACTTCGCTCTTCGTATTTACAAACGATGAATCCACTGAACTTTAACACTTTTCAAGGTTTATTAAATCTCACATTGCAACTAAATAAAAACGCGTCTTTTCGTTAATAATACCAGAGGCGTATTAAAACATTTATCCTCGGAAGTTGGCTTTGTGTAAACAAAACTAGCACAGATATGGAGTTTGGGTGCGTCTGACAATTAGAACCAAATAATAAAATTGAGTGATAAAAATGTGATTAGATAACTTTAATTTCTAGTAGTTTTTAGGTTACCGGCTACGCTTACGTTATCGGCGGAAATACAAATACTAATCTTTATTTGTTTAAGAAGTAGAAATTAAATAACAATAGGTCATAATAAGTAAGATAAGCTTCGATGTCTTAGTCGCCGGCGTCTTGTAGTCTGTCTTTCGACGATATTATATAATAGAAAAACACTATGCTCACTATGGAGTATAAATGTGTGATAAACATTAAGTAAGTTCATTCATTCATTCATCCCGGCCCTTCACTTGTCCGTCTTCGGACGTAGGCCTCCTCCAAATCTCTCCTTCTCTGCCTACATCTTGCCACTTTCATCCAATTCGGTCTAGCCGTCTTGGTCAGCTCATCGACCCATCTCATAGGGGGCCGGCCTCTACCGTGACGATTTTCATCAACATATAAATTGTAAGTAAGTTCATCAACATATAAATTGGTTTGGCAAATTTCGCAGTCTAAATATCCAATGCGTAAAGTGCTTTAGTTAGGTATGCATTTCGTTCACAGATTTGAAATAAATGCGTCACTCAAAGCACCTCAAAACAACGTTTTCTTGTACCTACTATGAGTACCTAAGTATCGCGTGAATATCGAGCGTCTATCTCCCAAAAGGCTCAATCCTTTATCATACCTTACTTATTTAGTTAATAAATTAATACGATGTAAAAAAAGTTATTTCATCTTTTTATTAGGGCTTGTTTAAACTGCCTCCTGTTTCTATACAAACATTTGAATAGCGGCTTTGTAGGTGTAGGTAGGATTAACAAACATAAGTACCTACCCACAGCTTAGTTGTACAGTAGAATCCAAGATTGATTTACAGCGCACACAAGGTAGTTTCGTGCCCTGATACTCGTACATTTCGTGATCTGATGCCTTCTTTCCCTCGGTAGCCCTAATGCAACGTCTCATAATTCCCTTAAAAAAACGTATCTCTGTTTAGATCCGAGAACGTGAGGGCACGCACATTCCGGCCGGCTTTTTCTAAGTCTCGTTGCCCTCACAAAAGAGCCGCCATAATGCAATTAGGATAGACGTTAACTTTTTGTTTCGGACCAAATTACCTACCGATCGAGTGCTTCCCGGATTCTTTGTGTACTAATTTCATTGAAATGCTTTATTAGTATTGGACTGGTAAGAATGACATTATTCTCTCCAGCGGAGCTATTCACAATCCTTATTTCCGCTCGCATTCGGATTCGAAAAAAAAAAATAACTTAACGGTTTTAAAATTGGACATTAGTTGCACTAGACTAATGTCAAATTTGAATGTACAGAATACGTGAGTTTCCGAGAGATCCTTCCGGACGTATTTGTAAATAGTCCCTCTAATGACGGCCTCAATGACGCAATGGTTACAGCATTGAGCTTTAAGCGGAGGATTCGATTCCAGGTCGGGTCAAGGAAATGATCTATCCTAAATCGTTTCGGATCTGGGTTTTCTGGGAGATGTACCCAGCCAACATTTTTTCGATAGGAGTAAAACCCAGTATATTTTTTGTGTCACAAACCGGAATTCGAATCCGGGATTCAATCTTTACGCGTCTTGCTACCACTAAACCACCACACTAACCGCTACCCGGTATGCGTACGCGCAGACCCGGGAACAGTAAACAACAAAAGCTAATATTCATTATTTAGACAGAACAACGGAGCTCTTATGTCATCGCAACAATGTCAATTTTAAAATAAGTTACTTTATTACACCTATTCCATTGACGGGACTGTACGATTCGCTGTAAATCATACATTTAATAGCCTCGTTTAAATGTAACTGCCGTGACAGAAAGTTACCTACTACCTATTTTCAGGGTTCCATGAGAGATCATCCATCACCCTCAGAGACCATTCTTTCATCCATACTAATATTATAAATGGGAAAGTGTGTCTGTCTGTCTGTATGTTTGTCTTTGTTTCACGGCAAAACGAAGCGACGAATTGTCGTGATTTTTTAAGTGGAGATAGTTGAAGGGATAGAGATTTAGGGGAGAGTTACGTAGGCTACTTTTTGCCCCTTTCTAACACCCCACTTCCCTAAAATGGGGGGTGGAAGTTTGTAAGAACATCCACCCCGAATTTAACGTGAGCGAAGCCGCGGGCAAAAGTTAGTTTCTTTCATATTTTTTTTAAATAATGCCAGCCATACACACTACGGTCTACCGGAGAGGTTTACCTGTACAGGTATGCCTGCGCAGGTAGAACAGAACGTGTATGGGAATAGACCTGCGCAGTTAAACAAATCAATCAACTGCCAGTTGCCATGTCGGCCTACAAGATAGCTCTGGCTATACAAGTTGGAGTCATGCTGGCCTGCAGGATTATTCTGGTTATCATCATCAGTCTATTGCAGTCCACTGCTGGACATGCCTCTGCAGTTGTTCGCTACTTTGGGCAAATACCTGGAGGTTTTACCCATAATCGCCACGCTGTGTAGGGTTGGCGATCGCAGGGCGTAACTTCTCGCTCCGGTGATGCTGCTGCTCAACATCGGCCTGTTGTGTTAAGCTACTGTTTACTGTTTGATCGGCTGAGAAACTGAATTCTCTAGATGTCTCTTAGTCGGCTCGTACGACAACCACTATTAAGATAAAATGTACATAAGTGTCTTGTCTTGAGACTTTACTTTCTTCGTATAGAAAATTCAGTAAAAAGTTCTGATTGAACAATATCTTTATCAATGCTCACTTCATCATCATCATCAGCCTATACCAGTCAACTGCTGGACATAGGTCTCTCCAGTTGCCCATCAATACTCATTTAACAATCCCTCACCCCGTATATGGAATATCCGACAATCATTATACAGAACAGCTCAATGTAACCCAAGCTCACGCATACCTAGTCCCAGTTCCGTTGTCGCATATTTGTATGCGATGCGCACGCGCTTAGCTCGGCCGTCCGTTTGAATAGCTGACACATTGTGGGCATTTGAAGCAGTACATATTGTTCCGCGCTCCCTTTGTTGGCTTTACACTCGTCTGGCTAATGGATGTCTAACTAGACGAAATTAATGATCACTTGGGATCCGGGAATGGAGAAATCGGAGAAACCAATAGTTTCAGTCATTTGGGAAGTCTTATATTTGTAATTTTACAGATATCTAATGATAATGTAGAGGCTCTTCAACGCAATCGATTATGGCAAGACAAAATGTTAAGTTAATACATATTATTATACCTAATAGTAGTAATGTGTCATGTCAAGTTTCAAAAAGTAGATAATGTAATTGTTACATCGCAGTTAGATGACAGATATTTTGGTCTAAACAAGTTGAATGTGATATGTATAATACGTCTATAAATAGCACATTCAAAACGTTTCATTTAATTTTACACCAAAGCTGTTAAACTTTATCATTTATGTCAAAATAATCTCTATATAATATCTGTACTAACTAACGATATACTGTATGTAATGTATGAAGAAGATTAAGAAAAGAAGTGCAAATATATTATGTAACATAGCAGCTAATTAAGTACATAGTAAAGTAACAAGATTGCAAGAAGGTAGGAAGGAAGATTGGACATTAGATCCTGAACTACCGAACGAAAGCTTACACAAAATGTGCCCTTACTACGACGACAAACATAATAAAGGGTAAGGGTTTCGAATTTCTCCATATGGAGGTTTGTGGCCTAAAATCGGCAAAATAATTACAGAGGACCTAGTGGGTCCTCTGTAATGGGACTCTTAAATCGTCCTAATAAAGTTGAAATTGTTTTAGATGCTTTGAAACGTCAAGCTCATTGTGTGGGGTCCAAAAAAATAAACACCAGCATTCCTCGAAGGCATCTGCGTAGGCGCAACGTTGGTTTCCCTTGAGCTTGTGTGTTTTACGCATGTTTCTTGGTGCTTGAAACCCTTTTTTTCTTCAAACTTTCGTAAACGGATACAACGACAAGTTTGAAAGTTAGAATTTGCTCTCTGTAACGCTTCTTTTTCTGAATTAGTTTGGCTGTGATTCCAAAGAAACTGCTTAAGTTACTTCTAAAGAAATAAATATCAGACAAAATCATTGCCCCGATCCTAAAGTAAGTAGCACTTAAGTATGTTGTGGAAATCAGAATCAAAGAAGGTACAATACTTACTTACACACAGATACATACAAATGTTCACCACATTTTTAACGTTTTAACGACTTTGTTGTAGGTAGGGATCGAACCCACGACCCTTAGTTCAGCAAAGAGTCGCAACTAAATGGTCCAGTCAAAATACTTGATATGCGTTCGTGACTAAACAAAGATCTAGAAGTGAGCAAGTCTAATGTACAAAACCAAAGCACTACAGTCAATACTGGCGACATTTTTCACCTATATCCCATACATGACACGATTTCAAGCGACCTCTTGTATGAACTGACATACACTGAATCACTTTAAGCCGCATATTTTCCACGCTAACATGACAAATGATCGGCGAGAACAAAAAGCTGGCATGACGAATTATGAACAGCATTGAGCAACCGTCCGACACAGGAGTGTCAAACTTCACTGGACTCATGAATCGTGAATGGGTACACTGTGTACATACGAGCTCTTGAAGACAACATTCGGTCGCGTGGGATAGCTTTGATGATGTTATTCCCAAAGTTGTCTGTATCGAACATGGGAGGTCTATGTTGTTGGAAAGGCACTAAATATAAAAAAACTACAATATCACTGAACAGATAAACATAGGTCAGACACTCATGAGATATTTTATCAATAATGACTTTTAAGTTTTAAAATTTCCAGATCAGTAAAATTTCTATCAATTACACAAATAAGAGCCTTTTTGTCTATCTGAAAATGAGCTAAAGTTCTCCAAAGTCCTGGGCTGATCTTTATGAAATATAGTTATAAACCATCTCGGCAACTAAATAAAAAAACGCTTTCAAAGTCCATCCATTTGTTAGGGAGCTACGAGGTCAAGTCAGCCATACAGGAGCGTAAAACTTTTGTTAAATCCCCTTTTTCTGCGTCTAACAAATTTGAGGGGCATGAGATATTGATGACAGTGGATCGTCCGGTGGTCGGGAGGCCAAAAGTTTGGAAAACCTCCGCTTTAATGGATACAAAAACCGACCAAACGATCCTCCCTAATCGCTTTATCGTAGTCAAATAACCAAGATTAGGTGCAACCACCAGGGCAGTGGGCACATCTCAATGTAGGCTGAACTTGTAAACCAATTACTGGGAATCGTGACTCTGTGACTCACGTAATTATTGTGCGTCTCGTTTTGAATTCCTTTAAGTTCCCTAAGGAACCGCCCCATTAATAAGGTTATTAATTGGGACCGCGTATGACGTTTTGAAGTTTGTGACAATTCCACAAACAGGTTGAGATCGCGATTACTTTCGGTACTTAGCTGAAATTGACCTATTAAACACATGGTAACTAATAAAAATAACTAAAGCTATATAAGAAATAATAATAATACATAATACATGCATAAACCTAGTGGAAATTTAACAATTTTAAATTTAATAAAATGAACGACCTTTAAGAAATTAGATTTCAGGTAAATTTTTAAGTAAAATGTCAATTTTCATGCTCCTAGTTTCACTTTAAGGTGCAGCGGCACACTTTTTGTGCGATAGAGTCTGCGTCTGACACATTTAAAAAGAGCGTCTAGGTCTGCCGACAGAATATTCGAAGATGTGGGTCGTGTGCGTTGAGTCCGTGAAATATTCGCGACAGATTTTTGCGCGTCGTGTGCGTTACTGCATATAATTGCAAAAAAGTGCGTCACGGATGGTCTGTCGTCTGCGCTGCCCTAAGAAAACATTACCCATTAACACATAAACGAATTTAATGTCGCAAATTAACAACATAAGAAAGCGTCTTTAATGATGTATACGGTACATAACCCACTCAGAACTCTTAGTAAAGAACGTAAACCGAAATAATAGTTTTCTAGGAAAATGTCATATTTACTTGTAGTGCAGTCAATGAAGCGAAAAATACGGGCTAACCTCCGAATTTTTTTACTGTGATCCGATTTGCATGAAATTTTGGAATTAGGCTCATCTTACCATTAACTTCAAAAGTGAAAATGATTTGAACTCCGCCACCACCATGGGGGTGGTTGCCACCCCTTCTCGGGGGTCAATGGTTGTTTTTTCAAAATAACCTCGGATATCGATTGAAGATCTAATTTTAAGCAAAAAAGTTTCTATAAAGTTTCTCGAAAAATCTAATACTTTTCAAGTTATTGGCAATTGAAAATTCGCAAATTTTTCACGATTTTCATCAGTTTTTTTCAAATATCTCCAAAAATATACGTTTTATCGAAAATTTTATAAGGAACGAAACTGTAGCAGGTAAAAAAATGAACAATTTGGTTTTTTACAAAGTATTCTAAGTGCAATATTAAGCTAGATATTAAAGATCAAAGCCGTTTTTTATTTTATCTGAAATTTCATCGATGTAGTCAATGCCATCTAGCAGCGAGCAAATGCATTTTATGCTTTCTAATCGAAAAGGGTTTTGTAGTGCTTGAAATAAGCTTTAAAATGAGCTTTATCAAAAGTCTTTTGCACGTAAAATAAGTGAGCTATATTGCAAATAAGCGGAGCATCGAATGTTTTTTCTTTTCAATCAATGGGTTTAAATAAGTGCCATTTCCACCAAAACTAAAATTAATCATATTCCGCCTAGAATTAACTTTATTATGAAGAGTTTTATAGATTGTATTAGTTTGGCTGCTTTAGGACACATAGTTTTCAAAAAAGTCACGATTGAAAAAAAATCGAGAATTTCAAATTTTTAAAAATCCCACCCCTTTTTCATAATATCTCAAAAATGACGACAGATACGTATAAAAGTGTAGGGATAAAAAATTTAGGTATTTTTCTGACAAACAATTTGGTTTTTTTGTTTTTTCTATCAAATAAAAATTGACGGAGATATGATTGTTTAAAGAGCGCGTGGCAGCGCAATCACAGCCTCCCTTAATCGTGACTTTTTTGAAAACTATGTGTCCTAAAGCAGCCAAACTAATACAATCTATAAAACTCTTCATAATAAAGTTAATTCTAGGCGGAATATGATTAATTTTAGTTTTGGTGGAAATGGCACTTATTTAAACCCATTGATTGAAAAGAAAAAACATTCGATGCTCCGCTTATTTGCAATATAGCTCACTTATTTTACGTGCAAAAGACTTTTGCTAAAGCTCATTTTAAAGCTTATTTCAAGCACTACAAAACCCTTTTCGATTAGAAAGCATAAAATGCATTTGCTCGCTGCTAGATGGCATTGACTACATCGATGAAATTTCAGATAAAATAAAAAACGGCTTTGATCTTTAATATCTAGCTTAATATTGCACTTAGAATACTTTGTAAAAAACCAAATTGTTTATTTTTTTACCTGCTACAGTTTCGTTCCTTATAAAATTTTCGATAAAACGTATATTTTTGGAGATATTTGAAAAAAACTGATGAAAATCGTGAAAAATTTGCGAATTTCCAATTGCCAATACTTGAAAAGTATTAGATTTTTCGAGAAACTTTATAGAAACTTTTTTGCTTAAAATTAGATCGTCAATCGATATCCGAGGTTATTTTGAAAAAACAACCATTGACCCCCGAGAAGGGGTGGCAACCATCCCCATGGTGGTGGCGGAGTTCAAATCATTTTCACTTTTGAAGTTAATGGTAAGATGAGCCTAATTCCAAAATTTCATGCAAATCGGATCACAGTAAAAAAATTCGGACCTATAATGCTTCATTGACTGCACTATTGGTGAATCAGAGAAACTACTAATAGAGAACCAGTTAGTTTTCCATGAGAACTATTTAATTTTGAATTATAATTCATTGAATACTCTATTTACGTCGTGTGAGACCTGTCACTCTGTCGCTATATTAATGTCACGTACGTGATCACGTCACATAAAATATCATAGTGTTTGTTTTTATTCTCACTTCACTCGTATAATTCTTTGAGAAGAACAGACACAACCAGAGAGATTAGTCGCAAGTCTTAGGCAAACAAACATAATGCGTAGCTATAACTCCGAACTCTGAATGTGTAACAATGATTTGATTGAAGGTACTTCCATGAACATTGCTATTTATAGGGTTCCGTAGCCAAAATGGCAAAAACGGGACCCTTATAGATTCGTCATGTCTGTCTGTCTGTCTGTCTGTCTGTCTGTCCGTCCGTATGTCACAGCCAGTTTATTCCGAAACTATAAGAGCTGCATTATTGAAATTTGGTACGTAGATGTATTCTGTGAACCGCATTAAGATTTTAAAATAAAATCAGAAAAAAATCCAAAATTTTTGGGGTTCCCCATACATAGAACTGAAACTGGAAATTTTTTTTTTCATCGAACCTATACGTGTGGGGTATCTATGAATAGGTATTTGAAAATGATGTTGAGGTTACTAACATCATTTTTTTCTAAACTGAATAGTTTGCGCGAGAGACTCTTCCAAAGTGGTAAAATGTGTATCCCCCCCCCCCGTAACTTCTAAAATATGAGCATGATAAAACTGAAAAAAATATATGATGTGTATGACTATAAAAACTACTAACGAAATTTGGTTTGAATGAAATCTAGACAGTAGCTTTTTTTAAACGTCATAAATCAAATTACCTAATTTTTTAATTTAATTAACTCCAATATAATAAAACGTAAAGAAAAACACTTATTTAGCTGTATAGTGGCACGGAACCCTACGTGCGAGAGTCCGACTCGCACTTGGCCTGTTTTTTTAAAAGGACTCTCACGTGTGTATTTAACGCGATAATTCGCCAATGTTAAGTGTTTAGAGAGATATCAGGGCTATTTCCGGTCGGATTCGGAAACTTTGAATGAACGTCATTAAATTTTGACATCAGTTGTACGAGTACTAGACAAATGTCTAATTTAAATGAAAGTTTCCTTCCTAAAACATTTGTTAATAGCTCTGCTGATTAGTATGAAGGTCAGATAGAGTACGGTAAATCTTACATCTGCCGAAATAATAGGCTGGATCTCTGTTCCCGTACACGTATTCCCTTCTTCTTATAATCGTAGTCTTGGGTCTTTTAAAAGCACTTAGTGTGATTCGACTAGACTTTGTCATCTGCCTGATGTTAATATTCAAAAATAAAAAAAGATGACTGCTACTATAGAATTTTTGCTTGCTGAATTTTCGGATATGTATATTAGTTAGGTATGTAAAAATTTGGACACAGTGCTAGGGTTAGAAAATGTATTATCAATCGCACGTTCAGTGACTAATTTTACCTGAGATTTTCTGTAAATAAAGTTGGCTCTCTTTGCCCGATGTGTGTCGATGATTCATAGAGCGTTGACTCCATGGGACTGGCAATTCAGTAGTTACTACAAGTACACACAACGGCAGAAGTAGGTGATGCGTGTGAGTCTAAAGTCGGTGCAATATGGTTGCAAACTGGATGCTTTTGCGTAACTCTTTGTTAGAGTTCTAGGTTCATTCAGCCTCGTCCTATATTGGCCTATTAACAATTATATTCTTCATCATTAACGTAAAATGATGATGTACAATAAAACTGGTTCAGAAGAGTATACGAGATCCCGAAGAATCTCACAATTTCTGAAATCAGAACCATTTCCTAAAAGTACCTTTTCAAATGATTTATGCTCAGTTTTCTCCAAATTTAAATTTATTGCTTCGTTATTTTTATTTTATATACTAATTTATCTGAAGTCTTATATCGTATGAACTACACCGCCTCACCCTTTCTATCTTGCTATTCCCTACACAAAGGTTTTCTGGAAGACATCACTAAGATTTGCGATAAGACCGCCTAAATTGTATAACAATTGTATCCAGTTCTAAGTAAATTTTTTGGTGTAGTGAAAAGCATTCTATGATTAGATTATACAACCATTCCCACCCATACTTTCAATAAAAGATCAAGCATGTCGATGTTCCCATTAAAACGTTGTTATTACTTTTGTTTGAATGGCTTCTCATTTACATTTAATTTTCATGTTAACAGGCTACCAAATGTAAGTTGTACCATGCATGCACCCACGTGCTTCTGGGAGTCCTTGATCAGATCCATTGATCATGTCAACATGATTATTATAATTACATCCATCCCACACATGACATCATCTTCGCTATACGATGCGCATAGGCAATTAGTTTAGACAAATAGTTATGAACCCATCCTACTAATATTATGAACGCGAAAGTTTGGATGGAAGTTGGTTACTCCTTCACGCAAAAAGTACTGAACGAATTTGAATGAAACTTTGTAGTCATCTTACTAGTATCTTATTATAAGTTTTAAGTTTAGGCTAATTTTTTTCTATGTTCATATATCACGGATTTTCACGAAGCTACGGGCTGCAGGCGCAGCTAGTATTAAAAATATGAACGATTTTTTAGATGGTAATCTACATTGACTATACTCATATTAATATAAAATGAAAGATTTATTAGGACTGATGGCTGACCAGAACACAAATATTCTATAATTTAATAATAATAATAATATTATAAATATGAGACAACATCACATAGACATACAATTTATAGGGATATTATCATTTCTGCAGCTATAGTTCATTCGCGTTAAGAAAATAGTGACTGACAGGTCACTGACAGGCCACTAGCCAATCAAAACGCTAGAAATTTAATGTCAGTCACTATTTTCTTAACGCGAATGAACTATAGTACAAGTTTTTTTTCCAGTTCCTCGTTCAATTAGGTATTTGGATTGTAACATATACACTTGAAGTCTTATGTCATTGTAATAAGATTTGCTACAGAACAAGGTTGTTAGCATTTATTACGCGTGTTCCGTGAATGGAATAAATAATTTAGACAACTTTATATCAAAGGAGTTTCAGAGCGTTTGTGCGGTTATTTTGCAGTACACACGGGACATTTTCTGTTTTTTTATTCAAAGGCCAAGTTCTTGCACGTTGTTGTATTTTTTAAATGTGAAGCCTACATCATAATGTATATTTAGTTAACTACATGATGTACTTAATTAATCTGTTGCGCAATAAACCTTGTAAAAGACAAAATGTTTAAGAACTTTACAAGTCAATGCGGGGACAATCACCCCTATCTATAACAAGATTCAGCCATCTGAAATTAGAAACAAATAACATACTACAGTATCTATCATATTTTTTTAAGAATTATATCATTATTGTAAGAAATCAGCAGTCCAAATGGACATAGTTCATACACCATTTTCGTGTGTAATACAATTAACTAAGTACGAGTAGACTATACAGCGTTTCAGTTGACCAATTGATTGGAAACGATTAGAATCGATTAATGCGGGACATAGGGGACGCCTTAGACAATTTGCGAGATTTTGTTAAATATTGCAATGCGGGAAACAAACATCTTTACGGGATAGTCCCGGCGAATATAAATACCCATGAAAAAATAAATAAAAGATTTTAAGAAAGATTAGGAGTAATGAAGTGTGGGAAGGCTGGCCATGGCCATATCAGCTGCAGAACCGATGGCCGTTGGAGAGTAAAGAAGTTCTGGAGTGGACGGACACCGCTTCTCGGCAAACGTAGGTAGTGTAGGACAACCTCGGGCCAGTGAGTGGAGTGACGATTTGCGCAAGATGACTGTCAAGTTCTGGATGAGAGAAGCTCAGGATGAAGCAAAGTGGTGAACAATTGGAGATACCAGCAGTAGACTTTAGAATAGAATAGAATTTTATTGTCAACACATAGGTACACGTACAAGAACATTACAGATAGGTACAATACAGTTGGACGTTCACATAAATATAACTTTAACAGGGGCAATAAGAGTACGAATTCATTTACAAATGCAAAGATCTACAAATAACAGCATCGAATGGACATTTAATAAGCCGTCTTTTCTTCCAAAAATACTCTTAATTCTAGGGACTACTATTTCTGTACGCCGGGTGCCAAGCGACCCGTGGTGTTGGGACGGCGTCGCTACCATCGGGTCATTAGGTACATATTTTTTGTCCATCCACGTGAATCGGACTTTCAGGGTTCCCTTGCGAAATCGATAACGGAACCATTAATTGTTTTCACAACCGACCGGTATTAGTGTCAGTTTTGTCTTAGCATTTAAATATGAAAATGTAATTTTATTGATAACATTCACATTTAATTGTGGAGTTGTAGAACTTGGCCCCTATTACCCATTGTATTCCTATCAATCTCTTATAGATTACATTTCAGGAACTGTGCACGGAAGTCACATGAACAGCCTTCAGGCGTCTGTTTACTTGATCTTTAAGGTTTTTCTCAAAGATTTCTTTCATTGGCAATAATTTATTTTTAACACATTATTATCAAAAATGGTATAAATAAACTAAAAATATTTTATTATTTTCCAAATTAACAAAAACAAATCATCCACGCCACACTACTCTTAGTTAAAACAAAATAATGTTCCGCATAAACTGCCGACTCGAACTTGCCCATTTTTTTACCGATTCGCTTATTGTGACCAATATAACGAGACCGCCTCCATCCCTACTGATACATCTAACATAATGGCAAACAAACACGACTCTGTTTTCGGAGGTCAACTTATAAAAGTCATGTTGTTTGTAGGCGTGACGAGATCGCGTCTTGTCAAATTGGTAAGCTTGTCCGGTAAATTAAGCGGATTGTGTCTGTATGACTCATGTCATGTGAACCACTGAGATTGAGAAACGTAATGTTAGTTTGAAGTTGGTGACGACTTGGGTGTATTGTGGGCCACTGTAGACAATATAACTCAATACATTACTGCTGTAAGGGAGCGGCATATCATCATTTCGCTCCAAGCCAACCTCACATGCCCGTGGTGCATCCTGCCGAATAAATAACAAACGAGGCACTGGCAACCAACTGGTCGCGGTATAACCATCACAATTGAAGGCGTAGCTAAATACCACAGACCGATGACGGGCAGCAGCGTCACTGGAGTGAAAAGCTATGCCCTGCGATCGCTTACCCGCCTGCCTAGCGTGGCGATTATGGGTATATCCTCCAGACGTTTGCCCTAAGAGTGGCGAACAACTGTTTCTAACGGACAGAAAATAACAGGACACGAAAGACAAACATTTAAATGTCCAGCTTGACAACTCCCGTCATCCGAACGGGGAGGAATGTCAGAAATAACGCGCGCTCGAATTTTGGTGTGCGTACACGCATCGAACTAAAAATATCTATTACCGAAATGGGTGTCGTTAGTGTCAACGGCGACATTTTTTCTGGTGACGAAATATCTTTATTTGAAATAGGAATTCGTGGGAATTTACAGTTAACTGTGGACCGCCATTAATGATAATGCTTGCTTAGAGAAATACAGCTGTACCATTATTGCAAAGAAGGCCACTCATCAACTTAACCTTATCTGTCTAGAACAATAAATGAATTGGGCACTACTTATTCAATGTTTGGGGAAATTTGATATTCAAAGAGGGAACATGATGCTGTGTTTGTAGGTGCAAGCAAATTTAAGCATTGCACATTTACCACAAGGAAAACTAAAGCTTCACAACCAGAGTTGCTATAGACTCTAGGTTACCGAGAAACCTCCTCAAGTTAGGCAAGTCTGAACTGAACTAGATACATGACTCTATAAGTCTATTATGGACTAGACCCCATTAACTCCTGATAATATGCGTTCCTTTGCACTTGGATACGGACTTTAAAACCATGGAACTTCCGAATCTTGTTCATCCCGGAAGCCCCTGAAAGATCTTTCTCTAGGGGTGCTTGGCTGGCACTAATAAATAAGCTGTGTGTCCGGCTGAAACGTCCAAATGCTACATAGCTACATTGTATGGCCAAAACTTTACCGCAGTGCGTTTCATTCGAATAAAATACGAGTATTATTTACCATTCGACAGTTGACTAGAATTAACGGTAGTGTCAATAGCTTTGGACGCGTTGCAATAAAAAAAAAGTCTGTTAAGTAAGGTTTCAGGCAATTTTGACGAATAGTCACGATGTTGGAAGAAAAGACTGCAGGTATGAAGTTTACGCTCAGTTGCATATAGCTGTTGGACCTCCAAAAGACAATCTTATAGATAGGTAGATATTTACACCAGATCGAGCTTTGTCTCCTACTCCTTATACTTGCGTGCGTTATCAGATCAGACTACCCGAGAGCATCCATAGTGCTCCAAACAGAGCTTCATTTCAAATAAAGGTCCTTATTATCAAATCCAACTTATCTTTCACTGTGATTCTCTTTGTACACTCACCGCACACAAATCTGCTCTCCGCATGATCTAAAGGTTCACTGGTAAAGAATGCTTTTAGCGTTAAGTTCACCTTTTGCACCTATATTATAACTCAGATTATTCGCCATATAATTTACTAGCTGTGCTCGCGACTTCGTCCGCGTGGAATAGTTATTTTTTCCCCGTTTTTTTTACATTTTCCGTTATAACTTCGCTCCTAATAGTTGCATCGTGATGTTATATAGCCTAAAGCCTTCCTCGATAAATGGTATATTCAACACAAAAAGAATTTTTCAATTCGGACCAGTAGTTCCTGAGATTAGCGCGTTCAAACAAACAAACAAACTCTTCAGCTTTATAATATTATTATATATTATATTATTATAAGTTAATAAGTTAAGATACAGGTTGTTTGGTGCTTAGTGTGTCAAATTGAAATCAATCACTGATTTCAATTTGGCACACAATGCACCACACACCCTGTATATTGCTATGGTATGTACAACGAAAGATGCATCTTACACATTGTGTCCTCTTCATCCGAACAATGACGGACTGCCCGAAACAATGGAAGTAGTTTGATACAAAAAAAAAACAATTTATCATGATTGACAAAATGTACCCGCATGACGCTTGCATCGTAAATCCCTCTGATTCGTTTAACTTGCTTATTGGGGGCAGAAGGGTCTGCTTGTTAACTCATAGAAATATGATCAGGACTATTGTACTTTTGACAAGCTCGATTTCTCATTTGGTAGTCAGCTCTGCCTTCTGAGCCAAGGGTCGTGGGTTCGATTCACGCACAGTACAAACATTTGTGTTCATAAACACGTCCTGTTTGTATTGGTCTGGGTGTTTACACTAAGCCAACACACCATACAAAAAAAATATCTAAGTAAGGTTCGTCAGTTGTCTAGTACCCATAGTACAAGCTTCGGCTTAGTTTAGAGCCTAGATAGCGATGTGTGGCCCAGTGTTGCAAGTTTTTGGTTTATTTATTTTGTTGCATTTTTGTTCAAGCATAATCAAGCGATCATACTATTGGCTTGGGCTGCTTCATTCTCAAAGACGTGTTCATTATCACGTGATAAAGTACTTATCGTCATCAGCCTGCAAACTTCCACTACTGGGCATAGGCCTCCACTAAATGCTCAGGTGACCGCTGCTGCTCGTTTCCTATTGTTCCCTTCGTCGTCGTCGTCTTCTACGATATCCATGCACCATGGGATGAAATCATCATCATCATCATCAGTCCACTGGACATAGGCCTCTCCCAATGCTCGCCACTTCGATCGGTCCCGGGCCTCTTGCATCCAGCACTTGCCAGCCGTCCTGCGCAAATCGTCACTCCACCTGGCCTGAGGGCGTCCTACACTACGTTTGCCGAGACGCGGTCTCCACTCCAAAACTCGTTTACCCCAACGGTTATCGGTTCTGCGGCTGATGTGGCCAGCCCGGCCCGGCTCACCGGATCAGTAAGCTGAATTGGCAGTCAATTCAGCTTACTGATCCGGTGAGCTATGTCGGGATGAAATGGAATAGGCTTATTATATCCGCAAACCATACGAACTAGGATAGAAAGGTATAATAATAAACATTTTAATAGTCTTTTTCAAGTGCTTTAAAATACTCAATTTGAGATTTGATCAATGATGAATGCTGAATCTGATACTCAGTCACTATAATTTATTACCGACACAGTACAGAGAAACCAGGCTCTGATTAAATATCTACAAGTTAATTTAATATTACATACTTAACATATTTTCCTTATTAAAGTTAGGAAGGTTCTACTACCCTTGTTTTACTCTTCAAGTACCAGTACCACTAATGATTCCCCACACTTAGGAGTTAATCAAGCTGATGGAATATTCCTTTCCAATCTAGACCTTTCCAATCTAAACCGTAATCTGCCAAATGAAGTTGCCACACTTCAAACTTAGTCTCCAACTTGCCACTTGAACGCTGCGATTGGCAATCAAGTTGCCGGATTATTGCCAAGTTTCTTGGCAGGTGACTAATGCGCTCTTCCGTCTGGCATTTTTGTGAGATTTCAAATAAGTTTTCGGGATGGTGGTACGTGTATCCAATCACGCTAAGAGTTTTGAAGACGCCTTATTTTGCTGTAAAAGTACCTTCGGGTAGTAAATATACTAGCGAATACGCTATTGGTTGTAATAGTATGACAGTTTTTAGGGCCACATCATATTTTACGCACATTTCAATCAGTTCAGGCATAACTTAGTATGCCCAATTCAATTAATGGCCCAGGACAGAAGTTTGTTTGCTCTATTTGTAGGCTTTTCTATCGTTGCTTTCATCATTATCAGCCCATCGCCTGATGGAGCGACGATTTGCGCAAGATGGCTGGCAAATGCTGGATTCGAGAAGCCGAGGATTTACCAAAGTGGTCTCACGTTGGCCTCTTGTCTTGGACTGCGTTGGGCCCATGATGATGATGAATTGATGATGACGAAATCATAAGAACACAATCAAAAATCCACATCATATTTTGTGTCCCGACAAACTGACAGATCAGTAAAAATATACATGCCAAACAACACTTTTAAAGGTAATCTTTCATTTAATCCAATATTAAGCTCCCATATTACCGTGAAAAAGCATCATGCGAGCTAGCATGGCTGTGGCGTATTAGGGCGACTAGGGCTCCCTGTTTCATCATCATCATCATCATCAGCCTATTGCAGTCCACTGCTGGACATAGGCCTCTCCAGTTGTTAGCCACTTAGAGCAAACATCTGGACTCCAGATTCTGGAGGATATTATACCCATAATCGCCACGCTGGGCAGGCGGGTTGGCGATCGCAGCGCGTAGCTTCTTGCTCCGGTGACGCTGCTGCCCGTCATCGGTCTTTAGTATTTAGCTACGCCTTCAATTGTGATGGTTATACCGCCACCAGCGCCTCGTTTGTTATTCGGTAGGATGCACCGCGAGCAGGTGAGGTTGGCTTGGAGCGAAAAGATGATAGGCCGCTCCCTTACATCCCATGCTCCCTGTTTAGCTTTCCATTAAGCGAAAGGAAGACACTTTGCTGACCAATATAAAAACAAAAAAAACAATTTAAAATTAAACCCACTTCCCGGTTCCCCAAAAACCGTGTAACACATATTTCAACAGTGAAATAAGCAAAAAAACGCCCCAAGGAAGTGATCCAATATTTTCCTCGTAAAATTAATTACCAATAAGCGAGGCAATTAGTAGGGAGTCTCGCTGCGCGCGCGCCGGTCTATATCCGTAACGGAGGGCTAGACGCAGTTGACAGCTCGCCACTCCGCAGACGGATACGGCCGAGACAAACTATGATTATCTACGAGACGAGACGTGTGCCATTCACTAGTTTGCTATTGGGCAATTCAGACATGATTTTAGTATGGAGGACGGAAGGAGAACAGAGATAAATGTTAAGGGCAAACTCTATATCCTCTACTCAATGGTTGTCTGAAAGAGTTCGCTTAAATATCGATAAGACGCCCGTACAAAAAATGTCTACTACCTATATTGAATATGTCTGTTTGTATTGGTCTGGGTGTTTTCTATGTATAACATGTATTTATTTACAAAAAAAAAGTATCTAAGTAAGTTTATCAGTTGTCTAGTACCCATAGTACAAGCTTCGGCTTAGTTTGGGGCTAGATGGCGATGTGTGGCCCAGTGTGGCATGTCTTGGGTTATTTATATTAACAAGTTCTAAGTAAATTTTATGGTGTCTAATTAAGGATATCTAAGGAAAGATTTTGGTGTTGGAGCAGATTATCCTCTACAAACCCCGATCCTCGCGTATGCGCCGTATGGGATTGCCATGGGACCTTAGAACTAGGACTGCCACTCGCCTAGGGGGAGATGACTCTATATCAACGTAGCTGCTAGTACATCTTTGCGAAAAAGCAAACCCAAGACTTTAAAGCGAACCTTGATTTTCTTCACTGCCCCCTTTTATTGCAGTAGCACTTTACTATCCGATCTGTATTACTTACATTGACTGATTTATTGTCATTGTGTACGCTGCCGGCTGTCGCTCGACAAATTAATAATTGTACCCGCTGGGAAAGTCTCGATTGGAAACTGTCGGCAAACATCGCCTTGTCTACACAGGCAGTGAGCATACTGCAACCGTGTGTACTAAGCTTATTTTCTGCCTCGATAATATATGGTTGGTGTCTCGTAAACAAATAATATAGGTACTTCGCTATTTTTGCATTAGAAGTTCAGTGATGTGGGCTGATGATGATGATGATGAAATAAAGAAACGTTTATTCTCAACAAGTCACACTGGGACTGGTTGAGAAAACATTTCCCATTGAGCAACATGTGATAGGTTATATGGAAACTTTTTCTGTAGACGTGTTACTATGACAAGCGACCACGTAAATTAAAATAATTAATTAATCACTCTAAATATTACCTAATGGAATAAGTATTTGAACAATGAAATGCACTTTTTATTTTGTCGTGTCTAATCCTGTCAAAGTATTTTAACGTTCCATTTCATTACAACGTCTTCTTTAAAGTATTTATAGTGCAAACTTTTCACAATGACCAGTTTATTTTCATCAATTAACATGCATAATAAACTGGCCAAGTGCGAGTTGATGGACTTCACATAACCTTAGAATTTCTTTACAGGTGGGCAGTTTTCCTCGCGAGGTTTTCTTTCACCGTGAGAGCGGTATATATGACCTTCAAATTTGAAAACAGCATTAGTACGTTGCGGGGATTGAACCGCTGCCTTCCACATGAAGTCACCGGCTTTAACCACTAAGCCACCGACTAAGCATGTACTTAAATATAGCGACTTCTTCCACATTATTACAAAAACCAATTTCCCCTTTTCATCATATCATACATACTTTTTAATACACTAGAGAGATACAAGAAAATTTCGTCAGAAAACTGTGGAAGTTAAAAATATTCCTGCGTCATTTACTTCCCGGAATCCCGAGATGTCGTCTCAATTTAACCTACCTACAAGATATCGATGTCAAATGTCGTGTACGTAATTAGTTTTGGTGACTTTAAACAGGATTAACGTTGCTCCAAATTCAGATCATTTGTTTTTGTTTTTCCATAAACTATTTTGTTCGTGTGGTGGACAACATTATTACTTACGTAGATAAGTACCAACTAGCAGTAGTACGTACATCGCGTGTCATTATTATCCTAAACTTACATCAATATGGACTTCAGAGTATAAAATTAATGTATTTTACAGTTATTTCTATTATAAAATATAATCGCTACACATGCAAATTTCATGTCTTTAATTTCATATAACCCAAGATCATCTAGTCCCAAACTAAGCCGAAGCATGTAAACTTACTTAGATACTATTTTGTAAATTAATGCACACCATGTGTTTGTACTAAGTATCCGGGGATCGAACCTGTGACCACTGAACCAGAGGCAGCGTTCGCTACCACTGAACCAAACGGGTCGTTAATCGGTAATAAATATAATATTAATTATTTAAAATATTACAAAAATGGGCGGATTAAGGAACATTCATCGATTTATAAAAGAAGACACACGACCATTACTTCATTAATAGTTACATTTCCAATTCTATTTCAACAGGAAATCTAATCTTCAATCTTACTAGTTACTACCACCGGTAACTGCTTGATACTTCGAATTATTTAATTAAATTTACATAGGTATTCACGTTAACTAAGCTAGCAAGAGTTACGGATAACATGACTTCATTATCATTCTGTGTCTAACACGTTACGGGTATGTAGAGTTATTTGTATAAATTAGCCGTATGTGATTATGCTACATATTAAAGAATATATAAGTTACATCGTGTAACTGGTCTTTGAAATCGGCTTCCGGCTGCAAGCTTTCCGAATGGAGATGACTTATGTTATGAACCTTCAAAAAGCGAGCCTACAGATTTCTCAAGAGCTCGCAACGCACCTGTGACTCCCCTGTTTTGCGGTCTCTATGGGTTGAAGTGATCACTTACCATCAGGTGACCTTCGGGCCCATTTCCCCCTCTTTTTGACTGGCTCGATGGCTCATTTGGTAGTGAAGGGGCTCATTGGAAGGCAGGGGGTCTTCTGGTATTGAGTTCGACCCCTACCCGGGACAATAATTAGTGTGATGAACATTTATGTTTGTTCCGTGCCAGGAAGATTTTTGTGGTACTCCAGAACTCGTTTAGGTACCCCAATACTTATCGCTTCTGCATTTGATATGGCGAGCCCACTGGCACTTCAGCTTTCATAAATGAATATATATTTACTCGAACTGTTATAAACAAATAATAATTCTAGCTAGGTCACGGTAGTTATTCTAAACAAGAGGTCATTTCTATCCGAGTTAGATTAGTTATTCCGGAATGTTTTCATTTCCGACGCGGCGGGTCAACGATTCGTACTATATTTATAAACAGATGTTTTTACTGAAATAACGTTTGTATGTTGTGTCTAATTGTCACTATAAACAATGCCTAATGGACGCAAATGATTGCCTCTTGTCACGAAAGATTTATTTCTTTGAATCGTCAAAGTTGTAAATTCCCTTATTTGCGATCCACAAACTTTTACAACGTTTTTTGCTCAATATCAATTTGGATCAATTCAGAAAAGTTAATTTTACTTATTCACTGGGAATCGACTCACTATGCTTATCCAATCCAAAACGATGGCATAATATTTTGTATCTTTAATTGACACATATTTTCAATATTAGGTAATCATCACATTAATTTAAGAAATAGGTATTTCGATAATAATACATAATAATCGTGATCCTTGTTAAAGTTGTGAGTGAGTGACATTTCTTCAGCGTACTAATTATTTTACTGAAAACAAATAAAACTTATATAAAAGAAGTAAGAGTTCGTATTTTTACATTTCCACCCATAATTAACCAAACTCCTATCATATCATATTATAATAAGTTAAAGAATTACATTTATATCAAACGTACACAAATCCAACTTCGCGAATCAATAACCGTAATACTAATTCGTATTATAACTCTCAGTTTTCAATAAACAAACAGACCGGCATCAATACTCATGATTCGGCGATGCCCTTAAATCCAGCTGAACATTGATGCATTCATTGCTCTTACAAAGCAAAATAATTCGCGTGACATAAATAACCCATTTGTTTTGCACAAAACACTCACTATTTAAATTTCACTTTTAACACACTAGGAGAAACGGAACGGACAAATATTTTCACGTAAAAACTTTTTGGTCGTATGTCATCGGGATGGATTTAAAAAGGAACGGAATTCGAATTTCGAAAACTTTTTCGTGTGTCGGCCGACGCGTGCCGACGCCCGGTACTCTCGCGTCGACTGGACGATTTCGGCCGACTGCCAAAGAATCTACTCCTGAAAGATATTTGTGTGGATATGACTATTCAGTCAGACGGTGTGTGCGTATTTTCTTTAATGATATTATAACGAAACGCTATTGATTTCGACCGTAGCGTAATGAGAGGTGTCACTGGCCTGTCTATATTAATAAAGACTAAAATACTCTGTGGTAGAGTTATTTTTCATAAACAAAATACGACCTTTTTCCACTAAAACGTTATGCGTTACGTTACTCAATCAGTTACGCATAGCACATAATGTAAAGACTATTGTTCTTTCATTTAGTATGGTAAATAGACGGTAATATATTCATGAATGTTATTTTTGTAAACAATGTTTCTTATTTTGTATATAACTAAATTTTGTGGAGGCATAGATAAAACTCTCTAAGAAATTCTCAAAACTTCAAAATGAACATTTACGTCGATTTTCTATTTCTACTCTGTTTTATTCGGATTGTAAGAGTAGGCAACAATATGTAGTAGGCGTAATACGTTATATGCCTAAAGCCGATTTAAATTCATAACTACTACGGCCTGGAAGCGTTATATTTATAAAAGTAAGTAATAAAAGTTGCAATAGAACACTGCACTAACTTAACCACCGTGCTCGGGACTCTCGAAACTTCGATTTGGACTTTAAACCTTTGCAATAAGGTCGTGGCTGTTGTACAGAGGGTGCACAGTGTTTGGATATGAACGAAATTGGGGCAGAAATTGTGCGACCTAACTTCGGTCTAGGTTCGACCTATATGTGGCATGGTACGGAACTAATAGCTCAAGAATTGTCCGTGCCTCCGAAATAGAATTTTGCTGCCAATTTGTGAGTTCTGTTTTACGTGCCATATTTGCGCAATCGGGACACGTATGAAATGGGACAAGCTGAAGAATAGTGTATTCCTTAACCCCGTTTTGTATGGGGATGTAACGCCCGTCTTCCCATAGCATGTTAAATTGGAATAGCCCCATTGGATGATCCGACTACCCATGTAGAAATGTTAATTTGAAGAAACATTTTTGATAAAAATCTTTAAGGAACAGATTGATTTCCTCTTCAGGTCAGATCTTTGGAGATGTGAAAGGTATGTCAACAAGCCAAAAGGACGCTCCCAAACATTCACGACTAACGAAACTACTCTAGGACTAGGAAGACAACAGCTGAAAGAAGTCGTAGCAGTGTTGACAGGAGACGGTTCCTGTGCAAAGCACAATCACAGACATGTGTAGAGCTTATCGGAGGATGATGATGATGATTGGGGATGTAAGGGAGCGACCTATCACCTTTTCGCTCCAAACCATTCTCACCTGCCCGAGGGACAGCCTACCGAGCAACAAACGAGGCTCTGGCAAACCGACTGGTGGCGGTAAAACCATCACATAGCTAAATACCACAGGCCAATGACGGGCAGCAGCGTCACCGGAGCAAGAAGCTACGCCCTGCGATCGCCAACCCGCCTGCCCGGGGTGGCGATTTTGGGTATATCCTCCAGAAGTTTTCCCTACGAACGTGGCGAACAACTGGAGAGGCCTATGTCCAGCAGTGGACTGCAATAAGCTGATGATGATGATGATTATCGGAGGAGGAAAAGGCGGCACCCATGCTGCTGGATAACCCAGGATTAGAGACTTACAGGACTAAGTAGGACAGCCAAACACGCTCCCGGAAATCTTCGGAAGTGATGGGTCTGGGTTTTCTGGAGGAGATAGGCTGGGGAATAACCACTCATAACTAACGAGTCTGGGAAAAGATTCAAAAGATCTTTGTCAGTTTGTAACGAACATAAAGTTCGATGTTTACTTTTAAAGTTTGGAGCTCTAAAAGTGTTTAGCTCTATCCATAGACTATCCAATTAAGGCTACAGCCGAAAGTAGCAGATGGCAGCACATATTGTTATCAGAAATTCGTTTGCTAACCAAACGGAAATTCGGTTTGAGACCGCAATGCAGACGATTTATGCAACCCTTTTGGTTTTATGTAATCAAAACCGCAATTACGGGGTTGTATTTGGAAAATTGAGCGATTTCATGGATGATCGGAAAACGGGTTTTTGCTAGCAATTTAGCTGGTGGTACGGTTTACCCGCCTAGATGGCGAAGTACCACTGTGGCGAACCCACTTGTATTTATTTAAGTAATGTAAGACTTCTTGTTATTTATGTTTTTTCTATGGTTGTTTTGTATTATCTTTGCGTTTAGTTGTCAATTATATGACGTTAAGCTCCACCGGCTTACATTCTACTGTAAGTAGTTGGCTACTCGAAGCTGGAGGTCGGAGACAGAAGATCAAAAGACAGTTTCTCTGAAGATCAAAAGACAGATTCTCTGAGGAGTCATAGTTGAGGCTATACGTACAAATGACCGTCTCTCCGAAACCGGGATGCCAACGCTGAGCTATAATAATGATCTGGGTGAAAAATTATGATCCCGTGACAATTCCACTGCGAAAGTTTCTAAGCGTTCTTCTAGTAACTAGTTGATCAACGTAATTGGTGTCGGCGATAATGAGAGAGTGAGCCACCAATCATGTTTTGGACAGCAACTTGTCTCTTTGAGGCACAGAAGTCATGCTCCATGTGAAAGATGGAGTTCAGGCGCACGTGGAAGGTTCTGTTCATATGCTGCAACTCTATGATGGCCTGATACCTTACCTAGGACGATGACGAGTTACTGCCGTCGCACTATGATTTATTCGGATCCAGTTGCTGGTCATGCATCTTTTTCGATGTCGGAGGATGGCGGACGTACACTTTTTTTGGTCTCAGTTTCACAATTCACCCTTTCTGTTTGCTGGACTATGATTTGGGAGTTCAAGAGAGTATGCGACATTTGAAGCATCACCTTAGTCTTATGTTAATCAACTATTTTAGAGTAGTTATTTTTCATTAATTTCTTTTCACCCGATGTTTGTTATTCTACAACGTTAAGTACGTTATGTTTAGTTATGTTTATTGTGGGGGTTGTTTAGGGTTTTATTTGTTATGTTTTGAGTTAATTAAGTTCTCAATGTTCAGTTATTTACTTCCCTTGTTAATATATTTATTTAATTCCTTTCATTATGAAAAAAGGGGAGAATGTGGCGAACCCACTTGTATTTATTTAAGTAATGTAAGACTTCTTGTTATTTATGTTTTTTCTATGGTTGTTTTGTATTATCTTTGCGTTTAGTTGTCAATTATATGACGTTAAGCTCCACCGGCCTTTTATTTACTTATTCTAAATTAATTCCTAAATTCTAAAAAGCATTGCTTTAAGCATCTCATTCGGTTTGTAATAACCACCTTACACTCGGTTAAACACCCGTGGAGTAATTTCGACCGGTTTCGGGGTCAGTAGATGACCAGAGCTATCTTACAGGCCGGCTTGGAGGCGGCAACTGACTAGTAATTGATTTGGTTACTCATCTGTTGCCGCAACAACTTGAGCTTCTGTTTGGCTTCTATCATTCGTTGAGAAGCCAGTATGTTGTGCTACTATGTGTCAAAGCATCCCCTAATAGCTGGTTCTTAGCTTATGTGACCGTTGGTGAAAAGGGCATAAGTGTCTCAAGATTAGTGGGCACTGAAGTATTACTGGATCAAAATGGGTGGGACTATAAGTATGACTCACTTTTTTAATATTCTATCTCAAAGTTTGTCTCGAGTAGACTGGAAATGTCATAAACTTTTAACAGATAGTTACCAGGTTAATTTAAGTCTTACACAATTGAAATAGAGTTGAAAACCAATGGAAGTTTTCATGTTGCTCTGCCCTTTGAAAGGTTAACGGGTTCAAGTCAGATTTTCTTAAACAATAAGGCTAAGATCACTTTCGATTACGTCGCGTTTTGAACACAACAAACTTAATTAATATCCGTCTATTCGTTTAGAAACTAGCTTATTACTAGATTAGACAGTTTATTATTGCATATCTCTTAAAAACTTTTAATATTTTTTTTTCGGGATTAATTCGATTGCGATGTGATTAAAGGAGGTCTACGTTCAGCAATGGGCGGGCTTGGACTGTTGATTGATTAAATGATAAAAGATATCTGATCTAATACTCGTACTATATAGATCTGGTATAGATTAAGTATGCTCTTTTTTATATTTTTCTTCTTTTTATTTCCGTATGCGAAATTATGTTTTCCATGTGAAAATTTTGTCTCTTTTATCATATTTTTTTGTCGTTAGCGTGAAACAAAAGTGTAAAAAATTTACGTCAAAAGTGGCATTTTGTACTCGGAGAGACAGCGTTAGTTCCAATTTCGACCACACACTAAAAGATCCTTGTCAGTCTGTTTGTACATAACATGCCATTTATCCGGCAATCCATTTCGAAACCCCCCCATTGTTTTGTACATTACAAATACTGGCGTTCCCTCACCCTCCCTTCATACTCGTACCTACGCCGTTATACTTTTAGCAGCGACTGCAATACTGCACTTCAGTGCAGTTGGGGTAGATGCATCCCGCGCAGGATGGCAGGAAGTATCGCGGTTACATCTCATATCCTGAGTGATGGTAAACAAGATCCCGTCGTTGAATAGGGTTGTGTACCGCTGCATCGTGTAGCTAACACTATTATCATACATACTGATATTGTTTTTAACCGACTTCAAAAACAGGAGAAGGTTGAGAACCTTCAATTAAAATTTCTTTTTTTTTCGTGTATATGTTTCATCATCATCATCAGCCTATTGCAGTCCACAGCTGGGCATAGATTGTATGTTTGCTACCACATATCTCCGAGAATTGTGAACCGAATTGGAAAATTCTTTTTTTGTTCGAAAGGGTGTAATTCCTAGTTGTTACATTGTCAACTTAGTAAATTATTTGTGGAGATTTGCCATAGTCACCACGTTCGGCAGGTGGTTTGGAGACCGTAGTAGGTTTTATTTGTACCCAGGGAAACGCTGCTGCCCACACATCGAATATATTCATCGTATACCTACTCTGTGAATTTGTATACCTACTTATTTAATTACATAGAAACCCTAGCATAATTTTCTTAACAAAAAAAAATTAAATATCTACATTACAGATTTATTTTGCCCACTGGCCGTTAAATGTAGAGTATACGACATAACACTATTATATCACTTTAATCTGATCTTGTAAACACCGACCCACTGAAGCGTTATGTCCAGAAATATCCTGGATTTCTGCGAATCCTTCGACAGGAAATTAGAACGGAGATGCGGTCAGCCCGGCTGGATTGAATGAAGATATTACAAGAAAAGGATATTGTATGCGTCGAAAAAATTTGTGAACTGTGAGCGGTCTGTCTCGCACCCTATACATACATACATGCTATGTTTTACTTGATAATACCACCAAGAAAATGAATTTTGATGGTTGGCAAAGATTGTTTCTATATGATTCAGTTTTAAGGCCTAAAAATTACAGAGTAGTACACAACCGACAAAAAGTGGATACTGCTTCTCGGCAAACGTAGTAGGCCGCTAGTATAGGATGCTTTCTCAGGCTAGGTGACGATTTGCGTAAGATGGCTGGCAAGTGCTGGATCCGAGAAGTCTAAGATCTACGTGAAGATCAATTGGAGAGGCCTATGTCCGGCAGGGGTGAGAGCCTTTCGCTCCCTCATAACAGCCCGGTAATGATGACAAACAAGGCCACTTCAGCTATCATCGTAGGCATTTAAAAAAAAGCGATCGACTGATTATGATGACACAACCACCACAGTTATTAATTTCATTGCGTTGTAGTGCATGTACCCTCTCTCCACCTCTGGTCTGATATATGTACGAATAGGTGCATTGTAACAACAAATTGTCAGGGGTGACGCGTTGCTCTGAAAAATGGCCACATTTCCCTTATCGCATTCCGCGTAAACACGACACTGCGTGTCTGCAAAAATTCGCAAACTATAAATTTTAGCCTCCCCTTTAATTACTTTTTTTGTTTAATCTCCCTCATTGATATCTATAGGACCCATGGGCATGGAAGCAGCTATGAGACGGTAACAATTGCATACAATTGAGCTGATTGAAAGTATTTACTGGGCTTTTAACGTGATGAAAAATGATTTCGTAGTAGTTACTTTAGAACAGTGATAGGATTTTCAACACCGTTGGCAGGCGGGTTGCCTATCTACGGCACGTAGGTTTTATTTGTAGCCAGGTAAACGCTGCCCGTTTCCTAATACTCGTATTTGCCTTAATCCTCTACGACACCCACGGGTTGAGATGGGGTATGCCCTCCCATTTTGGGAGGTGTGAGTCCCACACACCATACCGACTGCCCCCAGAGATGGCATGAAGGTCCTAATGCATTCCCCTTTAAAAAAAAGGGTGGTCATAGGACCGGACCACAAGTTAGAATAGTCTAAGTCCGAAAACCAGGGACAACTCTCGATTTTTATCATATTCCAATCCGAACACAAATATTCATGGCAAGCGTTATAAAGACTGACGATTGGAAAGTGCACGTAAAAGCGCATTTGAATAGAAATGTTTACATTTTGTTTATCGACAGAGGCGCAACACTGGTTGGCCTATTACGACTAATACAATGGAGCGAGCTTGTTTTGTCAACGCACGTGCGCGAGAGTAGTTTACCGAACCCGCGGTTGACCAATCAGAGGTGGTTCTCGTTTTGAAATCGTAGCCGATATAGGTAGGTGAGACTTTTTTGGCTCCCTTTGCGTCTTCTTTAGACTTTTTAACGCCGGGAGCTCTGGGATGCTGTTTAACATTACCAGGGTCAGCATTCAAACTTTTCGACGTCGCGACAGGGTCTATCCGTACCATTTAGAAACTTCGACGATAGTTTTTCCCACGTACGTATAAACTCTCATTATTGCACAAAATAAAATACTTACAGGAAAAATAGTACAGATTTATATGGTTTTACGTTGTAGGCCTATCGCTGGTGTACCAACGAGTCTTAAATGATAATTTTGGGAAAATACCTATGTGCGTTAAGTTGCACCAAAATTTTATGAAAACGTAGGAAAATAAAAATTAAATAAAATAGGTAGTTTATTTCTGCAAAGACCGGAGAATCTTGGTTATTTTTATTTTTTTTATAATGTTTATACTCAACTATGACTATCTTTAAGATCAGACCTTAACATAGATGCAGGGTACACAATTTAACGGTTTTTCTATTGTTTTTGAGTAGCTACAGACAAATGAACTGATAACATTTACAAATACACAAAAGGAACGGAAACGGGTATTTTATTAGTGTCATGGACGACGGATGCTCTATTGTTTTTTTGCAAATTTGTCATGGTGCATACCAAAATGTCAACTTGTCTATTTGTCTATCTTTACGTACTTGCATAATGCATATCGTGATAAATATTTTAAGTCCACTGCCCACTGCTGGACATAGGCCTCTCCAGTCGTTCGCCACTTAGGGCACACATCTGGAGATTATACCCATAATCGCCACGCTGGGCAGGCGGGTTGGCGACCGCAGGGTGTAGATTCTCGCACAGGTAACGCTGCTGCCCGTCATCCGTCTGTGCTGTATTTATTTCAATTGTGATGCTGATACCCATACCAGTTAGTTGCCAGCAACTCGTTTGTTATTCGGCAGAGGATGCACCACGGGCAGGTGAGGTTGGCTTGAAGCGAAAAGATGATAGGCTCCCTTACATTCTCTAATTAATACGATACCTGGTAATAAATGTACTTAATTAAATAAAAAATAGTAACCAGACTAATTACCTGTGTAAATTATGGCTCATAACCATGTTGTCTTTGGCACTATCGGCTGCTATGAAACCTGAAACAAAGGAAAATAATAAAATACAATAGGAAAATTATCCAAAGAAAAAATGTGTATAGATTTATGATGTAATGTGGTTGAAAAGGGATCTGATGGATCTACAACGACTGACCATGTTATAGGATGAAGGAACATATTTAACCGAACCCAAATGATCAGGACACTGTCATGAATATGATCATTATTACGCTTTTTTTAAGTGTGCAAAACATGTTCTATTTATCACTGACAATTTAGTCCTTCGAGCCGGATAAAGATTTTCTATAATAAGGATAAAATCTTAACTAATATTATAAAGCTGAAAAGTTTGTTTGTTTGAACGCGCTAATCAGAGGAACTACTGGTCCGAATTGAAAAATTATTTTTGTGTTGAATAGACCATTTATTGAGGAAGGCTTTAGGCTATATCACGCTGCAACTATTAGGAGCGAAGAAATAATGAAAAAATAACTATTCCACGCGGACGAAGTCGCGAGCACAGCTAGTAATTTATAAAAACCAATTATATTATTCAATCAAACCTTCAAAACAAAGCAATTAAACAAACAAAATTGTAAAATGACTAACGTTAGTAAAATTGTTTTTAAATGTGACGTCTAATTTGTAAAGCTTGCATATTTACATTCTCATACGGAAATTAACCGTAAGAACTTACGCTGACGACGCCGCTAATATTAGGCATTAAATTACATCTAAGTGCACAGAAACACAATATCTTGAGACATAAAACAAGACCTAGGCTCTCACATATCTGCTGCATACGGACGATATAAAATACTGCATTTAATATCATACATGAAGCAGGAACACGTTTGCATAAAGAGTTAAGAAACTGCATAAATCTTTAAGAAGAAACTTGTTAAGTGTCTCCTAGTCCAAAAGTACCAGGGTAATAACACGGATATGTGCTCTCAATAACTCACCATTTGGCTCGAATACTACTGAAAGAGTTCGGTTTGTCAGCGATAAAGTATGTGTTATCACTTATCTCTATGGGGACATAGGAATTTACTGGTTGCTGATAAGCCTTTGTGAGCTTTTGGAGACGATTGCCGAAGACTCATGCAAAAACGAATTGTTTCTTCTTGTCTAAAACTTTCTATCAGTGGATGAATCAGCGTTGCAGTCCTTAAAATAAGTTTGTAATATCGGTGTAAAGAGAGTCGACAGTAGGATAATTTACAATATTTTTTGATATTAATTTCATCAACGAAAAACTTAACGAAAGTCAGAGAAAATTCATTTGTTTTTGTAAAGGTTTTGTTATGAAGAACCTTCTAAACTGCTGGACTTTTCTAATTATAAGAAAATTATATGTATAGATGGATTTAGAAACTACGGGGGCGAGCTCTCGTAACAAGCAAAATCGCCATGAAAACTCCAAGATTATCTATCGAGAATCGAGGATTTTTATAAATAAGCCTTATCGTAAGCCTATTCTTTGAAAATAACATTAAGTCCGCCTTTTTTATACCTACTACATATTTTACTGTGCAATAATGATTAAAAAATACTAAAAAAATTGATTTTAGTTTGGCGTTGCGAATCACTATGTACATGGTATAAAACAAAGGTGCGTTTGGTGTCTGTCTGTTTCCTATGTATGCTTAGATCTTTGAAACTAGACAACGGATTTTGATGCAAGTTTCTTTAATAGATAGAGTGATTCAAGATAAAAACATGCATGTATAATATATATTAGAAAAACACTTATAATTTTTAAGATTCCGAGACGAAGCGCGAAGGCTATTGAATTAGGGCGGGAATTAATAAATCTACATAGACAACGAATGTCTGCAATTGTCTTAAATTCATGAACCAATTATGATGAAAATGAGAAAATTACTCAGAAACAGGGAAATCTCGTCCATTACTAACTTTATGACCGCAGAAAATTTAGAGTTACGATGCTTAATAGATGGTAAGGAATAGATTTATGCTTATTACGCTCACTAATTCTAATGTGCGTAAAGCTTGCATAAGAGAAAATAATTTCGAAACGTAGTTTTGTTAACGATTTCTCGTACCTTTTCTAATTTGTGTGCAGTTTAAAGAAGTGTGAAGTAGGTACATAACATCTAATTCAGGCCTTTAGGGTGAGGGCGACAAGCGCAATGGGCTTGTTCTATTGTGCCTGTCGACCTAACTTTTGGACCTCACGACCGCTTACCATCAGGTGGAGTGAGGTCATCCTGAAAGCTTTTCTTATATAAAAAAAATATTAACATCGTAAAAATTATGTCTAAGTAATCTTTGTCAGTTTTCAACACATTACCATTATTAAGTTCGCCTTATGTACATTATTTTGTACCGTTTAGTCCAGTGGTAGTGAACGCTGTATCTGACATAGTGGCCGTGGGTTCGATTCACGCAATACAAACATATGTATATTATAAAAACAGAAGAATACTCGTACTAACTCACTGACAGCAACTCTGGACGCTTTCAATCGGGATGTAAATAAAAAAATCTAGCAAATTAATAGAAAAAATTGTACCATCTGAGATCGCACCGAGAAAATTGCATTTCACTGTAGACATCATTAGCAAGGAATGTCGGGATAATATCCTGCGTGACGCGCGGGCGTGTGGCCATCTGTAATGGTTTTTAGGGTTCCGTAGCCAAATGGCAAAACAACTGAACCTTTATGGATTCGTCTTGTTCGTCTGTCCGTCTGTATGTTATAGACATTTTTTAAAAGACAATAATATGGGGGTTCAATATACTTAGAACTGAAACATTTTTTATCAAGCCGTGTGGGATAATATCTATGGTTAGGGCTTCAAAAATAATATTGAGGTTTCTAACATAATCTCTGCTCCATTATTTTTTCATGGGTATATTCTCCAGATGTTTGCCCTAAGTGGCGAACAACTGGAGAGGCCTATGTCCAGCAGTAGACTGCAATAGGCTAATCTATATATATAAAAGGAGAAACTGACTGACTGACTGACTGACTGACTGACTGACTGACTGACTGACATATCAACGCACAGCCCAAACGGCTAAACGTAGGCACTTGAAATTTGGAAGGGACGTAGCTTAGGTACCGTAGGGGTGCACTAAGAAAGGAATTCCCGAAATTCCCACGGGAACGGGAATTAGCGGGAAAATCCTTTTGTATGAAAAATCTAAACCGCTTAAGTTAGACGCTTGAAATTTGGCATGCAGGTACCTTAGTAAATATAAAGTTTAGTTATGGCTGTATTTTGAGAAATTCCCACGGGAACGGGAGTTAGCGGGAAAAAACTTTTGTATGTATAAATTTAAACACGCGGACGAAGTCGCGGGCAAAAGCTAGTGATGATATAAAAGATATTTTTAAAATTCTTTAATATATACGTATCGTCTTCCTATTCGATGTGTACGATAAAAAAAATCAATAAAGCTATAAAGTCACGCAAGTCAAGCATTTTAATTGTACTGGAAATCATATCGTCGATGGTATTCTAGGTATGACATTATCTGTAGAAGTTATAGTTATTTTGATTGTGTAATCTGTGATTCTACAATAAATCACAAAGCTCCAATATTTTTCCAGCTTCCATTCGCAGTCAATGCCCAATGGTCAAACCAGCTATTACTTCAGCAATAACTAATACCAGTAATAGTCTAAATTCTTCGTAACGTGACGACACAAAAACAGGCTCGTGCCTTGCGGTGTGCCGCACAGTGTGACAAAAACGCCATCATAAAGCCACGTCCAGGGAGCATTAGCAGTCGTGATAGTCAACCGCAGAGGCCGTAATGGAATAGTGCACAGTGGGCAAGACGACCTTGGGCTGAGACTATGTACTGTGACAAGAGATGTAAGTAAGGTTCTAACACTGACATACATTACCTGAAGGAAAAAACTTGTATTGATCGAATATAATTATAATCTCCTGACTGAATTTCGGCCACAGCTCTCAGCTGCTCAGCACGGCTCAGCTATCTCTGAGGAAACTAGCCGAACATAGGAGAACATAATAAAGTAGGTACCCAAGTGTGTTCCAAAAATAGGTGCGCTCTTTGTTCCTTCAATCTCATTACACGATGGGACGAAAGTTCGATACGACCAGAGACAGACAACCGCCAACTGCTTGACTTCAAGACTGCTGAGTAACTTCTTGACAGAAAAGCCCATGGCAGGAACATGGTCCAATAACGATATCTACATTGTACCTTATTTTATTGAAGAGGCCTTGCCCAGCCGTGGCCTGCGACAGTCTGATGATGACGATACCGCTTTTTGTTATTGTCTGGGTTTCTATCCTCATACAGAAATGTAATATAAAAAACGTAGGTACTCATTTTTAAAGATTACAAATGTGCAACACACAAATATTTTAGAAGTACCCAATTAACGGTGAATGAATGGAAAGAAACACGCGATTTTCATTCACATATTATTATGTGTTGGTTTTATCCATGGATTCCAACTCACAATTCTTGATTCAAGAGGCTGGTTCGCCAGAACATCGAGCTAGTCAACAATTCATACAGCAAACCCGCACACACGCATTATGAAAATAAACATTATTGTTTCACTTTGAGAAGAATACACACATAACAATTATGGCGAGCCTATGCTTACTTTTGTTACACATACGAACAATGGTACGTAAAGTGCATTTAATGCATTTTATGCCCTTACAGAGCAAGCCTGAGCGTCATGAGTCAAAACGCGTAAGGTCTGTTTCAATGATATTTTACAATAGAACTATGTAAATAGATACGGCCATATAAAGCGTTCAATGAAGCTTTAAAATAGGTGCAAGATAACGTCAGTTCGGTTGATACTAACTCCAGTATGGTAGGAACTTAGTTCTCTGGTCCCCACCAGAGAACTAAGGACCAGTTCCCGCTCAGGTGGATAGATAAATAGGCATCTTTATTGCACAAAATACATGCAAACATTTGCAAAAAAAACTATAGCAGACACCCTTTGGTACAATTTAGGCGTTGCTACCGCTAATAAGCGATCTCTTCCACACAATCTTCATATAGAGGAAATGTCATTTTCTTGAGAGAAGAGCAACGTCCTGCAAACTCTTTTCAATAAATATAAATATCAATAAAAATATAATACACATATAATACAAAACATAAATCTAAGTAATAAATACCGTGGTATCCTTCTTCCTATACCACCCCGAAACGTATGCCGGTTTAACCGGATCAGGCTTTGTGTCCTGGCTGGGTGTGGTGTATCAAAGTCAAAGTCATGAAAAAGTATAGTGAAACCTATGAGATAGGATATAAGACGAGACTTGAAGTGATTGGGAATTGTCGATTTAAACAGCACCTAAGCAATATCATTTTGATCACCACTTCATGAACTACGGACACGAAGTTTTTGTTTCTCATTCATCGTATCCCCCATCTCCTCAAAAGGAAAGTCCAAAGCCATCTCAGCTGGGTTCTTATAGCTCACGGGAATCTCGTCTGATTGGTCACGGCTCAAGGCTGGATCAGTAAAAAGCACAGCTATGCAGCGATGGCGACCGATCTCTGGATTCCCACTTTTTCATAAACAGGGTTGCTAAGTTTGCTTTCGAATAAATAGGGATAGTTTGTTGATATTGTTCGATGAACATGTGGATATTGCTATTGATATAGAAAAGACGGGCAAGTAGGTATGTTTATTTATTACTGCCCCATAGCAAACTGGTGGCATAGAAATTGACATGGCAAATAAATATCAGGCAACATCACATACATAGATGACCTGATAGCAAAGTAAGCAATTTTGCTAACTAAATCTTTTGATTTAAGTAGGACCACAATAAGCACTTTAATTACCACAAATGTAATAGTTACTTAAGCCTGCAGTTATTAAGTTATTTTTCAATGGACGGACATTGCAACAACACAAAATGAAGTCAAATGTAAGAAAGTACATACATAGATAATAAAATATTAACAGCCACATATCACATGAATGCTTAACGTGGTAGGGATTTGTTCGGACAATACAATATGGGTAGGAATAATTCGGTTACTCTTTCTGTATCAGTCCCTAACCCTCCTTTGCTATCCACAATAAATTGCGCTACTTGTTGGCATCTTTGTTGGTTTCTCATATCATTTATTTTCATTATCTGAAGTTATGGTCCTGTGTGTCAATGCATGGGTTGGGATGTAAGGGAACGTACTATCATCTTTTCGCTCCACGCCAACCGCACTTGCCCGTGGTGCATCCTGCCGAATAACAAACAAGGCACTGGCAACCGACTGGTGGCGGTATAACCATCACAATTGAAGCTAAATACTACAGGTCGATGATGGGCAGCAGCGTCACCAAAGCGAGAAGCTATGCCCTGCGATCGCCAACCCGCCTGCCCAGGGTGGCGATTATGATGCATCCTCCAGTTGTTTGACCTAAGTGCCAAACAACTGGAGAGGCCTATATCCAGCAGTTGACTGCAATAGGCTGATGATGATGATAATAATGAGGTGTTAAAGGGATGGTGAACTAGCTGGTGACTGCGACTTCATTCTCAGCAAATCTTCAGACTCAGCAAAATGCTCACCAGGCAGTACTTTTTTTGCTCAAACGTCATTCCTATACTTATGTTGTAGGTAGTTTAGTAAGAAAACCCCTCTAAGAAATTTGTAACATCTTATTATGTTCCAGATCTTCGATTTCTATAAATCAACAATTTTTTGTTGCTCATAGGACTGAGCAATTTTTGTAAGTAACAATAGAAGCCAATAACATTTCCTTAATGACAAAATGGCGTGGAAGTGTAATTAACACATTTATTTATGACATTGTATAACTTGATGAATTAATTTGGAACGGTTGGGGGTCCTTCCCCAAATGGAAATTGGAAAATATTACAATTGTCAATTTGGTAATTGCTTTTTTTGACATCACCCGCGGCTTTGCTGCGTGAATATCGTGTCATAAAGAGCTTTTGATGCCCGTATCTTCCATATCTGACTAATTTGAGCCAATGGAATAAGCATCATGTACGGTTCGATTTCAGAGGAATTTCCTCGCGCGAGCGTTGTGTTTTCGGAATGCGTTCTCCGAGTTTTCTCTGGGGAATACAGGGCAGTACAGTATAGGGCACTTCAAGTCTAAAGTGAATAGGTTTTTATAGGGTCGGCGAAACGCGTGCGTTGTCCCTGGTGTTGCAGGCGTTTATGCGGTGACCATTTACCATCAGGCGGGCCGGCAGCCATTTTATAAAATCTAGTAGGATAAAAAAATGCATTTTAGTTAACCATAGTATTATACTACCTACCTACACGTAGTAGGTATACAGGTGAGGACGATTTGCGCAGGATGGCAAGTGCTGGATGCGAGAAGCCCAGGATCGTTCACAGTGGCGAACTTTGAGAGAGGCGTATGTCCAGCAGTGGACGGATATAGCCGGATGATGACACGTGGTATACTATAAAGCTCTCAAATGACTATCAAGTATCCTATAAAGGTTAAAATCCTCACTTTCTGGCCTTCATCAAAAGAGCAGATTTGTTAAACAAAGACAGCCATACAGTATAGCTTTTTCTGAAGAATTTGCTACAAAGACATGTTAAGTTTCTTGCTTCGGAATTCCGGATCAGAAATGCTTCACTAGAACTCTAATCAAGAACATAGTCGGTTCAGGTAAGTTTAGAAACACTGAAGTGGTTCGCTCTAAGAGCTCGTCTATAGTTTAGTTACTGGAATGTTGGGAGAAAACTTAGGGGGTCCTAGATGGTAGTTTCATGTTATATTGCAGTGTTAGAAGAGACCTTAATAATTTAGTTACCAGAATGTACGGAGAAAACTTAAGGGGGTTCATATTTTTTGGCGACATTGATGACAATGGCAACCGGCTTGGTTCAGTGGTAGTGAACGATGGCTCTGATACAATGGTCGCAGGTTCGATCCCCGCATAGTACAAACATCTGTGTGCACTGATATGACTGTCTGTTTGTATTGGAGCCAGACCAATACACAAGAAGTATCTAACCAAGTTTGTCAGTTGTATAGTCGTCATAGCACAAGCTTCGCCCATCGAGTCACCAGCTTATCACCCTTGCTTTAAGAACAACATAGTTTTTAATTACTGTTTGATTAGTCGGGGACTCGGGATTCTCACGGTCGTTATTACGATTAGTGAACAATTTGTTAGCACAAAGTAAGTAGTATCACTAGATATTTGTTTACCATTTAATCCCAGATTTTTCTGAACTAGATAGTACTTTATGCAATTGTGACGCAGGAAGTGATTCATCAGGCTGTTTGAACACGAAATTGGCTTATCGGAAGAGTCAATATCGGCCACAGCAAACTATTTGATCCCGCCGCTCTCCCCCACCTAATTTGTTAGAATGACAGAACTTGTGAACATGCGTTCTCTTGTGTTGGAGATAAGAGATCAGTCTAAATACTGGGTAGTAAGAAATTTTGATCGGGGGAAAAAGGAATAGGTACAGGTTTCATTAATAGAAGAGAAAAGAATATGTATTATTAAACGTCAAGCGGTAAGTACGAGGTATTGTAGGTGCATACTAAAAGTGTAAACTGAATGTGTACTGTCTTCAATACATATCACTTGGAACCAAAATCTTAATCTTCAATCGTGAAAATTCATCGAAATTGTATCGTTATTAAACGATCTGCATTATCATTCATCATTTTGCATTAAGAAATTAGGTATCTATTTTGTTTCAAATTTTGTTTTCTACCAATTGTCTTTCTATTGAAAATGCAGTCCACTGCCTTTTTATTAGATGCCCTCCATTAAATTTTTTATATTTAAACACACTTTCATACGTGACAAACTGCCGTCACTTGATATTCCTGAAACCTTTTACAACCGTCGTTTTGAGAACAAAGCTGACCAGACGAAATAAATCACATGGCAGTAGTACACAGAAAATCTACACCATAAAACAGCTAAGATGTTTTCTTATGACAACGTTAGCAATAATACATAGCTAGCCATAAATACAAGACGAATTGCCGTTGGCTATAAAATGGATTGCTTAATAGGCGCTAGTGTTTCAATTTACGAAATTCTGTTGATGTTTTTCCTTACAAATATCAATATTTCTTAACATAAGTGTAAACTATTCTTGCGGAACTAAGTTGTAATTAACGTGTGGGTTGGTCACAGGGTTGGTGGTATATGGTAAGATGGCTTATGCAATCATATTTTTATGAACTCTCCAATTTCTGCTAACTTCATTAAACTTTGTAACTTCATTAAATGTGAAACCAATCACTGTATTTTACCATATTTCAAATTCATCATAATAAAAAAATTACAGTAAAAAGATATTTACAAAACTTCTTGATACGGCTCAAATGGCATACCTACTGTATAATTTAAAAGTCTTGTAATGTCAGATGCAGTAATAAATAGCGCAATCGAACATTTTATGGCAGGCTATATGAATGCCAATACAAGCTCCTTTTAAAAGATCAGATTTGTAGGAAGAACATGTGTGCTAAGGAAAGTTCCAAGAAAGGCCCCCAAACTATAGTCGCATTGCCCCCAAGGCTCCCAGTCTAAAGTTGAGAACCTCTCAAAATTAACACCACAAACGCTAACAGTGAACAAACCTCGTTCCGTCTGTCCGTTTGTTTACTGCTTGTTAGCAGTTCACTGAACTTCAGGTGTCTGTTACGCATCCACATTAGGTAATCGTTTAATGTAGTTTTAATGCGTACTCTGTTGGAACTACATATTATGTCAGATGGTTAACTATTTGCGGTAGCATTAATAGGTTAACTGAAGCAACTGTTGGGAGCTGCTGTAATGTTGCAGCTTAGTTTTTTTTATTAACCCACTTTTAACTTTTGTAGTAGAGATAGACTTAAATAGATTTCCTGTATTAACTTCTTGTTTTAATTTTTCAAGAAACTTTCTTCCAGGGCACGAATTCCTTCCTTTGGACCTTAGGACTTTAGAATGGAGCGTGAAGCGGCATTTCAGTAGTTCGTCATAGTGTATGTGATCTTATAATACTGTCTGTACGGTGTGGATTAGTTACATTTGTTGGACTCTAACATCAATCAAGCATTTTGACGTACATACATATTCTTATACTCGTAATAAGAATAATTTCTAATACATATCCCACAAAATAACATGTCTACATTTAGAAGTGCAAGAAGGGTTAGAAAGAAGCTTCCCTGCTGGGAAACACTGCACCTGCTGGTGCACTGCTGTGCACACTGGAAGCAGGTAGACCAGGTAACGAAATTTAGAAAAACTGTTAAATCATGCTAACATTCTTCAATTTGTTTAATACCTATTTTCAACACAACAACAGTCGGAAACAAATTGACCTGACCATTTGTATAACTATTTATTCCAAAAATGATTTGAACTTTTTCCTCGTTTTGAATTGCAAATACGCCACAACGGTGAGTGGAGGTGACCCGGTGACGTTTTCATTCGTATCTATGGAAAGCATATTGCATACTTACATTTTGTAGCTATCTATGAATATTTATTGGCGGACACAGGTCAGAGTGTGGGAAAAAAGAATCAGCATCATACAGTCAATGTAACATGTTAAAAATGGTTCCGATTCTTATGTCAATTAAGATTAAGCAGGATTTATTTTTGACCGACTTCAAAAAAAGAAGGAGGGTCTCAATTCATATCTCCAAGAATTGTGAACCGATTTGGAAAATTATTTTTTTGTTCGAAAGAATTCTTCCTAGTTGTCACCATAATTAACTAGGTTTTTTTTGCTAAATAATGCAGTTATTTTAACTATGATAACACAGTTACACGGGTGGCATGGTCGACCTATTCTATTTACTGTTTTCTTTTATCATAGAATGGGTTTTGTTGTACAAATTTGGTGTAATTTTATGATCTAATATCTGAATATTTTATTCGAGCCTGCATTGGATGTCTAGTTATTTGGCCCGTGGAGGCCGTGGACAACTTGCTTTGTACCCGAGATCGACTTGAAACCTGCTTACGGGATGATTAGTCTGCAAAGAATCCAGGATAGAGATACAATTCGCCCGACTTTATCTATTTTCACTCAACGCTAACAGAATTAGTCTCGTGAAGATGCCGCTTTCTACATATTAAAAAAATAAAAAACAATCAGTTTATCGTAAAAACTTGACATTAGTGGCATTACAAGGTACGTTGTCTTTGCACTCTAGTTAGGTACTTTTTTTAACACAACCGGCTAAGATCTAAAACCCCATGCTAAAACCATACAGCCCAGACTTTACACGCACGCGAGTTACATTACAGTCCATTGAAAAAAAATCCTCGTACGTTCCTCAAACTTTGCTTACTTCCGTGTTTCACATAACTATAATTAGGTAGCAAAGCAATAACTTGTTATGTTTAGACACAAACATAGTGAATGAAGTGCGCGTCCTTTGATGTGGGTATCGAGTTGCCGTGTAATGTAAGCTGGGATGATCCGACCACAGCTTCCTTACAACACTTTGATTCTTATTTTATTTCACGGTTCTGTGCATGAGACTGCGGATTTCGGGCTTTCGATATGTTTGCACTGTACGTTCCTTTTTAAGTAACAGAGAATAAGTATGTCTATGGAAACTTTACTGCAAAGAGATGTTATAATGTTATTTTTGTGTTATGTAGTGTTTATATTTAAAAAAAAACGTGCACTGACATTTACCTGTAGGTATAGCAACCTGCTATGTATAGCAACTGACCAATCACATGATAGCTGGACCGCAGGCCTACTTAACGCCATCTATCGGATCATCATCATCATCATCAGCCTATTGCAGTCCACTGCTGGACATAGGCCTCTCCAGTTGTTCGCCACCTAGGGCAAACTTCTGGAGGATTTATTATACCCATAATCGCCACGCTGGGCAGGCGGGTTGGCGATCGCAGGGCGTAGCTTCTTGCTCCGGTGACGCTGCTGCCCGTCATCGGCCTGTGGTATTTAGCTACGCCTTCTATCGTGATGGTTTCGGTGGATCTATCGGATATGTCATTTTTAAACACCCTCATTGCGGCATGTTATCAACACGAACGTAAATATCTCCGTGGTTTTTTTTTAAATTTTATCTTGGTCTTTAAACAAAGGAATCCGCAACCGGAAGCCAAATCAAATAATAAAAAAAACACATAAAACTTATCCGATAAATTGCGCTACTTCTAAGTTGCAATACCAACAATGCAACATAAAATCATATAAGTAAGTACATTAGATTTATCGTCATCTGCACTCGATTATATTTTTTAACCAAACATGACAATAGGCGTTCCCTGGATCGTGAGATTGGTTCCCTGGGAAAGGCGGGGATTTCAACAATAAGAAGATCCCATGAGATTAGAACTATTGATATTCGACATCAATTTAAGATCATTAGAAAGTAATTACAGGGATCATTTCGTTGAATGTTCTTTTTTTTACATTTTTAACTATTCAAGTCATTAGAAAGCCTACAAATTCAAATGTTCAACGTATTCATATTGGTTTGGGGTGGGATTTTAACAATGGAATCACTATCAGACGGGTGTGACATGAATTTTCTTCCTGAAACAAGGTCTCCTCATCGTTACCTTCTTCTATACACCACCGTGGTATTGTAAACAGAATAAGTGAGCAAAATTTGATTCTTCTCTAAGGATTTTTTCGGGTCTTGTCATTGTACATATAACTGATTGCAAGGAATGCGGGTACCGTCTGGGCATACTCGGTGCTAATTCGATTATAAGAGCTGCAAATGTCGTGATGATTAGATTGATTAACAGCCGTCGTTCCGTTTCATTGGACTAATTTGTTCTCGGGCATCACGTTTGTGAACGAAATGTAATCATGATCATGTTTGTCCGGCCTTCCGTATGTAAGTCCTAACCACTATGCCACAGAGGCTCTTCAAAATGTCAAAAATAATAAACGAATCAGATTTACGAGTGTTAATGACCTGATTATCTTATCTGTTGAACTATGCGTTGTTTTATTGCTAACAGATGACGTTTCCTAGATAACTCGTAGTCGGAACTTTTAATATTTTCTTAGATAAGCCATTAATTTTGTAATGGCTACTTTGTACTATCTTGTTCTTACAATACAGTCATCATCATCATCATCAGCCTATTGCAGTCCACTGCTGGACATAGGCCTCTCCAGTTGTTCGCCACTTAGGGCAAACATCTGGAGGAGAGGATATACCCATAGTCGCCACGCTGAGCTGGCGGGTTGGCGATCGCAGGGCGTAGCTTCTCGCTCCGGTGACGCTGCTGCCCGTCATCGGCCTGTGGTACTTAGCTACACCTTCAATCATGATGGTTATACCACCACCAGTCGGTTACCAGCGCCTCGTTTGATATTCGGCACGGGCATGTGATTGGCTTGGAGCGAAAAGATGATAGGCCGCTCCCTTACGGATTGATCATATTAACTCAATTTCGTGTGACCTGTGGATTGAAACGTTTCTTAACTACGTCCAATTTTTCGCGGGAAACTAAATTAACCTACCTAAATGTAGGTTCTAGGTACCTACTTACTCTATGATTTGTTTGGTTGCTTGGTATGAGTATGAAGGGCTAAAAGGTGTGATTACTTGAATTCTTTGGCACCCTGCCAGATTAACGAAGTGAAGAATGAATAGGTACGTGGTGTGTCACTGGACTTTTAATTAAAAACCAAATGTTTTGAAGGTCTCGTAACCACAGCCTTTCGCAAACTTTGAACAAAGAATAGGTATAATACCTACTGTTCTGCTAAATCTTTCGTGTTCTAACGGCCGTATACACAAACGTTACTATGCGACGCGCGGACGCATAGTGCCCAAATTCCTATAGCTTTTTGGGTACCTGTGCGTCCGTGCGACGTATAGTAATGTTTGTGAATACGGCCGTAAGTCTATAAGATAGTTCCGTTTCATAAGCATAATGGGTCGCTATACCAACGATATGCTGTATTTTTGTATGGGCGACTAACTTAATATCATCATCATCATAATTAGCATATAGCAGTCCACGGCTGGACCTTGGTTTCGTCACTTGTTAGCTACTTTGGTCAAACATGAGAAGGCCGTTTTTTTTAATTTTAATGAAAATTATCCACTAAAGATCCATAATCATCATCATCATTGTTATAGGCCTTTGAATCTATTACAGACATACATTCATCATAATATTATACTACCTATATAGTTAATTTTCCACCATGTACTGCCACCACGTTTTTGCCAATGCCTAACCTTACAACATAATTTGAACACAAAGATAAAATACAGCCAAGTCGCGCATCAATAGGTTCATCTCCCATCAAATAAGACTGATACTTTCCATCAAAACTATTTCATGACAGACCATCAGACCAAGCGCAACCCCAACATCTACTTAGCCCTTATTACATTGCATTAAAGCTTCTTTTAACGTGTCATCGTAACGGTTGACATGCTATTCGCCTTACAAAACGCGATTTTTACGCGTACAATATAGCGTGACGTCGATCAAAACCGATTATTGAGACTCTGGGACGCAGATACGTGCGACGCGACAGGTTCGATGCCCGGGCGTGGCCATGTCAAATTAAAACGCCCAATTACGTTAGTATTGGATGGGCCACGGTGCGTGAACACTCTGTTAAAACCAACAGTTTAATTTATAACTAATTGATACAGCGTAATTAAGTAGCTATGTCCTGTTGTACACCTGGGAGTTAATTTATAATGGGAAATGAAATTAACCGGATTTGTATTGATATTGCGTAGTCATTTGCATGGTGACTGTTGAAACAAACAGGTACATAGATAATTAGATAATAATTAGATTTTATAATAATAAATACATGTATAATGTATAATTTTATCATCAGACTTTGCACACCAAAAACTTGGCCTAATTTAGGATAACTTAACAATCTAAGCAAAGAATCCAAAACCTATGTCTATGAATTCCATGATAGCGCTCCTTTGTTTTTTTTTAATATGACACGCACGTTGGACAAAGCATTCCTCGCATACATCCTCCTACGGCACGGAACAAAAACCGCTGGTAAAATACCTGAGACGTTCCCATGGTGGGTTCACACGCGCCGTCACACCCCGTGAGCAATGGAGTAATAGCTTCTTAAATGGCCCGGGGTAGGGCGGCCTTTGACCTCGTCATAGATAGTTGAAGACGTGATTTGATCCTTCTGGTAACCGAATTTAAAATAAATTGACTGTAATAAAGCTTGAATATATTATTAAGCTTTACTATTGTATTGTGGTAGGTAATTAAATTAAAAGAAATATTAATTACACATGAACTTAATTCAAAAAAACACACTACGACGTCACTGTTAACTTTTTATTGTTTGTTAGTTTTTAAAAGAAGTCGGCCAAATTGATTACGATGCTCCTCAATTTTTAAAGTCGGTTAATAATGAAAGAGTTGATTAAAATATTTTTTTGTAAATTCGTCTATAATATTCAAAAGCTTAGACCCTACTACCAAGTATATCACTTAACCCCGATATTTCAGGTTAGAAATAAAAAAGGGAAGAATATAATCACCCTTTCTGGTAGTTCATTTAATGGTTTAGTAGGTAAATAGTGAAATTGCTACGTTTAGAAACAGACCAACTGTTATTTTCTGTGACATTTGTTTTTAATAGGTTTTCACAGGTTGAGATCACTTTAGTTAACTAAACTTGACGACTTTGATCCTGCGGGGCAAATGCAAGAACGTAGAGCTGTGAAAGACTACAAATTGTATCCCAACGAAAGTACGATGTATGTAAGGACAGTCGTAAGTAGGTAAGCAACACATTTACTCATGATGGCCGCTATTTATCCCACTAACAATCTGTGCGCGATTTAATCATTGTTAACATGGACAATCTCGTACTCTCGTAATGGTCATGTTCTCGAAATAATTCCTTCCATTACGGGCAGGCGATTAGTATTCCAGGCTCCATTCATGCTAATGAATTGGTGACTTGGTAATAAGGATTAAGGACATGCAAAGGTGTGATTACTTGAATTCGTAGACAATGTGCCAGTGTCACTGAATCAAGATAAAGGAAGGATGATTGCTATTAGAATCCTAATCAAAGACAAATGTATTAGGGTTCATAATATAAATGCCTCAAACTATACGCATCGTTCAGGCATTACAGACAATAAAGATGAAGGTATTCAATGAAAGCGTGTTGCCAGAGATGACTACGATGATGTAAAATGGACGATAATTAATAATGGAAGTCTTTGGACGATATTCACTTCAAAGGATCTCTACTAAATGTGAAAAAATGGGAATACTTTCCCGTAAAAGTTTTATAGAGAAAAAGATGACATTTTCAAAGATGTTCACCAAACGCAGATGCTTCTCTCGATCGATTGCGATAACATAATTGCGGTCACGCATCAGTTTAGCAGCTATACACCTACAAGCAAATAAATTGGTCTCTGGACAGCTGACCGCAAACGAACCGTCATATTTGCATTTTTTAATACCTCTCGCAGGTGCTTCTGAACACATGTTTCGTTTGAGAGTGCATAAGAGCGCATTATATCGATATTTAGCTTAGTTCACGCGAGTTTTTGCTTTCGTGTTTTAGTGCAGGTGCGTAGTAACCTTTTAACTTTATCAAAATTTCTAGAATCGTTCATTGTGCAAAAACGGAAAAGTCATCTGAACCAGTCTTGAAGATGAGTTGTGTTAATTTGCTATGGGCCTTTTTAGGTGACATCTAAAGAGCAGTCGTATCTAATTTGGCATTGGGTTTTTATTAATGTAAAGTTCCTATAGAATAAGTGAATTATTCCTCTACATCATGTGTCCTATCTCAAGGAATGTAGAGAAAGAGATAATATATTGTAACAAATGTGCGAATGAAAATTAACTCAATATATGTACCTAATTTTCTAGACAAGTTGTTACGATTTATTGCAATTCGTATCAAACGTCTAGTCTAGTATATTGTGGTGTAACTTGGATGGTGTTTGTTGCATGTTCGCGATCACGATATATTAAATGATATCAATCGCTGTGTGAGGTCTAAATAACCATTTTATACAACAGCTCTTTCTGCCTTTTCCATTACTCATAGGCAGCTGTTTGTCAGCCAATGATCATTACAAGTTAAGATAATGATAAATATCGACTATAATAAAAACTTCGATCCATTGGAGTCAATGCTTCAATTAGATACCTACTTCAATTAGCCGAGTATTTATCACAGCCAGTCTCATAAGGTCAACCTGTATTATGTACTTGCATTATGACGTAATAGTTATTTGAATAATTATACTTCTAGGCTGATGACTTGATATTTTCATATTGCGTTTTATGTTTAACTGCGTGTAAAATTAGGTATATTGCAGAAGGGAAGGAAGTAATCTGTGGTGATGTCCCTACGTTTTCAATTAGTATGGTGCCTTCTCAATTTGTCGATCTATATTGATAGTAGATGGTGTCTCTCGCCAAATTTCCAACTCCAGTCTTGAGTAATCTGCATCATTTTAACTTTTTCAAACATTTCATTAAAAACTGAAATCTTAAGAAGTCCCTCTTACGAAACCTACGGGAAAGAATTGGGCGGTGATTTGCATTATTCTGCGTCCGCACGTAATAAATGGAGATTTTTTTACAGGCTACAACTTTTATATTTTGTCCAGTAAAGAAAGATCTATTTACAAGAGGAGAAACATTTTTTTTAAATTAACCAAGGGTCCCTCTAGTACTTAGTAGTCGGACGCGTGCCTGCTAAAGTTTGCTTGCTCTGTACCTACATATAGCGATGTACCTATACAACTTATAAATAAAAAGGCACACAATAACTCTATTTTAGGCATTCACAGCACCAATATAATACGGATGATGACAAGGTATGAAAATGAAGAAAATAATTAGTCCGTCTCTTAGATAATAAAAAAATATAAGACCCGTATTTTTTGTTTTGTCGAAATAACAAGAAAATACTTAGATATAGCGCATTAAAGTTACGGAGTGGGGGCTAACTACGTCACGTTAGAGTATATTTTGTACTATAACGTGACGTCATGTGACATTTAAAATCAATGTATCTTCGTAAGTTTTTGAACAAGAGGCAAAATAAAAAATACGTATCCAATATTTTTCATTAATCTATCTGATGGACATTAAATTATTTTTTAGTCGTCATCCCAATTGGACACACCACACTGTCACGCCCTCGTACTTGACCTTACAGCGTACAGTCATGCACTCAAACAGTGGCACCTTTGTCTTTCACATCCAATCATACTCACCTCAAAACTTAACTTTGTCCCGAATAAACAAAGTTCAACTTCGCTTATCTTGTGCAATTTTGCAAAGTTATCATAATCAGAAGAATGGCGCATTGTCAGTTTCTCAGAATAATATTGGTCAGTGATAGGAGATTGCTTAGTCCTTTATGATGTGAAAGTGGTAACAACCGGTCTTACTTAATTACGTTTAATAAAAGATTTGGGTTATTCATATCTTTTTGTAAAATCACTTACACATAAAAATTAAATGCAAGTAAGTAATTCTGATTGGTTTATATCACATCTCAGACATGTTTTTGCGTTTTTATTGTACAGTTATACATGAAATAAAACACTCTACTCTTTTAATAAACTTTGTTATTATTATTATAAGATACTTATAAAGATATTAAAATTTAATTACTAAAAAGATTTTTTACCTGATAATAATTAACAACCCATCTATGAACCAGATTGTAGAAATGATGGTAGAAACTAGCATTTTTCTATCTATCAACATAGCCATCACATTTTGCTTTCATTTCATTACGCTAGCAAATTGTTCCATCAGAACTTCTATTAAACTCGTACAAGCATGCACAGCTACCGTTTCTTCGGCCTTCGATTTGAATTCGATCAACTCCATCAAGCAATCCTTTCACGATGACAACAATATCGTTTGTTAGCCAAACCAATTTATCTGCCTCGAATCAATCGGGCACATGACTCATAGAGGCATGGCCAGAATAGTCTTCTTTTACAAATCAAAAATTTTACGAGTAAAATAACGTTGTTTGAGGAGGGGTCAATTCTTAACACCCGCATAGATTTATTTACACTATGACCTTCCTTTTGACTTTGTTCTTTACAATACAATTCATTCAAATATGATTCTTACCATTGCGCTTTAGAGTAGAGAATAATAAAGTCCAAAAGCTAGGGGGTTTATTATTGTCTTGATTCTTAACAATATGGCTCCCCTTTCGGACAACGGTCATGCAATTTTTCAATCAAAGCGGTTATATTTCGTGTGTTATCGCAATTATGCGGTCCACCGAGATTCGTTGAGGCAATTTTTGCTAATGGCCACTTGCAAAAAAGTCTAGTCATTGTCTAGGTATTTAATTTAGTGTCAATTGCAATTGATTTACTGTTTTCAACGCGCTTGGTAACGTTTTAATTGTGCCCCAAATAGATTTTTTACTGAGATCTATGCGGTCTGTGATAAAGATTGAGATTATGACCAGAAAGTGTCTAATGTGTAGATACAGTAAAAAGCAAATTCAAATGTTTATTGCAAATCAGAACCTTGTTGCAATAATAATTGATGTGACAATATTAAGTTATGACTTAAAGCATGAAAAATTAACAAGTGACAAAGTTCAAAGGCTATTAAATTGTAAGCTTAAATAAGCCTTTATCTTATGTAAGCTTAAATAAGCCACGGTAAAGCAGTTTAATGGCCAATAATATTTTATTCAGACCTTTTAAGCTTACTAAAAACCATTTTTTTTTACTGCGCAGGATATTTTACTAGGTACCTAGTTTATTTTTTATCAAACTTAATTTATAACGATAAATCATATTGAAAAACATATTATCGCATAAATAAAATGGCATAATTAATAGTTGTTCTAAAAATAAGCTTTAATAATTGTTAAATAACAATCAAAATCCATCCACAAACTTCGTAGATTGCACAATTTACTTACAGGTAAATATTCCCTTAAATATCTGGTACCTACAGAAGTAAGTAGGTATAGATATAACAACAAAACCAACAAGTAACAACAAAACTCGACTTTCTTCTATAATTCAAGTTTATTTACTTCACTAATTTAGCAGGAGGCGGGCCATAAAGCAAACTTATACGAGTTCTAGTAGGTACCTACCTACAGAGAGAATGGTAAGTTGGTTTATTACGTGCTTACTCGGTTTATTGTTACTTAAAAAGAAAGTAAAATACGTGGGCATCCTAAATGTACGTGTAATAATTTATAGGTGTAAAAAACATTATCAGGTAGGTGCTTAGGTAATTTCAACAGCGTAAAGTAACTTGGCTACTTACCAAACTTTATGCAATGCAATAAAAGAGTAATGCATAGATAGGTTCGTAACGAATCTACTACATATGTGTGTCGATATGTCGAAACCTACTGTTTCTATTAACGCAATCCCCTATTTTAACCCTAACGCAAAAGATGGGTGTTCTGTAGGTATGTCTGTAGTTCCGTCTTTACCATTAAGGCATTTAACACATTTAATTTTATTCTCAAAATGTTCAAAAGAAGATTCCGCTTTCAAAATAATCATATCAGTTGGAACTTGGCTGACGCGCTCTCGCGTGCCTAGATATAAATTTCATAGATAGGTAAATACAGGGTAAATACGATAAATGAATATGCTACCGGTATTACCTGTACTTCGCAAGACATAAATGGTAGTAAGTACATCTACTCGTCTTTAAATTCAACTACTTTAAACCTAAGTTCCATAGTTTGATAAAGTGGTGTAGGTAAATTAGATGTAAGGTAGGTAGGCACTATCCATCTCCAAAGACTGTAAATAAAACATGGTACATGTACATATAGCCTTATCCGCATGTTTTGAATGTAGATAGGATAGGTACCACCTTCATCATCCACCTACTGGGTACCTTCATCGAAATCAATATGGAAAATAAAATGATGTTTTCTAAAACGATTGTTACAAAAACATAGGTAGGTAGATGTTACATAGAAATAAGAGCTCAAAAATAACGTTTAATCAAATAATTAATACGAAACACTGGTGTGCGATGAATGAAATTACCTTAGGTAGGTACCTTTTACAAAAAGGAAACTAATTTTTTTCTGTCTACCCCTGGGACTGGCACAGAAAAACGTAACGAACTTTAAAAAAAAAAATAAACGATGTGATTCTCATTTCAAAAACTTACCGTTGACTATAAACCTGTGTTTATCATTCTTCAGCTCCTTCGCCAACTTGGGGCATTCCTTGTCCAGCACAGAACACAACTCGACCAACTTAGCACCACTTTGTTTACTAACAACCTCTATGAAGTAGTTACACTTATCATTGCTGCCCGCACTGGTTATCAATTCCAAATCGCTGACACTAAACAGGCCCTTTTTCACTAGCACATCTAGTACGTTTGTGTCGGATAATTCTCGTAATAATATCGTTTTGTGTCGAATAAGACCGGCACACACGTCACCGGCGGCAGCCATCGTTCAACTGGAGAAAAAAACATTACCATTGAGTCGGGCCATTCAAGTGGGCACAGATGCCGTGCGGCGTACGCGCGGGAAACGCGTAGGGTTGTCGACCATAACGTCGTATTCTATTGTTTGATGCAGACGCGGTGTTATGGGAGTTGCGGTGACCCAAAAAGCCGTTCCATTAGGTTTTTGTATGAATAAAAAATATACAGTTTCGTTGGGACTTGGGACTCATACCTTACCATTACCTACCTACAATACATAAAAAATAAGTATGGTAGTTTTGACAAATTTTATCATTATGTGATGACGAAATTAATAATAATATTAACGATCTTGGTTGTGTCTTGGTGTCGTTTCAGCTTATCTTTTATTCCAACTCAAAAAGGACCAGAGGGCCTACTCCGAAGTAAATTACCGAAGTTTCGGAGTAATTTACACAACATTTTGTTAGTCGTATTACGTTTTGTATTGAGTTTTGTCTTTGTATGGTTCGGTACAAGCCTGATTATCGAGGCTTAATCAGGCTTCTAACGGATTATACCTATTAGCAATTTGAATAGTTTCGTGTTGACCCGTAACTTCAGTAACACACTTCGGAGTAGGCTCTTCCTGGATAGAGAATACCTACCTAGGTAATTTTACCTATCTAGTCTCACTACGTTAGGCTGGTGAAATCTGTTACATAATTTTAGTCAGCATTTGACTTTCCACCGGCCACTTAGCTTCGTTTATTTCTAGATTATCATCATCATTACGCCGGTATCTAGATAAGCGTCTAAGGTAACTTAACGTCAAAGTCTATGTAATACCTACCTACTATTATTAGGCAAATTACATCACATAAATACTGAGAATCATGCTTTATAGTAGGTAGGTACTTAATTATGTTTTTACTATACGAAGGCAGTACCGCAGATTCATATTCATATAAGATGAACAGCGGCCTGCACTCCTGGTCCGGCGGGAGCATATACCCCTACCCCCGGCTACCGGGAAGCGATGGAATGCTCCCCGGGCGAACCGCGTGCAACGGTATAGCTGCAACCACCACACCGATATGTGTGCTATGGGGGTAAATCAGCATAACGTTTGGCAAGCCACAATGCAAGCTAAGATTTTCTTCCATTTGTAGATCATATCATTGGATATACCAGCAGTCTTTAATTTTTAACCGACTTCAAAAAAAAGAAAGAGGTTCTCAATGAGGGTTTTCTGAAAGCCAGATGGCATCACATACAATTCAGGTCCAGCTGCTATTATGTGATTGCTCAGTTGCTTGCTATGTAAATGTCAGTGCCATGTTAAAATGATCCAATCACGTCACAGTTGCACCTACTTCTATGTGGTGGATTTCTTTTTTCAGAAAATCCTCATTCATGTATTTTTTTTGTTCCATGTTTGTTACCCCATATCTCCGAGATCTGTAAACCCACGAAAGTGTGAACCGATATTATAAATTCTTTTATTTTCGAAAGGGTTGTATTTCTTGGTCCCATTTTCCACCAGATTGAACTTGCTTTTTTGATAATAGGCTATTATGGCTAAAAATTGTAATTAGTCCGTCTTTTAGCATATTCAAAAATAAAATACACGTACTTTTCCTTTTTTCATTCAAATAAACAATAGCAAAGATACAAGGCATCAAAAGCTAGGAGTGGGACTCTTTGACGTCACTCGCTCCCGTAAAATGCCTCACCGAGTGACGTCACGCGTAATTTCAACGGGCTATAACTTTGTAAATTTTAGTCTAATTTACAAATAAAAAATACGTGTCTTATTTTTGATTAAGCTAAAAGTCGGACTAATTATAAATTTTAACCAGAGCTGCAATCGCCATACACCGTTGACGTTTTTTTTTTTTTTTTTTTTTTGTGGTTGGATGGCAATGCACGGCTTGTGCTTATGCCAGTTGCGATAAAAGTTTGGGAAAACTGTTGCAAGGAAAAAATAAAATTGGAATGGACGGAACGGAATTTTGATTGATAGGATCAAAGGAGTTATGGAATCGTGAGGAGTTTTATGAAATTGGGTGAGGATGTAATATGAGGATGTGATATGATATGGTGATAATACAATACACAAATTACAATTTAATATCATTTTTTAGAATGAATTCAGATATGGCATTATAAATATCATAATTTTTTAATAACAATATGGAAATAATCGATGTAGGGAAAGGAACACGTAAAGTTATTAAACTCACTATAAATGAAGATCGATCATATTTAGAACAACTAAAGAATATATGGTTCAGATCTCCAATCCCCGCGCCACACTCGCACATAGGGTTATCAATTATGTGAAATCTAGCTAGATTTGCAGGGGAACAAACATGACCCAATCGCATTCTTATGATACTGGTAGTGGCAATTTTTCCAAGTCTTATTTTAGAGAACCACGGCTTTAATGCAATTTCATTTTGAATCGATTTATAGTGTTTTGCTTTGAACTGAGTGGTATGATCCCAATTTACTTCCCAAGTCCTATGAAGATAGACTTTGGCCAAATGAACTAAGTCCTCACAAAAGTTTTTATATGGGGTTAAATCTCCACAAAGAACAGCTTCGTTTGCCAACTTGTCAGCTCTAACATTACCATAAATGTTTTTATGGCCAGGAACCCACATAAAACATATTTCAAATCCCCTATTTACGCATTGATATAGTAGCTTTTTGCAATCAAAGATAACTGTATTAATAGTATTACATTTAAATGGAAATTTTTCAAGGGCTTGAAGAGCGCTTTTCGAATCTGAGATAATTAGAGCTTTCGAAAGTTTAAACAATAATACATATTCAAGAGCCTTGAAGATGCCAAAACATTCACCAGTGAAAACAGAAGTTTCAGGAGGAAGTTTAATCTTTTGTACGATTCCATACTCATGATGATACACGCCCACACCTACAGGGCTTATACCATTATGTTTAGATGCATCGGTATATATACAATGGTAGTTTTCAAAATCCCTGGCTAAAATAAGATTAAAATGAAAATCAGCTTTATTATCATTTGGAATATTGAGATCTAAATTAACATTAGGTTTGTGGATCAATGAATTAAAATCTATGGCAAAAATGGGCAAATATGATGATTTATGGGTAGGTGCTTCTAAAGAGATAAACTTACGGTAACTTATTACAAGGCATGGCATATCTTTGCGAGACCAATAAGAAGAATTTTCTATATAATCTGAAAGAATTCGTAATTTTAAGTGTAATAAATGATTAGAATGCTGCAACACTCGGAAAAGAAAACGGTCGCATAAATACTGTCGCCGGAATTTTAAGGGTGGATCACATAACTCTACTTGTAAAGCATTGATAGGGCTAGTTTTCATAGCTCCAGCTACAATTCTTAAGGCTTTGGATTGCACTTTATCTAATTTGGCCATAGCAAGTACACTGCAAGGCTCCAAGAGATAGGTGCCATAGTCTAGAACACTCCTTATCAATGCGTTGTAGAGTAATTTTAAAGAAAAAGGGTGTGATCCCCACCATACGCCTGTGAGGCATCTAAGAATGTTAATAGAACGTTCACATTTAGCAGCAATATAATAACAGTGGGGAATACCAGTAAGTTTACTATCTAATAATACTCCTAGGAACTTAGCTTCGTTTTGTTGAGGAATAATAGAATTATCATAACATATAGAAATAGAAGGTGGAGTGCGCATTCTTGTGAATAAGACAACAGAACTCTTAGAAACTGACAAAGCTAAACCATTGTTATCTAACCATTGTTTGAGTAATTTTAAGGATGAATCAAGGGAAGAAGTTAAATTTTCTAATGATCGGCCAGAACTATATAAAAGTAAATCGTCTGCGTATTGAAGTATTCTAACAGTACCATTCAGGCTTGCTTCCAAATCGAAAGTATATATGTTGTAAAGGATAGGGCTCAAAACGGAACCTTGAGGAAGACCTCGCCATAATACTCTAGATTTAGTAGTCGAGTCTTCAAGGGTGACACTGATACACCTTTCTGCTAATAAATTGACTATAAAATTGGAAAGCATTAAAGGAACATTTAATTTTTCGAGTTTATGTTTAAGAATAGATACCTCGACATTATCGTAAGCGGCAGTAATATCCAAAAAAGCAGCAAGGAGACTTTCATTTTTTGAAAAAGCAATACGAATATCTGTGGTAAATATAGCAATACTATCTATTGTACTTTTACCCTTTCTGAAACCGAATTGACTAGGGGCTAATAATCCGTTACTTTCAAGAAACCATTCTAGCCTGTTTTTAACAAGGTGCTCGGCTATCTTTATAAGGACTGATGATAAGGCTATAGGGCGATAAGACGAAGCTTCAAAAGGTTGCTTACCTGGTTTCAATATGGGTATTACCTCTTGAGATTTCCAAGAAAGCGGTATTATACCAGATAACATTACAGAATTAATTAAAGTAAGAAAATAGGTCAAACTAGAATCACTTAAGTGAGATAGAAAAGAATATGGGATCCCATCCAACCCTGGAGCTGAATCGGTCACATAAGATAAAATGCCTTTAAGCTCATTAAGATTAAAAGGTGCATTCAAGCCTACTCGTTCTTCAGAATTTAAACATAAAATAAATGGCTTAATAATATCTAATGGAACAAAAGATGGCGCTAACTTATCAAGAAACTTTTCGGCAATCGAGCTATGTAGGAAGGGAGGCTTCGATTCTTTATAAATAGACCTATATCTCCTTATGTTATTCCAAACAATAGAAGCAGGGATATCTGGTGATATAGAAGCGCAGAATTTTTTCCAACCTTCCCATTTTTTATTTTTGAATAATTTTCTAGTGCTTGTTATCAACTCGGCCAACACGTTATAATTTTCCTCTGTAGAAATATCTTTGTACTTTTTTTCCGCAGCTTTTCTCGCCTTGATTGCAGACGAGCAATCACTGTCCCACCAAGGAGGGAGAGGAATTTTCCTAGGGCCGCATTTTTTTAATGGGAAAGTTCTATTTGCGGTTTCAATTAACAGTGTAGCTAATGCGTGAGCACATTCAGATTGGTTAGACTGAGTAACTGTAGGCAAAGATGTCAGTTCCTGTTCAATTTGTTCTTTGAACGAGGTCCATCTGTCTTTTTTAAGTGTATATTTTAATCGTGGGGAATAACTAGGTGATGATGAATTGATTACCATGTTAGGAAAACGGATTATTATGGGAAAATGGTCACTGCCTAGTGTTGAAGTATGCACATGCCAGGTTAAAGAAGTTGCTAAACTAGGAGAGCATATAGACAAGTCAGGAGCACTTATTGCTTCATGAGGCTGAGTACGCCTAGTTGGGTCACCAGTATTTAATATACATAAATTATTTACATCTAACATATCTAAAATTCTAGATCCATAATAATTGCTATTTGAGCTACCCCATGAATAATGTTGAGCATTAAAATCACCCAAGATCAGTAGAGGAGTAGGGAGAGTAGAAATGATATTTTCAACTTCGTCATAAATATCTGAAGAAGGGTGGGGTATATAAACGGAAACAAAACATATATTATTAATACTAGCGGCAATAATTGAAAAGTCAGGACTATGCACAGGAATGGGAATATGATAAAATGGAACATTATGTTTGATAAGTAAGGCAACACCAGCATAGCTGTCAGATCTATCTTCTCTGACGCATGAATAACTATTTATTTTAAAAGTACTATCATGTTTTAACCATGTTTCTTGTAGTGCAACTACAAACGGATTATAATTATTAATAAAATAAATTAAGTCGCATTTCTTATTAGAAATGCTACGGCAATTCCACTGCATTATTAGTGGGACGTGGGCCATATTGGATGTTTAAAATATCTAACAAATCGGAGGAATTGATGGCGGCGTTGGTCGGTGAAACGGAAGAAGATTGAGTTAACTTGTTAATAAGGTGTATCAGTAATTCTTTAACAGACATGTCTGTTAGGGGCAAATCAGTACTATAGCCACATCCATTGGATGGAGAAGGCATGTTATAGTCGTGTGTAAGATTTTCATGGGCTGCTCGATCATATCCTTTACTTAGGGGTTTAGGAGGGTTTTTTTTCAAAATTACTTGTTTTTTATAATTGGTCCTGATGGGATGATTTTTAGACGGAGAATGCATGGAATGAACTGGAGATTGAGGTGCTATGGAAGTTAAGACATCAGCATAAGATTTGGTGATTGGTGGATGAAGCTTAATAGCTTCCGAGTAAGATACACAATTCTTTGCCATGGATTCCTTAATTGCCTTTTGCCTCGAAAATTCAGGGCACTTACGGCTGGTTGCAAAATGATTGCCCGAACACATACAACATGTAACAAACTCCTCATCTACTGAACAATTTTCTCCTGAGTGCCCTTGTCCACATTTATAACATTTAGGAGTCGACCTGCATTGGCTTTTTATGTGCCCATACCTACAACATTGGAAACATTGGATAGTAGGAAAGATATATAGGTCAACTGGCAGAGCATTGTAACATAGAAATACTCTCTTAGGTAAGATTTGCCCGTCAAAAGTCAACACTACAGTTTCTATCGGAACAAATTCACTCTTTCCATTCACTACATTCTTCCGTTTCAATCGCCTCACTTTTAATATATTCCCTGTTCCTACTGGCACTGTGATATTTTCAATGATTTCTTCATCAGACCAACTGTTAGGTACACCTCGTATCACACCCATACGAGTTGTGTTAAATGTAGGAATAAATGCTTTGTAGCTGTTCTTCTTCAAAGCACCATTGACTATAAATGAATTTGCATCTTCAAAGTTTGTAAATGACAGAGTTGCCCTGTTTCTACCAATTCGCTTGACACTTCCATTTACTATATTTCTAATGTTGTTTTTTTTTAGAAAATGTCCAAAAGAAATGGGATGAATATATGTGTTGTCATTGGGAGATGTTTGCTCCCTCTGCACATGTACCACATACGGAGATACATCAGTAGCACTATAGTATGCTCGTCCTACAGGAGTGCGCTGAGTATTCGATTCCAGAGTGTTTGAAGCCAAAGGATCTTGAATAGGTGTCTGAGGAGCAGACACCGGAGCGGGAGGTGGACAATCTGAATTATTTACTTCAATTTTCTTGGAAATGGGTTGAGAAGAATCGGAAAAACATTCGCAATTGCAATCAATCTCATTTAAAGGAGCTATTAAAGTGGATTTATGATGCCTTCGTTTCTTTTTATTACAATGCTTACATATTTTTTTACCAGAACAACGCTTTCTTTTTGTAGTATTTCTGGCATTTTCAGACCCATCAGTGTCGACTACTGAACCTTCCGTGTCCATTTCAGACCCATTATGGGTAATAGTTACAGTGTGGAAGACCTGGGGGACTGTCCCCCCAGGATCTTCAGGGTCGTTCATGAAGAACGAAGAATGAATTAAAAAACTTACCAGATGATGATGTTATTTACACTACAACTACTAAAAATAAATAAATGAACTTAAATATGTACACTACACAACAAATTTGATCCTATATAACAAATTAATTAATTAAAATATCAAAGCCGAAAAAGGGACGCCCGCTCAAGTTGAGATTTCCCGCGCTTTTCCACCGTTGACGTTGTGTATTATGTCAATGTCAAATATTTTGTCACAGTTGTCAGTTTGACATTAGCGTAAAGCGTACATAGCAGCGTCTATGAATTTTGTTGATATATTTTATGAAATTAGAATTGTTTGTTAGTATTTTAGTGACTTAGTAGAACATCAGAGTTTATTCAAACATGGCCCCTAAATCAAAAACTTCCTTGGACGGTAAGTCACAACAACATAACCTCTTTTATGCGTTGCATTTTCGTAGTAAAACATTCCGTAATTGATCAAAAACGTAATACAAGACTGCAATATTTATTTAATTTAGAATATTGCCTAATATATGTTAATTTGGATGACTCAAATTTGGTTATATGCGCCGTGATTAAGAATAGAAAGCTATATGTTGTCAGTTCAATGAAAGCCTAAACTTATGGTAACATGTTTCGTGTTCTGCCTCTCAAGTTGTGGCAGTAATGTATCTTGTAAGTACATGTTCCAAAAACCATCTAGCATCTTATCAATACTATGGCATGTAATGTTTACTCTTGTTTATTAATATTTGATGCTCTTATGATGAAGGAAAACATTGTGAGGATCCTGCAATCCTGACAACAAATTCTATGGTTTTGTGATGTCACCAACCCATACTTAGCCAATATTGTTGTATAAGGCTTTATCACCCTAGTTCAGAGTATTCTCAAGCCCCTTGATTGTGCTGGACACATTATATGAGCTGTTGATCATGGAACATTATTGATTATAATAATAGACATGTTGTTTTCACACAGACACAGATTCAGGCTCGGAATCGGACAGCGCTTCAAGTGCCAGCCGCAGTAAAAGCCCTAGTCCAGCTCCGTCCGGAAAGGAAGGCAGCCAATCTCGGTATGATCTCAAGATTTCAATATATTTGTGTGTTGTGGTGTCACAATCTCACTCTTTCTTTTTACTATTCTTTTAACAATATTGATATTTCTAGGTCAGTTTCACGCAGCCCAGCCAAATCTGCCAGTGGATCCCCGAAATCAAACCGCTCAAGCCGATCCCGTAAATCGTCAAACGCATCCAGAAGCAAATCAAACTCCCCAGCCGGGTCCAACCGGTCTCGTTCAGGATCAGCACGGAGCAATAAGTCTGGTTCATCCAGCCCTAAGTCACAAGCATCAGGCAGTCCTAAAAATAGAGCTTCGAGGTCCAGGAGTGGTTCAAGAAGGTCGCGATCAGGATCAGGGAGTGCAAGATCCCGCTCAGGCAGTGCTAAGTCTAGATCAGCAAGCCCGAAATCGGCTGCACAGAGTCCGAAATCGAGGAGTTCAAAGTCCCGCTCGCAGAGCCCTAAATCTCGGTCGCAGAGTCCAAAGTCTAGGTCTCAAAGTCCAAAATCTAGGTCCCAGAGTCCACAAAGTCCTAAATCACAGGGAGCCAAGAGCCGGTCCCGTTCGAAGTCCCGCAGTGGCAGTCCGAAGAGCAGGAAGTCAAGATCTGGTAGTGGTTCGTCAAGATCGAAGAGTCCTAAGAGTCCGGCACAAAGACAGGATGTTCAGGATAGTAGATCTAATTCTCCGAATCTCATGATTGATGATGATCAGGGGAAAGAGAAGTCTAAGAGCAGGTCTAGGTATGAAAATTCACTTTTTCTATGATATTATAGGTGTTTATGAATCTTTAGTGTAAGCTCTATCTAACATTTAAACGTTTGCAGATCTGGTTCACGACAGTCCAGGTCGAAGTCTCGTAGCAAATCAAAGTCGAAGAGTCGCTCGAGATCTAGGTCCAAAAGCTCCAATGCATCTGAAGCAGAAATTGGTAAGAACATCAATTAACTACCTGGAAATTAGACCAACTTTATGTGACGTCATTCTAACTGGGGCTCGCTCACTCTACATTCATTTACTATTTTGTTATGTGTAGACTTTATACATACATACCGTCACCCTTGCGAAGCTGGGGCAGGTCGCTAGTTAGTTATAAAATCAAAAAGTACCTATCAGTCAAATCCTTCAGCAGGAGATTACACACTGATCTCCATAACTGCTGACGGATTTGACTGATACAGATTTTAACAATACAGAACTCATTCATAAGGTACTGTTGCTTTACCCTCTATATTTCTTTTTGACATACTTTTTATTACTACTCTTAGAAAAAAAATTATAGGGACTTCATCAGACCCAATGCTTCACCAGAAAACAATACTTATTGTGTAAATCGTTTATGTTTTAGGGGAAAAGAAAAAGCGTGCCGTTCTATCCGACACTGAGAGTGATGCGGAGGCCCAGAAGAGCTCCACTAAACGTAAGAAGGAGGGCTCCGACAGCGGCTCGGACACCAGCGGCAAGCCCAAGAAGAAGACCAAGAAGATTGTGGACTCCGATGATGAGAACCAGGAGAAGGATACAGGTAACTCAAGAAATAATGTTACTCATCATCATCCTGCAAACTTCCACTGCTGGATATAGGCCTCCCCGAATGACAATAGGCTATTATGGCTAAAAGTTGTAAATTAGTTAGCTTATTCAAAAATAAAAGACACATATTTTTTTTATTTGTAAATTAGACTAATAAAAATGACAAAGGCATTTTTGAGGGAGCGAGTGACGTCAAAGACTCCCATTCTTAACTTTTGATGCCTTGTATATTTGCTATTGTTTATTTGAATGAAAAAAGGAAAAATACGTGTCTTTTATTTTTGAATAAGCTAAAAGACGGACTTATTACAATTTTTAGCCATAATAGCCTGTTGTCATTTAGGGGGATTTGCTTTAGTCACCATGTTGGCAGGCAGGTTGGTGATTGCAGTAGGTTCTTCTTCTTTGTCGATTTCACTCTTGTCAGAGTGGTCGTGGTCGTCATTTCAGGCGTTAGTGGCCAGCTTCACAACGCGCCGCCATTCGTCTCTCACAGCCGCCTTCCTCGTGCATTCGAGTAGAGACGACGAGCCCCTCACGGTTGCCTTTATCTGGTCCGTCCATCTCATAGGCGATCTCCCTCTTGGCCTGGTACCCTCAACCTTTCCCTGGACCACAAGTCGCTCAATAGCCACCTCTCCTCGGCGGCATACGTGACCAAAGAAGGTAAGGATACGGGACTGTACCAAAGACGATAAACGCTGCTTGATGCCGAGTTCTCGAAGTATAGACTCGTTGGTGCGGAATTCAGTCCACGATACTCCGAGCATTCTCCTCCAGCACCACATCTCTAGAGCGTCTATTTTCTTTTTTTCCACCTCTCGAAGGGTCCAAGTTTCTGCGGCATACAAAAATATAGGGAATACGAGTGCCCGAACTAGTCGCATTTTGGTGGCTTTATATATGTTGCGATTCCTCCATATTTTCTTCAGCTTGTCCATGGCAGACCTGGAAATAGCCATGCGTCTCTTCACCTCCTCGACGCATCCACCCTTGTTCGTGATTAAGGCACCTAGATAGATGTACGATTGGACCACATCACAATTCGCAATTTGTGTTATTTCTGGAGAATTGTTATTCATGCGATCAACAACCATAATTTTTGTTTTACTACGGTTAATCTTAAGTCCGAAATCAAGGCTCACTAGTTCCATCTTGCCGAGAAGCCCCTCCATGTGGCTAGTACTAGTAGCAAACAGAGTGGTATCGTCTGCATAGCGGAGGTTCGAAATTTTCATACCGCCGATCGAGATGCCATCTGTCCAGTCCTCAAGTGTAATTCTCATTATGAGCTCTGTATACACATTGAATAAAAGTGGAGGAACAATGCATCCCTGACGGACCCCGGCGCTAGGGTGAAAGTGGTTGGACGAGATGTCATCTGCGCGGACAGAGGCGGTGCCATCCTCATATAGTCTTCGCAAAAGGTGTACCAGATGTTTAGGAACCCCCATCGCCATCAATGTTTCCCAGAGTCTTGGCCACTTGACAGAGTCGAACGCCTTAGAGAAGTCCACAAAGCATATGTAGGCGGGCTTGTTGAATTCTCGGGCCTTCTCTATAATCTGTCGCACTGTCAAGATTTGCTCTCGGGTTCCTTTGCCCTTAACAAAACCAGCCTGTTCAGGAGCAATTTCTTGGCTTAAGTAGGCTTTAAGACGCTCGTTCAATATGTGCAGCAAAATCTTGCTTGCGTGAGAGATGAGAGCAATGAGTCGGTAATTACTGCACGTCTTGGTGGAGCCTTTCTTGTGGAGGGGGACAAAAACAGTGTGAGCCCATTCTTTTGGCCATATCCCCGTGAACCATATCTTATTGCACAGGGTTTGGAAGATTTGGACACCATATTCGCCTGATGCCTTGATGGTCTCAATTGGAATGGCATCGGATCCCGTAGCTTTGCCGTTCTTCAGGTGTTTAATAGCGGCTCTAATTTCATCTTTGAGAATGTACGGCTCAAGATCTTCGTCACATGGCTCCGTTGGGGCAAAACACGTAGACTTTGAGTCCTGAAAGAGAGACTGGCAGTATAATCGCCACGTTTCAGCAATGGCCTCTATGTTGGTCACCGTCTCCCCATCAGAGTTCTCGATGGCCCAAGTTTTAGAACTAAGTGTCTTGGTTATGGCCCGAATTTTTTGATGTAAGTCCCTAGACTCATGCTTGTTTGCATGAACTTCGACTTCTGTACAAATTTTCCGAAGCTGGTTGTTCTGGTCACGCCTACAAGCTTCCTGAATTCTGGCGGACTTTTCATTAAGGGTTCTTACATCAGCCCCGGATGCCTTCATCATTCGCCTTTCCTCCACAAGGCTCAACGTTTCGTAACGTAGGTTCTATTTGGGGTTATTTAAACACTGCACCAGTTTCATGATATTCCCTTAGTCGTCTTCTACGACAACCATAGGATGAGGTGGGGATGGTTATATTCTAACTTTTCTAAAGATTTCATACTTATCATCTTGATAGTCTTCCATGGTATGTTTTGCGCGCAATTTTTTTTCCTTGTGCAACAGTTCTTTGGAACAACCATATGGACTAAGGGACCTTCAAAAAGCGAGCCTCCATATTTCTCAAGGGCCGGCGACGCACCTGATCTTCCCTGGTGTAATGGTGTTTATATGTTGTAGTGTCAGGTGAACTTCAAGCCCGCTTACTCCCTTGCCCATTTGCTTTGGAGGCGTCTGTCATTAAAAAATCAAAGCAAAATGAAAATTAGTCAAATGACCTAATTAAATTTTTAAAAATCTTTTTCAGTGACTGCGGACGCCCTGTTCGGAGACGCATCGGACATCAGTACCGAAGACGAGGGCGGTCGGGGCAAGTCGCGGTCCAGATCGCGGTCTAGATCGCGCTCCCGGTCACGGTCGCGCAGTCGGAGCGCCGCGCGGTCGGAGGACGGCCGCCGGTCGGGCGACGAGGCTAGGGCGAGCGGTGAGGAGGTATGTATGGCAAATGGTTTATACTACTCAACCTATCCTGGACTGGCTCGGTGGCTCAATTGGTAGACCCCTGCCTTCTAAACCAAAGGTCGCGGGTTCGATTCCCACCTGGGCCAAACATTCGTCTGATAAACATTGACGATTTTTTTCATTTAAACAAAAAATAACTATAGATAGATGTAAGATACAATGCATCAAAATGTAGGGGTGGAGGTCTTTGACGTCACTCAGTGGCGAAAAAACTCCCACTCGTTGACGTCACGCGTAATTTTAACGGGCTATATCTTTGTCATTTATGGTCTAATTTACTTTTGAACTTTTTTTTGACTACTACTTTTATTTTTGAACAATCTAAAAGACGGACTAATTACATTTTTTACGGCAACAGGCCTATTGGCATTTAGGTTTGCATTAGTCACTACGCTTGGCAGGCGGGTTGGTGATCACAGTAGGTTTTATTTGTACACACATTGGTTTACTTAAACGCTGCTGCCCGGTATCAGATATTTCCTTAGGCGTCTTCTGGACCCACTGGATGAGATAGGGACGATGGGATCGGTTCCAATCTAAATCTGGAATCCACATAGACAGTTTATTTATTTATAAACTTTATCTATGTCACCGGAAAATAGCAAGAATCGTAAGTTGATCAATTTTCTAGGTAGTTGATTAACTTTCGGAATATAAAAAACGGTAGTTGAAATGTATTATTTAACGCAATGAATTTCAGTTAATTGATCAACTTACGGTAGCCTGGCAGTAACTTAACAATTTACGAATTTGACACAAGTAAAATCGTCCTCAAATGGGTCAATCGTTGCTCAATGTACTATTTAACGGTGTACTATTACCCGTAACTTAATACACTGTTCCCTGATTGGTTGCTGGGATAACGCCACGTGAGCCATTGAACCAATCAACGTTCACCTCACCTCCGTCGGATGATTTTACGGCGAGACCCCGTAAAATGATCAATTTACTAAAATACTAATACATTTCAACTGCCGTTTATTAATTTCCGGAAGTTAATCAACTACCTAGGAAATTGATCAACTTACGATTCTTGCTATTTTCCGGTGACATATACATACATATACATACATCACGCCTTTCTCCCAGAGGGGCAGGCAGAGACCACATCCTTCCATTTGCGACGATCCTGGCACACAGCTTATAAAACTTTATATATTCTTGATTTATCGGTTCATTCCCACAGGAGAATCGCGAGAAACCTGAGGAGGAGGAGGAAGTGGAGATCCCGGAGACGCGCATCGACGTGGACATGCCCAAGATCTGGACGGAGCTCGGCAAGGAGCTGCACTTTGTGAAGCTGCCTAACTTCTTGTCGGTGGAGACTCGGCCCTACGACCCGAACACATACGAGGACGAGATCGATGAAGAGGAGACGCTGGATGAGGAAGGTCGAGCCAGGTGAGTACTGTACTGACGATGTTCAATGGGATGTAAGGGAGCGGCCTATCATCTTTTCGCTGGGATGTAAGGGAGCGGCCTATCATCTTTTCGCTGGGATGTAAGGGAGCGGCCTATCATCTTTTCGCTGGGATGTAAGGGAGCGGCCTATCATCTTTTCGCTCCAAGCCAACCTCACCTGCCCGTGGTGCATCCTGCCGAATAACAAACGAGGCGCTGGCAACCGACTGGTGGCGGTATAACCATCACAATTGAAGGCGTAGCTAAATACTAAAGACCGGTGACGGGCAGCAGCGTCACCGGAGCAAGAAGCTACGCCCTGCGATCGCCAACCCGCCTGCCCAGCGTGGCGATTATGGGTATATCCTCCAGATGTTTGCTCTAAGTGGCGAACAACTGGAGAGGCCTATGTCCAGCAGTGGACTGCAATAGGTTGATAATAAATTAATGAAAATGAACTACGGAGGGAATTTCAAAGGTACCAGTAGTGTTGCAGCGACACTTCATTGACTGCTGCCTCATCTTAAAACTAATAAAATTTCCAGGCTAAAGCTAAAAGTGGAGAACACGATCCGTTGGCGGACGAACTTCGACAAGGAGGGCAACGCGATCAAGGAGTCCAACGCGCGGATGGTCAAGTGGTCGGACGGCAGCATGTCGCTGCATCTCGGCTCCGAGATATTCGACGTCTACAAGCAGCCGCTACACGTGAGTACCGCTATATATGTACAGATAGGTAAAGAGTGCATCCTAATATATATATATATATATATATAATATTATAAACGCGAAAGTTTGTTTGGATAGATGGATGGATGTTTGTTCCACTTTCACGCAAAAACTACTGAACGGATTTTAATGAAACTTTACAGGAATATAGTTTGTACATCAGAATAACACATAGGCTATGTTTTATACGAATATTCACGCGGGCAGAGCCGCGAGCAGCAGCTAGTATTATATAAACCTAAACTGTTTAACAAGATACCAGAACATTTTGCTGAACTGCCTTATAAGATAAATTAAAGTCCCACATGAAATCAATCTTCCTGGACGACAACATCACCTGGACGGCTGATCCATGTGAACATTTTTTGCATTGTATACCGTCTAAATTTTAAATATGACAAATGTTGTAAACAACGATTTATAAGTGCTTGTCTCAAGCCTATATGAATAAACAGATTTTTGATTTGATTTGAAATGCGAATACTGCACTAAATATTTTGTAAAAATTTATTCATACGTCCATAGGGAATGAAGCCCAAACAAATATTTGTCGCCCCTTCGAAAATCCGCCACGCTGGTAGTACAAGAGGATGATATATCATACCTCTACATAAAAAAATGTTCTAATTTTGTTCTAAAATTTGGTGATTTGAAAAAAAAAAAGTGTTTTTCCTTTGCTTTAATGTTTTATACACAAAAATGTTCTAAAATATTGATCAACCATTCTATTAATTCTTGGATACAAGAGTAAACGTTTTACGCTATATTAATCTATCAATATCTCTTAATCTCTTAACAAAGTAAAATTTTCAAATTAACTTTGTGGCACACTACCTTAAAATTAGTTTTTGCTTAGCCCAATGGTTGACTGGTAGAGAATGCCAATGGGGCATTAAGTACGCCTTTTGTACACAGCTTAATTGTGCAATAAAGATAAAATAAAAAATTAATAAAATTCTTATTTATTTATTATTTATTTTATTTATTTATTACAGGCACACAAACAGGTCACAGTCATACATAATCATAGCGTATCTCAAACATTTTGTAAGGACTTGACGGTAACCATTAAAGTGTACACAACATGTACATAAAAACAATAAATTTACAGCAAACAGAAACATAAAGTACTAACCTAACAAAGAAATTTTAACAAACCAATTTTACTTATTTACTTAACCTATGTTTTGCTGTGAGGTGAGGGTGAGGACACTTTGGCCCCCAGGACGAGCGAAATACTCGATTTAAATCTAGAAAACCGGTCGTTAAAAGTCTTTTTTTTTTTTTTTTGACATGCCACGCTGGGCCACACAGCGCCGTCTAGCCCCAAACTAAGCCGAAGCTTGTACTATGGGTACTAGACAACTGATAAACTTACTTATATACTTTTTTTTTGTAAATAAATACATATTATACATAGAAAACACCCAGACCAATACAAACAGACATGTTCATGCACACAAATGTTTGTAATGTGTGGGGATCGAACCCACGACCCTTGGCTCAGAAGGCAGAGGTCACTACCAATTGAGCCACCGAGCCAGTCTTGTTGACCTGTGTACTTAATTCAGCATTTTTACTCCCCAGGGCGACCACAACCATCTGTTCGTGCGCCAAGGCACGGGTCTGCAGGGGCAGGCGGTGTTCCGCACCAAGCTGTCGTTCCGGCCGCACTCCACGGAGTCGTTCACTCACCGCAAGATGACCCTCTCGCTGGCCGACCGCTCCACCAAGACCTCCGCCATCAAGATACTGTCGCAGGTCGGCGCCGACCCGGACGCCGATAGGAAGTACCAGCTGAAGGTGAGACTCTCTGCAGTCCATTGCTGGACTTGGGTCACTCCCAAGATGCTTCAATCTGCTGGATCAGCAGCTACACTCATCCAGTTAATGCCGGTCACCCTGCGCAGATCGTTTCTCCGTCTATCTTCTATCTCACCCTATGCAAAAATATCAAAATTCTAATCTTTATGTATGGAGGCGAAATCTGATCCTTGACATTCCAGGAGGAGCTGAGGGGCTCGTTGATCTTGTCCTACCCTCATGCTATCTATTGTTTAAACACTTAATGTAATATCAGTAGTCACTGCACCACAAAACACTCGCAGTATCGTTGGTTATGACAACTTAAGTCCGTCAATGAAACGTCAAGCTGTAAGTACAGAGGGTACTTAATAAATGTCACTTAAGAGTCCCGTTGATAAAGGTTTCAATTATGATGGATGGGGAGAGACAAAGCCAGCTGGACAGCGCTGGCAGAGAGTGGGAAGAGAACATACTTGGGTTGTCAACCGGGAAGCTCATGGTGGATAAACCGAGTATCTCTGGCTAGATCAAGTAGATATTAGGTACCTACAGCAGTCGTACCTATCGGCGCCGACCCGGACGCCGATAGGAAGTACCAGTTGAAGGTGAGGTTCATCATTATCATTAGAGGCCTGCAGGAAAATTGGCGGGTCTTACATTCCCGCATTCAAATCCGGACTATCGATTGTTTACCAATGGGGTGGTTTTCATCTGGATAAGACCACCCTATTCACGAAAAATAGGGGCTCTGACGTCGAGTTGCGGAAACCGGCCCGTTCTCACTAAGACCACCCTATTGATAGGAATAGTCATAGTGTATCGGTCGATACTATCGCGTTCTGAACCAGACAATAGGGATGTTTTGGGAGGTCAAAATAATTACATTATATTTAGTCCGTATTTTAGATCATAAAAATGTATTGGACACGTATTTTTCCTTTTTTCATTCGAATAAAAAATAGCAAAGATACAAGACATCAAAAGTTAGGAGTGGGAGTCTTTGACGTCACTGGTAACAAACTTGGTACAATTAGTCCTCATACTCCTGGGCAGGTTAGTATACTTTTCATCTACTATCAACAATATAGATAGATAGATAGATATATTCTTTATTGCACACCAAACAATTGACTTAAAACCAGGTATACTTTTGTGGGACTCCTTTCTTCCTTGTATGTCCCACTCCATGGACCCCTTCCCCCCTCCTTATCATCATCAGCCTATTTCAGTCCACTGCTGGACACAGGCCTCTCCAGTTGTTCACCACTTAGGGCCAACATCTGGAGGATATACCCATAATCGCCACGCTGGGCAGGCGGATTGGCGATCGCAGCGCGTAGCATCTCGCTCCGGTGACGCTGCTGTCCGTCATAGGCCTATAGCATTTAGCTACGCTTTCAAATATGGTTATACCGCCACCAGCCGGTTGCCAGCGCCTCTTTTGTTGTTCGGCAGGATGCACCACGGGCAGGTGAGGTTGGCTTGGAGCGAATAGATAGGAGAAGGATAGGTCGCTCCCTTACATCCCCCCCCCCCCCCCCCCCCCCCCCCCTCCTTAAGTATGACGTAATTTATGGATGCCCCTAGTCGACTATCAACCCGCAACACTAACAAACATTTCACATTTCTAACGACTGCACTGTTATTTGTACAGAAAGAGGAGATGGAGCTCCGCGCAGCCATGCGGTCCCGCGCGTCCACGCGGCCCAAACGACGCGCGGGGGGCAGCGCGGGAGGGAGAGGTACCGCTCGCGCCGCCGACGACTCGGAGGACGAGGGAGGCGTGTCGCTGCAGGCCATCAAGAACAAGTACAAGCAGGTGCAGAAGGGTATGTCACGTCATCAGCCAGGGTTGCCAGATCAAAATTTTGACTTTCCGGAAGGAGTACAATCAAAATCCGGGAGATGTATGACAATACTTGTGAAAAATTCGGGAGATGTTCTTTTTGCCTGAGAATGACGATTACTAACTAAAATTCCCACTGATCTCCATTTGGGCCTGTACTGCCTTAGGTTCATCATCGGCCTATTGTAGCCCACTGGATATAGCCTAGGCCTCTCCAGATGTTCGTCACTTAAGGCAAACATCTGGAGGATACAGCAATTATCGCCACGCTGGGCAAGCGGGTTGGCGATCGCAGGGCGTTCTCTTCCGGTAACGCTGCTGCCCGTCATCGTTCTGATTGTATTTAGCTACGCCTTATAGTTATACCGCCACCGGTCTGTTGCCAGCGCCTCGTTTGTTATTCAGCAGGATGCACCACGGGCAGGTGAGGTTGGCTTGGTGCGAATAGATAATTATTATTATGATAGGTCGCTCCATTATATCCCTCCTCCTTTCCTTAGGTTTTTATTTATATATTCCCTACTTATTCCAGCATCAGCCGGCGCAGCGATCTACTCGTCAGAATCGGACGCGTCTGACGTGGAGACGCGTCGTGCGAGGCGATTGGACCGCGCCAAGGCGCTCAAGGACTCCGACTCGGACGGCAGCGACGCGCCCGCCGACCGCACGCCGCGCGCGCCCCAGCCGCAGCGGCAGCGGCAGCGGCAGTGGCAGCGGAACGGACTAGGGCAGTAATCCGACTAGTTAGACTACACTAATTAACTACTGTTTGAATGCCTAAGGCAGAGGAGTAACTCGGCCGCAGCGACTAGTTAGACAAGTAGTCCGACTAGTTAGACTAAGCGTTGGAAACAGATGAAGACTGGCGGGCAACGGCTACTGTTTGTAGTAGTAGTAACATTGTTGCGCGCGCGCAGCGGCAGCGGCATCGGCACCGACTAGGGCAGAAGTCCGACTAGTTAGACTAAGCTAATTAACTACTGTTTGAATGCCTAAGGCAGAGGAGTAACTCAGCCGCTGCGGCAGCGGCAGTGGCAGCGGCACTGACTAGGGCAGTAGTCCGATTAATTAGACTAAGCTAATTAACTACTGTTTGAATGCCTAAGGCAGAGGAGTAACTCAGCCGCTGCGGCAGCGGCAGTGGCAGCGGAACGGACTAGGGCAGTAGTCCGACTAGTTAGACTAAGCTAATTAATTACTGTTTGAATGCCTAAGGCAGAGTAGTAACTCAGCCGCTGCGGCAGCGGCAGCGGCAATGGCGGGCAGTAGTCCGACTAGTTAGACTAAGCCAATTAATTACTGTTTGAAATGCCTAAGGCAGAGTAGTAACTCAGCCGCTGCGGCAGCGGCAGCGGCAATGGCAGCGGAACGGACTAGGGCAGTAGTCCGACTAGTTAGACTAAGCCAATTAACTACTGTTTGAATGCCTAAGGCAGAGTAGTAACTCAGCCGCTGCGGCAGCGGCAGCGGCAATGGCGGGCAGTAGTCCGACTAGTTAGACTAAGCCAATTAACTACTGTTTGAATGCCTAAGGCAGAGTAGTAACTCAGCCGCTGCGGCAGCGGCAGTGGCAGCGGCACGGACTAGGGCAGTAGTCCAACTAGCGCTGAAAGAGATGAAGATTTGCGGGCAACGGTTACTGTTTGTAGTATTAGTAACACTGTGCGCGCGCGTGTCTTACAACTGAATTTAATAAGTGTAAACACAAGAAAAAATATGGCGTGATTTTCACAATTGAATGTAATTGAAACATACCGAAAGAAGTGTATTGAAATAATATGTAGGTTAAGTTTTAGGCTTGTAAATAAATTAAGTATTTGTATTTGATTTCTTTTATTTATTAAAACCTGTTCTCATTCTAAAAAAATCTACTTATAATAAATCTGTAGAGAGGTCAATTCTGAACATGAATCTTTATGGTTGTCCGTTATTTTTGAAATCCGATATCAAGGCGTGCGACGCCGCTGGCATAGCTAGTTAATAAATAAAATAACGCAAGACGCGCCACACTGGCCAAGGATCTGCATAATTTAATTTACGTACGTAACCTACTTTTTACTGATTTGAGTCGCATGATCAGCTTTTATTGAAAATCTATAATTTTAAGATTTATATAGCGGTTAACTTCATTCGTTATAGCGATTGTTACGCACTTGTGTGTTATGTAGAACGCCGTCAGGCCAGGTGGAGTGACGGTTTGCGCTAGATGGCTGGCAAGTGCTGGACGCGAGAAGCCCAAGATCGAGCGACCGCGAACAATTGAAGAGGTTTATATCCAGCAGTGGACTGCCATATGACTGCACCAATCTACTTTGAAGGCTTATTACGTTCTCGTAGTGCAAGAAAATATTTTATCACCTACTTCTCAAATAGGTCCGATTTAATGGATGTTTATGGCAGCTAGAAAAAAGATGCAAAATCAGTCTCCCCTATTTCAAATAGGAGAAAAATCTTGTTATCAGTGATTTGTCTTCGCATTTTTTAAGTTGCGCGGCTGAATGTCTTTCTTACTTCTGATTGAAAGCGAAATTTCTATTTCCAATATTTAAATAAATAATAAATTTGACCAAGTCCCTGTAACAAAGGGCAAATAACTAATCCTCACCAGTCTGTTGTTACCACAATACCGGTATTATAGAGCTTAGGTATACCCCTCAAAAGAAGGATGAACCACATGCGGCAATAAGATTCACATTTATACGACGTATTATATATTATTTCAGTTAAACCTAGGTACTATATACATAATTAACTTTAAGGCACTAGACATTTAACATCATATATTTAGCAGCCATTTGTTTGACCTGACATAAGATTAGGCTTCCTTCCTTGGGTGCCTTCTATAATCCGGCGCTACCTACCCAATTTCATGTCTTCTGTTATACTGATCCTCATTTCTATAGGATCCAGGGACTTCCAAATACCTCGAGCAGTCAGTGACTTTACCTCATCTGGGTGCAATCCCTGACTGGTACTTCAAGCTTGAATCACCGCCTAACTTTACGCTTGTAAAACCCTGTAGGAACAGACTTGTCCCTAAGAAAAGTTAAAGCAATTCCTCCGACCTAAGATCTTGCTAAGAGACTGCAGTCCGACGTACCGTCTTAGTTTTTCGTATAGATATAATAATACGCTGAGCGGTGATGAAAACTTCACATATGCGTTGTAGGTTTTCTATGTCGCGGAAGTTACATCGCCATCTAGTTTCAGTAGGCGGAACTAATAGATTAAATGTTGTAGCTATGTGGAGATAGATGTCGCTATAATCCTATCAGTTCTGTTAGTGTCTTGTTCAAAGTCTTGTCTTTGACATCCAAAAAGACTTGCGTGCCATAGACTACGCGGCCCACTCCGGTGATGCTCCACATGCCGCGGTCTTCGGTCGTCACGTTTTTGATCACATATCCGCACCGGGACATATCGACGTCCGTGTTTCTTTCATAGAACCTGGAGAAATAGAAGTTGAAGTTAAGCTTTTTCGACAAGGATATTTCTAATCTATCAAATTTGGAACCTGCCTCTCATATAAAACGTCACTGTGACGTCGATTTTTGACGTAACGTCCTCATGTCAATGTCACCCTCGTGTCAAAATATCCTTGTCTGCCTGTATTGTACTTTAAAGATCATATAACTAAAGCTGGCACGTTCACAGTACTCACACTAAGAGTTATGCAATTTCACTATACAGATGACATCATGCCGTGCGCTTATTCAGACACCACTTAAGTGTAGGTAAATGCAGGGCCGTCTCTACCAGGGGCTGCAACCCGCACCCGGGCGCAGGGCGCCCAGGGGCGCCTGCCGAGCGCTGCCGGGCGGTGCGGCGCAGGTACCCGCCCCTCCACGAGGGCGCAGGTTGAGTCCGGCACCCCGGCGCCGAATATACTTAAGACGGCCCTGGGTAAATGTATTGAACTGTACACTGAATATTATTTACCTGTCAAAAGTACTTTTTGGTGCGTGCAGCTCGCAGCTCTCCAGATATGGAATGGAGTATGCGAAGCTGAATTCGAATGTGTCCCCTACATTGTATACTGGGGATCTTGGTCTGGGTGGCACGTATTCTGTAAGAAATACCTTTACATATTAGGGTTGGCGGGTTTATTGGCCACTTTCCTCTCTATATGAGGATTTGGTAACGATAAGAGTTAAGAGAGGTAGGGCATAGCGAATCCTCGCTCGAATTGAGCCGCCCGTCCGGGGAAGGACCTCCTCCACCCTATAGAATACCGCAGTCAAATGACTTCTGGGTCATGTTTCTGCCGGTGAGTAGGGTTTCCGGAGCTCGTGGGGGGTTAGGGTTGGGCCGGCATGGCGGTGGCAACTGACAGGTAACTGACCAGCTACTTGCCCGTTATCACAGCGACTTGGGCTTCTCTTTCGATTTCCATCAGGCGTAGGGAAGCCATTATGTCGAGCCACTATAAAAAAAAGATAAAACATTTAACGCCGCCTTCATGCATAACTAAGATTTAAAATCTCTAGAAGGCATTCATCTGCCCGTAATGCCCGCATGTCAAGGGATTATTATTAACAATGTTTCGAAGATTTCTGCCCACTCTATCTTTGGCGATTTTAAAAACCTCACCTGAAATTTCAACAGTTATAACTTGATACATCTCAATCCACATATCGTCTGGTTCCTTATGATACAGGCTGAGTATCCAGTTCCCGTGGTCCTCTTCGATCAGGGGTCCAATTATGAAGTCATTGGAGTTCAAATCTTTCGTCTGACTCTCGAATTGGGTCACATCTCCGTAGCCGTCCGGTAGCAAGTCGAAGACTTTGTAATTGTTGGTTGGTACGATGGTTTTGAAGATGCTCTCGTGTTTGATGATGATGCTGTCGTATTCGTTGTTGAAGGGGTTCTGGGAGTCGACAGTGTAGGTCGGTCGGGTGATGTTCAGTCTTCCGGTGCGGCCGTCGGGCCGGGTGAGGAAGTAAAGGGCGTCGCGGACCACCGGCGCAGAGACAATGATGACGTCTGACGTGGAACACTTTATGGTTATAGCCGGTAGCGGGCGCTGTATGTCGCCTGAAATTTAAGAAATATAGGTTTGTAGTAGACACTAATCCACATATGAAATAACCATGAACAATAAAGTAATGAACGATGTGTTTAGTTTATATATCGGCTCGCTATCCTCACACGAACACCTCTTTACTCTGCGGCGGTGGGACGCAGACTGACTGGTCCTCCCACCCCGCACCTTGCGTGAAGTGTAGGAACGAGACGACAGATGTCAGTGTCTGATGTCACTGTCAGATGTTTGACAGTGTGTGTAGTTGTGTGTCTGTTTGTATGTTCGTGTATGCTACAAGGTTCACATAAATATTTGGGAAAAATAACATTCTTTACTATTTAATCCCTGATGCAAACAGACTGTAGAGATATTGTATTAATCTATCTCCATTGTACAACATGCCCGGCTAGTTCCGCCGACTAACAACAGATGGCGTTGAAACTCCATACATTGTGACAAGTGCTCCATACAAACTCCATGGATAACCTACAACACAATTATGAAATGTTCATCACCGCTTAGAATCATCATCATCGCAGTCACAGCTAGGCTTCTTCAGTTGTTCGCCACTTTGATCAAACATCTGGAGGATTTAGCCATAATCCCCACGCTGGGCAGGCGCGTTGGCGATCCCAGGGAGTTGTTTCTCGCTCCGTTGACGCTACTGCCCGTCATCGGCCTGTGGTATTTAGCTACGCCTATAATTGTGATGGTTATGCAGCCACCAGTCGGTTGCCACACAAATAAATATACTCGTAGTATTGAACCTTGCAGATCCCAATAGGTAGGAATGGTAAATAAATTTGACACACATTTATACTGACGAATACCAAGGTTATGTTGAATCAATCCTTTTATCGCTATGTACATAGCATTTCGTATTAGTTTATCAGATAATTTTTATGCTGTAGAGATATTTTTTTTATTTACTTGCAGAACGAATTGAGTTGGTAGACGGGTAGGTAGGTATTATAACGGAACTATCTAGAGAATAATTTGAGTTTTAAATTGTATTTATGTACAGTCTGCTTTTGTTATTAAGTTTGTCAGTCAAGAAATTACTTTGTAGCAATCCCGGAGTCTGGAAGTTTGTGTAGAGATGGCTCTACACATGTCGGGGATGTCCCCGTGCATAGGAAAGCGTGTTAAGTCGTTGGTCCTTCGCGCAGATCTTTCTCCGTTCGAGTGAAGCTATCAATCGTGTACATATTATTTGTTACTTAACATAATCAGGATGTCAATTTCTAAAAAAAACATGTTTATTGAAGCAATTCGTCAACTTTATGTTCAGCGCAAACCTACATAGAGTTCTGCAACTTATTAACTTTTCGATTGAAAGTCTCTAGCGTGACTATCTCGACAAATTAAGAACATGTATGCTACATGTTGGTAGATATTTACCTTTGTGCCAATTTAACATTAATACAATGCTCCGTTTGATGTTAAAGACCTACTTAGTCTACTTAGGTACATAATAATTGCTTTCGGCTTTTAAATGTAATGACTGTACATAGCATTATTTTCTGTGAACTCGTCAGCATTTAGGATCCTTATGTTAGCTTCAAGTGTTTATTAAATAAATAAATAATAATTCTAGTAAATACAAATGCGGCAGGCAATTCAAACCGACCACCTGGTTTTACACTAAGGTTTTATTTTGTACTAAGTATTAGTACCAGAAGATGTCTGGGAATCTCCCTGAATTATAAAAATGAAATTTGATAAAGTTTCATTTTAAAATTTCTGGTCTGAGTGGTTATTAATAGTCTCAAAATTGGACTTTTCAGGAATAGAACTTCGGATCATTATTCAGTATATAACTTCGGATCATCCGCACTTTAGGCTTAACGCAAAATTGTACACGTGAAACGTTTTGTAAGTATAATGAAATGAGGTCATAGTAATAGGTATTCTACCTCTTTCTTCATAAAACGTCGAACGTGCTAACGCACGATTTCAATTCACGATAAAATACGTTAGGTAATACATAAAAAATATCTAGCTAGGTACTTATAATTAAACAACATTCATATACACTCTATCGAATCCGACCATGTCAAAACCTTATGATTTATTTTTATAGTGCTCTGTCTCCTGAAGGAAAGCGAAAGAGAGGCCCAAGTCACTGCAGCAAGTAACTAAATCAATCAATTGTCAGTTGCTACCGCCTATCAAGTAGGATCGTTCTGATTAGAGCGACTGACCTCAAAACGCGACCGAAGTCATTATTTATTTGTTGTTCGACACCCAGGCGGGATGTAAGGGAGCGGCCATCATCTTTTCGCTCCAAGCGAGAAGCTACGCCCTGCGATCGCCAACCCGCCTGCCCAGCCGTGGCGAATATGGGTATATCCTCCAGATGTTTGCCCTAAGTGCCGAACAACTGGAGAGGCCTATGTCCAGCAGTGGACTGCAATGATGATGATGGTGAGCCAGGCGGGTAAATCCTACCACTAGCTGAGAAGCTAAACTCTCAAAAGTTCTACCTACTTAACACGTTGACCGCCATGCCGGTCACCGGTGACCGGCAAACAATAGTTTTTCTACTGTGTCTAGTTTCTCGGCAGTCAAAGACTTAAATGTTTCTAGGTTATATCAATTATTTTGACTCTACTCCATACTAATTAACATAGTTACGTAAGTGATACGGATTCTTCAAACTTTACTATTTTTAGTCCAGGAAACTGATAATATAACAATGAATATCCCTGTTTTTTATAGTAGCTCGACATAATAGGTTCCCTACGCCTGATGGAAAGCGAAAGAGAAGCCCACTGGTCAGTTACCTGTCAGTTGCCAGTTGCCACCGCCATGCTGGCCCAACCCTAACCCCCCACGAGCGCCGGAAACTCTACTCTCCGGCAAAAACACGACCCGGGGTCATTTGGCTGCGGTATTTTATAGGGTGGAGGTTCTTCCCCTGACGGGCGGCTCAATTCGAGCGAAGATTCCTACCTCTCTTAAATTCGTCTGGTTATAACTCCTCAACAAAATACGTGTAGGAGGTACCACCAGCAATTTTCATCAAATTAATTCTGATAAGAATTGAAAAAAAGAAGGCGATGAAAGTGTAAAGGAAAAATCAGCGGGCTCTGAACTTTCACAAGGTCAATAAACGAAATGAAAACTATTTAATAAATCATAGTCGCATCGACAAAGGGAGCCCAAGTTATAACGAAGAATCACTACATAAGTAGTGTAAATAAAACAAAGTTGCTTTTTTGTGTTCCGTCTGTCCATACCTATCCTATGCTTAAATCTTTAAAACTACACAACGGATTTTCTACCCGCAGTTTAGTACTTTTGACTGCAACATACCTATATAAGTAATTCAAAGGTGACTGACTGTCTGACATAGTGATTTAGCAACGTACAGCCCAAACCACTAGGCGGATCGGGCTAAAATTTGGCATGCAGATAGATGTTACGAGGATTTTTATAAATTTGCGTTTATTTATATAGATTTAAATAAATAAATATCAGACAACATCACATACATTCCTCTAATCCCAAAGTAAGTAGCTTAACCGCGTTAAGTGTTATTATGTGTATATCATTTTTTTTTGTTTTTTTTTGACCACAAAAAATACAAAAATAAACACCCAGACACGGAACAAACACTAGTGTTTGTGTCCAAGCCACAACCCTTGCTTCAGAAGGCAGTACCAATTGAGCCACCGAGCCAGTCAAATAAAATAAAATGGGCTCATAGATAAGACGACTTACTAGAAGGTAGTTCTGGTTCTGTGTAGTGCACGGTCACGCAAGCGGCGCCGGGCGCGCAGACCAGTGCGGCACACGAGTACAGCACCGCAACACACGCACGCATCTCAACTTGCGCGGCAGGACTGACGCGTGGGCAGCGATCGCCCTTATCAGAGAGACATAGAGCACGTATTACAGTGAACTTGTTAACTTTGTAACGGACCTCGTTTGTGAACGAACGATGGACGAGCTAACGTCTATTTTTAAAATTTGGTCTAATTTCTGTCATTTCGAATTTCAAGTTTAATTGAAGCGATTATATGTGCATTTACGTGTACCACACCTCCCAGAATAGCAGAAAGTTGTAGGGATACGGGTAACATAGAAGTATGCGGCTGCGTCTCTGCCTGTCCGGTCAGCCGCAGATGACAAGCTGATAAAGATTTCTTATTCTTATACAAGCGGCTGGCACTCCTGGTCCGGGGAGGGCAAATACCCCCCCGTCTTCCCGGGAGCGATCCAATGCTCCCCGGGCGGATCTCTTAGAACGATGTGGCTGCAACCAGCTCACCGTTACGCCCCATCTAATGTGGGCTATCGGCCGCCTTCCACCCGGTCTACCCATCCAATACCAGTGGTCGTGAACTGAGCAATAAACATATTTATGTACCAAAATATCTCCTATTTTGGTACATAAATATTATGTTTAAATTTAAGTATTTTTACCCGTAAGATTGAATTGAAATCGTTTTTATAGAATTCTAAGGACTAACCAAGAAATATAAGACATTATAATTGTATTACTTATTATTTAGATTTCTTACTTACACAGTCCATTTATTTGGACTCGACCTAGTGTCCCACTTGTAAATGTGTACATAATATAAGTGTGTTCTTTTGATAATACCCTACTTTACTGTAATTGTAATAAAAATAATTTATTTAATCACCTCCAAAGAGTTCTATAGATTCCTGCCAGTCAATGTATGGGTAGAGAACTTACAAAGCGCTTGTGTTGCGGACTGCCCGTATGGCAGTCGACCTTCTTTTTATACTTTTTTATACATATTTGGTTTTTTGTTTGTGTCGACAGACAGAATTTTTAATGAAATGCGACTAGTCCGTTACAGCTTGAGTACTTAAGGTTCGTCACAGGAACTTTATCACTCACAAAACGATAATAAACGTGTCCACTGATTACCTATATCGCCACAAACTGCATTAATTGTCCATATTGAATATCTTATGTAGGATAGCTATTTCAAAAGCCGTAGGAACTCGTTTACACTTGTGTCAACAGTAGGTAGATACACGACTATTAAAACGTGTTGAATGAGTCGTGTAATAAACAAATTATTATGTCTAGTTTGGTCCTGAAAATGTAATTGAAATTTACCGGGCATTGTAATTGCTAATTTAAATTTAGAATGTTGTTTAGTAATCAGCTAAGCGTACTACTCGTACATATGGCGGAATAGAGAATCAGTTTAACTTTTTTATAGATTTACTAGCTGTCTCGACGCGGTTTCGTTCACGCTGTATATTCAAGGAATATTCTAAAAAGACTTATCGAAATCGGTTCAGCTATTCACTTAGCATTTGGCGATTTGGCATTTTTACATTATAGATTGACATCTTTTATCGCCCAGATATCAAAATGAAGAGCAATCGTGTTGTAACCTTGACCTTTTTTAAGTTTTTTTATTTAAAAGTCAATCTGAAACCGACCCCTACATAAGAATAACCCAAGACATGCCACGCTGGGCCACACATCGCCATCTAGTGCCTAACTAAACCGAAGCTTGTACTATGTGTACTAGACCACTGATAAACTTACTTAGATATATTTTTTAAATAAATACATTATTATACATAGAAAACACCCAGACTAATACAAACAGGCATGTCCATGAACACAATTGTTTGTACTGTGCGGGAATCGAACCCACGACCCTTGACTCAGAAGGCAGAGGTCACTACCAAATGAGTTCTCGAGCCAGTCTGTAGGTATGTAACTAAGTAATAACTTCATGTACTCAAACTCGTTTTCGATTCGGTCACAGAGACCTTAAATTAAACGGCTACGAGTCGATCAACGCTTATCGTTAAGAGCCAAAACCTGCCCTATCGCTGACTCTTTCCAGTCTGTAGTACTAACCTACATTACGATACGAGAATGAGCTGATAGGTACGGGACCCAAGTAATTTAGATCAGAGGTATACTTAGCTACTGCATAATATGTGCATAATGTATACCTTACTTAAATTAACTTAAGTTCGACATTTTGACTTCATTGTAACCAATTCAGATTATGGAACTATGAGTAGAGTCCTATCTTATAGTGAGAACATCTATTTATTTTATTAGGATATATTATTCTTTATCTAGCCTTTGCTGTTCTATATACTTACAGTTTTGTAACATGGGATCGAAGTTTACCTATTCAGATGTACGTAGTTTTGTAGGTAATTTGACATAACAAATCAGTTTCACTTTCGGTCATCTTCAAAAAATCAAGAAAACCCTAATTAAAGTTAGGTTCCGTTACCCCTAACAAGAGTGCTGCTGAGACTGATCACTGTAAATAAATAATAACCCAAGACATGCCACGCTGGGCCACACAGCGCCATCTAGCCCCAAACTAAGCTGAAGCTTGTACCTACTATGGGTAGGTACTAGACAACTGATAAACTTACTTAGATACATTTTTTTTAAATAAATACATATTATACATAGAAAATACCCAGACCAATACAAACAGACATGTTCATGCACACAAATGTTTGTAATGTGTGGGAATCGAACCCACGACCCTTGACTCAGAAGGCAGAGGTCACTACCAATTGAGCCACCGAGCCAGCCTGTGATGTCAAGAAAGAGGTTATACATAAAAACCTACGAATATGGCGTCAGGTTTAGGTTCAAAAAGTTGAGTGTTTAGTATAAAAAAACCAGCTGTTCAGGTCTACACATCATGTATTATCTCGTTCAGGCAGCTAAAGCTGTGCTGACGATCCAGCTGGTGTAGAGTGGCACTCGGGTGTTGATGGCCGGGAACATGCCGTCTGCGCAGCCCTCCGCGTGCGAGAATACTCCCACCACCGTGCCGTTGTCCATCAGTGGGCTGCCGACGTCACCCTGAAAAAAATGGCGGATTTCATCCGCATCATCAGCCCGCGTCAGTCGACTGCTGGACATAGGCCTCTCCTAATGTTCGCCACCATGATCGATTTTGGGCCTCTCGCATCCAGCACTGGCCAGCCGTCCTGCGCAAATCGTCACTCTACCTGGCCTGAGGGCGTCCTACATTACGTTTGCCGAGACGCGGTCTCCACTCCAGAACTCGTTTACCCCAGCGGTTATCGGTTCTGCGGCTAATATGGCCAGCCCACTGCCACTTCAGCTTACTAATCCGTTGAGCTATGTCGGTGACTTTGGTTCTCTGCCGGATCACCTCGTTTCGGATTCGATCCCGCAGAGAGACGCCGAGCATAGCCCTTTCCATAGCTCGCTGTAATCGGCTCGGATTTCAGTGAAAAACAATTGAAGATGTTTGTAGTTTTGCATGGTGAAGGACAGGTATATTTTTGTCCAATAGAAGTGGCACTGGGGTCCAAGGTATATGACGACGGACATGCAATCTTGGTTTGGCCAGAACTAAGTAGTATACTTACTACTGGACAAAAGCCTGAGCAATCTTTTGAGAGAAAACTCTCAAAATATTGGCACTAGTCCGGAGTCAGGAAGATGGCGGTACCCCGCCCCCCCCCCCCCCCCCCCCCGCCCCTAATTCCCCTCTTTAGGATCTCCCTGGATCGGAAAGACGGTACGTAGGGGGAGTCCGGGAGACTTTATCAGGAGGGAGAGATGAACTTATAATAACGGTAGGTCTATAACCGCGGTCTACCAAGAGTACCAATGGCCGTTTTGATATGGTTTGAACATTGATTTTTGAAAGGTAGTTCCTCTGTCCACCTGATAAAGTCTCCCGGACTCCCCCTACTTAGCTACAAAGGCAGTAACCAAAGGTTTCGCCCAGATAGGCCTTAGGCTTTTCTCACCTCACACTGTCCTCTGACGCCTACGTCCAGCCAACCAGCGCAGACCATATTCGCTGTCACAGGCCTATTGATGCTGGCATACCGGCCAGTGCAAATAGCCTGGTCTATGATGAAGATCTCCACCTCCTGTAGCTGTTCAGACCAGGTGCCTGCTGCCTGGAAACAGGAAAGAGCAAGTTGTAACAAACCTGACAATTAAAATCGTTATTGGATTCGATTTCAAGAACTACTTATGGTGGATATCATAAGCCATGTTTTACAACACATCACATTTTTTTGGAAACAGTCGGATGAAGATAAGGTAAGTAGCAGTGGACCTATAGATGAACCTTTAGGTCCACTGCTACTTACATTACCTTCATGTGTATCTTCATTCATGGTCCAATATAGGTTCAGAATTCAGATGTGTCTGCCTGTAAAGGCGTACAAATTATTTGATGTCAACAGTTTTTTCTGATGTCTGCTGTGTATCAATTACTCTGACTGGTACCTATATAACGACTGCGTCGCTAAATACCACAGGCCGATGAGTGGCAGCAGCATCACGCCATCATCACTGCCCAGGGTGATGATTATTAGTAAAACCTCCAGATGTGTCCCCAAAGTGGCGAATAACTGGAGAGGCCTATGTCCAGCATGTTACATAGGTAGGTAGTAGGGTATCTTACTTACATTAGCTCCCCATCCGATGGCGTCCACTCGCTGGTTCGTGGTGTAGGTGTAAGCGGCACCAGGGATGAACACCTGCTCTACCAGACCAGGCACCAGCTGTATGTCGAATCTGAAAATTGAAGACGGTTCAAGTAATATTCAATCCACCAAATCATTTTTTTTATGCAAGAGGCGGCAGAGTAAGCAGTCGACACCGCCCATGGACACCCGCAACTCAAATCGAGTGCTGGGGTCGCTGCCGGTCCATTAAATAGGAGTACGCTCGTTTCTTGAAGGCTCCCAAGTCGTAGCTCTTCGGAAAGACTGACGCAGAGAGTTGGTTCCACAAAACCGATGCGCGAGAGGCAAGAATATCCTCATAAAGAGTGAGCGGAGTCAGTGGAGGATCGCCAACCATCGAGATGATAAGGATAGAATTGCGTGTTTCTTTTAAAATGTTTCCAAGACGAGACCTTTTTTATTGCTTGCAATCCGAGATATTTTAAAGATGTCATAGAGTTCTTGTAAACACTATATTGAAAAGAGCACGAGTTTCTTCTTGGTAGAATGCTGCTTTCCGAACCGGTGGTATAAGTATAGCTTGATATTAGTCAAATATTTTAAATAACTTAGTCAAAACATGTGGCCGTTTTGCCACTACACAAACGATAACAGCATTTTTAGCAAAAAAAACCGACTTCGATACTGTGACAATGGGACCAAAGAAAATATTTTTCAAATCGGTTTACATTTCTGGGAGATATGTAGCAAACATACAAAAAAAATATTTAGTCGAATTAGTCGGAGGTTCTCATCTCCTCCTCTTTTTGAAGTCGGTTAAAAAGGGAAAAAATTGTTAGTTTCTGAATAGGTATATGTTCTGATATGAATACGTACGTTGTTCTGAGGACAGCAATGTTGTTCTCCAGTGTTGTTGGGTTGTACTGGAGATGGGTGGTGATCCGCCTCACGAGGTGAATGGTGCCCGCAGAGTTGCTGAACGAAGAGCCGACTCTGACCCGCCACCAGCCGATGGGGTCGGCGCTGGAAATGCCATTAAGAAAATGTATCATCCTTAGCAGCTATAGAAAAAAGAAGAAAGAAAGAAAGAAAAGACGTTTTTTCAATGACTTACATAGAATAACACAATTACAAACACAATAAAATGTTACCGAAAAGGACCAAATGCTCAGCATGAATGTCGCGGCGACAAAAGACGCCGTGACGCTAGTCTTCCGCACATGTCCCGAAGCAGCTGGGGCTTTTCGATGTTACGATACAGACTTATCTTAGTTTTGGATACTTAAGTACGCTATACCAACGAATGACGGTTTTTGAAGGCGTGACTCCTCATTTTCCATGTTTCTGTCTGTCCGGGATACGCCATCATCATCATCAGCCTTCCGCAGACCAGGCAGGTTGGCGATCACAGGACACGTAAAATATGTTTTCTAAATTTTAGAACAATCTTGGCAGTAATCGCGCAAACTTTCATATAATAAAAGTTAAATAGTTTGGGTATTCACATTGCAAGGCCGATTTTAGCTCCCGTATTCACAAGCAATATCCATAGACGTAGAAAATGAAATCTATGAAAACTAACAACACTGCGAAGTAAGACTTTAAAATAGTGACCGGCACTTAGGTAAGTGTTATATGTATAAGCATAGGTTTTTGGGCAGGTACCTGTGCGCCCGCGTGTCGCATAGTAACGTGTGTGAATACGAGTGTAAATCCTGCCTGAAAGTGCCTGAAAGCTACGAAAACTTACGTCGTGCCTGTGAAGAAGCATGAAGACGCTGACAGAACGGCATTCCTGGAGATGATTGTGCCGCCGCATGCTTGCGTGAAGGCGGTTCCTGCGCCGGAGTTGGTCAGGAGTGCGGCGACATATGGGTGGGCTTCCACAGTAGTAGCCGTACCTCCGGCTATTCTCTGTTGTCCTGGTAATAAGACAAAGAAGTACTGAAAATAAGAGCTTCCATATGGAATTAATATCTATTCATGTGGATTTAGTAATTTATATCTGGCATGTAAACAGTAAAACAAAACCGAACACATCAGAACGAAAAATTCTGATGTGTCCGGGGAAATAACCATATTTCGCCCAAATGTCCGGAAGTTTTGGCGTGCTAACCGGCGCCGGCAATTTAGGTGATGGCAACCCTACCTTCAGATGATCTTCAAACTCGTGTGCATATAATAGAATAGAATGGACGTGGAAGTCTTTGGAAGAGCCCTATGTACAGGCTGATGAATGATGGTGATGATAAGACGGTCAGCGTCTCTTAGCTAACGTAGATTTTTAACTATGGTGAAGGTCATTTAACCCCCGACGGAAAAAGAGGGGTGTTATGTTAATATAATGTACTTAGATGTTAAATATGACATACCTTTACATAACGCGACAAAAACACCAATTAATAAAATAGAGAGCTTCATTGTAGCCGCCAAGAATTTCACACTGATGACGGCGTAAGTAACAAATTAATAAATGTTTATCGAATTTTATCAAAAAAATATTTATCATGGTAATGAATGCAGATAATACCTACTGATAACATTCGCGGCAGTGTATTTTGAGTAGACAGTAGTAATATTACAAATAATATTTGAATCGATGATCCCTAATCTTAAGAGAGGTAGGGCATAGCGAATCTTCGCTCGTATTGAGCTGCCCGTCCGGGGAAGGACCTCCACCCTATAGAATACCGCAGCCAAATGACCTCCGGGTCGTGTTTCTGCTGGTGATTAGGGTCTCCGGAGCTCGTGGGGGGTTAGGGTTGGGCCGGCATGGCAATGGCAACTGACAGGGAACTAACTAGTTACTTGCCAGTTGTCACAGCGACTTGGGCTTCTCTTTGGCTTTCCATCAAGCCATTATGTCGAGCTACTATAAAAAAAAACTTTAGTTGTATTATCACTAAGGTGCATAGGTACCTACTTAATGTTTCATATTAGAATGTAGGTAGATAGGTAGGTAGGTACACTTTTTTACAAAGGTGGCGAGCGAAAATAGAGGTTCATTAATAATCTAGACGTGTAACTATGAATTAGTAGGTGGTGGTACCTAACCCTGTTGAATTGCGTAAGCCCGATGAATACAAACTTCTTTTTAACCGACTTCAAAAAAGGGAGGGATATCAATTCGACTGGTTTTTTTGTTGTATATTTGTTGTTAACATTGATTTAAAAAATCCTTTTTTGTTTGAAAGGGTGTACGGAAGTACCTACACTCGATGGTCCCCTTGTCACCATTTTTTGCTAAAAAATGGGCCTCTCATCACCTGATGGCCCAAGTTGCTGTGACATCGGACAAGTAATCAAATAGATTACTAAACTTGTCCGTTGCCATCGCCATGCTGAGCACCAGTAAGATTATTCTGGCCACTTACCAACTGATCTGAAAACACGACAAAATTCACTTCACTCTGGCGACACCTACGGGAAAAATGAGGCGGTAATTCTATGTTCCGTCACCGCTTGAAAATGATGCTTTCTGACGACCAGACAGTTTCGACTGGACCCTGTTAAGCGATTCTGGTCATGCGGGTACATATTTCGTAGAGTGACGTTTGAGTATTTGGCGCTACGTACGTAGTACTTAATACTTCTATGGGCGCTACAGAGCTTGTCACATGTTATAATTATCACCTGTGTACTTTTCACCAGCCAAGAGTTACAGTTCAGCTAATCTACTGCCGCTAATTAGGATCAGGAGACTATTATTCTTATTATAGACAGCTACTCGTCAATCTATCCCTAACTACTACAAAACAAATACCCTAAAATATCTAGAAGGATTTATTAGACTACTTATGCATTGGGCACTTAAATAAATAACCCAAGACATGCCACACTGGGCCACACAGCGCCATCTAGCCCCAAACTAAGCCGAAACTTGTACTATGGGTACTAGACAACTTATAAACTTACTGAGAAACATTTTTTTTTAAATAAATACATATTGTAGATTTCTATGTAATGTATGTATGTGTGGGTGTTCTCACCCAGACCAATACAAACAGACGTTGTTCAGATGTCACGACAGATGTTCATGCGCACAAATGTTTGTAATGTGTGGGGATCGAACCCACAACTCTTGGCTGAGAAGGCAGAGCAGAGGTCACTACCAATTGAGCCACTGAGCCAGTCAACTTAGTTGAAAGTTTGGGGGAAAATTAGGTAGGGACGTAGAGATCGTCTAATCTAAAATGGCACCGCTTTTATGCGTACCTACAAGTTAATTTCAAATATGGACGCAATACACATGAACAATGTGTCGTTCAGCTGACGGCTAAATCAAATATTATAGCAACAACATTCTCTGATTAGTCTATACAATCTCTGTATGAGTAGAATAGATATCCGTAAATCCAGGTAATTGGAATAGAATAGAAATGCTTTATTTGGTACACAACAGAATAACAATATGGATTATTTTGCATAATAGCAATAACTAAAAGACAATATCCATTAACAAGATAGTAAGGTCTGTACATATATTTATTTCATAACATTTATTGTAACATATATAACATCACTTTACGCTGCGTTGACAGTCTGCGTGTAGGGGGGGAGGGTGTCAGGGAGGGGCTTCTTGCGGAAGCTGCTCCTCAGGGAGTTGAACTTGCCGTGAGCCCACTGGCGATGCCTGACAGCCATGTTGAACATCAGCAGGCTTAGGGTCACGATCAGGAGTACTATCAGCACCCACGCCAAACTTAAAGGAATACCTGAAAATACGATACAGAACGATTAATCTTTCGACTTAATACTGTTTAGGGTATAATGTGTGTTATTGGTATTTTTCCCCAATTGCTATTATCATCATCTTCATCAGCCTTTCGCAGTCCACTGCTGGACATAGGGCTCTCCTATTGTTCGTAACTTTGCCTGATACTGGGATTCTCGTATTTGGCGATTAACTTAGGTAGGTAGGTTCCTTCCTGTCGTACCGTATCGCTGTCTGTTATAAAGCGAGGTAGCGAATAAGAGAGGTAGGCCATACCGAATCTTCGTTCGAATTGAGCCGCCCGTCTGGGGAAGGACCTCTACCCTATAGAATACCGCAGCCAAATGACCTCCGGGTCATGTTTCTGCTGGTGAGAAGGGTCTCCGAAGCTCGTGAGGGTTAGGGTTGGCCCGGCATGGCGGTGGCAACTGACAGGTAACTGACCAGTCACTTGCCCGTTGTCACAGCGACTTGGGCTTCTCTTTCGCTTTCCATCAGGCGTAGGGAACAAATTATGTCGAGCTACTATAAAAAATAAATAAAAACGACCAAAAGGGCTTCTAAGGTCGTCCTTCCGAGAGGGTTCTATACTATCCTCCCAAGGTATGTATGTCGTCTACACACTAGGCATCGCAGCACTACTGAGCGGAGGAGGGGTTGCGTCTAGTCCCCACGGGCATCCGAACCCTCCTCAGTTAAGAATAAGAATTACTGGTATCTAACGCATGTCTTCCTTCTCTATTCTATTTATTTTACTGAGGATGGCAGACGAGGTTTCAGCCCGTTTGATGTTCATCATCATCATCATCAGCCCGTGTCAGTCCACTGCTGGACATACGCGTTTGATGTTAAACTCTGCAATATCGGGGCGCAGCTAAGCTGCATACCACGAGGAAAGAACTTATTAAATTGTATCTATATCATCAACATCATGATTATCAGCCTATATCAGTCCACTGTTGTTTCTAAATGGAAAATGGAAAAACTCAATTTTAAAAGATCACCTCCTCTAGTAGTATGGATGATAGTAGTAGGGGGTAGAGGATCTTCCACATCTGGTGCGGGCATCTCGATCGTGTGGTCGGTCCTGTCGGACACCTCCGTGTCCTGGCCCACGATCCTGGCCGCTATGGTCCACGGGTGGTGGTCGAGGATGGTGGGATTCGAGATGAGGATGCTGCAGACACCGATGGCCAGCTGGGATCCGTGGTCCTGGACGCGTTCCGGCACGTTTTCGGTGGTGAAACCTGTAAGGGGAAATTTTATTGCATTACTAGCTGACCCGGCAGACTTCGTACTGCCCGTTATTCACCTTTTAAACCTTCCCTGGACTTCCACAAATAATTCAAGACTAAAATTTGCCAAATCGGTCCAGCCGTTCCCGAGTTTTAGCGAGACTAACGAACAGGAATTTATTTTTATATTTAAGAAGAAGATACGCGCTTGCATCATAGGACGAATCTCTACGCCATGGATCGTCAAACGAAGGCCACAGAGGCTAATAAATCGATCTGGCTTTAGTGTAATAAATGCTCTCTTTAATAGGACTAGTGGTTATCCGATTGTACCTATATGGAGTAATTTTTGAACAGAAAAACCTAGCCCAGTAACAATTCAATGTTCACTAAACTACGGGACTAGCTAAGAAGCCAGGATATGCCTAATATCAAAGTCCATAAGTTCTAGTGCACTCTCAGTTATTTTACTTTTACAAGCTGATTTGCTGACGATTTGACACTCTGAGATCTTGTGCTTCCCGATTCTTAGTATTTTTAGCATATATTAGTTAGATCTGGCTGCGACTATGGTGCACCATGGCACTGTTGCTGGCCTGCCAGCTGTGTTCCATTACGTGCTTGGTAGGTGACCTTTGCAAGGCGACCGACAGTGGCATACAGGTGGCGTTGTCTTGGGCTGGTTCAATTTGAGGAAAAGTACCATTGACTTGAGAAGAATGTTGTAAATCATCATCATCATTGTCAGCGGAGCGTTATTCTCGGTTGCGTCCGAAAGCCGAGTCTCGCAGTCCGGGTCCGCTTTCCTACTTCATCATCAGCCTATCGCGGTCCACTGCTGGACATAGGCCTCTCCAGTTGTTCGCCACTTAGGGCAAACATCTGGAGGATATACCCGTAATCCCTTACCCTTACCCTGGGCAGGCAGGGCGTAGCTTCTCGCTCCGATAACGCTACGCTACGCCTTCAATTGTGACAGTTATACCGCCACCAGTCGGTTGCCAGCGCCTCGTTTGTTATTCGGCAGGATACACCACGGGCAGGTGAGGTAGGTCGTCGGCATCTCTAGTGGTGAGTTCATTGGCACATATCATTGGCATATTCTCGTATTGTAACACACGTACCGAATCCATCGATTCTCACGAAGCGGCAGTACTCCACGGAGCGTCCGTCATACACGTGTCCCACAACTTGCAGACCCCCGTGTACTTCGTACTGCTCTACGACAATTGGTCCTGAAACATAATAATTTGGGAATCAAATAACGGTGCTTACACAATATTACGTAGTGCAATTACAAAAAAACAAAATCAAAATATTTTTATTGTTCCTTCACAATCAGACACTTACAATATGTATAAAGATATTAAGAAAGAATAGTGCAGTAGTTGTGAAAAATTTAGTAAGGGCCCAATTAGTGAGGACTGGTGCCTGAAATAGGTTTCAATGAGAAACCTGTGCTACGGGTCACCAGGCCCCTCCCCTCAGACCTCTTTGCTATGACAGAATCAACACATACGCAGTCTTCTAACCAAACATAACAGACAAGAATTACAAAATTATTAAGGAAGTTGAAATAAAATACAATTACAGTGCTGTGATGTGGGTAATTACTATGATGGGCAATGACTGTGAGGAACAAACTTGTCCCTACGAAATGTGGAAGTACCTAGGTGCTTCCGCCGTGCTAGGTGATCGTGCTCGGGCACCGCGGTCCGATGAAACATCTTGGTTTTTTCATAGTCGTGATAAAAACTTCGTATGCGTGTTGTAGGTCTTCCATAGAAGTTGTATGGAGCAATTTCGTCTAGTATGATGATTTTGAGCCGCGGATGTACGCCATCTGTTGTTAGCAGGCGGAACTAATGCGTCTAGCGATGTTTTATAGTTCTTATTCTTGAGGTTCATTAGGGTAGGTCTGTTGTTTACAATGTGGAGTCGAGTGTGCTAATGTATAATAATATTTGGGAGATTACTATGGGGTTTTTGAGTTAGAGTTACAGTTAGGTTTTAAGGTTTTATTAATGGCTTTTAAGTTTCTTTTCGATTGTGTTGATAAACTTTGTGATAGTTGCGATAGGTTCTTCTTTGGTAATTATTTGGTTTTGGTTATATTTAGGTTGTTGGTTACCATGAGATGGTCGTTTCTTTATTTTTGGAGATAGATGTCGCTACAAGTGTGCTTTTTAGATGATTTTCCTGGCACTGGATGTTCAATACTAACTGTGGATGGTGACGCCGAAGGAGACCCTCTGCTCGGGCGTGCCGTGCGCCGCCAGCCCCACGTGGCAGGACCAGGCCCCCGTGTCGCGGTCGTGCAGCCCTCGGAACCTGATGCTGCACTCGCCGGCGTCGAAGCCAGCGCCTGCATACTCGTACAGATCTGATTCGGAATCTGAAAAAAGGTGAAATAAAGGAAGTACAGCCTTTCGAACAAAAAAAGATCTTTTCAAATCGGTTCACAATTCTAGGAGATACTTACTTAATATCTGGTAACAAAAAACCAGTCGTATTGACAACATCTTCCTTTTTTTGAAGTCAGTTAAAAATGCAAAATGACTTTATTTAAGGGTATTTCATCACAGTACTTACTTCTATTATCCAGGCGGTAGGAAACTATGAATAAAGGATTATCGGACAACACACGCCTTACGACTTCAGACTCCACAGGCGATGAGTATTTTAAGTTCTTTAAGCTGTTTAAGTTACTGCTGAGCGTTTCCTTAAAAGACTGGGACTAATAAGGCTAGTCTTATGACTAAAACTTGGGGATTAAAAGACTGAATCAGTCGTGAGGCGTAAAATAGGAGTCGAGTCTTTATGAAAAGCCTGAGTCTCTTTCATTCCTACTAAACATATTTCTGATGGAAAGCATGACATTGGACACTTACCGGAGCCAGGTGAGACGTTGAACACTGATCCATTGCGCGCTCTGAAGTAGCAGTAACGGATCTCCGACTGTATAGAGCAGCCCATGGTTACGGCTTCGTTCTCAACACCGACAACCGCTTGATGAGATACTGTCAGAGTGGGTTCTGGAACAAAAATAAGATATTTTTATTAATTCTCGTCCGTCATCTTTTCGCTCCAAGCTACGTTCACTGTGGTGCATCCTGCTGAATAACAGACGAGGCTCTGGCAACGGACTGGTGGCGGTATAATCATCACGATTGTAGGCGTAGCTAAATACCACCGGCCGATGACGGGCAGCAGCGTCACCGGAGCGAGTAGTTACGTCCTGCGATCGCCACCATCATCATCCTAGCCTTTTTCCCGATTGTCTGAGGGTCGGCTTCCTAAACTGAGAGATATGGCGAGGACTAAGCTTTTACACAGAGCGACTGCCATCAGACCTCCGCAACACTTAGGGTAAGCTATACCCATTCCCAGTTTAGGCGTCAGAGTTATCATCATCTCTGATATGATGTAACGACTGCTATCTGAGTTGATAAAGATAGCAGTACTGCGATCGCCACCATCTGGAGGATTTAGCCATAATCGCCAGCCTGCCCAGCAGCGATTATGGCTATATCCTCCATATATTTGACCAAAGTGGAGAACTATAGAGGCCTGTGTCTGTGGACTGCGATAGATTGATGATGATGATGAAACTATGTTTCTGTTTTCAGTCTGTCCTCGGATTATCTTTCAAACGGCTAGAGTTAGTTCTTTTAGCACAAACTGATAAGCCAGAGCGAGAAGGTACGCCCTGCGATCGCCAACCTGCCTGCCCAGTATGGCGATTACGGGTAGGTATATCCTCTAGATGTTTTCCCTAAGCGGCAAGCAAGCGGCAAGCAACCTATGACTGCGATAGGCTGATGATGATAAGACTGTATAACATGTTTAACCTGTAACGATGGGGGGTGGGTTCGGCTGGCTCATCACGAAGGGGCAGATGACGGTCAGGAAGCCGTAGTACACCTCGTCGTCGGCAGTCTCCACGGCGCAGCGCCACAGGCCCAAGTCCTCGGTGACGGGGTTCGAGATTCGAAGTCCGCATGAGGTCGAGTTGACGTTGGACTCCAAGCTGCCAAAAGACATAGAGAATTATTATACGTGGGGGGTATGACTTTGACAGAACACTATTTTGTTAGATCTGACAGGAAATAGGGAATTTGTATATTGATCGGGGGGAGGGGGGAGGGGACTATCGATCGTGGGGTCGAAGGCACTTGCCCAAAGTGCAGTACATAGGGGTATTTGAACTATTTGACTGGCTATAGTCCAGACACCCATGGCAGGCAGTGATTTGTGTTCTTTATCCATCACCTCATGGATTTTCACATATTTGTGATGATTTTGCAAAATCTGTTCCTTCGATATCTCTTGATGTTGATAATAGGTATATCACATGAAAGTTTTAGTATTAAATAATATTTTCAAAAATAAACTAGATCCGACCCGCAATAATCCACTGCGGTCACCAAATCCATCAATATTTACACGATTATTCCAGTGAAACTTTCAGAATCAGGTACAATCGGATTAATAAATAGATAGTTAAAGTATAAATCATGGCTAAACTGATTATTGCCTACAGATAAATAGTAACTATGTTGAAAGAAGTATTGTTAAATACCTTACCTACATTTATACATAGATATTGAATGTCGCAAGACAAATGGATGGCGTTGAATGGCATCGATAAAATTAATTACACTAATTAACTTAGTTGAATAAGATTAATCTTAAATATAAATAAATAAATAATAAATATCAGACCACATATTCTATACCTACTTATAATAAATCTGTAGAGAGGTCAATTCTGTACATGAATGATGAAATATATTTTCAAAATAACTATCAGGGGGTGGTTAGTGATCGATCATCAACATCATCAGCCTATTGCACTCCACTGCTAGACATAGGCCTCTCCAGTTATTCGCCACTTAGGGCAAACGTCTGGAGGATATACCCATAATCGCCACGCTGGGCAGGTTGGCGATCGCGATCTTTTCGGTCCGGTGACGCTGCTGCCCGTCATCGGCCTGTGGTATTTAACTACACCTTCAATTGTGGTGGTTATACCGCCACCAGTCGGTTGCCAGCGCCTCGTTTGTTATTCGGTAGGATGCACCACGGGCATAACTGTTCTAAGTACATAATACACTTATGTTGTGGCATTTGAATTACCTTTAGGCATAACATTTTTATGTTAATTGTACTATTCACATATTATATACTATGGTTTACATTGCACAACATCTAAAGCAATTTTTCCTTGTGATATTATCAATATTCATCCAATGATTCGGTATGCGATCCAACAATAGGTACAATGTAATTTATAGCTGTTAAAGATACTGGCTACTGGCCCGATGGCTCGTTTGGTAGTGGCCTCTGCCTTCTGAGCCAAGGGTCGTGGTTTCGATCCCCGCACAGTACAATGTATTTATTTACAAAAAAAAAGTAATTATGGAATCAGTTGTCTAGTACCCATAGTACGTACACTGTACAGGCTTCTGCTTAGTTCGGGCTTAGATGGCGCGTGGTCCAACGTGGCTCTTGGATTCTTAATTTTTTTTAACATACCTGACACCGACTCCATGGAAGGTGTACCGGTCCTCGCCGACGCCTTGGGAGGCCAGGAGGACCCTTCCGGAGGGCTCGCGGAACTTGCAGGCGGTGATCGTGTGGACCCCCTCCAGGGCGCAGGTCAGCGTGACCACTGGCCTCTCCTTCTCAACCCTGGTGATGACGCGGGGTCTGCGAGCTGAAGAAACAGAACGAACCGATTAAAAATGTACTAATCTATTCACAAACGATACTTATCTAAGACTAGCGAGCCGGCTTCGCTTCGGGTGTTTCAGATAAACATTTTAAAACTAAATATAGCCTATGTTACTCATATAGCTTTCATAAAAAAAGAATTATTAAAATCGGTCCAGTACTTTTTAAGTTTATTCGTAACATAAAAAAATACAAATCTTTACCCTTCATAATATTAGTGTAGAAGACTAACAACACTATGCGAAGTAGGATTTACAATAGCGACCGGCACTCAAGTGTTGTCTATGAATAGGTTTTTTTGGGTACCTGTGCATAGTAACGTTTGTAAATACGGTTGTCAGTCTCTCTTTATGAACCTAACAATATGATATGATAGTAAGTATACGAAGGCGGGATGTAAGGGAGCGACCTATCACCTTTTCGCTCCAAGCCATCCTCACCTGCCCGTGGTACATCCTGCCGAACAACAAACGAGGCTCTGGCAAACCGAATGGTGGCGGTAAAACCATCACGATAGAAGGCGTAGCTAAATACCACAGGCCAATGACGGGCAGCAGCGTCATCGGAGCAAGAAGCTACGCCCTGCGATCGCCAACCCGCCTGCCCAGCGTGGCGATTATGGGTATATCCTCCAGAAGTTTGCCCTAGGCGGCGAACAACTGGGGAGGCCTATGTCCAGCAGTGGACTGCAATAGGCTGATGATGATGATGATACGAAGGCGGGGCGTGAAACGGCATCTCAGTAGGCCTTCAAGGTAAGGGCGACAGGCGCGGTGTGTATGCCCTAATGTGCCTGTCGACCTAACATTTGGACCTCACGACCGCTTACCATCAGGTGGAGTGAAGTCATCCTGAACGCACTTTTTATAAAAAAAAAATTGTGTTAGAAATACCACATACCAGCTTCGATGACAGTGACGAGGACGCTCCAGTCTTCAGTGATGACTCCGCCGGGGTGACCCACAGTCATGGTCCAAACGCCGCTGTGCTGGTCTCTTGCGCGGTCCAGGGTCACACGGCACCTTTCTGGTGGGAAACATGAAGTAGTCTTACAAATGACGCATATTCCATGGATAAATTAAATATTGCTTTATGTCATTGGTTTCATAAACGTATTCGAAATAATGGAACTTTGAGATTGTCATAATGCTTTTTTCGTTAATTTCACACTTAAAAAATACACTTCTCTTATCAGCTTTTGCAAAAAAAAAACATTGTAGGTAATTTCTTAAATAGAGCCGTTTTTATTGGTCTTTCTGTGGCAGTCATGAAATAACATGCAAAATATAGTCGTATCTCCAATAGCCAATAGGCTACTATTGTGCATACCCACTAAAAACTTGCAAAGGAGGCAGGCCTCCTCTCCATCTTGATGCAGGGTGCCACCCTTCCGTTCTGTTTTAAAGCAGCGTAAGTCCCACATAATCGTTTATTCTCAACGAGTCACACTCAATCGTGACATACTGTGGTTGACAAAAATTTTCGCATCGAGTAACAGTGAATCCATCTAATTTAACGTAACACTTCGTTCCCCCGAAACGCAGGTAAGTGCAAATGCATTTTCAGCGCAAAAAAGTTACCGAATCCGTCGAAGACGACGCGGTCATTGGGGTCGGTGAGTCTGCAGTAGACGGCGTCTTCGGGCCCCAACAGCTGGTCCACTGGCCTGTCTCTTGGCCATTCCAGTCTTATCTCCTCCCTGGCTGTCGGACCTGATAGCAGAAATACCTGTGTAAGAATTGGTAAATCGACAAAGCTTAATTTAAACTCCTCAAGGCTCTCTGTCACCCTATTACGGCTGTACGGTGAAACGCCAGGAAATTTTAAGAAGGTCTTTTCTACCCATTTGTAACAGGCTTCAGCCTGTTACAAATGTTTACACAGTCACAAGGCTGGCAGCTACCCCAGAACTCGATTTGAGTTGCGGGGTTCCCTGCGCGGTGTCGAATGCTTACCATCAGGCATCACATTTGCTCGTCTGTCGCCTTTTGCATAAAAAAGAAACAGTTTTATTATTTATTGGATAAACTGAAATTGTGTGCTAATGTATGCGACAAGAACTACAAAGTTAAAAGACAAAGAAAGAGTTATTTATCTTTCCATTACACATGTATTTATTTGTTACCTATTCACAACATACCTATGTATAGCATAATCTACAACTTCAGATGCTAGATACGTATTCTATTCACTGTGCAACAGGTAAATGTATTTAGTACTGGTATGGTAGGTATTTGCTCAGTAACATTGCATGCAGTAATAAAATGTATAGTCAAGTAATGTATTTATACGCATTATATTTGTTGAAGAGGGATCGTAGTGTAAGTATTTTTTATTAGCCCCAAGTCTTCTGGGCAAAGGCCTTCTACTAATAAATAGAAAATTATGGCCATTTGATGAAAGTCCAAGGAACCCGACCCTAAAGGCTCTTGGCACATTGGTGATATTAAAAGTACGGTATGGGATAATAAGAATTGGAAACATTCAGATAGGTCGACTATTGGAAGGTTACACTTGTGCATCTGCCTGATAACTGTCGATAGGAAGTAATATCTAAAGCTTAGTACAGTAAATCTGTTCGTTCAATTATGACTTCAAGTTCTATGATACCACAGGCCGATGACGGGCAGCAGTGTCATTGGAACGAGGCCTGCCCAGCTTGACGATTATGGGTATAGCCCAAAGTAGTCAACAACTGGATAGGCCTATATCCAGCAGTGGAATGCTATAGGCCGATTATGATGATGTTCTTAAAAAGCTTGATAAACAATAGGTCGTCAAAGATGATCGAGACATACTTACCCCTAACATTAACATTGATAGAGGCTTTATAAATGATCCTAGTCCCGTACACAATTTGCCAGACGCCGCTGCTGCTTCTCTGGGCGTTCGGGATCAGATAACCGCACTCCTCAAGGTGGTGCTCATCTTTGGTGACAGTTGTCACAGTGTTGCCAATGGGATCGACGAGTTTACACGTGTCGTGGTAAGGTGTCGGGTTCTTCAGACGAAGATACAGGTCGTTGCCTTCGGTTATGGCAATTTCGTTCGGTGATGCCTCCGATTTTTCTGTGAAGATTTTAGAAATTAGTTAGGCGACATAAAGGGTATAAGTAATGCAGAAACACACAATAGACCAGGCTAAACTAACTATAAGCAGGGCCGTATATACTTAAGACGGCGCTGACTATAAGAGATATGAAAAAGGCGCCGCATAAAAAAAATAACCACATAAAGACTGTACTACTAAAGACTGACAAGTTAGGTCTTTAAAATTCGAAGATCTGAAATATCTGATGTGAAACTTTAATGGCTTTTTTATTATGTGTATTGATAAATATTTGAATAATACTATAGGTAATAGTCATAGAGCTTACAAAATAACTTTCATCAATCATTCGGGTTGGGAATCAAACATGAGAGTTTCGTTTATCAGAACGCATTAATCAGTAATTCTCCAAGCGAAGTGATCCAAATTAAGGATATTAGCAGCAGATTAACTTGGTATCAGCGTAGATTCGATTTTATCAACCAAACGTGACTCGATACGCGTATGGATGGGAGATTAGAACGAATTATAATAATTAGTGCAATCATACATTACCTTCAACGTAGATTGTGAATTGTAATCGTCTTTCTATGTGATCGCTAGTGAATCTTGTATCTCTTGAGATCAGCGTCCAAGTACCGATTAGATCCTCGGCGACTTGCATGTTCACACCGCATGGGAACGAACTGCTTGTTACATATTCTATACCATTCAAAGTTACACTGTCAAGATCGTACACGATCCCGTCAGGTGATTCAATATGGCAACTTTCGTGTGTCATGAAACCGAAAATTTGAATGTTCACCCTTGCTATTGCTCCCACAGATGTGTCGATAAACTGTGAATCTATATTTTCAATGGTTCTCTCCACAGCTTCCGTAGTAGTTGTTACTGAAAAAAGGAACAGTTCATATCATTATCATCATCATCTTGCATACGTTTACCTCTCCCAATATTAATTGTATTTTTGGAGGGATTTGCCTTAGTCACTACGTTTGGCAGGTGGACTGAGGTGAGCGCAGTAGGTTTTATTTGTACCCCGGTTATCGCTGCTGCCTGTTTTCGTTCATTAAAAATTTACCAAAGCTTTAACTTTACCAATAGTTTACCGAGAGCTAAATTCAAATAATTTACTGCAAACAACACGCTTGCACTCTCCTCAACTCTACGGGCGGGTATTGACGCAGTGTGCTGCGGCTGCTAATATTGAAATCTTTTACAAAGGACTAGAGAAATTCTAGTAGACTTCTCTAAATCTAAAAGTGCGATCAATTCGAATTATCTTGCCTAAGCCTTAGTTGTCATCTATGAAACAGGCTAAAAGAAAGGCTTTAGACCAGACATTTGATGATATCATTCTATGACCGGGATATCGACGAAAATCAAGTAAGTACATTGACGGATTCGATTAGATATCATTGCATCCGTTTAGTTGGCCTCGGTGGAGTATTAGACACCGACCATGTTGGCATCCTCATCTATCTCCAAATTAGTTCGGATTTTGTGATTGTTTACTTCTTTGCTTAGTTATACTCTTATGTCGTTAAATTTACGCCACTTTGTAATTTCTATCTTACTATTCCCTACCCAAAGGATGTTTGGATCAGCTCGCTTATAGCGATAAGACCTAAATAGTATAACTATAATAGACTTAGTCTAGTACTTGGTGAGCAAAAGTATCTTTGTATCTATCTACCAATATAAAACCTTTAACTGAGTAAATCGTGTAGGTATCTATCTATCATTATAAAACCTATAACTGAATAATTCATGTAGGTATCTATCTATCTACCAATATAAAACCTATAACTTAGTAAATCAAGTAAGAGACTTTAATGACTATTATGAACTTTACGATGACTAATCCCACACAACCAAATCAATATTAATTATTATCTTTAGGTTAGATATTACAGCCTTTTTTTAAAATCTTTAAACTAAATTCTAGATGTATTTTGTTAAGGTCAAAATTAAAACTGGTACTCAATCAAACGCGATTATTAGGTAATCCTTAGACCGCCGGGAAATGAGACACAAAACAAATTCTATTGTTATGGTCGTACATAACCGTCACTGGCGTTCAAAGTGTTAAACCGGTAAAAGTTTAAGACACACGTGTGTAGCTGATCAGTGGAGTATTAAATAAAAGGTTACTAATCTAACCTGACATTTCTTTGGTTGATAGAAACTGCAACGACGCCATCCGCCAAAGAACTTTTTTTTTTAGAGGGTAATGCATTAGGCACCGTCGTGCCACCTCTGGGGGGAGGTGACATGGTGTGTGGGACTCACACCTCCCGAAATGGGACGGTATACCCACTAAACCCCCCTGTGTCGCCAGTGGACAGCAAGTTGCAGGGACACGGGCAACGCCGAAGCATACCGCCGCATCATCCTCCAAAGAACTAAGGTAACCGACATTGCGCGCCGAATTCGCACATTGAAGTGGGAATGGGCAGGTCATGTCTCCCGGAGCTCCGATGGACGATGGAGTAGGAGGATGTTTGGAATGGACACGTTGTTTTGGCAAGCGAAGTGTAGGACGTCCTCCGACACGGTTGGACAATGACTTGGGAAAGATGAGCGGTCGAGAGTGGATGTGGATTGTATCGGGTTGGTTGACGTTTTTTGGGGGAGGCCTATGTTCAGCAGTGAACGACAATGGTCCGATTGATTGATTGAATCTAACCTGGAGCGTTCACAGCAATATTGTATGTACTCGTCCGGCCTTCGGCACCGGAGTTTGGAATGAAGGTCAGTTCCCAGATCCCCTCGTCACTATCGTCGGTTATTTTCACTTCCACGGCACAACCTGTCAGCATATTATACTCCCGCAGGGTATACTTCGCCGGGTCCCCCTTGTTTTCCGGCAAAAACTGAATAACCTCTCCTTTGGGGGTACGAAGTTGGCAGATAAAGTCGTTTATTGAGAGCAGATTAGTTGTAACGCTGGTCGGGAGTGTTTCTCCAATATCGAAGTTAATTGGAGGCGAATCTGTGGCTTCTGTGCCTGTAATAAACAAAGAAATATAGTTAAGCTTTTGTTTATTACATTGACTCGCCTAAACTTCCTAGCTTAGGTACCCAGGTAAACGCCGCTGCCCGTTTCCTGATATTACCTTTTCTTCGACGACACCTACAGAAAAATGGGCTGTTACGGCTGGAGCTGGCGTCTAGGGGTGTGGTATCAAAGCAAAGAACGGGAAACCACAAAAACACTTTAATAGTCCAGCCGTAGCGGACTGTATAACTCAAACACTTACAAAACAATAAACAAAAACCATAGCAACTAAAATTCTCTTAAAAACACTTCTAAATATAAAACTATGTACAAAACTGGTAAAAAGGTAAAATCATATAAAAAGGTCGTTCTGTCCGCAACATGGGCCGGTCCTATTCTTGATCAGCAGTACCGCTAAATGCATCCATAGCATTTAGAATTCTAGGTAACACGATAGGTTTTTGAGTTAAGAAAATTTAAATACTGTGTAGACTACTAAGTAATCAATTACATTAAATAATGAGATAAAAATGTTCTTAATTCATTCCTTAACTCTATTATTACTAGTGCTAGGGAAGACCTCATTATAGGCAAACATTCCGCAATGTTCTGCATATTTAACCGTAGTCTGTTCGATTCCTAAATTCTTGTTAACAAAGGGTTCTGTAAAAATGTTTGGAATCAGTAATTAAGAGCTTCACTACTTACGATACGTTATCTTGTTTATTGTAAAGACAGGTTTATTTAACCATGAAAGTTGCGTGCTCAATCTACACCTAAACTGAATAACCTGGTTCTAAGTCATGTTTGTTGTATAAAAGATATAGGTACCTAGGTAGTATATTGGAAAGTACACAGACTGGATTCAACCATACGAATATGCACCGGTGTATGGTGATTTATTGATTTTAATTATAATTTCCACAAAAACATTAGCCTTAAGTACTTATTTGCATTTTGTACTGTATACACATAAATTACCATAGATTTCCACAATTAATAAAACGTTTAAACTGTCATTCACTTAAGTAATTTCAGTAATCGGCTACCTCAATAACTTGGTCCTTTTCAAACTAGGTGTTTCCCTTATACTATAATTATGTACCAGAGAATAATCATATACTGGGACTCGGAGTATAAGGGCTGAGAACTCAACTAATTCAACGAACAACGAGAACCTTAGATAAGTAGATGGATATTCTTTCTTTGCACACCAAACAGATGACTTAACACTAGGTGGAATGACAACTCGACGTACATATAAGGTTATCGCTTTCAGCGATCTGTTCCAGACAACCTTTGGGAAGCGGATAGTTAAAAGAAGGGGTATAAAAGAAAGTAATGTGTCAATTGACAAATTGAACCTAATAAAGCGATAGATAATTAAAGTTTACTAGGTCATCAATAGTAATCAGTATTATTTTTTAGCCCGACCCGCGATTCGTAACTAATCAGCACCGGTGTTAGTGTTAACATTATAACACGGATTTATGCGTGCTCGAACCTAGAGATGCAAAGAGCCTATGACAGTCCACAGCTTGACATAGGCCTCTCCAGTTGTTCGCCACTTTTGGGATTTACTCACAATCGCCACTTAGCCGGGTTAGCGATCGCAAAGCGTAGCTGGAAGCTTCCCGCTCCAGAGACACTGCTGCCCGTCATCGGCCTGTGGTATTTAGCTACGCCTTCAATAGTGATGGTTATTCCGCCACCAATCTTTTGTCAGAGCCTCGTTTGTAATTCAGCAGGATGCACCACGGGCAGGTGAGGTAGGCTCGGACCGGAAATATTATGATAGCTCGCTCCCTTACATCCCCTAGAGGTGTACAGGACTAGGTATCTAGAACAGCTAGACCCACTCCTGGAGATCTGCAGCAGATTGAAGGGTCTGCCGAGTTTCTGGAGGATTTGGGCTGGCAAGAGACAATTCATAACATAAGGTTTAAAACCATCCCACACACGCAAAATAGGCGTAAAATTTCACGGTTGTTTTTTCCAATTTTAAATAAGTAAATGGGTAGGGTTTGACCCCAATTGGCTTGATGTTAAGGGATGTTAGAGCCTACGATGAAGCGCGCTTACTTAACAAAACCGATTCACTCTCGCTTTGAAAATCTGAATTACATCCATCGGGGAACACGGACTCCGGTATAGAGCTCCATACTCTTACTGATCGCACTATGAATGTAATAGAGACAAAAGCGCTTTTCTCAAAACGGCCGGGTCTAACTAACTAACATGATATGCAACACTATTTACCTGAGCAAGCGCTCAGCACTGCGCACGCGACGATCCACAGTGAGTAGGACCGCATTTTGCCGCCCACCGTTTGCTACTGAACACTACGACAGCTCAGCCACACACTACTCGAGCTGAGATCCCATTTGCATTTTTATAATGCATAGTGATTAGTAAGAATTCGTTTCGGCCTTTTGGGCTCATGTCTGTTATCAATAACAAGATATGGCGTAGGTATTTATCCTTGTTGTGTCTTAAAAAAATAGAAATTGTCGTCCCATTTTTACTCTTGGATTGTCTAGTTAAAGTCAACTAAAGGGATGTAGGGGAGCGATCTATCATCTTCTTGCTCTAAGCCTCATCTGCTCGTGGTGCATCCTGCTGAATCGCAACCGACTGGTGGCGGTATAACCATTACGATTGAAGGCGTAGCTAAATACCACAGGTCAATGATGGGCAGGGGCATCTTCAGAGCGAGAAGCTACGCTCTGCGATCGCCAACCCGCCTGCCCAGTATGGGTAAAGCCTCCAGGTCTTGGCGAAAAGCGTATAACTAGAGAGGCCTATGTTCAGCAATGGACTGTCAGCGAGCGTGCTCAGACGTTGGTACAGTTTACCCGCTTCTCGCTTAGCTATTGTACCTGTAGGTTCTTATACATCGTCATCGGCCTGCAAACGTTCCCTTGGAGACAGGCCTCCCTCAATTACAATTGTCATTTGGCGGATTTCAGGATTTGCTTGACAGGCGGGTTGCTACTTATACATACTAAAAAAAGATCAACGAAAAAAACACGATAATCAGTAACTTTGTAACGATGCGTAGTCTCAACTACGCTAATAATTTTCCTGTATGCCAAAGCATTGCAACAAACACATTCCACAAAAACACATAAGAAATTATGTAGCGTCGTAAGCACTGTTTTAGACTGTAATGAATGAATAAGAAATGACTAGTTAATTTGTTCATTGTAAACCTGTATGTTTGTGAGACTTTTCATACCCGTTTTTAGGGTTCCGTAGCCAAAAAGGCAAAAACGGGACCCTTATAGATTCTTCATGTCTGTCTGTCTGTCTGTCTGTCCGTCCGTATGTCACAGCCAGTTTATTCCGAAACTATAAGAGCTACATTATTAAAATTTGGTACGTAGATGTATTCTGTTAACGGCATTAAGATTTGTCTATAGTACGCAAAACTTCAGAAACTATTTAAATGAGTATACACTATGAATAATAAATTAAATGTGCAATTCTGGATTTTACCAATCTTTCGTTCATTGTAGAGTCTGGTACAAAGTCTAGTAGTAATGAAATTATTATTTTACAAATAAACACATGTATTGAAATCAAAATAAATGGCCAAAATGGGGCGAAAGTGTTGTACATCACTATTAGAGACAGATATTTAAATATAAGCGTCCGATTTACTTCTTTATCTAATCTAGCCCGTAATTGTAATCTTCTTGTTTTGTAGATTCATCGTCTCGCTGCCTGGCAATAGTTGATAGTACGCATCACAACTGTCTCGATGGAAAACTTTGTAAAAATCAAAATAATATTATATACGTAGGTACTTTGTGAATTAACTCAAATCACAAGTCAGAATTAGAAGTATCCTCTAACTTTGAGCGATTAGTAAACGAAGGGATAAATTTAAATAATTCAAATGCGGGGATTCCAACAAAAAACAATTAAACCCACGTATTACCGAACGTGAGTACCAAATAAATTCATTCTATTCTATTCTATTAAAACTTAATTAACTTTTAATAAACAAGTACAATAAAAAGGTGTTATTTTGTGATCTGAAGTCTGGTGAAGTGATGGAATATATTTTTATCCACCTGCCGCAGAAAGCAGGTAGGTATCTGAAAGGTGACTTCAGGACTGTTGAATAAATATATTTCTATTTAGTTCATTTAAGCTGAAGACAAATAATTTATTTCAACAATGGTATTTACAGATGGGTTACATATTATAAATAAAAAATAAATAAATAAAACCTAAACTAAACTAATATGTACAAACACTAAAAATCTTCAAAAACGGGTCCCTGTGGCAGAGACCCCAGGACGCTGGCTGCGTTACCTCGCTGAATAGCAAGCGAGATGCGCTGAGCGAGGTACGAGCCAGCTCTGGGGTCGCCCGAAGCCTGGACCAGTCTAGACGAAATCTCTTTTACAAGAGATTTGGCCTCCGGACCCCACGGACCCAATGTCTCAACTGCAAACGCCGCAAATTCATTGTCTCTCAGGAGAGATGAATATTTGCGGCGCTTGAGCAGTTGAGCCTGTTCGGCAGCCGAGCCGGCCCTCACCGCAGTGCCCTGGATGTGTGACGCAGCCAAAGTGTCCACACATGTCGCATCCCAAATAAGGATGCGACCGAGTTTCCAGGGCACTAGCGTGGCGGCATCAGGTCTCTTGCCATCGTCCCTAAAAAGGCCACGAGGTTCTAACGTGGCCGGAATAGAGGCAGTGGCAAGAGAACGGCGCAAGATGTCGTTGAGGGCGCTGTGGCGATAGCCACGACCCGAACTCTGGGGACAGGAGAGCCCGTGGCGTCCGAACTGGTCCACGCTTCGGCCACAGTGACAAGTGTGGGCTAGGCAAATTTTTGAGCCCAGACGGAGGGAGCAAGCTACGCGGAGGGTATTGGCATCAAGCAGTGTGCCGATGTTGCGAGAAGGCAGGGCTTGAAGCCAATACCCTGACTCCCTTTCGAATGCCGCGAGGAGCCGGGCGCGTTCCGTCATTTAAGTATTTTTATTTATTTCTTTTAAAATATTTTAGAAGCCAATTTTTTTCAAACATCTATTATGAAATCGTTGTGCTGTCTCACAATGTCTAAATGTTTTTAGGCTGTCCCACATTTTAACTCACAAATACAAATACAGTGTATGGAGTAGAAACTATCTACCATCTTCCGGTAATTTGATTATCAAAGGATGTGATAATGTAGTTATTCAATAAGAAAGCCCATTCAGAGTAACATTGTTATAAAGTAACTATATAAATAAGTATCAACTTATGCATTAATTAACACATTTAATAAATTTTATTATACTCGTAGCACTTACCTTTTTAATATGTCTTGTCAGCATATCTATGTAGGTAATGTATGAATACATGTATGGTTACGTAGTTACGTAGTCGTTTGAAGCACTTGGTATACTCATAGACCAAATGCCTGGGTAGATTATTACAACCAGTATCCTCTTTCCTTGGGTAGATTTCTTGTACGTGGTTGATACGTGGAGGCAGGAGCTCATGCATTGGCGAACATGGCGTCCAGGTTTTGGTTATCAGATCGTTTCTGACATTTCCGGTAGCTAATGTTGGTAGTTGTTGCTAATAGCAGTAGGAGGTAGGATTTTAACGTAGGTATCTAAGGTTCAACTTGATCTATATGTAGGTATGCTATGTTTAACTCAAGCCCTATTAAATAAATTATTTCTAGCGCCTACTTTGTTTTTAGTAGCAAACAAGAAGTTATGTCGGTCGTCGCCTATACCTACATTATAATATTTTTATTATAGCACATGAGTTCAAATATTATAGGTATATTAATCTAATCCCAATGTCTAAGGATATTATTTATTATATAGTTGTCTGGGTGTTTGTATTTTATTTTCTGATTTCCATGTGCCGAGTCCCGACGGGCATTTTAATTTAAGAAGGGACGCTTCTGTGCTCCTTGCAGACTGTGGGACTCATTCCTAACGGGAGTATACGACCTGACCTCAAGAGATCTGTGGGTCATGATCCGTACCTACTGATGCCCTGGTATATCATTTTTTATGTCAATTCCTGATATAAAAAAGGATCCGATCGGTTGTCTGATCTAAAATCTGTCAAGTCTACACTCTTAACTCTAGCAGGGGCAGTGAACGATCCGTATTAGGTACATTGAAACTGTGTTTAGCAGGGGTGTAGCTACCGCCGTAACTGCCGTATCAAGTATACGGGCCCCCAAGCCATGAAAACCCCCAAATTGCATAAGCAAAAACTACTTAGGTAATAAAAACTTTTCAAATTTTGTGACAAATAAATAAATAACCCAAGACATGCCACGCTGGGCCACACAGCGCCATCTAGCCCCAAACTAAGCCGAAGCTTGTACTATGGGTACTAAACAACTAATAAACTTACATAGATACTTTTTTTTGGAAATAAATACATATTATACACATTAAACACCCAGACCAATACAAACGGACATGTTTATGAACACAAATGTTTATACTGTGCGGGAATCGAACCCACGACCCTTGGCTCAGAGGGCAGAGGTCACTACCAAATGAGCCATCGAGCCAGTCAATCTCATCTCATCCAGCCAAAAATCTTTCCTAAGGGCCCCTAAACAATGTTTTATATGGGGCCCCGCTAAGGCACGCTACGCTTCTGGTGTTTAGACACAAAAAAATGCGCGAGACAATAAACCAGCCAACCCTTGACCTCAGACGAGGCCATCCATCTTATACATTCGAAGTGTATGACATTGACAGACACAATTTGACGCAGATAAGCATGACATGACATAACAAGTAAGAGCATTGCACTACAATCGTTTTGTTGATTGATTAACTTGCAGTAGTAATATTTTTAGAAACCAGAAGTGAAGTGAGGATAGAAAAACCAGAAGTGAATATCGATGAAATTACGCAAATACCTACTCAACAACGAAAATAAAGATCATTTTTTTTTATGCGAGAGGCGGCAGACGAGCAAGTGTGATGCCTGATGGTAAGCAGTCGACACCGCCCGTGGACACCCGCAGCTCTAACCGAGTTCAGGGTCGCTGCCGGCCTTTTAAATATGAATTCGCTGGTTTCTTGAAGGTTCCCAAGTCGTAGCTGTTCGAAAAGACTGCCGCAGTAAGTTGGTTCCACAAAACCGAGGCGCGAGGCAAGAAGTTCCTCATAATACGTACAGTCGAGGATCGCCAGCCATCGAGATGATGTGGATGGAATTTCAGTCGGTTACGTGTGGTGCGGTGAAGAAACTCCGCTGCAGGCAGTAAACCAAACAGTTCTTCAGAACATTCCCCATGATAGATGCGGTAGAGAACGCACATGGATGCAACGTCCCTTCGCAATGCCAGTTCATCCGTCCAGGACAACCACAAACCACCCAGGAGTCGTAGATTTCGTATTCCTTGGTCGCCGATCCGATATGCCGATCTTTTCGAAGGCTCGAACAATGTTAGTCTTCCACCCGCCATACTCACTCCAACCAAAATCGACCCATAGACTAAACAGCAAGTCTATCGCCGAAATAGAAACCATGGTGACAAGGAATTGGTAGCAAATATTCAAGGGTAATTGAGTATTCTTTTTGGATCTATATCGATGCATCACCCAATAATAAAGACATTGGTGAACCATAGCCATATTATAACCATAACCATATTGGCGTAGGTACTTTTGCACCATATTAATATATGGTCGATTCAGGGGCCCTACTACAGTAAACGAAAACGATCGTTCGTTGAACGGATCGCGTATTTTTGCCCTATAAATTCCTCTCATTTGTCCCTCCCGTGTTCGAATATACGAACTAAAATTCGTCAACGTCGATTTTCAACAATTTAATTGATATATTTTTACACGGGAGGGACAAATGAGAGGGATTTATGGGGCAAAATTACGCGATCCGTTCAACGATCGATCGTTTTCGTTTTTTGTAGTAGGACCCCTGGTGTCAGGGGCCCTGGGCCCTGGAACCTTCCAAACAGTGACATCATAAACTACAGTAGAGCGAACTAAGTTTGTTGGTTATATAAAATGTTGTGTTTATGATATTGGTTGCGTTTATACATAGAGTAGCTTAAAGGATGATATATATTTTTGAATGAATGCCACACTTGTGAAATTGACTATCCCAAACAACTTTGAAGGTTATTGTTGCATTTCTCAAATGAGCTTACTTATAATCACTCTTGGTAACCATAAAATAATAAAATATCAGACAATATCACATACATTAAGAGCACATATATTACCTACATAAGCACTTATTTTATGGGTATAACGAAGGTACCACAAATACGAGTATACCTATACTTAAATACAAATATATAAACACCCAGACACGGAACAAACACAAAAGTTCGTCACATAAATGATTGTCCTACGACCCTTAGTTAAAATAGCATGCAAAATCAAACAGAGTAAACTAACCTATTATCTGTTCAAATCTACAATCTCGACCTATCAATCGAGTGAAAGTTAAGGTCATAAACTGCAAACAGATAAAAGCCTTCCACAGGTGTTCAATGATGAAGCCTGTACCTGTTTCCAAACCTGTAACACAATTCCTCATTAACGTAGACCTCCCGCGGACCTCCCTGGAGGAATACAGTGACCACACTAGCCGGAGTAACGGGACTTTACCCATATTTGCTGTAGCTTCCGTCTACTGTATTCGAGTAACGTTCGCCACTTTGGGCAGACACCTGGAGGCTTTACCCATAATCGCCGCGCTGGGCAGGCGGGTTGGCGATCGCAGGGCGTAGCTTCTCGCTCCGATGACGCTGCTGCCCGTCATCGGTCTGTGGTATTTAGCTACGCCTTCAATTGTGATGATTATACCGCCACCAGTCGGATGCCAGCGTCTTGTTTGTTATTCGGCAGGATGCACCACGGGCAGGTGAGGTTGGTTTGGAGCGAAAAGATGATGGGTCGCTCCCTTATATCCCTGAAGGTCCTCTAAGTTCCATAAGCTGTGGACAGTGCACCAATGATCCGGACGAGTGCACACGAGTTTGTTTCGCACATGCGTGCTCGCGGTGCGCTCATGTAGAAAAATATTTCGCCCGGAGGCGTAACATGTGTTCAATACATCGATAGTGGCCTGCTTTACTGGTCTGGTAGATTCTTCAACCACTTCTTTTGCGAGTTCTCTGAATGGTCACACAACACATCAAGTTACAAAAGCCAAATCTGTCAAAAGGAAGACTGTCGCCTGACTCTTCTGCCCTGATAGGGCTCTCGGCTTCAATTTGCACCCGTGTCTCAGAAAACTAGTCTTAGGCCACATTTAAAGAGACGCGTACTAGCTAGTATAAAAGCAAACACAATGGTGAACTATGGAAGTTCCTCTCCCAAGGTTATGTCCAGCAGTGGACTGATGTGGGCTGATGATGATGATGGAAGTTCCAGGAGAGAAACGTTTGCATCGTATGAAAATCTTAGGTTCGTTTCCAGGATTGGGCATAAAGCTTATAGGGTTTTTCTGTCTCATCGTAGCAGCCTAGAGCCTCAAGACGTCGTCAGTCAAATATAGCAAACCATGATAGACCAATGGTCATGAGATCAGGATCATGATCCTGATCCTGATCTCCATTTAAGAATGATCTGTATTGTCATCATTTTATGAGAGTACCTAAAGGATCAGAGAGTTTACCAAGTTTGAATTGAAGGCACATCTGTGCTCTATAATATTTCCTGATAACTGTCCTGTGAAATTGGCAATATTGAATGAAGTTCAGTCGGCAGATTGTTATTTTTAATCCTTGTAGGCAATTCTTCTTCCAAAAATACATAACATGAGCAATCAGTTCATCAAAACGCATACACTTAACCTCGCCAGGCTTAACTAAAGCCGTAATAGTTCTTATCAATAATACCACATCATTTAAAACTGAGATCCATTACATCAAACTGATTTTACGGCATTAAAGATAAGACGTGGCACCGCAAACAACCAGTTAACTATACTAGCCGCAATTGAATGTCCTTTCGCCTTTTCTCCCGGCTCAAAAGAAATGCGTAAACGGCCGTGGCATACACAACATGCATGTGGAGCGAAACTGAACTGTGGAATTAGCGGGCAGCGTAAAATAAACCGTGTGCGGTTAACGCTAGAGATGTGGTTGGTTCAACGAATGGGGGAGACAAGACCTTTCGGCTGCTAGAGATCAACCGGCGCAGCAGTCTCGAACTCAAACGTACTTCACACCGACCGCCAGTAACCCATAGAACTCCGCGGCAGGAGTACGCGTTCTTTTCCTCCCGTCCGGAACATCATTAACCATCAAATCGTTAATTGTTAAGACAATCCGAGATACCGCCGTGTCACACGTTCAAATATTTGTGTTATCGCCAATCTGGTGTTCGACAAACAGTGCGTGAACGAATTTTTTCTCGAGGATTTCATTATTAAAATGTAAGTTATATTGATTTTTCGTCCGGTTTCTGGACTTATTTGTGATTGTAATAAACTCTGTGTCGAGCTAATTGGGTTTCCTTTTTCATTGGGCCCAACTGTCTGGCGTTGTTTGGAATATTTTGTCAATTAACGTTTATAGTTGTGGGAAAGCATGTTGCGGTCGCGATTCCGTTACTTATGTGTTCTTTTGAACTCGTCTGACTACTATAAGTCAGCCATCTCTTCATATGCGGCACAATATTCAAGCGAGAGAGCATCTAATTTCTATTTTTCATGAATATATGCATTGGGATCAGTGAGATTACTCTGAATGTGTATCCTATATCGTTTCTTGTTTTTCTTAACTGTTGCTAATATCCATACACTGAATATGTTTACATTATATGGATCATCGGCGCTGGCTACTGTGACTAATCTGCGGTTAATAGTATCGGTTTTATACTTAACTTTGTTATATCGATTCATATCAGTTTCAGTATACATATTTGTATTTACTTATTTGACTTATTTGTACTTGTTTTATACATTCGTAGCAGATATTGCTTGAACTTCTCACCTCTTTGTGTCAACGTGTGCTATAAACTCATCATTCTTCGTATCGTTAATGGGATGTAACTAACTTAGTAGGTTGACTAGATCTATTTTGCAAACCTTAAAGGTTTTAGCAATATAGATTCTAGGAAAAATAATGTTGGTAAACTCAACGCGTAATGAAGTTGGCCAACTGAATCGTGTCCGAGCACTAATCACTTCGTTAAATATGTTACGTTTAAACTTTGGCACGAAGTTATAAATGTGCAATTAGAAGCTTTACAAAGTCCCTACAAACAAGTTGTTAAAATATTCAAAAGCATTCAACAGATTAATACAGTTGTCCTAACAGATTCTAACAAAGATATGGATTGAAATCAGGACACGATTTAAATAACAGCCAATTAGAGCTCAATCTAAGAATAAGAAAACTTTATTCTGTGGCAAGACTTTAGTTGATTTTGCACGACTATAGATCCGCGATAGCTATTATAGCAGGTGACGCGTATGCTTCAAAATTAAAAACGATACATTGAACTCTGGACAACGGTACACAAGCGATGCTTGAGTCTAACCAAATGGTGGACGGAAACGGTACAACATGCTAAGTAAGTCCAGACGGTTTGCCAAAATTGCCACAATGGGTAGGTACCTATGTGTACTGTCAATTGTCAAGTCAATTGATATATAAAATTTTTTAAGTAGCTGTCAGATATGATTACAAAACTTCATATTATATTGTAAGGCTTTACAAAGACGTGATCTAAGAAATTTACTAGCCAAGCCAATAGAATAAATTTTAATGAAATAAAAAATGAAAACCGTAGGTAGGTATATCATAAGGCAAACAAGGTGTCCCTAATCCTATATCATTATGTACCTCCTCTCTTACTAGAACGGTATTTCGGATTTTATTGCGTCTAGTGTCTACAATTCTACATCCCAATTGTGTAAATTATAATAGAAAACTTTTAGTAAGTACTTTCATTGGTAATATTTAATGCACGCAAAGCTGTAAAACAGCGGTTTTATGTATTTGACAGTAAGACTTTTATGCGTTTTATAAGTAGGTACCTACACAGGTGTTAAAAAAGTGTTCAACAGCTCAACAGTCATAAAAATATACTGGAAAAAGAAAACTATTGATTATTATTTTTTCTAAATACCAATAAAATATTGGAATGTGTATAAGATTGCAGAAAAAATTATGAAGAGTTTATGTTCAAAATCCTACTCAACTGTCCGGATTCAAACTTGTACAGTTTTCCTACCGTGGTTATTTTCCTGTAAACGACAAGGTAGTTTATCATTTATAAATATAGCTTATACCTAAATGGTAGCAATACAAAGTTCACTACTTTAGATAGGTATAGCTACCTACTTATACATATAGCAGTATAAGATACTATTTTATCAAGTCTAAAAAAGTTTGCTTTTATGCTTTTTGCTCATATAAACTATGTGCCCAAACTAGTCCATTACGAAATTCACGACTAATGTTTTTATCAAGTTCGTTGTCCGAAGATGTATCTAGGTATATTTACCTACGAGTGACTCATGCCACAATTGGATCCCACTGACAGTCTACAATAAATAATACACTGATAGCAGCTATGATGTTTAGTTCAATAAACCAATTAATTAAATTGTTCACTTCAAGTTACAATACAACTAAATGAGAGACGTAAAATATAGGGCGTGTCCTTAATATTACTATGTGTTTAATTTTTAACAAGTAATCAGATAACATCACCTTTATTTACCCGATCCCGAATTAGTAGGTACCTATTATTAAAACGGGAGAAATTTTTATCTGTAGGTATGTTTGATATACGCGCATCACGCTAAAACTACTGCATAGAATTGAATGCGGTTTTCGCCAATATATTGCTAGAGAAATTTAGGCACCATTTTATGGAAGTCCATTATTTTTTAAACCCGACTGTTCGGTAAACATCATTATTTGCACATTAATGTTAACTTTTGTTCCGTAAAACACCGCTAGATGGCGCTGTGCGTAGTTACATCGCGGCGTCATTACGTTTCCGTAGATCCTTAAGTAAAACTGTTAATGTTTGTTAATTTGACTATCCGTACACAATAAAACGTGTTATATGCAAGGTTGGCTTTTTTTGATTACGCAAACCAACCTAGCATTCCCTCGACTTTTTGGACCTGGGCTACCTAGCTCGAACCTAGGGTTTGTTCATGGTCCTTCGAGGCCGGTAAGGTTTTGCCAGACCGAAACCGGAAGTCGTCTTAGCGGTGACGCAGTTTTTGGAGCATTAGGAGACGAGCCTGAAGGTGGTGGTATACCGACTAGCTGGTGGAGGAGTAGCATCTTGAGGGAGGAGTTTGGAGCTGTTGGTGCAGGAGTCCGAGTTTGGTGGAGGATCCGGCTTTGGACTTCGGGACGGTACTGACGAGGTGCCGTCAGGAGGCAGGTGACCACGCGCCGAGTGACGTCACGAGTGAGTGAGCGGGACAAAAACTGTGAGTGTTTGCATTTTTACGTCATAATCAAGTCAAGCGAGATTGAACTTTATTTCATCGTGGTAGTGAACTTTGAGAATTTGGTGGTTAGAAAGTTTTTAGTGAAAATATTAAGCGATTTTAAACCTTATTTGTGAGTGGGATTTGTCTTTGAAGAAGAAATCAAGAATTTGGGACTTAGAAAATTTTCGTGTTTGTTTACATTGACTTAGTGTAATTTTAAGAATTTGTTAAGAACTTAGAATAATTTGTTAGTTGTTTTTATGAACTTAGCCTAATTTTTAAGAAATTTGGTTACGACGGGGAACCTATGCCCGATTTTGGATTGATTTTAAAGGTGTAAAATACTTAGAAAATTTTAGCAATTATTTTGGTGATTATTTTAACTTAGAAAATTTTACACTCGTTTTATCTTAACTTATAGAATATTTTTACAGTTTACAGAATTATTTACATTTTTAACTTTTTTTTTAAATTTTTATATCTTTTGAAAATGGATTCCGAAATTAGTTTGCAGATAGATAATTATGAGAAAATTTTTAAAGCTAGATCAAATTATAAGAAATCACCAAAGGAACGAATTACTTTAGCCTATTGTGAGACAAGACTAGAGTCTTTGGAGGTTTTATGGTCAGAGTTTTCCAAAACACATAGGACGCTTATTAAAAATTATGGGGCGGGGTTAAAAGGGCATGAATATACACAAAAAGATATTTATGATTTAACAGAGGAAATTTATACCGATTATAAGACACAACTTAAGTCTGAAATAAGTTCGTTATCAAATGTAAATTCTAGTGTAGCGAGAAAGGAATCTCAGGGACCTAGATATGAACCATTTAAATTGCCAAAAATAGTGATTCCTAATTTTTCAGGAAAATATACTGAATGGATCACCTTCCGTGATTTATTTACTTCCTTAATTCACAATAACTCAAACTTAGATAATGTTCAAAAGATGCACTATCTGAAGAGCTCTTTAGCAGGTGAGGCTGAGCAGTTGCTGAGACAAATTCCAATATCGGAAGCTAATTATGATAGATGTTGGACTCAATTAAAAACTAGATACGATAATAAGCGTTATTTGTCTCACTTTATTTTAAAACGTTTGCTTAGCCAGAAAAATATTGTTATGGAGTCTGCTATTGCTCTGAAGGAACTCATTGACAGAACGAACGATTGTTTAAGTGGATTAACTAATTTAGGTATTAATACGTGTAACTGGGACATAATTATTATACATATTTTGTGTTTGAAACTTGATGCTGAATCCCGAAAACAATGGGAGTTTAATATTACCAATAGTACGTCAACCGAGGAGTTGCCGACTTACGATAAATTTGTTGAATTTTTGACTAATAGGTACAGAGCGCTTGAGTTTTTGGACACCAAAACAGGGTCCAGTAGATATCAGCCAAATAACAATTTCAATCAGAATAATAATAATGTAGTAAAATTTAAGTCAATGCATATTACTACAAAGATGCAATGTGCATTTTGCTCAGATGCTCACAAATTAAGTGCTTGTAGAAAATTTTCAGGCGAGAATGTTGACCACCGTCGTAATTTTGTTCAGTCTAGTAACTTATGTTATAACTGTCTTGGGGCTAATCATAGTGCTAAGGCTTGTCAGTCTAGTACTAAGTGCAAGTTGTGCCATCGTAGACACCATACACTCTTGCATCCGAGAGCTGCAGAGAGTGCGCAGTCTAATGTTGCTCAGGTTGAGTCGCAGGGAAAGGATAGTCCAGCGAGAGAAATGGGGCCTAAGGAGGCAGGTAGTTCGAATAGCTCATCGGCTATTGTTGCATGCAATTTTTCGACAGGAAATGTGAATCAGGTATTGTTGGCCACCGCGCTAATCAATACCGAGTCGAGAAATGGGAGTAATCATATTTTGAGGGCTTTGCTAGATCAGGGCTCTCAAGGGAACTTTGTAACCGAATCGGTAGTAAGCGATTTAAAATTGCAGAAAACCCCCATACATGGTACGATTATTGGTGTGGGTGGGGACAAAGGATTGATCTCAAAAGCTGTAGTGCACTTAAAGATCAAATCGCGATTGGATCCGAGCTGGAGTGTGATTGTGAAGGCTTACGTTCTGAAATCAATTACTTCATTCCTTCCTAGTAGGAATGTAGATCAATTTGATTTTACAGAATTTGGTGGGATAGAACTCGCTGACCCAGAATACAACCGACCTAATAAAATAGATTTATTATTAGGGGCGGAAGTGTTCAGTCAGATAATCCAAGAGGGTATCAGAAAGGGTTCCAGGGGATCACTCCTAGCTCAATCCACCACTTTGGGTTGGATTTTATCAGGCACGGTGAATCCATCGGCTTGTCAAGGTGGAGGGGTTATGGCATTGCATTGTCAGATGCAAGAAGGCAATGAACTTCTAAAGAAATTTTGGGAAATAGAGTCAGGAGTAGGGTTGACAAAGTGTCAAATGTACACAAAGGAAGAAAACAGATGTGAGGAAATCTTTAGAAAAACTACTACCAGGGATGAAAATGGGAGATATGTGGTTAGATTACCATTCAAGACAGAAGATCCTGAATGCAAAAGGGGAGAAACAAGAAGTATTGCGATTAATAGGTTGAAGGGATTAGAAAAGAGATTTGAAAGGGATTCTAAATTTAAAGAAAGTTACAGATCAGTGATACATGAATATTTGGATAATGAGCACATGGTAGAAGTTCAGAAACCGGATGAAAATAGGGGTGAAGCAGTTTACCTACCTCATCACGCGGTCATCAGGAATGACAAGGAAACTACTAAACTGAGAGTAGTATTTAATGCCTCCCAAGCAGGGAAAAATGGGGTATCCCTCAACGACGATCTGATGGTGGGGCCTACGATTCAATCGGACTTGAGACATTTGGTAATGCAGTGGCGATTGTCTAGAATTTGTCTGACGGCCGACATTGTAAAGATGTATCTACAGATCTTCGTTCACGAGGATGATACGAACTTTCAACGGTTGGTGTGGAGAGACAATCCTAATGAGGAGGTAAAGGATTATAAACTGCTTAGGGTAACTTTCGGAAACGCTTCAGCACCATTCTTAGCAGTTCGAACGCTACAGCAGGTGGCGACCGATGAGGGTTATAACTATCCGCTGGCTGCTGAAAAGGTTATTAAGAATTTCTATATGGATGACATGATGTGCGGCTGCGAATCTGTAACTGAAGGAATAGAATTATATACACAAATGAAACATTTATTAAACAAAGGGGGATTTAATCTACAAAAATGGGCTAGTAATAATGAGGAATTAATGGAAATTATAAAAAATAAAGAAAACGAAAAAGAAGAGTTTAAAGATGGAATAAATATTAAAATGGATGAGGTAATTAAAATTCTTGGACTTACCTGGGATCGTCACAGTGATCATTTCCGGTACAAGGTCGATCTTCCAGCTCTGCTGCCACCTATAACTAAAAGGAAAATCATCGCAGATATATCACGCCTATTCGACCCCTTAGGGTGGGTTACGCCATGTATCATTGTAGCGAAGGTCTTGATACAGAAGTTGTGGATAGCTGGTATTGGTTGGGACGATATAGCTCCTGAAGAAATATTACGGGAGTGGTGTACTTACCGAGAGGATCTAAAGGGTATGACAGAAGTAAAAATTCCAAGGTGGCTTGGAACGAAGACAAGTGACGTCCAGCGGGAGCTCCACGGATTTTGCGATGCCTCGAAGGTTGCGTATGCTGCTGTGGTATACCTCCGAATAATTGATGCGGAAGGGAATGTCCACGTGACGTTGATTGCTGCCAAGTCTAGGGTAGCTCCAATAAAACAAGTGTCTATCCCCAGATTGGAGCTATGCGGGGCGGTGGAACTCACTAGGCTGATGATAGACATAGCAAAAGTATTAAAAATTGATAATACTAACCTGCACGCATGGACTGACTCTACTATTGTACTGGCTTGGTTAAACAGCTTACCGTGCAGATGGAAGGTTTTCGTAGCTAACCGGGTTGCAGAAATACTTACCTCGATAGAACCGCATCAATGGGCACACGTGAGTACGCAGGAAAATCCAGCTGACTGTGCATCCAGGGGAGTTGCACCTTCTGAGCTGAAAAATAAATCATTGTGGTTTAATGGTCCTAAATTCTTACAATCTAAAAATATAAAATATGAAAAGCCTACAGAATTAATAACTACAATTGAAGCGGTAAAGGTGCACAACATAATAAAAGAAGAAGAAGACTATTTCGACAGATTCTCGAAGTTGAGTAGATTGTTGAGGGTAACAGCATATTGTCTAAGATGTTTACAATGGAAGAAACAGGAACCTGAAAGAAAAAAGAAACAATTAACATTAGAAGAAATAGAGAAAGCATTACAAGTTTGTATAAAAAGAGATCAAGAAAAATATTTTACAGAAGACATAGAGGCTATAAAGAAAAATGTAGCAATAAAAAATAATTCTTTAAAGTCACTTAATCCCATGTTAGACGACAATAACTTACTGCGAGTAGGCGGGAGACTGCAATACTCCCAAATGGCATCAAATCGTAAGCATCCGATTGTAATGGCGAGAAATTCAAAGCTCACGGCTTTGTTGATTGCAGATGCTCATCATCAAACAATGCATGGTGGTTCGCAATTGGTTTTGAGTTATCTGCAAAGTAAATACTTTATAATAGGCGCTAAGCAATTAGTGAAAGCCTACATCCGGAAGTGTGTTGAGTGCGTAAAAAGTAAAGGACGTACTTACCAACAATTAATGGGACAGCTTCCAGCAGTTCGGGTCACTCCAGCTCGTCCATTTCTTCGTAGCGGAGTAGATTTCGCAGGACCCATCCAAGTGCGCACTGCTAAGGGTCGTGGCCATAAATCCTATAAAGGTTACGTATGTTTGTTCGTATGCATGGCCACTAGGGCTGTACATGTGGAGGCAGTCACGGACCTTACCTCGCATGGCTTTCTTCAGGCCTTCAAAAGATTTGTTGCTCGTAGAGGTCGCTGCGAAGACATTTGGAGCGACAATGGTACCAATTTTGTTGGAGCCTCAGGTGAAATCAAAAAGCTGTTTTCAAGCGAGAAAAATAGCATTTTGCCTGAAATTGCTGAACAACTGGCTAACAACCATACAAAGTGGCATTTTATTCCGCCTCACGCTCCTAATTTTGGTGGGTTATGGGAAGCAGGCGTTAAATCTGTGAAGTATCACCTGAAACGAGTAATCGGCACATCTACTTTGACATATGAAGAGTTGTCAACAGTTTTAGCCCAAGTTGAAGCGTGCTTGAACTCGAGACCCTTGTCTAAGCTTGACGGTGATCTAGAAAGTGCAGTTCTAACTCCTGGTCATTTTCTCGTGGGAGAACCTCTGGTCACAGCGCCCGATCGTAGTTACGAGAGCTCGGGTGTTAGTTCGCTTAGGAGATGGCAATATACTCAACGTATGCTCCAGGAATTTTGGCGAAAGTGGTCGAAAGAATATTTGAACCAATTCTTTCACCGTTATAGATGGTCCACACAAACACCACAGCCAAAAGTCGGGGATATTGTGCTGGTAAAAGAGGACGGTCTGCCTCCGTGCCGGTGGTTATATGGAAGGGTGGTAGAGGAACACCCTGGTAAGGACGGAATTACGAGGGTGGTCACATTGAAATCAAAAAATTCTTTCATGAAACGCCCTACAAATAAATTATGCATTTTGCCAGTGACTGAGTAGATTGCATGTTTTGTTTTATATTTACTTAAGATTTTGTGTCCTATTTACACTGGTTCAAGGTTTACATTTTATCATGTTATTGAAGTTATTTTTTAACTTTACTTACTTTTAAGAGGATTACTGTACAAGGTTATTTTTATTGAAGTTATACACTGTTGTTAAGTTTTGGTATGTTTTACAGTTAGGGTTATGTTTACCAACCTACTAGGGAAATTTTACACTTGTTATGTTGCTTTGGAGTTTATATTTATACTGTTAAATTTTAAGTTGTAATGAAATAGCTTTTATTAAAATTGTGCATGTTAAGATAAATTTACTAGAGGAATACCTATTTTATTGGTTTGTTAATTACAAAGATTGTTAAACTTGTAAGCCCAATAATGTACTCGAAAATTAGCGATGTCCTTTGGAAAGGACAAAATAGCAATTTGTCCTTGGTGGGCAGTAAATGTTCGGTAAACATCATTATTTGCACATTAATGTTAACTTTTGTTCCGTAAAACACCGCTAGATGGCGCTGTGCGTAGTTACATCGCGGCGTCATTACGTTTCCGTAGATCCTTAAGTAAAACTGTTAATGTTTGTTAATTTGACTATCCGTACACAATAAAACGTGTTATATGCAAGGTTGGCTTTTTTTGATTACGCAAACCAACCTAGCATTCCCTCGACTTTTTGGACCTGGGCTACCTAGCTCGAACCTAGGGTTTGTTCACCGACATCCATGCGTGTGACGCCGCTGGCACAGCAAGGGTTCACAAAGAGATCACTTAGCTAGTATTTTAAGGTCTTATTAAGTCTGCCATTCCCAGTTACACAGTTACAGTTACAATAGTTGTATTTGTAATGCACAATACCGAATGTCCTTTTAAGGTAAAACTTACTACGTACTTTACGCTATAGAATTTAAAGCTGGAAGTGTTCAATATTGGCCCTTTACTCATACTATGTAGTTAGATAAAATTCGCCTCCTTATACATACGAGTATATGTTTACGATGCAGACAATCAGATACAATAGCGTATTATAAAATTACCACACGTACAAGATCCGTGGCCAACAATAGGAGACTCTGTGACGCGCATACAGTCGGCACCGACTATTGTCGAGATGAACAAACTTACACACATTGACGTCAAGAGTGTTAAGCAAAGAAACATACACCTTAAACTAAGTACAGAAGATCACAAATGGCTTGTTATCGAACTCAAAAGACACAGACTTGACATACCTCCCGGACTCAAAGTCAACACAGCTTGGTTACGAGCGCGCTCTGAGTCATAATTTAGTTAGGCCTTCGATAATCGATTAGCCGGTACATTATGTGTTTAGGCAGAGGGGCGAGAGGGGTCCACGCAATCTGGTGGGGCGGAATAACAAATGATTTCTTTCCTCTTCGAAGCACTTGGCTGTTATAAGTGCAAATTTATAATGTATTGGTTTAAATACGAGTTTTTATGTAAATGTCAGTAAGTTGCAGTTCTTCCCCCAAAATACTACTATGTTTATGAGTTTATGTTGTCACACGCACGACACGTCAGATGTAACGTTTCGCATACAAAAAAAATCTAAAAAAATTTCGATCCTACGAAATGTATGTCATGTACCTAGAATCCGCAATTTTACTCGTGTGCCATAAATAATAAATATAATATACTATAGCTATGTACAAAATTTCATCCGAACTTTTCTTGTAACACTCGTCTTTAAAGAGCACAGTTACATAAAATGTCATAAGTAAATTGTCTAATAGGAGATTCACGCCATATTACGCTTTTGACATTCTGTATAAGGCGGCGAGCATCCTAACCATTATGGTCATCATCTGAATGGCTGGCAGTCATTAATTTTGCCATTAGAACATAGGTCACAGCCGAGATCTTGGCGGCTTTCTAATGATCTCAACGCGGACAAGACAGACACTGCACGTGTTATAACATAACACTTCCGACCTAATAATGTCAGGGTTCAAAAAAGTTAACTTTTTTAACCGACTTCGAAAAAAGGGGGAGGTCTTATCGCTTTTTAGTTTTGGTCGTTTGTGTTTTTTTTGAAGTCGGTTTAATTTTTTTTTTAAATATTTTTTTATTATTAGGGACGGCAGACGACCAAGAATCTATCTGATATGAACGGTTACCGATGCACATAGACAATGCCAGCTAAGCCGCTGCCCTACCGTGAGGAAAGAAAGAAAGAAAAAATATTAGCCTACAAAATTATACACAGACTATATGTGTTAACTGTTAGCGAAGCACGAAAAGAAAAAAAAATAGTACAGATTATAAAAACATTCAAAAAATAGTGTCCGGAATAATGCAATGTGCTTATATCAAAACGTCACCAGTTATCTTGACACTAGATTGCAGATAATGATAAAATTTTCGGAGAACTCTTGAGTAATCTAATCGTTTAATAGTGCTGATTACTTGAGAAACTGCGCTGCTAGATAACTTAGGTAATGTCTTTTGTAAAAAGGCTGTCGATTTTCTTGTGACACTTGTTCTTCGCAGACACTGTGTTGTGCTTGTATGGAAAACAGTGTTGATGTGAAAGTTCTTTGATTATAAGGAAGGAAGAAGAATGGAGGCAAGAATAGAGAGAGAGGGAGAGATGGGCTAGAGGTATGGGCTGGCTGGCTATGAGATATGGCTGAGATATAAGATTTTGATAGCTGAGATATTTAGCTCCGCCTTCAATCGTGGTTATAACGCCACCATTTGGTGGCTCGGCAGAGCCTCGTTTGTTATTCAACAGGGTGCACCACGGGCAGGTGAGGGTGGCTTGGAGCGAAAGGAAACAAGTTTGTCCTACTATGCTATGTGCAGTCTCGATCCAACTCACGCATAAGTTCTTCAATCGATCATCGTTTATTATCCGAGTGTCGAATAGTCGAATCGAACGCATTATTCTATTGTCGAATAAGTACTCAATTCACGTCCGTTATAAGTAGACAAACGCAACACTTAATAAGGAAGTGGAGATGGCATGCGGCAGTGTGAACATCGGCTGGTGTTCAAGGAGGATACTTACATCCTGACGTTTTTAGAATATTTTGAACGGTTCAATTTGATATTTTTGTCAGTTCATACCAGCGAAGATGGAACGGAATGAACTGTGGTTTTATCACAATGCGTTAGACCGTTCGGATTCGGAAACGTAAATTAGACAGTACCTACTTTAGTACAATTAATATCAAATTTGAATCAATCTCAAATTTAATCTCAATTTGATAATTTAGAGACCACCATTTTAAATTTTTACAAGTGTATTTATTAATTAAAAATGTGCGTTAGTTATTAATTAAAAATGTAGAGTAGATACCAATACCTACACGCAAATTTTGCTGACATTTTAAATTTTTTTATTTTCTTCGTGTAGTTCTAGTATTTACGTTCTTCCACAAACATGCAAACTCGTTACTTATAGGCAGTTCCTATCTCACATAATCTTCAAAGGACGGGCAATAAAAAATTAGGAGCTTGTTTAAAATTGGATGAATAAATTTTAGTATCCTCCTAGATAACATATGAACTTCCATCAGACGTGTTCCATTTACGTCAAAACAGAGTTTAAACAAAGCATCCATTACGGTGGATCTGGAGTCCGAATACGTCTGATCAGGGCGCGAAGGGGGAGGGGGGCGGTTTCCATGGCGACGGGGCGGGTGGCCGAAGCTATTTCGGTCGCGATTCGCCTCCATCTCGCAACTCGTGCGCATTCCCGAAGTTTATTTCGACACGTTTGGTATCTGGGAGAAAGTTGACGATCCGAATTGTTCGTTTGTAGTTTTGTATTAAGTGGCCCACAAGGCTTGGTGGATTCGAAAGGCGCTCCATTGACTGGGGTTCATTTGGCACTGTCTTCAGAGATAGCTTCAGCTACCTCACTCCTGCCGTCTAAGGATTTTGGCTTGGATACTTACTCGCTACGAACGTAGGAGTGACTAGCATTTTATTAACACTTCCAAGATACGCTATTATTTATCTATCTTATTAACGACCCAATCTCGCTTCGCTTCTGGTATTTCAGAGAATCATTTCCTTGGGGTACATTTTTGGCTTTTAAGTAAGTTTCCCTAATCTAGCAATAAATATAGCCTTTGTTACTCAGGGCGAATGTAGCTTCCAAATGGTGAAAGAATTTTTGAACTCGGCAGGTACAGTAATTTTTGAGTTTATCCATTACAAACATACTCTGACAAAAGTACAAATCATTCCTCTTTATAACAATACAGATAGAATGAGTTCTTTGTTGCTGTTTATCCGTAGGTAAGCATACGCAGAATATAATTTCATAAACACACCTAACGGGTGCTATCAGTCTGTACCTCGTTGCAACACTGTGAGTTGGCACTGCATATCGTTTGTTTACACTGTGTGTGAGTCACTGTGAGCAAGTCCGTCCACCGGCTGAGAGTAGATTTTCCGAGAAAGCATCCGCAATGCATCGCTTGCTATACGGGATAATGCGAGTTTATTTACGCTTTGAGAAATCACTATAAACATAGGCTTTGAAAATGTGTGCACATTGATCATGCGTGGACTGTTAACAAGTTATATGTGGTGAAGGAAAGCGTTGTGAGGAGATCAGCACACCTGTGAAAAAAATGTAAGGGTTAGTGAAGTCCACCAAACAGCATAAGAGAGGTAGGGCATAGCGAATCTTCGCTCGAATTGAGCTGCCCGTCCGGGGAAGGACCTCCACCCTATAAAATACCGCAGCCAAATGACCTTCGGGTCGTGTTTCTGCTGGTGAGTAGGGTGTCCGGAGCTCGTGGGTTAGGGTTGGGCCGGCATGGCAGTGGCCCTGACATGTAACTGACCAGTTACTTGCTAGTTGTCACAGCGACTTGGGCCTCTCTTTCGCTTTCCATCAGGCGTAGGGAAACCATTATGTCGAGCCACTATAAAAAAAAAGCATTTGATCAGGGTGGTTGACTTAGGCCTTTTTGCCCTAGTTTAGGGTAGGTTCAAGCCATTTGATAGGGACACCATGTGTTGACGATTTACTTAAATAGTTTTAGTTACAAACAAAAATGCTAAGTAAACCTCATTTATATGAAACAGTGTTTACAACGGCATCTGGAAAAGATCGTTTAAAACGATGTAACCGCCTAAATTACTTTAAATTTGCTAAGGTAAGGTTATTCATAATTGTTTTCGCGTACAATAAACTCAAATGGATAATACAGTTACATCAATAGTTACGAGTATAATACACATATCTATCAGAAAGTAAAAATAAATTTTATTTTCTTCACACACTTCTGTTTCGCTTATATAAGAAACTAAAATCCCAATTAATTAGAAGTTAATTAGGCAGAAAAATGTAATTCTCAGAAAGTCGAGTGGGTAATAAAAGCAAACAATGCAAAAAGGCGCACGCAAGTAAGAAGATATTTTTATTGTTGCAAAATCCTTTAAATTTTTGCAACATGTGTAACAGGTTGCAAATGTTACTACATTTAAGACTTGTCAACAGCTCTTAGATGTCTTCGCCCCTAAGTATCGCCTATAAGTAGGTACTTATCGCTCTAAACTGGGGCGAAAAAACCTTAGTTTATTATGCGGAATAGTCGCAGGTTGGTCGACATCAGGCAGGTGAGTCTCACATACCCCGGTGTTCCCCCGAACACCGGGGATGCGTAAACGCATTTTTCCCGGATAAAAAAGGTTGAAAAAAAAAAGGTTGGTCGACATCACAGAAACTTGGAATTTCTTCGTAAGAGCTTCGAATAAGCATAATTAATTACCTACATCAATTTTATTTCAATTTTGAACACACATTGGCATGTGCCGGGATTTGAAGCAACAGCCTCCTGCTTGAAAGCGGCCTTAACCAAATACCTATCACCGAAGTTATTATACTTATTATGCATACCTAAGGTAAGTTTGGTTTTTTTTTTAGATTATAATGGAGAATAAAACGTCGAACCCCAAACTAGGAAAGCTCCTGCTGTGTATCTTGGGGATCATGGGCTTGATTTGTCCACCACAAAAATAACATGAGCAAAACGAAACATGTAAGTAGTAGTAAATAAATAATAAAAAAATGTAATAAGTACAATGAGGGTGTTTCAAATAAAATAACCGATTTTTGTGATTGGTCAGTTGCTATGTAAATGTCAGTGCCATGTCAAAATGAACCAATTACGTTAGAGTTGGACCCGTGTGGCGGGATCTGGTGGATTATTTTATTCAGAAAAGCCTCATGAAGTAAATTTCAACCAGGTTTATTAATTACCGAACTAATATGATGAACACCGAATTTATTACGCTCAATGTGAACTCGAAACATTTTTTCGCCATTCATCGAAATTCTCACGAAATCGCTTGTGTAATTTGTAGTAGGTATGAAAATTCGAGAAATGCTTTGCTTAGCAAAAGCTGGCTAAACACATTCTCGGAAATGGGCATACGACTTTCGCGTTAGAACACGTGTGTAGTTTACATTGTAAACCTTATTGCCTTGAAAATAAGCACTAAGCTATAACATGTTTCACGGTGACCGCCGACTTGTTATGCAAACAATAAACATGGGTTGTGTTTGTCCGTCATGCTCATAATACTCATGACGATTAACTAATGTTTCATTTCCATAGTTTTTATGTACGGTTTTGTGCGATTGATGCGAAAATTTGTTTAAATCATCTATTCAGCAATTAAGTCGATTATTTAGTAACTTACCTGTGTCTTTGTGATGAGGTATACCTAATGTGAGCCGTTTATTTATCTTCATCAGTAGGTACGTTTTTTATACCACTAAAGCGGACAAACCTATCCTATATCAACCTGTCATAATTACATATACCTACCTTATTTTTTAATTAAGTACGAGTATAAAGTACTGTACATTCCACTCTGTATTTATGGTGAGAAATAAATAATTATTAAAAAATCCTATGGCCCGCCTGATTCGACAGATTTTCGTTGCAAAATTATTTAGATAGTCATCATCATCATCATCAGCCCATATCAGTCCACTGCTGGACATAGGCCTAGACATAGATAGTGAGTTTTTAATATAGATTCTTATACGAGTATGATACGATATTATAATTTTGAGTCAAAATCATTCAAAATTTTTGACAAAATACTAATGATATAAATTGGTAAATGTCTGACAATTGAGTCCTATCTTATCACACAAATATCTAATGAAATCTGATGATGATGATAAATTAAATCTTCTTCTAGGAAGGTGGGAAACTAGGCGAAATCCTTACACGTTTTAGAAATCCAGGTATATCTTCATCTTTTAAGGAATACAAATAACCTACTCTACCTCTATCAAAATTTTATTGTTCACGCAATATCTAAATCTATGGCTTTATGCTTTTTTAATTAATCAGGTTTGTTAACAAATAGTGACAAACTAAAATGATATTGACACTTAGCTATAGTAAACTTGTGTTTTCTTGTTTGCTTGTACCGGTGTTAATCTTATTAGTTTGTCATAATAAATAAATAAAAAAAAGTAAATATTTAAAATGCTTCTACATCGTTATCTCATTGACTACAGTAATGATTAATCAACCTTTCTGCACAACCTTCTCTGTATTTAGATATGCATACAATTATTGTTTCTTTTGTGGTTAAATTTATCCTGACTCATCGCATCATGAGTATGAGTAACCTTTAGTAAAACACAGTATGTGTATTTACCTAATTGTTATATGTTTTTTGATAAATCACTTATCCTATCCACTGATGACGAAATGTAGGAATAGTAATCAAGTGACGTAAATAATATAATTTCATTATGGTTTTACTGATTCAACATTTTGACGCTAAGAGATAAATGAGTGTGCGGTTATTTAAATCTACTCCAGAAGACAAAACGCTAAAACGCGTGTTTTAGCGCCTAAAAAGCGCCAGTGTAGTCGGCCGAGCTGTCCGAATACGATACGAATAAAGATGTAGAAACTATTCTATTCTTTAGTTTGCATTCCCAAAGAATATGCGGCGAGTAAGTACTGAATGAAAATGTACAATGTATTTACTTATTACGACCCAATGTCTTCACTATCTCAACAGTATTTAATTATAGACTTGATTTACTCGTGTCGTGGGACCCACTGCTAAAACAAAAGAACAAAACTATGAATGGAGTTCAAATTGTGAGAATTGTTTTTGTTCTTATTTGATAGATTATATTTGCTGACCTTAGACTTTGTCAGTTGTAGAAATAAGAGGTTAAATAAATCAAATATTATTTTCTCTCAACAGAGGTTAAATCTTATAAATATTAACCTTGTGAGACATTGGTATGGTGTCCGATATAATAAACGATTGTGTAATAAACTATGTGGTTAATTATAAGGATATTGGTGTGCTACGAAAAAATCTGATTAATTAGTAATTATTAAGCCAATTATTAAATTTGTCTGACTTTATTTTTATTCTTAGAAAGTTATCTCTTCATCCTCTTTCTACGTGGTACTTGAACTCCATCCATGAGCCATCTAAGAACGTCCAAACCCAAGTCAAATTGTATTGTAATGTACCTACGAATTTTGTAAGAATCGAAGTAATATCTAAGTAAGAATTGAATCTTTAGATCTTATCTTATGCAACGCGCTTCTAAATTGTTCAAAAAAGGCAACTCTCATAAACTTTGATCATAATGGCCGAAATTCTGTCTAAAGGTGATTATTAAATTTTGTAACAATTAAAGTTAAGGCGTTGCAATATTTTCGCGCTAGTTTATTACCAAATGTTATTGCACTAATTCGAACCTTATCTAGCTTCAAAGAAAAGCAAAAGTTAATAAATGCACGAAACGATTATGCAAACACTCATACTGGATTCTCACAGCAGTTAGGTATATATTTACGTTTTAGTGACCTACTATATCGCTTTTGTTTATGAATGGAATTTCAGAAACCATAGGCTATTGCCCAATCGTTTCGTAATTGGAACAAAATGCATCATTGGCTGCAAATTACTAAGTTTTTTTTTAATTACAACTATTGTGCCACCATTAACATCGATTTTTATTATAACCGTGTACCTATTGGATTCTTTTATGAAATGATAAATGATTGATTTAGGAATGAGAATCTAATGTTACGCCTTTACATTACAGGCTTCGCACGGTTAAAATACTGATTGTGGGTTATCCCTAATACATAGACACATACAATCAAGTACTGTTTTGTAGACTTTAGTACGATGTGCAGTACATTATTGATCTATCTCGTAATCGTAAGGTTTACCCATTTTATCTATTTAAAAAAACCATATTAAATGCATTACGTAGTTTTTTAAGTATACCTACATAACCTACCTACCTAAACTTTGTTTTATATACAGAAAACACTAACATCTCTCTACAGACGGGATTCAAACCTACGACTGGTTCAGAAGGCTTACTACCAAATGAGCTACGGGGTTACAATGTCGCCGAAGTCGTCTTCTGACTGGAATCCCTCTGAGCTGGGTATTCAAAAATATAGCACATAACGCCTATTCTTAGTCGAGCTATGCAATCTCTTAAGATATTTTTATCTCAGTTGGCAACTATAGATGTTATCGCCTGTTACGCAACATTCATTGTAGCAAACCAGTGTTCCGTTACATTACCAGTACTTAAACGATAAATGGATAGATAACTGACTAGAATTGGCACTGACAATATTATTAGGCTGCTAAAATCTATTAACATGTTCTGAGATATGCATCTCTTGTATTCTATTCAATTGCTGTTTGAACAATTGGAAACATCACATCTTCATCAGCCTGCAACCGTCCACTGCTGGACATAGGCCTCCCCCAATAACAATTGTCATGGGGGGATTTGCCTTTGTCACCACGCTTGGCAGGTGGGTTGGCGGCCGCAGTAGATTTTATTTGTACCCAAGTAAACGCTGCTGCCCGTTTCCTGACATTCCTTTGTCATCTTCTACGTCACCCATTTCTCTTAAGTAGGTATAAATTAATCAAGACCACCACAAATTAAATTGTAATATGCAATAAAAAAATTAAAACGGCTCTTGTATTCCAAACTTAGCACACTTATATCCTGCTTTTAGAACAGTTCAGTTAATCACCATACATTCACCAACTAGCGAGTTAAATAATTATGTAGGTATGCTTAAGTAGTAACCATTAAAAGTAAAGAAAGTAGATCCCGACCATAACCTAACACGAGCTACTGTCAATGGTGTTGTTTGTGTCCGTAGGCTACGATAACCGCTCAATCGACATCAGGTTTAACCGTAGGCTTGTTTGCCTACTTAATGATATAAAAAATCGGTTTTGTATAGGTAGACAATTGACTCGCGAGATGCCCCCATACTCACGTTTGCTGTAGGCTAAAATTATCTTCTATCCCCATACCACTTACACATTTACCGCATCCACTCTTTACCTGCTAACTTCATCCTGAATTGAGATCGAACCGATATCCACTTGAGCAAAAGCTAGTATAAAATACGCTTGCATCAATCCAAGAACACTCAGCTGATACAATCAGAATACCTTAAACGCTTCAAATTCGTCTAAGTCAGACCAAAACACTATGCTAAGACGCTTACGTCCTTCCGATAAGTAATTTAATCACGACCTCAATAAAATCCGCGACGATTCCCCGTAGTTACTCCGTCACGCAAGGTTCCGCTCTCTCGTCGGTTTATTTCCATCTATAAATTCCTCAGACATGTAAACTTGTGTCAATGTCCGTTCAGACACATTTGACTATAAAATGCAGCCCAGGGTCAGTGCTCACGACCCGAGCAGACATTGAGCATACATTGTAGTCACTTCTATCGATTTTGTTGGCCCACGTGATCGGTATGTTGAGTCAATACGATGCAACGAAAGCGAATAGCTTCGGGATAAACATTGTTTATTTATAAAATAATAAGATTTTTTTTATATTAACATCTCTTCAGAAAATTACACTTCCTCTACCTAAGGGTTGTCTGGAAGAGATCCCTTACTAGCGATAAGACCGCCTATATTGTAGGTACCATAGCACTCTGTAATACTTTTTCTGTAAATGTTTATATTTTCGACAATCAAGGATATCAATCTATCTATCTATAGGATTATAATAGGAGCAAGACTTCGACAGTTCTAACTAACTGGATATTTTATAACATTACGCAAGTAACAGTAGCAATGATTCGTTTCATACTTGAGGGATCTTTTATACGAGACTGAAGAAGCATTGGACTTCAACCAAAAATCCCGAAACAATGGAATCTCTTGTCGTTGCACACCTCAAGCTCAGGAACTACTGGTCTGAATTGAAAAATAATTTTTGTGTTGAATAGACCATTTATCGAGGAAGGCTTTAAGCTATATAACATCACACTGCAACTATTAGGAGGGAAGAAATAATGCAAAAAAAAAACGGGGAAAAAATAACTATTCCTCGCGGACGAAGTCGCGAGCACAGCTAGTGGCTAAACAAAGCCTACAGGTGTTTGCCCAAAGTGGCGAGCAACTGGAGAAGCCTATGTATATTATGTCCAGCGGTGGACTGTGGTAGGCTGCTGTTGTTGTTATCGAGCGGTCCGCATCACTGCCGTGCTGTAACCACTTCGGTGACACAGAGCGCATTCAGCAATAGTCTTTTGGGAAATTGCTTGTAGTACGAAGCGAAGCGACTCAAAAAAATCTGTCAAACTGCCTCAAAAATCTAGATGGACTCTACGCGTTTGACATTTAGTTGAAAATTGTTTGAGGATACTGTCAACATCAGTCAAAAGCGGGTAAATTCGACCTACGCGTGGACGATTATAAAGGAGCAGATGCAACTTTGGCACGTGGCCTATCTACCTTTATGCCGGGTCGTGTAGAAATGCAGCTGCGACCGCACAAAGAAATTAAATAAATTGTCAAAATGCCTTTTAGGATGTTGAACTTTTGCACAAAGAATACTTTCATTCTTTCTGCTGGCCGTCGCAAGAAAAGAGCTCACTTAAAAAGACGTTATTTTAAATTCATGAACAGACAGATATGATGTGTCAAAGAAATTGTTAAGTCCATATAGGTTTTATTATGCTGTTTGTTTCTCTAATAAAGAAAATTTATTGCACAAAAAATTTAGTCAACAATTGTACAATTTAAGCGGTCTTATCGCTATGCGTGATCTCTTCGAGACAACCTTTGGTGGGGTAATTCAAACGATAAAGTAGGTAAGAGTAATAATAAACTAATTTTATAAAGTAAAAATAAAGAATTAATATTCAGGATTCATTTGCGATGGTATTTTTATGCAGAAAATTTATAGATAGAATATTTTATAGGTATTTAAGATGCTAAAGCAAATTATGTAGGAAATGGCATTATACTTCATTTCCTATGCGCCAAGTCTAATTTCCTACATGCAACCTCTACATATAAACCAACATAGCTACATCACATTAGCTTCTATGAGAGACTTTTTTTCAATAATAAACGATCCTTGGGTAGTATTACGAATATAAGTAAAAGTACATAAAAGAAATAAAGAGTAAAGCAAATTAAGACATAAAGTTTAAAAATTTTTGAAAAATAAGTTAAAGTTGTATTTAGGTACCTTTGAAACCACCTATCTGTGTCACATAAAACAAACACAAATTATAGGTACATTGCTCAATTTCTTTCCTTTTTTTCATAAATCATTTTTTGCAAATATATGGGTAGGTATATGTGGTGGTATATTGAGTAACAAAGAGACATTGACCATATTTTGCCTTTCGGCATGCAAGTAAAAAATGTACAATAATTAACTAACAATAAAGCATAATGTCAAACCGTAAACTATTCTTTAGTAAGTTCAAGTTTAAGAAAATGGTATCCTTAATATAGTTTACGGTTTTTACTTGCCGGTTCTTCTCGACAGAATACATGCCGATTCCGGCAGCAGTAATTTTAAACTGTATTTTATGTATTGAATATAAATCAAGCATAAATAAATTGTCGATTTATAAATGCTTGACTCAAGTGAATAAAAACATTTCGAATTTATTTTTAATTTTCCGTAAGGAAGGAAAATTATTAAATAAATCTTTAAAAGATAATCGTCAATTCATAGCGTGACCACGGAAAATAATTATTCTTTTTATATTCCTAGCTAATTGCAAAACTCAATTTAATAACGCCATTTTGATTTAAGTCCCGGCGGCCAGCATCAAAGCTCACCCGGTGACCTTCCTGCGTTCCATCGTTCCCGGAACGTCCTGGAAACGGGCGTTTACCGGCTATTTCTGTCCCGCGGGAACACGTCGCGTCCTGCCGATGCACGCAGATAAATGCCGCACTCATTTCTCACGGTTCTGGATCAAGACATAAAATTAACGAATACCTTTTGTAATTAATTGAAGTCGGTCATCTATACATTGCTCGAAGTTCACTGATTTTTTTTTTATTTTATGGGTTTGAATTGGCCATAATACTTCAATGTTAAGTGATATTGAAGCCTATAATGCACAGCTCTTACTTAGAATGTATGAAGATTGATGTCTCGGAACAAAGAGTTCGGCAAGGAGTTCCATAGCTTGACTTTATAATTGATCTCATCAACAATTAGCCTTCGTCATTTTATTTATCTTTGTAAACTGACGTCGCCGTTTGTATACGGGCAAATTATAGAATTTGCCTGTGATATATACCTACTTCAATTAGTCGTTATGGAAATATACAATGCCAAGAGAATAAAGCTGTCCAATATAAATTCAATCAAATTCATATAATATTATATGTATGAATTTGATTGGACTTTATATCTTAATCTATACCTACTTATAATAAATCTGTAGAGAGGTCAATTCTGTACATGAAATATTTTTTCAAAATAACTATCAGGGGGTGATAAGTGATCGATACTGATGCCAAAAATGCAATTAGTAAAATTTTTGTCTGTCTGTCTGTCTGTCTGTCTGTATGTTCGTTATAGAAAAAAAACTACTAGACGGATTTTAACGAAACTTGGTACGAATATTCTTCATACTCCTGGGCAGGTACTTACTTTTCATTACGCTACAATCAATCGGAGCAGAGCAGTGACGGGAAGTGTGTGGGAAACGGGAGAAATTTTTATCTGCATGTTTGGTCGCGCATCACGCGAAAACTAATGTATGGAACTAAATGCGGATGTATTGCTAGAGAGGTCTAATTTAAAATTTAGGTACCATTTTATGAAAGTCTGTTATTTTTTAAACCCGATATCCACGCGTGCGACGCCGCCGGCACAGCTAGTCTTAACTAATATTATAAAGCTGAAGAGTTTGTTTGTTTGTTTGTTTGAACGCGCTAATCTCAGGAACTACTGGTCCGAATTGAAAAATTCTTTGTGTTGAATAGACCATTTATCGAGGAAGGCTTTAGGCTATAAAACATCACGCTGCAACTATTAGGAGCGTAGAAATATTGGAAAATGTAAAAAAAAAACGGGGAAAAAATAACTATTCCACGCGGACGAAGTCACGAGCACAGCTAGTATTACATAAAGTTGAAAACGTTAACTAAGAATTAGCTTGTAGTTCATGTTCAATATTAATCTCCTTTAACAAGCTTAAAGCTAAGCCTGGTAACCTGTTAAACTGTTCAAAATACTGTCTTTTTTAAAAAAATCATTTGAGGTTCTACATAAAAGGGTCAACTTGTGCGGTTACTAAACGGCAATGAAGCGGCAAACGCGTGTAATCGCGCAATGAGCCGACCGACGGGACGGCTTCGACGAGTGTCCCGAGGGCGAGGGGGAGGGAGGGAACGCCTGCCGGTGACTCAGCTGTCAGGTGCTTCACCCTCTGTGCCGGCCCTCCCCCGTAGGTCACCGCACCGATTCGCGACCACACTTTCTTTTGGAATATGCGCAGTTCGTCCTGTATTCCCAGTTTGAGTAGTTGTTAGTACCAGTAACGGGATCAATTTGTAGAAGCAATTGAATTATATTTATTACTAGCTGTGCCCGCGACTTCGTCCGCGTGGAATAGAGTTTCATCCCCTATTTCATCCCCTTGGGGGTGGAATTGATCAAAATCCTTTCTTAGCGGATGCCTACGTCATAACATCTACCTGCATGCCAAATTTCAGCCCGATCGGTCCACTGGTTTAGGCTGTGCGTTGATAGATCACTATGTCAGTCAGTCACCTTTGAGTTTTATATATTTAGATTAATTAATTAATAATTGAAGGGAGGTGGGGCATCTTCGCTCGAATTGAGTCGCTCCGTCCGGGGAAGGACCTCCACCCTATAGAATACCGCAGCCAAATGGTCGTGTTTCTACGGTGAGTAGGGTTTCTGGAGCTCTTGGGGGGGTTAGGGTTGGGACGGCATGGCGGTGGCAACTGACCAGTTACTTACCCGTTATCACAGCGACTAGGGCTTCCCTTTCGCTTTCCATCAAGCGTAGAGAAGCCACTATGTAGACCTACTATAATTTTTTTAAATGGGAATGAAGCTCTTTCCGCGCTTTATTTTAAGGCGGGCGGGATTAACAACGTTTTACCCAAGGAAGGGGTCAATCACCTGTCTATATTTTCTTTCTTCAATAATATGATAAAAAGTATGGAAATATACTAATTTTAAATCAAATATTAGACAACATCACATACATTGCTCCGATCCCAAAGTAAGTAGCTTAAGCACTTGTGTTATGGCTATCAGAACAACAAAGGTACCACAAATACTTAAATACAAATATAAGTACCTACATCACACGAATGGTTGTTCCGGGGTGGGGATTGAAACCACGACCCTTGGTTCAGAAGGTAATTGTCACTACCAATTGAGGCAAGTCATTCATAGGCTACTTCGCTTGTTTTGTTCAAATTACCGAAGTCGGAAATAGGTAAGCTTAACCACTTGCGGTCATAGCGCGAACGTCTGAGTTATGGAACTATTTGTCAGAGTCCTATACATTTACAGATATGGAATTAATACAAATAGCCCTCATAATATTTGTCCTAGATGGGTCGAACATAAGACTCTTGACTCTGATGTCAGGGTCACAACCAAATGCGCTTATTGCAATATATGCAGTGTTTAATAAGGAAATTTTATGTCCATCATTTCCCTTTAAGATCCTACTAATAATTGTATGCATCGTAAAGCCTTTTTCGTCTTTGCTAGTAAATAGCACTTAATACTATTTCCTAGTAGAATCAAATACCATAAAATGCGGCTCTGTTAAGTATTTAACGATAATGTTAAATAATAATCTTTGCTGAAATTATGTTCGGTGATATAATGAAATGAATCCCAGTGTAGCGTGAAGTCAAGTCTTTCTACATAATAGTAGGTAATGTTATAATGGATATTTTACCTACACAAAATGCCACGATAACGTTTAAAAGCCATTAGCATCTTTTACGATTTGTAATGTGTAATGTAGGACGACACCCATTACGGATACGATTACTTGACTAATACTACTAATGGCATGAAAAAGCTGCAAAAATACTGGGCTTCACATTTTTGTTTACAACAAAACACAGTGGGTATAGTCTAACTAACATACTATATACAGAGAGTTGAGCAGAGATCACGTCCTTCCATTTGCTATGATCCTGGCATATGTCGGTTTATGGTAATTAACTAGTATTGTAAATACCTTTTTTAGGACTCTTTCTATGTGTTTGGTCTTCCTGATAGAAAATAAATAGAAGTCCAATTCGCTGGGACATGATACTTAATCAACATTTATTTTAATAACATTGAGAGCAACTACACGAGTTTCTTGCTGCTCTCTTCTCGATAAACTACTGCTACCAAGCCAGTGGCAGTTTGACAATGTTCCAGAACTTCCAAGTCTGATGGTTTGCAAGTTCTGAAAGATCCGATGTGGAACTCTCAGAGATCGATTCTACAGCATATATAAATGTGACGCTTAGCAAAAGTTGTTAAGTCTGATATAATAAATAATAATAATAATAAATAACCCAAGACATGCCACGCTGGGCCACACAGCGCCACCTAGCCCCAAACTAAGCCGAAGCTTGTACTATGGGTACTAGACAACTGATAAACTTACTTATGTACTTTTTTTTTGTAAATAAATACATATTATACATAGAAAACACCCAGACCAATACAAACAGACATGTTCATGAACACAAATGTTTGTACTGTGCGGGAATCGAACCCACGACCCTTGGCTCAGAGGGCAGAGGTCACTACCAAATGAGCCACCGAGCCTGATATGCATTATATGTAGAGTTAAAAAAAGAAACCATACAAAGTCTTGACGTACCGATCTAAATAACAATCAAGTCGGTGCGAACGAAATCGCCGATACCATTTTTTTTTTTTTTTTTTTTTTTTATCCGGTGAAAATGCGTTTATGCATGCCCTCCGCTCGAGGGAGCGGCGGGGTATGTGGGACTCATCCCGCCTCTGGAAGATGGAAGTGAGGCGGGAAATACCCACTAAAAACACCGGAGCCTTCGTCGTACGCCTATGGGGGCGGTGTCAAGGGGCCTGAGATAACCCATACGACCATGACACCGCCAGCGCTGTCTGCCCTGAACGGCAGACCCAACAGGCTCACCCCCTAGGGGGGAGCAACGGGAGAGGCCCGGAGGGCCAGCCCACTCCCGTCCGACGGTGACGGGGACCCGTGCAAGGCGGGTGGAGGTGCCCCCGCACCAACCACCCGCTGGGCCCCGTAAATCGCCGATACCAGCTGATCAGTCATAAATAAAGAGAAATATACGCTGTCGATGAAATGTACCTACTCAAAAGTAATGCCGAAGTGCTCAAGTGTTAAAAAAAACATGAGCACGTTACTCACAGCTCCAAAATACAAGCTTCCGAGTGCCGTGAGTAACACGCGATGACATCAGGCGCGTCGGGAAAAGCTTTTGTTGCCTTGTTGTTTTTGTTTAGACGTTACTTTATTATTAGCACTGTGCAATAATAAACACTTTATCCTTAGGCATTGTTGCTGACGTAAAGACGTCCGATGTTCCGCTGTTTATTATCTGTTTTTTTGTAAGTTTGAGTGAGGAAAACTTGACATATTGACTGTCTATAATGCCGGAGCGATAGGATAAGAATAGCTATAATGGGAATATTCTTTAGGCTAGTTGAACGCAATTCATGTTCCTTGTATTTTATTGAAATGAAAAAAAAATATCTTTATTCACATAGACTTAAACTATGAACCTACTTATGAATCGTCAAGTTAAATGTAGATAAGCAACAAGTAATTACTTTTGTTTATCATACAATTGCTTTGAGTGTATAGGTGTTATTTAGTGATCTAAAGTTAAGTGATAAAGTTATACAATCAATGACATAAATCGTCTTCGAGCGAGCGTCGGATGTCGAGTAGACAACTTGCTTTGTACCCGATGACGACTTGAAATCAGCTTACGGTAAGATTGGTCTCTAAAGAATCCACGATAGCCATACAACTAAAGACCTGACTTGTATACAGAAATGGAACACGCAAAGAGGCTGGTTCCCTTTGTACTTAAAACGGATAAGAATAGCTGTACATTTTATACGATTACAGAATACAAGTGTCAGGTTATTTATTAAGAAAAAAAACTCTGTCTGTAGTCAGGAAGTTGGCTGTGTTGGCCATTGGTTCTGCGCCGGATCTCTCCGGTCGAGTCAGCTGTCATCCCGTCGGATAATTAGATTGATGGAACAGAAAGTGCGCTTGCGTTTGAGCTTATACTTAATGCATGCACTATAGTATGTAAGTAGTGCTGTATAGTTTCTTTAGAGATCTGGGGCTGTGGCCTAATTTCGACCGGGAGAGAGTAGGGGAAAGTGGTTACCCTTCGTACGCTTTTTAGATTTTATTTTTTTAATTTATGATTAATAATCGAATTTATCTAGTTTATAGACCTAAGTATAACAAATATATTGTAGTTTGTTACCAAAAAGTCCGACACTATTATGTCAAAAGGTTATAGAGTTATAGTCATTTTTCTACGATAAGATATTTGTACGAACTTGCCCCACGTATGGGGTACGTTCGTACGCATGGGGTAAATTCATATAGGGTAATTAAAAATCGTTAAAGTCGTTTATTTTTTATTAATTATTATAAAAATATGTATTTCTCAAAGAACTAACTTAATAATATTTGAATTGGCTCATAGTCTTTGAATTTCTTGACTCTGCTTTCCAACGTCGAGGTCTTGATGTTATATTTCAACGCGGCTTTCCTATACGACAAGCGTCCGTGAATTACGTCGTCAACTGCTAATTTTATGGACTCCTCATCCACGTCTTGAGTACGCGTGCCCTTTTTTATATTTTCGCACCATGATTCTGCAATAAAATACTTTATAAAAGGAAAGTTATTGTGCTTTTTGCCTGGTATTTTAAAAGTTTACTATATTTTATTTCATAAAAATCTAATTATGATATTGTGGTGGTTAATAAAATCTAAACGCACGCGTACGAATGTGCCCCCTGTTTGGCTGTACGAAAGCACCCCATACCTTGCACAAAATTAAAGCACAACTTTATACAAATTCTAATTTAGTAAAGAGAAATATAACAATTAAAGCTCAAAATAAACAATATTAACATTAATTAATCATCACCATATTGTCAAAAACATAACAATTCTACTTACAATTGCGAATTACACCTAAGGAAAAAATTTACTCACCGCGCGCGAAAACACGTTATGTCTTGTCAGCCGATACACCGTGGTGCGACTGCCACGCCACTCCGCTAACAATATGGTGGTCGGTATGTCTATGCACACAAGCAAAGGCGTGTTTGTGTGCCGTTTAGTTTTTCTGCTATACTCACTGCACGAATGTGCCCCACGTACGAATGGTGACCACTTTCCCCTATTTTAAATTTCATGCGTTCTAGATCATCATCATCCTTTTTTTTATAGTAGCTCGACATAATGGCTTCCCTACGCCTGATGGAAAGCGAAAGAGAAGCCCAAGTCGCTGTGACAACTGGCAAGCAACTGATCAGTTACCTGTCAGTTGCCACTGCCAAACCAACCAACCCAACCCTAACCCCCGACGAGCTACGGAAACTCTACTCACCAGCAGAAACACGACCCGGAGGTCATTTGGCTGCGGTATTCTATAGGGTGGGGGTCCTTCCCCGCACGGGCAGCTCGATTCGAGCGAAGATTCGCTATGCCCTACCTCTCTCATCGTCATCATCATCAGCCTTTCGCAGTCCACTGCTGGACATAGAATCTAGAACTCTCCGATTGCTCGTCACTTTGCTCGATCCTGTTCTTCTGGCATTCAGCACTTACCAACTCTTATTCAAATCGTCACTCCACCTGGCTTGCGAGAAACGATCTATGAAGGCGCCGCCATATGCGACCAAATACAGAATCAGTAAACAAGGTCTATAACGTTGCATCGAGGAGTGAGAAAAGGGGATGTTATTTTCACAATATTGTTCACTAATGCCATGGAGGATATGTTTAAGACGCTGAAAGGAAAAGCGGCATCAATATAAATGGCGTACTAGATATGTATCTTATATCTGATAACGTACCTAAATATTTGGCTGATTTAATTAAAATAAAACAATATCCATAGTACAAGCTTCGGCTTAGTTTGGGGCTAGGTGGCGCTGTGTGGCCCAGCGTGGCATGTCTTGGGTTATTTATTTTAGGTCAGTGCTAGGCGAAGTTCCTAAGGCCTAATTGAATTAGAAATATGGATTTGATAGGCACGCACAATTGCACCGTTTGTGGTGTATTGTATATCTATAATTTACATAGAGGAAGGAGTGACACTATTGCTCACAATACACTAACCGTAATTGGTAGTAAAACAGTTTATCCGAGTATCTACAATAATAAACAAGTGCATACGTGTTGAAAACAAACCAACATGCTTTGTAAGCATGCCTGATTAAGTTTACTTGCAAAAGCGATCACGGATGAAGAAAACAAAACACGCCGATGATTCTCTGCGTAAATAATCTGTTTACACAACATCTGGACCAAGTTGCATAACTTTCGACTTTGCGACAACACAATAAGGTTTGGAATTGAGTACAAACAATAAGCGTTAGTGGACGTGTTATACCGTCCGTCCCGTGACCCACAATTGGCTGACCCACATGACATGACCAGACCAGATTACCTACCATTGTGACGCAAATATGACCATAAAGTGGTATCTACAAGAACAGCTTACGATGAAAGTGTGGAATCGTGTTACATCATATGTTATACTTACCACTGATAACACATAGCAGTTATACTTACCATAATGGTATCATGAAATCTTTTAATGATGCAATGTATAAAAAGGATGATCTGGTCCAAGATGTCTTCCTGGTTGTGACAACATCAAGAATGTAGTAGTCGAAAATATCGATATTTTTTCCGAGACTTGAAGTTAAGGCCGATACTAGATTTCTTGGCTGAAAGTGGCCGGTTCCGAAACCGAAACTTTTCGATCGGTCACTTTTAGTAAATAATTGAAGTTAAGACAAATTGAAACGTCAATATAGTCATTATCGTTCAGACACGCGCGTCCAGCAAAAATTATAACACGTGTAAGAAGAACTTTTATTTTCTAGAGAGGAATGCATTCATTAGGTACCTTCACGCACACGTGTAGGACTCACACCTCCCATAATGGAGGATGACCTCCATTATGGGAGGGATGAGGAGGAGGGAGGGAGGATGGGTATGAAACCACTAAGCCTCTTGTGTCGCCAGTGGGCAGCGACTTGTAGAGACTCAGGTAGCGCCGAAGCATAGGTACTGCCGGGTCTGCCTGCCCAGGCCACCCGCAGAACTGAGCTGAACTGAGATAAACTAAACTAACTTATTATAGCTGTCGATGAACGATTGGTTTAATGACAGGCATCTTCAACAAATAACCTTTTTCTTTAAACATAGAAACCTATAAACAAGCTATACGTAATACTATAGGTACTGACTCATAATAACCATGTTTGGTCCAATGGCCTTCGCTCCGTCAGCTGACAATAATGATAATTCTATCATCCGTCAATTCATTCATCACTGTTTACGAGTGTGAAAACAAACACTGCATTTATATGGCATTACGATGGAGTTGATTACGGAAGCGCAGCGGATATTACATAAATATATGTCGAGTTGTACGAACTGATAAATACTTATAGAATAGGCCGTAGGTACAAGACTTTAGAGGAAACCTACAACATCATGACCCTGTCGCAGTCCACTGCTGGACATAGGCCTCTCCAGTTTTTTGTCACTTCGGGTAAACACGTCGAGGCTTTACCCATAATCGCCACGCTGGGCTGGCGATCTCAGGGCAGTAGCTCCTCGCTCCGGTGACGGTGCTGCGGCCTGTGGTATTCATCTACCCTTCAGCCACCATCAGTCGATTGCTAGAGCCTCGTTTTTCTCCACGGGCAGGTACGGATGGCTTAGAGCGAATAGGTAGGTCGCTCCCTTACATCCCGTCCATCTAAAACCATCACTATCTTCTTATGTGCAAAGTTGATAGTATTACGAAATGAACAAGACAAATTATCTAATTCATTATTGTTCTTACGATTGTTATAGTTGTCCTCCAGCTTTCGCTTACTAATCATTAGAGCTTAGAAGTGAAAAGTTAACTTTATAAACGTAAATTGATTACATGGCTTCAAACGAAAGAAGGTTAAGCGGAAAAAATATTGCGAAGTACCTACTCTACCGTGAATTCAACGTACGGTTGAGAGGACACCCTCCTCGTCATTAACAGTTTTGCTAACGATTGCAATCCCAGAAACCTTGAAAACTTTCGCGTTCTGACGAACAGCCGAGACGATGCGACCTAATAGATAATTCATTAATGATAATTAATTCATTAATTTCACTCGGTTTATTTAGATTTTTGAATATATTAATATATAATTTTAATTTAGTGATGTAGCAGAAAAACAAACTTTTAGCCAATATTAGTAGAATGTCAATAAAGTATTTTTCCATGTATTCAATGTGTCAATTTTGGTATTTTCCTATTACGTAGGCATCGTCTCTATATTCAATTCATAATTTACTCACATCACTATGGTGTATATCACATATTTTCAAATACACCTAAAAGCTATTAAAAACATCTAAGTAATGTCCTTGAGAGATATAATTATCATTTAATAAGATGGGGCTATTCCACTTTAAAAACATATCTGGCCGAGGATAGATATAGATTGCCCAGGATCGGGATGGTTGGCTTTCTCTGGGGGAGACCTACGTTCAGCAGTGGACAGCAATGGGCAGATTAATTGATAGAAAACTTCAGCCCTTCCGGCTTGAAAATCACTTTGTATGAGATTAGAAAATCAAGCCACTAGGTTAAGATTTGTGATTTAGTATGCAACATTATAATGTCTTACATTTTAACCCGCTTCCACAAGAGAAACTAAGATATTCATATTCCGGCTCGCAACCGGTTTAATGACGACCTTGAACTGCAAAATAAAATTAAACAGATATGTGCAAGTGTATTAAAAGACGAGTTATGGTGTCAAATGCTTGACAATGATATACAATCTAAAAAAGCCTTTCTTTTCTTAGTAACCAAGGTAATTTACGACTAAGCCCAAAATCGATCAAAGTGGCGAACAATTGGAGAAGCCTATGTCCAGCAGTTGACTGCGTTATGCAGATGTTGTTGATAATGATACTAACTTAATGCAGCACATAAATACAGTATGTGCAGCGCTGTCTTATCTTCCTCTTCCGATAAAACGGCAAAACAATTTGACCGAAAGAATACCTAATTTGCATGATAGCATCCGCTTTATGCCGCGGCCACACATTGGGTTCAACTTTGCGTCCAATCACTGTCCAATGCCCAATACTAACGTGCTCAATGTCTTCAATGTGTCAAAGTACCGAATGTACCTAACATTGGTGCATTGGGCGCAAAACGTTACGTTTGGTGCAAATATGTCCAATATGTGGCCGCGGCTTTAAGATGCTTTCCAATATTCCATGGTAAGGTGATACCTACACCGTAATTAATATCCTCTTAACAAAAATCCAAGCAACAATTTTATTGGCCATAATACCAAAACAAATGACAACTCATATACAGGTGCGATAATCAAAATCAATAATGATATTGATTTACAAGATGTATTGTATGAATAATCTGATGCTAATACAAATGAATTGGTTGATGGATGGTCGATTAGCGTAAATTGACGACCGAAGATTTGTGGCGCAATGGTTGATTAACGACAGTGAAAGTGTATCGCGGATCGGCGCCGGCGCAGCCACAATGGGGAAAGCGATCATGTCGCACCCCGGTATGCACCCAGAGATCTGTGGTATCGATGTCAAAGTCAACTAGTCAAAACCAATATCTATAGTGCTTAATAGCTAATGGATGAAGACTGGAGATTAGAAGGAAATACGTAGATAAAATGATAAAACAGTGGTATATTAAAAATTGTAAGAAACACAAAGGGTATAACTCCAAACTTGTATCATCATTAGGCGATCTGGCGTTGTCAAAAGTGATGAATCATGTTGAATTTTTTAGGGTCAAGGACACGGTCCAGAGCCTAATCCATACGGAGCATAGATTTGCTGAACTTCATGTTAAAAATAAAAATAACGATTCAATAAACCTTTTTAGGGTTCCGTAGCCAAAATGGCAAAAACGGGACCCTTATAGATTCGTCATGTCTGTCTGTCTGTCTGTCTGTCTGTCTGTCTGTCTGTCTGTCTGTCTGTCTGTCCGTCCGTATGTCACAGCCAGTTTATTCCGAAACTATAAAAGCTACATTATTGAAATTTGGTACGTAGATGTATTCTATGAATCGCATTAAGATTTTAAAATAAAATCAGAAAAAAATCCAAAAATTTTGGGGTTTCCCATACATAGAACTGAAACTGAAAAATTTTTTTTTCATCGAACCTATACGTGTGGGGTATCTATGGATAGGTATTTGAAAATGATATTGAGGTTACTAACATCATTTTTTTCTAAACTGAATAGTTTGCGCGAGAGACTCTTCCAAAGTGGTAAAATGAGTGTCCCCCCCCCCCCCGTAACTTCTAAAATATGGGCATGATAAAACTGAAAAAAATATATCATGTGTATACACTATAAAAACTACTAACGAAATTTGGTTTGAATGAAATCTAGCCAGTAGTTTTTTTTTTAAACGTCATAAATCAAATTACCTTATTTTTTCATTTAATTAACTTCAATATAATAAAACGTAAAGAAAAACACTTATTTAGCTGTAGCTGTGTGGTACGGAACCCTACGTGCGAGAGTCCGACTCGCACTTGGCCGGTTTTTTATTTTCTACAATTTGAACATGGACTCAAAACTTTCAGAATGGCTTATTATTATCGATCAAATGCTTTATAACCTAACCATATTATTTTATAATGCAAAGCAATTCAGAATTGCGAAAAGAGACATATTTTATTATTTTTAGCAACTGGTGAAACTGATATAAATAATAAATTTTTGGGTGACCTATTGTTAATAGGTAATTTATTATTATTTTTTATAATGGATCGGTTTAAGAAGAATGTGTCACTTCTGTATAGATTGGTTGCAAGATGGTCTTTAGAAATTGTCTTGAGGTAGAAGAATGAAGAATCTGTTCATCATAGGCGACAGTTAACAGATAGACATGGTTATTCAATGGTTAGAAAAAGATGCCTACTTTAGATACCTGTTCATTATTGATAATGATGTTGCATACAGTTGCATATGACCGTTGAGACGCTTGCCACTTTAACTACCTATAGATTTATGCAACAGGGAAACAAACAGGAAAACTGTATCGAACCTTATTAATTAACTGTAGATAAAAGTAATGTCTACATATTCGAATACATATTTAATATTAGGTCATTTGCATTTTCAAATATTCATACTACTAATGGAAACTTATATTATTGAATTTATAATCCCTAACAAATTTTAGAAGGTATATTACCATTCTTTTTTTTTTGACACAAGTGCAATGGAGGATTTTCAAGACGCTGAACTAGGAAAGACGTGAAATCGGCCTATAATGGCGAAAACATCTCTCACTAACTTACCTATCTCCAGCTGCGAGAGGCTGAAAATGATGATAAGATTTAGAGGAAACTAAATTACTTGTTTTCTAAGAACCTTTAGCGATAATGGATGAACGCAATTCTATTGCACATTTATGCACTTGCCAACCATTTGTGTCCTATTGCATTATTTATATCAAAATGTTAGCCAATTGCGATATTTCACAACACTAAAGCATAGATAAGAACGATCTCATGTCTGCTGCCTCTAAAATTCCAAATTTAGCAACGTATTCCATAAACGGCATTTCAACAACCCTGTTGCGAGTCACTGTTGTTTTCATAATCGAATGTCGCGAAGGAAATCGATTTCATTGACTACTAATCGGTTTCGCTGTCACGAATCATTGGCGCGATTTGCGGAGTGTTGCCCGCTTTGTTTTCGTCCAAAGGCCGTTGGAACAGTTTACGGACTTCACGAACCATTGCGTTATTGACATGCACAGGTGCCTATTGTCGCATTTCGTTCGTTAAATAGTATGAATAAACAATTTTGAGTAGTAATTAGAATGCCGGACCGAGCTTACTTCCTTGCGTTGCGCCAACTTCCATGGTTTGTGATGAAAGTAAGAACACAGATTAGTTAACAGGTAATGTAACACCAGTAATATGAGTGCTGTTATATCACATTAATTCCTGTTTTGACTACCTATAATACAATAATAAATCTACGAGTATAAGGTAATGAAGATGAGTCTAAGATAGTGGCCTACAATGGACACCGCTTGTATGTAGACGTAGTGTAGGGCGGAAAAAGTTTGCTAATTCGATGATGTTAAAATAATTCATGTTCTTTTTGAAATAAAACAAAATTATATGAATGTTGAAAAACAATAACAAAGTTTCAACCGCTAATGACAGAAACATAAGTTATTGTAGTAGGTATATTAAGTAAAACCTATGATTAATTAATATATAAAAAAACTCGCTTATTGTGACAGCAGGCACGAAATGCGGGGAAGAAATCACGTATTAACGTGTAACATAAAAACTCTGCGCATTGGTGAATTTTTATATGAATTAGAAGCTAAAAATAATCGTAAAATAAAGTTATAAATATGTATCGTCCGCAGACAGTCATTAAATCTATGCTCATAAAGGTATTCAATTGCTTATTGTAGTGTCATATTTTATTAACGACAGTAAAAATAAAATAAAACATCTAATAATAGGTAACGTTTATAAATATTAATATCAAATTAGTCATGAAAGTTATCAATATTAATAAATTGACAATGTTTTTGTCCCCAATTCCAGTCTATCCGTTTACCGTTTGTTTGAGTGTTATTTGTAACGGACACGAGAGGGATATAAATAGGTTCTATTATTACATGAGATATCCCCCGCCGTGACCTATCCGTGACAATACTGAAGGCGCATACGCATTCGTTCTTAACGGGATTTTTCTAAGGTTGTCATTTAAGAGCAAATCTGTGAACCAAACAGTCTGTCTTAAACTTTAAAAAATATTTTGTTTAATAACGGTTTCTCTGTAGGGTGCTTGCCTGTCTGTACAGATATTATGAAATTAGGAAAGCTTACCTATATTTTTTTTATGCAAGAGGCGTCAGACGACACATACCTACAATTTCATGTCACATTATTGTGTTTTAGGATCATCTGGAAGACTACAATTTTTACTAAACGAATGAATGATGACGAATTAATTCACGAAATCTTAGAAGCTACAAACAAAATTGGAACGGGGTTTCGAAGTTTTAGACTATTTAGTATCGATATACACCAGTGCGAAGCCGGGAGCAGGTCGCTAGTGGGTTCATTCCTTGTTCTTCATTTATTTGCCCGCGTGAATATCGTTTTAAATTATAGCCTATTAATATTAATCCGATGTATGAGCTATATTACTGTGAATGATTTCAATTAAATCCATTCAACATTTTTTCGTGAAAGAATAAAAACATCCAAACAAACTTTCGCATTTATAATATTAGTAAGATATGTTCAGCCCTATGGCATACGAGTATTAGGCGTGCTGTCATACGATACTTTTACATGAATATGGTAACGATGTTCGTATGATAAGGATTATAAATTGGAAGTGCTAATAAAACAACGAGGTGTATCGTATTGCTTACTATAGAGTGCTAGAATTACTGCGCTGTTAGGCACCTTAATGACAGTACCACAGAAACGTATTCGCATCAAGATAGAACGGTCTAGTGTATGCTAAGCTCATGGCTCAACGACAATAATTTTTCCACGGTCAAAATAATTACATTTTATTTATTCCGTGTTTAAGGTTAGAAAAATATATTAGACACGTATTTTTCCTTTTTTTATTTAAACAAAGATACAAAGCATCAGTAGAAGTGGAGTTCTTTGACGTCACTCAGTGGCGCAAGAACTCCCACTCTTTGACGTCACGCGTAATTTTAACTGGCTTTATCTTTGTCATTTTTGGTCTAATTTACAAATGAACAAAATACTTGTCTTTTATTTTAGAACAATCTAAAAGACGGACTAATTACATTTTTTACGGCAACAGGCCTATTACTGCTTTAGGCTCCTTAATGACAGTACCACAGAAACGTAATCGCATCAAGATAGAACGACCTAGTGTATGCTAAGCTCATGGCTCAACGACAACTAAGATACACAATTGTAAAATGTTAGCAGGCTTATCAATTTGACGACCAGTTCGGTTCAGTGGTGGAGAACGCTGCCTCTGACACAGCGGTCGCGGGTTCGATTCCCGCACAGTACAAACATTTGTGTGCATGAACATGTCTGTTGGTACGGGTGTGGGTGTTTGCTACAGTATGATAATACATAATAATATCTATTTAAATACAAAAAAAAGTATCTAAGTAAATTTTATCAAACTATGGGTACTAAGTATTTAATACCCATAGTTTGATACAAGTGAGGTAATCCTAAAAGCTCTTTTTATAATGAAAAAGCTTAGGCTTAGTCTGGGACTAGATGGCAGTGTGGCATGTCTTGGGTTATTTATTTATTATTTGAAACTCCAACTCAAATCTATCCACAGTATCTGCCAAAAAACGTGACACTTTTTCACATTTGATTGTTTGAAAAAAGTCGTTACCGCTCTATATTGATATGTTTCTTAGACTTTACCGTTACTAGGCGTGGATCTAGCTTGCCATTGTTGAGTATAAGGGGATTAGACCATTAATCATTTGGTGACCTTTGCACGAGCATAAAAACGGTGATTCATTTTTCATTGTTTGTGCAACGGTGAAGAAAAATATCGCAGGCACACCTAATTCACAACTTTTAAATAAGTCAAATCAAAATTATTCTATTACAAACTATTTTGGAAACGGAATCGAATTCGGCAACTATAATAAATAAATAAAATTTATTTCTGGACTTATTTTAGTCCCATATTGAGTAGGTACTATGATATCCTCTCCACGACAAATCATTTAGGTTAGGAATAAAAAAAGCTTAGCAGGATAGATGTTGAATTAGACATCGCATGATAAATTTACCTACGGTATTTTAATATCCTGGGTTCGATTCCAGATACAGTCAATTTAGCAAACGACCATTTTCAAATGACATGGACCTACACCGCACGTTCTTAAAGTGGAGAAGAGTTTCAGGTCAACAGATTGAAGCCAAAAAAAAACTATTCTGAACTATAAGTACTGGATGACAACTGAACGTTTATGATCAGTGTCTTCCAGAACACCCAGACTCAAGTTAATAAAGAAAAAATCATTTTCTAAATCCCCCGACCGGGTATAAAACGCGGAACATTCGAATCTCCTACGGTTTTAAACAAACATACTTACTAGGTTTATAAATTACATACAAAATGAAATTGAGGGATTTATCTCACATAATTTTGTTCACTGTAGGTAGGTACATTTATTTTATTGATACAATAAAATTCTTAACAGATCGACTTTGGGAGCCGTCAGCTGTTGACATTTGAAGATAAGATTAAATATCTTCTTAGTATTAAATACTTAGGACTACTGTTAGATCTGTAATATTCGTCTGTTTGTTACAAGTCTTGTCAAAATGACTAATATTCAATTTCGCAACGAAACAAACCTTGAAACGTCTGGAATTTTGTAGAGAAACGTAAGTACCTACAATATTTGGTAATAAACAATCGTATTACAGGTAGGTATAGCGTTGACTTAGAAATACCTAACTACTTCAAAAGTATTTCCTACCTGATGTTCACGTGAACTCTTCGACTTGCAGCCGCGCGCAGTTCGTCTCAAAGTGACAGAGAAATACTGCGAAAATAATCTTTAAATTGTAGTAAAATAAAAACAATTCTTTATTCTCGTACGTTTATTATTAAGTTTTTAGTTTGTATAATAAAACAAACATTAATAACTATACATACCTATTTAAATTTGACACACAAGTTTGAAGGTATGTCTAAGTCTATGATTTTTTAAGAAGTGGAAACATCATAATCCCAAAAAATACACATACCTACAGAAATCATAAAAGACCCAATTTATATAATAATATCTATTAAAGTTAGGGTCAAGACATTGAAAAAGTCCGTAAAATGGTATAAGTCACCTAATTAGTACACTAATGTATGCTCGACTATTTGCAGAAATGAACTGTTTTAAATTATGTATTTTAAAGCTTTAATTATTGTAATTAAGGTGAATAAATCATTAAATCATCTGTAGTGACAAAAGGCTCAAACAGTTATTGAAAGACTTTACAGAATGTAATTAGGAAAGTAATTGATGTCTATACATTATTAAAAACATAAAACTAAACAAAAGTACAGAAAAAAACTGGTTTCCAAATTAGTAGGATTAAAAATAGTCAACAAAAATAATACCCATCATTACAGTAACTATTTATTAATCTGTGTCATTACCGAGTTTATCTGTCAACACTCGTACATCTACCAGTATTGTGTTTACATATTTTTTAATGAGGCATTCGTGTTTGTTTAGCCATTATTTGATGACTCCGAGCGTAATTGCTAAAAACAAACAAGCAACTCCGTGAATCCATTACTAAATTATTTCGTTTTTTTTGTTCACAGATCATTATCGGGGAATCATGCCATCAGCGCTATCGCGACGTAGATCAGCCGAGTAGCACGCCGTCATTCGAGCTCGAGATACCGACCTCTCGGCACAGATAAAACTCATCTTCTAGAAACTTTGACATCGCACCGAGCGCTCGGCCGCGTTCCAATTTTGAAATCTCGATATTCAAGTTTTTATATTATAAACAAAATCGCAACGAAAAAAAAAGAAAGGCGTGTCAAAGTTTAAACGCGTTCCATATTCAAACACAAAGGTAATAAAAGCGCATTTACACGTTACGTGTAATCGGCGAGTGGCGTGTGTGGTGTGGACTTGTTAAAAAAGACTGTAATTATTCAAAATGGCGAGCACCGGAAGCGAGATCTGGCTGCAGTGGTTCGCGTGCTGCTACCAGCCCGCCGCGCAGGCGCAGCGCACGCGCCGGAGAATAGACCGGTCCATGATCGGCGCGCCCACCAACTTTCAGCACACAGGACACATAGGTGAGTGCTTTTTTAATACTTCAATCACCCTCGTTCTAGGGATGAGAAGGATCCCCTGCAATCCGGTGATGATGACAAGGCTGCTTTGGTTATCATTGTAATTGTCTATCCTAGCTTAATGACCCTGTTTACTAAATTAAGGCCAATGGGACAATGGCCCTAGCTTAAGGTCGACAAGACAACTTACTGTCAGGCACTTCCTTACATATTCACCAAATTGCTTGCTTTTAAAATGCCGTGTTATACGAAAACAAGTAGGTACCTACGTTTAACTGTCGAGTCGAAGTTAATATGTGTAATATTAATCGAAAGTTGTATTCATTTCAACTAAACGCAATAATAAAGAAATGAGAAAGTAACTAAAATAATGTTTACTAATATTAAAACAGCATAATAACACCCTCTCGCCTGAGGGAAAGCTAGCAAGCAACATAACTTTGGTTACCAGTAAGTCACCAGCAGAATAGTTTCATCCGGCTCGAAGGACTAATAAAAATTATCACATGATGGTTCCCAATTTTGCGGTTTCGGTGCAATATTCCCTCGTCCATACATTTATTTATTTAAAAACACCCTTAAGGAGTTAATGCTGCGTAGGCATTCTCTACCAGGATCTCTATTATTCATGGTCAGCCATAGTAGACCATCTTCTCGTTATACTGTCTTTTCCTAATGCTTCCATTTCAAAATATACTCGACTATTCGTATATATTCATTCGTGGCGAGGTAACTAATAGTTTTAGGACTTTGCACTGGAACTTAGCATTTTAGCCAAAGTAGCTATGCGCTGATAGCAAAGAAACGACAGACAAAATAAATACCCGTTTGTTAATTATTCATGACTGTGAGCGAAAATAGGCTTATTAAAGTCTATCGCAAAAAACACAAGTTACGTTAAAGTAATGAAAGCATTTCTTTTTAAAAGTGAAATCAGTTGGTAATTTGTGGTAATAGATATTAATATAACTATACTTATTACGTTACTCACACGCCTGTTAAACGTAAATCCTTTTCTTATACCTAAACATCAAAGATCGATATCGTTCATTTTACGTAAGTACCTACTCAAATTTTGCGTTACCGCTGTCAAAATGATACGCACATCAATTTATTTGCCTACATATTTATCACTTTCACAACACGTGTATCACAGGTGATACAATAACAATAGCTCATACATTGTAGGTACCGTATCTACTACCTAGATAGTGAACATTGTTACCTACGATGTAACTCGACTTTTACACAAGTAAATCACTCTCTTGACGATCCTGACCTTGAAGAGATCGTAACTTGACGTCGAATTTAAATTTTCAAATGTTTTCTAAGTAAATTTATACAACGTGTTTATATGGAATTCCCACAACTCTGAAGTGTCGAGACCACTTATTAAAATCGAACTTGTTTTCATTAATATTTTTAGATTGTTTTTAGTTTTCATACAAATGAATTCCAATAATACTACTACTAAATTTAAGAGCTTTGCTCTTGTCTGTAGAGCAACTTCCACTCCTCCCTGTACTCCGCCAGCGCCTTCAACATCTTGTACGTCATGACATGAATTTTCTCCAATAATACCCATATGTAAAATACCTTAATGTGAAGACCGGCAATATCGCCATTTAGAACTGGGAATTTATGAATGCTGTAATTTTTTAATCGACTGAAAATGTATGAATTTCAAATTTAAAGAAAAAGTGCGAGAAAATTCCCGAATCCTGGAAGCCCTGCACATCAGAATAATAAATTTTATTATTAGAAATCTAAATATTTCTGAAAAAGCATTCTACCATTATATTATTATTGAATAAGGTTGAAGTTACAGGCAGAAAGCTCGTAAAGTGTAAATTGCGTGCATTTTCACTTACATATTTATTAAGCTTGTAAAGTAGTTAGTTATAGTGACAAGCGCTTTCATATTATTTTTTATTTATTGAAACAATTAACGTTAAATAAATTACTGTAGAGGTTCCGATGACAGCTAAACCGAATAATTTATTGTAATCTAGTGAGTAGTCTGATATAGACTTTGAGTCAACAATATTAACGAAGGTCGGTTTCACTAGTTACCGATAAGGTCCCTGATAATTTATCTCGTATATAACGCTAACAAAATATAAATAGTGTGACGGTAATAAGTCCCCAAGAGTCATTTAGCAACTTCATCGTACGTAACTTGACTTGCTTAGTTGCGCAAAGCATAATAATCATTGGTAAGCAAAAACATGACTTTATTTTAGCGATCATATTAGCAAAACATGTTTATATTTTATTCCTATAACTCTGGAGTTTTAACGAGACCACTTATAAGATTTCGTTTAAATTATTTTAATTCGAGTAGGTAGTCCTAGCTAGTGTTATAGGAATTAGTTAATACAGTTCTATTAATTATTTAAAATAGTAATAGAGTTTGGGAAGAAATAGAGTTATGCCAAACGCAATGAATAAGGTTATAAGTGCCAAATATAACTATATAAACTATAGTAATGCAAATCTGATCATGACTAATAAATCCTATCTACTAATATTTATTGTAAATGCGAAAGAATGTTTGGATGGATCGATGTATGTTTCTTACTCTTTCACGCAAAAACTTCTGAACGGATTTTAATGAAACTTCACAGTAATATACAACTTAGCAGATTAACTCTTAGGCTGTGATATAAGAATTTACCTTCGCGGATATAAAAATCGTCTGTAGCAGATCTGCAGCTAATCATGTCTACGAGTACATAATTCCATAAAACTCTCGTCTCGCATCCATTGCTGGACACATTGCGTTGTTTAAAGTAAAAATAAGAGAGACGTGTACTTTGCGCTAAATTTTCAGTCTAAATATTTAAAATAGCGTCTAAATATTTAATATACAAAATGTAAAAAATCCGATTCGTATTCCGGGCCACGCGAACTCCGGTGTTCGCGGGTCGTTCACCTTGGCTCCGGGAAGGTTACGATAGCTGATTGACAGACGTCGACTATCCGCCGGGTCGAGCACTACTTATCACTTGTACTTGCATCGATATCGCCCAATATCGAGTATCGCTCGAGTGCCGCGATAATACTGTTGGGTTGGTAGGACACGACTTGAAAAACGGTTCGAAATTTAAATACATATAAATTTAAATAGATATAAAACCTGCTACACATTTCTACTTTTCTTTTTATCGACTGTTAATTTTGAAATTAGATAAGTTGTCGTTCTTTTTTATTTTCCAAATTGCCGATTTATTCCATTTTTAATTTTGCGCCAAATATCCGCCATTGTTTTTATTCACAGTAAATACGAATATACCAATAGCTCTCCAGCTAAAATCCATAGAGCTGGGCCGGGCCATAAAATATACATACAAACGAATCCTCGAGAATCAAAACCTATCTTCTGGCCTTAAAAAAAGTAGGATTTGCCTTTTTACATTACTGAGCCAGTATTATATCCTACTTGAAATAGGGTAGGGCGTACGCCCTAAGTAAGTACTTACTAAAGACTAAATTAGTGCCTTACTCCCTCTCTTCTCACTCTATATTTCACTTAACAGGAATAGTGAGACAGCCGCGCTTAATATTTTAAATAAGCATTATGAATTATGACGTTTTGTACGTGACAAATGTACCGATTCTTAAGACCCACTCAACACGACGTGATAACATTGTGTCCCCCGAGTGTACGTAATATTTATTCGGATTAAGACCTTTAAGCATCTCCTATCGGCATGATTATTCCTAGCCCTTGAGATAGGTTGATAAGAGATTTTGTTTAAATTTTAAATATGGATTGTTGCTGTAAAGATACATTAATACCTATTTATTAAAAAATGTGCGACATTTTTTTAACAACTACAAATATTTACACACTAGTTATATCTTATTTTATAATTAGCCAAATTCTTTGATAAGATTATATTTAATGCATTACTAAAAGTAGAAAGTGATAAGTTGTAATCAATCACGTAAAATCAATTAGGGTTCAATTACGTAATAGAAAAACGGAGACTAGGTACATAAAAAATTGGCAAGCCATGAATTTTCAAAGTCGTGGAAAACACAAGGCTATTTCATTATGACAAATTGGTTTAGCGGTCGCAACGTAGACCAGACCATACAAATAAAAAGTATGAAACTACGAAATTCCTTATTCCTTATCTTGAATTGATGAAAGCAATTGCAAAGTTATTGGTTCTATAAATTACTTAGTAGGTATCTGAACACTAAAAGTTGACGGTGATACTACACCCCACCCCCTGTACATTGTAAATAAATAACCCAAGACATGCCACGCTGGGCCACACAGCGCCACCTAGCCCCAAACTAAGCCGAAGCTTGTACTATGGGTGCTAGACAACTGATAAACTTACATAGATACTTTTTTTTTTGTAAATAAATACATATTATACATAGATAGTAAAGCACGTAAGCCGCGGATCCTACGGCAGGCGATTCCAATGACAAAGAACTATCGAGTCATTGTAATTCATCATCATCGTCCTCAGACCATCGCATTCCACTGCTGGACATAGGCCTCTCCAGTTGCGAACACTTTAAACAAACACCTGGAGGATTTACCCATAATCTCAGTGGGCCTTCAGGGTAAGGGCGACAGGCGCGGAGGGTTTGCCCTTATGTGACTGTTGACCTTACATTTGGACCTCACGACCGCTTACCATCAGGTGGAGTGAGGCCAGGGCCAACTTAAGTTATTCGGCGCCGGGGTGCCGGACTCAACCTGCGCCGCGCGCGCCGCCCGGCAGCGCCCCTGGTAGAGACGGCCCTGAGTGAAGCATCCTGAACGCTGTTTATAAAAAAAAAGATCGCCACACTGGACAGGGTTGGCGATCGCAGGGCGTAGCTCCTCGCAATCGCGTAGTAGCAGGCTTTCATGGGCTGCGGATTGGCTGGGAGTGGTAACCGCTTACCATCAGGCGGGCCGGCAGCCATTTATTACTCTAGTGGTATAAGGGTACACTGAATCCGAAAATAGACCAGGAGACTAAAATCCCTACTCCCCATTTTGGTCGTTTTATTTAACGGAACTCTACTGTCTTGGATGCACTGTAGACAGTATTTTAATATGAACATTATCTATTTGTGATGTACCTATAACTAATATCGGGTGCTAATTACACTTTGAATACGGATTAGATTAAGGCCCAATGCCAATCGCGATCAATAGGGTTATCAAGGCCGGATTATAGGAGCTGTGGCAATACAAGTCTCATCGTGACCAAAGAATTTTACATATTATGTCCTGCCATTATAATTGAAAGTGATCCTTTTTTAAGAACAAGTTCCTTTAATTAAAATAAAATACTTAACCCGCTGAATGCCTTTGACGCTTATATGCATCGATGACAAATAGATGACATCTCATGTGTAGTTTTGAACACTTGTGTTATACTAGTAGGTATCAGAACAAAGAAAGTACCACAAATATATTCTTAAATACAAATATAACACAAACACCCAGACAAGAAACGAACACAAATGTTCATCACACGAGTGTTTGTCCCGGGTGGGAATCGAATCCAAGAGGCAGGGGTCGCTACAAAATGTCATTATTTCTTCCATCACGTCTGTATACCAGTGGCATTTAACTTGCATCGGCCATCAGGCATGCAGTGACGCATTTAACTACGAGCGCACAAAGTGACATAAAAACCGCCGTCGGCATTAGGTACGCGCGCAACGACCGCTCCGAAACCGGCGCCTGCGCACAGCACAGCAGGGCTGACCTAAAACAGAATGGGGATGTGTACTGTCAAGTCAATTGATACACATTTAAGTCGCTTTTAAAACATGGTTACTTCATATATTTTGCTAGAAAATTGACTGAATAATTATCGGTTTTAAAGAATAAAAAAATGTATATTGAAGAGATATCATTAGGCAACTAAGATGTTCCGATATTATACGATGTCCTTTTGTACTACACATCCCAATTGATACAACAACGCAGGCCTGACTTTAACCACGTTGAAACTGTTATTATGTCGCGGGTTCAATCCCCGCACAGTACAAACATTTGTGTGCACGAACATGTCTGCGTGTATTGGTCTGGGTGTTTACTATCCATAATGTGTATTTATTTACGGGAGAAAAAAAGTGTATAGATCTAAATAAGTTTATCGGTTGTCTAGTACCCACAGTACAACAAGCTTCAGCTTAGTTTGACTAGATAACGCTGTGTGCATCTTAGGTTATTATTTGTTTATTTAATGTTATCAATGCATAATATAACAATGTTTCTCTCCTACCGAGCATGCGTAAGTATAAATCGAGCAGGGAGACAAGACCACCTAAATTCTTTTACAATAAGTGAATACCGTTTCAGGTAAATGTCTTGTTATAAAGAATACCAAACTCATGAAATTGCAACCCTAACAGACCATAAAAGGTACCCGATACGATTCTGTCGCAGCATTTCATTTGACGGCCATAAGGGCTGATTTCTATCGCAGCAATTATTGGAACAGGCGCGGCTTGTGCTTTTTGCTGCTCCTGATAGACATAAACGTAAAGTCTAATAAGATCTGCAGGTGGAATGTGCAGACAGACGTAACAAGATATAAGCCAATCTTCCATCGCCAGCTAAGTTATTGTAGCTTAGAATAGAAATCTATTTATTGACCACAAATTCATTAGAGTACACAAGTATATGTATGTTACAGCCAAAAGCTTCGCTCGCGTAGTTTATCCAGTTTTACAAACGTGTCTGACGTTAGGGGTATCCACAGACCAGGTGTACTGGTCAGGGCAGAATACCGTAGGTATTCTTGCCAATTGATGCCCACTGGCAACACAGGGAAGTTTAGTGGGTTCTAGAAGGTAGTGAAACCCATACGCCTCACCGACTCCCCTTATGGACGGCGCTCTTATAAAAAATAATATTAACTATTGTAAAAAGTACGTAACCAAGATGCAACAACTTATACTACTACTAATTTGGATGCCTCGGGAAATTCTGTATGTTAACTTTGTAATAAATTTTTTGTTTTGTTTATTTTTAAATGGAGTGATGTCCTTAATAAAAATAAGCAAAAGAGTCTTAGTGCAAAACATTAAGATTAAGACGTTTTGGAATTCATGCGGATGCTTAAAGAAGAAAGTTATTAAAAGATTAACTATATTTATGCGCCCTGCAGTCAAAACAATGTAGTCCACACCTAAGTAGAGTATCACGATTAAATGATAAAACAATAAATTACAATTTATCTGCTACGTGATTTTACCTGCGTGTCGAGTTATCAACCTTCGCTCCTTAAACTTGATACGTCCTTAATTATCGCATCCTATCAGTCATGTCGCTAATAGATGATGTGGAAAAATTCTTTGTTTTCTGCCATAAAATAAAAACAAAAGAAATCTGCATATCCTCTTAACGATCATACATGAGCCGCAGAACCGATAATCGAGTTCTGGAATGGATACAGCTTCTCGGCAAATGTTTTTCTTTGCCATGCACATCGACCTTCGACCGACTTCAGGCCTATTTGCCCCCTTTGTTATTAAAAGAAAAGAGTCGCAATAAACTATCTAGTGTGAAGTCTATCTAGAATACTAAGTCTACACTGCTTCTTAGAAACTATAAAATCCACTAAGGAAATTCCTCTTCTAATTCCAATTAGTACCTAACAGGAATAATTATCTCTAAACGATAACAATCGGCGTCACATATGGACATTGGTAGTAGGTATAGCAATCGTAGGGGAATTTACCGATGCGTTGGCTGGGTATGTTTATAAACGCATGGATATGATAATATGTTAAATTGTAGGAGAAAATCCAATAACAAAAAGAAATTATCTGGGCTTAGCAACTAAGTCAGTTTATAAGCTGTGGTAAATCTTAACTAATATTATAAAGCTGAAGAGTTTGTTTGTTTGTTTGAACGCGCTAATCTCAGGAACTACTGGTCCGAATTGAAAATTTCTTTTTGTGTTGAATAGACCATTTATCGAGGAAGGCTTTAGGCTATATAACATCACGCTGCAACTATAAGGAGCGAAGAAATAATAGAAAATGTAAAAAAAAACGGGGAAAAATAACTATTCCACGCGGACGAAGTCGCGAGCACAGCTAGTGTTGATATATAACATACAATCTTAACGTGTTTAAAGTGAAAGTTAATCGTGAAGATGTAAACCGCGTCTGCAGTTTCCATTTTCCATATTTACCTATTTCAAATCAAAGTCTTATTCTAACCTATAAATAAATATCGAACAATATCACATTGATAAATAAAATCATAAGTAGGTAGGTAGAATTGAATAGGCATTTATGTTCTGGAAATCAGAACCAACCAAAAAGTTCCTGATGATGATGAGAACAGACACAATAACAACACAAGTAAACACATCAGAAAAGTAACTGTTTTTCCTGGATGACACTCTTAATAAGATATATGTATAACTTCGGTAAATATGACAGGACATGACGAACATCCATATATAAACTTTAGTAAGGCAGACTTGCTCGTTAAACGAATTGCCATTACAGGCCTAAAATAAATTAAATGGAGCATTTGCCTATTTAAGCAAAGCGAGAGTTAGACTTTCTATCCATCTAGAAACTTCTTATAATTATGCGCAAAGCATTAACCCAAACAAGTCTTAATTAATCCCGTCCGAATAAAACTAAATAAATTCCCTTTCAACGAACAGTTGGAAGCGTGTAGCCAGGGTAAGGCTGCGGATCTGGTGACGGCAAAGAACGGATGACTACGCCGTTTTTTTAGCAATAGAAATTTTGGTAAAAAATATTGATAGGGAATTTCTTTATAAAGACGTGTATATGTTATGGACCAAGTGATTAATGCGGGCATTATTTATAATGCTAGGGCATTATGAATAATGTCAAGTTCTACTGGGCAAAGTGATAATTACTATCTAAACTTCATTATTTATCACATTGGCCGGTCATTATTGTATTGCTACTTGGCAATTAGGCAATTTGATAATAAAGCAAAGGGGATGGACGCACGCGTAACTAATCACTTACTTACTCGGAGACCGATGTATCCGTTAATGTTTTTTTTAACCGACTTCGAAAAAGGAGGAGATTCTCAATTCGTCTCTATGTATATTTTTTTATGTATGTTCACCGATATTTCCGTCAATTATAGATGGGCGCCAAAAATTTTTTATTTGTTCAACAGATGACACTTCCGAGGTGGTCCTATTATCACCAAGTCAGGATCTGATGATGGGATCCGAGAGAAATTGAGGGCAACAACCGAAAGTTGTATGCTCATATGATGATTTTGTTACGTAATCATATCCTACTCAGGCATATGCTTCCGGGCGTCAACATCTGGTGCTGATAATGAAGCCATAGAACTCCTTAACGGTTAGGAGTTAGGGGACAACACTGCCATTGGTCGATGGGAACTAGGTAATAGTATGTACTTATTCAGGGCTAATAGGGCAGCTGATTTGATAAGTCATTTGCTTGATTCTAGATCGCAAAGTCTTCACTTGATTTAAAGCAAAATGTTTCTTTCCTAAGTAAAACTCTTAAGGACATTAACTAGCCTTTATTCAATTTCACAACACATTAACGCAACTAAAAATCGAGTAACAAAATGACTTTAAAAAAAAATAAACAACATTGGGTTGCAACATTATTATGTCCTTAAAGCGAACAGGTATACATAATTTGGAAACTTAGTAATAGGGTTCCATTTTATACCCTTTAGGTACCTTACTACTACCCTACCCTACCCCTATAAAAATGAAATGGCAAACGTCCGTTATCTCCCACCAATAGCCCAGTTATCCTGTACACAGGACCTCTGTCAATTAAATAACCCCATAATTTAGTTCCCATCATTATGCAATAGTGCTGCATTTGCCGAGTAGGTATTACTACTGAGTGCGTCAACTTAGACCAGTCAGAAGTAATGTCTGGCCTGTGTATCACATACAGATATTATATTATCTCAGGAGTGGATGGGCTTGTACCTCCACGCAAGCCTTACAGAGGATCAGGAGACTGCGAAATAGTTATAAAATATGTTTTTATTACTCTGCCCAAAGGTTGATAAATAATATTTATAATGCCCGATCAATTTGATTATTTTAATGATGATTATCAAATTGCCCTCTCATATTGGCCATTTATCAGAATGCCCGGGCATTATATATAATGCTACATTTATCACTTGGTCCATAACATATATACGATATGACAATCAGTGACCACGTATATAATACGTCCATCCAAAAAAAACACTTATTGTAAGAAGTATTTGAACACCGACAAAGCACATTTTTAATTTATAAATTTTTGACAGACGCTAGTTTTGTTCTTTGTAATGCTAACAAAATTGACTGTAGATATGGCCTAGGAACATTCTCGGGAATAGCAGCCTGGATGAGATCTATCTGCTCTCATAAACTGATCAGTGATGATAACCAGTGTAACCAAATATTAACCTACTTCCTTGATGATGTACTTACTGTTTTATGATCAACTGCGAATTATGGCACTCTGAACATGCGTTCAGACAAAGTATACTCAGGACAGGACATGTGATGTCCCCATTTTGTACCTGTCATGTTAGTCATTCATAAGGTCCTTTTTTGAGTTTGACTTCTATACAACTTCACTACTTTGGGTCGGGGTATCAATGTTTTCAATATTTGAGACTACTATTTTCCCCCATACGTACCGCTTCTGCTCCTACCGTATACACAATCTAAGATGTCTAAAATAAACTACGGGCGGTCGCATCTCGCTAAGCTATGGTGGTGACTCATCTCCATACCGGCTTGCGGTAGGTACACTCGGCCACTACTCAACGTGATTAGGTACTCTCAGGAGTACCAGGATCAGTCCTGAGGCCGCTCGGGGTCACGCTGTTAAGTTGTTTGTGTCTTTTTTATGCGATTTCGGAGAATGGTAGATACAATTTGCGCGGTGGTAATGGAAAAGCTAATACTATGGCGTCATTTTCATTCACTATAAGCGAGTTTTATAGCGAATGACACTTGACAATAGATCTATCTATAACAGGAACCGTTGTATCCGCGACTTATCTTCCGAATTTTCCTTACGCCTACGAAAGTTACCGAATGTGATATCAATGGCAAAAAAATGCCCATAGATCGACTAGTAGTAGTTTTAAGAGAGGTAGGGCATAGCGAATCTTCGCTCGAATTGAGCCGCCCGTCCGGGGAAGGACCTCCACCCAGGAATACCGCAGTCAAATGACCTGAGTCTGAGTCGTGTTTCTGCCGGTGAGTAGGGTTTCCGGAGCTCGTGGGGGGTTGGGGTTGGGCCGGCATGGCGGTGGCAACTGACAGGTAACTGACCAGTTACTTGCCCGTTGTCACAGCGACTTGGGCTTCTCTTTCGCTTTCCATCAGGCGTGGGAAAGCCATTATGTCGAGCCACTATAAAAAAAAAAAAAAAAAAGTAAAACTCCGTGGTATGACCACTGGCAAAAAAGGATTGATTCGTCTACTCTACAATCATGACCATATATCAGAGATAAATTTTGTTAAACTTTTTTTTTGTTTGCAAAGATATAAAGCCCTCGATATAGCTAGGTCATTCAACAAAATTATTTCGTTGTCTTCTTTAGTAGCAGAAAGAGACTATCTCCTTATAGTTGTATAATTCATATGGCAGATAGCTGGTGTCAACTGTCACCATAGCAATTGTTTTTATTAAGTAGTATCAAACGCTTCCGTTGCCAATTGCACAATGTGTCAAGTTTCATCCGTGTTTGCGGTACACTCGCTCTCCATATGTAAATGGACCACGTACAGTCAACGACAAAAGGACCTAGCTTGCGTATTTTCTTCGTAAGTCAGTGCAGTAAGGTGTATTTTTGTATGGAACACTTGGAAATCTCCCTGTGTAAATAATACGCTAAAATTTCCAGGGGACATAATGTATGATAATGATAAAACTATGACCCAGTCAGTTCGTATAGCACTACTAGAGAAATACACATTTTGAATGAACTTTACCTCATTTTCCTCGTTATTTGAGCTCAGTAGGTATTCGTGATAGTGGCGTATAATAAAACAATACTCTGGCACACAATGGCTTTCTTTATTTAACAGAAAATATTGTGGTTAGAGCTTTCTTGTGCATTACTCATTGCAAGTCACTTTTCTCATTATATATTATTTATCAAATAATGCACTATACTTCCAACCCGTTTAGGGGCCCTAGAGCGTCATTTGATCCAAAAAGTTACCCTAAACAAGTTGGAAGTATAGCCCAGAACTTTTTCAAAAGTTAAATACATTGCTCTAATCCCAAAGCAAGTAGCTTAAGCACTTGTGCTGTGGGTATCAGAACAACGAAGATACCACAAATGAATACTTAAATACAAATTATAAACACCCAGACACGAGACAAACACAAGTATTCATCACACGAATGTTTGTCCCGGGTGGGAATCGAACCCACGGCCCTTGGTTCAGAAGGTAGGGGTTACTACCAAATGAGACAAAAACTGTGTCTGTGATTTATTTTTATTGCTGTTGGTGGCAGGCGATCAAGCAGCCTTTTTCCATGGACATGAGCCATGCCGCTGCCTACCGCGAAGAACGAGCTCTCTCTGAACCATGTTAAAGAAAGACAGGTCGTATCAGGAAACACCGCGGCTAGAAGGCCGGTTTTTTTTTTTATAGTGGCTCGACATAATGGCTTCCCTACACCTGATAGAAAGCGAAAGAGAAGCCCAAGTCGCTGTGACAACGGGCAAGTAACTGGTCAGTTACCTGTCAGTTGCCACCGCCATGCCGGCCCAACCCTAACCCCCCACGAGCTCCGGAAACCCTACTCACCGGCAGAAACACGACCCAGAGGTCATTTGACTGCGGTATTCTATAGGGTGGAGGTCCTTCCCCGGACGGGCGGCTCAATTCGAGCGAAGATTCGCTATGCCCTACCTCTCTTAGGTCCAAAGATTGCATTGCACGTTAACTGAAAACTACGTTACCGTATCTAAATGGCCTTTTATCTAATCTTCGCTTTTATCCAAAGCCTAACAATTCAAGCTTCAGTAAGATATTATCTTCAAGTACAAACAACGACCTGTGTGACCTTTCGGCTAATAGAGCGCATTCATAACAATTACAATTTAATCAGATTGTAATTAGCGTTACGCATTCGAGCAATGGACGCCGGCGCTTTGTGACCTTAAATTATAATGACATAACCTGCCGTGACTAATTTACAAGATATAACTAGGGTACTAGTCGTAAGACGCTAAATAGGTACTTGTGACTATTCTCGTGTAGTAGTTTTGCTTTGGTCTTAATTAAAACAAAACCAGATTTCAGTGGCGTAACTATAAGGTTTGCTCCCCTAGGAATCCGGGAATATGGCCACATCCCTCCAACCATTAGAGGCCCAAGCCAAGTAACGTGTCAACTTTTTCTCCTTCAAAGATTTGCAACGGGCCTTAGATGATAGGTCGTAGTTTTCCAGATGATAAACCTTTAAGTAGATGACATTAATTATACTGTAGGAATACTCTTTCACCTTACAATAATAATTTTAAACAACGACGATCAAATCTAATGATTCGATCGATTGATTTTCTAATGAAAACATAGCAGGTTAGATTTTTTTCATTCTTTTTTATAAAAACCGGCCAAGTGCGAGTCGGACTCGCGCACGTAGGGTTCCGTTCCACTGATTGAATGAAAAAATTAGGTAATTTGATTTATGACGTTTAAAAAAAAACTACTGTCTAGATTTCATTCAAACCAAATTTCGTTAGTAGTTTTCATAGTAATACACATCATATATTTTTTTCAGTTTTATCATGCCCATATTTTAGAAGTTACGGGGGGGGGGGGACACTCATTTTACCACTTTGGAAGAGTCTCTCGCGCAAACTATTCAGTTTAGAAAAAAATTATGTTAGAAACCTCAACATCATTTTCAAATACCTATCCATAGATACCCCACACGTATAGGTTTGATGAAAAAAAAAATTTTAAGTTTCAGTTCTATGTATGGGGAAACCCAAAATTTTTGGATTTTTTTCTGATTTTATTTCAAAATCCTATTGCGGTTAACAGAATACATCTACGCACCAAATTTCAATAATGTAGCTCTTATAGTTTCGGAATAAACTGGCTGTGACATACGGACGGACAGACAGACAGACAGACAGACAGACAGACAGACAGACAGACAGACAGACATGACGAATCTATAAGGGTCCCGTTTTTGCTATTTTGGCTACGGAACCCTAAAAAGTCATCTGTTTATTATCAAAACAGTCGTATCTACATAAGTAAGTAGTCTAAGTAGATACAAATTTTCAGTATGCTATTTGGTTGCATATTTTAAGCGAACGTTTCATCGCAATTAGACTAGAACAACACGTACATTTATACGATTGCATTGTGCGTGCACATTGATTTGCTTAATTTTATAGGTATGTAGTTATAAACTTTAACGAAAATTTGTAAATAAGACCACACCACAAAAAATTACCCAAGACATGCCACGCTGTGTCACAAATCGGCATCTAGCCCCAAACTAAAGAGGAGCCCTATCAAATGAGCCATCGGGCCAAACCAACGGATTGCGCGAAGAAGTCCTTAAACGACTGCAAGTTATTTCGCGAATAGGACCAATACATATCAACTTAACCAAACAGAGGGGTTTCTTAGTAAAGCAAAGCAGGATGTTATTAGGAATTTAAATGCGTAAGTAAAGTTAAGTAGGTACCTAGTGTTAGGGAAATCCTAACTATTAAATACCGATAAACAGCACAGCCAGACAAAACTGATTACCGACACAGATTTTGAATAATCTGAAGACATAATAACATGCTGGCGGGTCAGCCAATGCTAAATTCGTTTTTGTCGAAAACATTAGCTTTACAGCAATGGCCTTGAATCTTGTGCACTTAAAACTGTGACTTAAAACGACATAAGCCGCCATGACGGTCATTACGAACAAATCGTAGGATCTTGCAGACTCACGCAGCGAGGGTTGTCTATTCAATAGAAATAGGTACTATTATTATACATATAGGCAATCATAAATAAGTATCTACCTAGGTATTATAGTATCTCTCACAGAAAGAGCTTCTTATCACTTTGATAACGAATTTCTACGCTCTTTTTTGGAAACGCCTAATAGGTAAAAAAGGTAACAAGTAGACATTTATTTATTGATTTTCGGATTCTTGCTACTCAGACTCTAAAAGAGTGTTTATATACCTCAAATTTTTTTTAAACTATTCAATATACATACTTTTATTACTGTTTATTACATACTCGTATATTGATATGTAGTGTAAGTAGAGATCATTATTTATTGTCAACCCTACGATCACAGCTCATGAGTCGAAATAATTTCGACCTTAACCTTTCGTCAGAGTCAGTAAGTTGTTGCACAGCTTAACGCATCAAATTGTAGAAATATTCCGCTTCTGTTCCCTTTGATTTGAAGATTCGAATTAATTCAACAAAACTCGTTTTAATAATGAATGCTCTTTCCACGAAACCGTTAAAAATGGTACTCAAAAAATGTACCTTCAATAAATTAAGTATTGAGACGTTTTGAGACATCCTGAAGTCTTGATCTAATCTATGATCTTGATATTATGTAGGTAAAACTATGTTGCGAGTGTTGAGACTTCATTGCGATAACCATAGTTAAGTATACCTTATTCAAAATAAGTATTCAATAATTGTAGTAGTCTAAACATAACGAAACGTAGTCAATTAATAAAAATCATTTTAGTTGTGTCGAGTAGGTTGGAATATAAGCCACATGTAACCCGATACAACTGTGGCACATGTGTAATAACGAGTGCTAATTAAAAAGACATCGCACTTACCGCATGTCCCTTGAGTCACGATGCGCGGTCCCAACACTACAATGAGATAATACGCTATTATAAACTGCTCTGTATTTAAACTAACATTTTCATACATTTCAGTGTATTCTTGGATATTTTTACATTACTTGACAAAATGTTTTTAGTTAGTTTATGACTACAATTCGCAAACAAAAAACTAACATTCGGCGCATCTCGTACCTACTTCTTATGTATGCATTCTGGTGGTATTTTATAGTAATTCTTCAGCTCAGCTAATGTCATAGGTATGCCGCTATTTTAGATTTTTAGGAAAATAAAGGGACTTTTTTTATGACAGAGGGGGAAAACGGGCCTTAAGGCCTCCTGATGGCAAGTGACCACTTCAGCCCACAGACACCGCAACACCAACTCTTTAGTTAGACAAATAGGTAGGTAGATAAATTCTATAGACTGAGAGATCATTACAGTCCGTTACTATTTCTGTACCTACTTAAACCCTACAATATTCTTATGAAATTTATAAATTTGCGATGTGATTTCTCTCTGCTCGCTTACAAATTTGGCGAATATAAGAAATCATAATAACGCAAGTACTCATCGCTCACAAGTCCGTTTAGTTCTTTCAATGAATATAATTCTTACGCCCCTTTGTTCAGTTAAGCCGGTAGGTACTCTTTATATGCGCAAACTCGAATTTAGTCTCAAGGCAATAGTTGCGGAAGTCCGCAAACTCTGCATCAGTCCGTCACGAAACGAATAAAAGGCACTGTAAAACTATATAGGTAGTCATTTAAAATCCTTTGAAATTGATCGGAGGCCCATTAATATTGATGTGTTTATTTTCAATCGTCTATTATGGAGAATAATTAACTTATTTATTGAGGAACGTAGTTATACTAGCACAATATCCATAAATATAGCAACTTCGCAAGTCAATGCGATAGAGAAAAATTTTGGTTTCGAAGTCTGGATTCACATATGGATCACAGCTAGCTAGTGGCATCCTCTCGCCTGATGAAGCGATAGAGAAGAAGCACAATTCGCAGCGGCAACAGACAGATAACAAAACACTGACTTGTCCGTTGCCACTGCCATGCCGGCCTGTAAGCAGTATGATAAGTCTGGCTAACGAACTTATCCCAAATTAGTTGCCGTCCACAAATTTTGTTACCTTTATAAAAAAATTCTATAATGAAAAATTCTTACAATAGGTAGTTTAACAAGTAGGTATGGGTACTTGCAACGCTAGATATTAATTTTACTTTAATTTTATCATACCTGCATTGGCCTATATTCATGAACCTTCACGATAATTGAATGCCTTTCTCTGATCGATCTACGGTAATGAAGCATTGTCGGCTGCGGAGTGGCAGTGGCCACGTCGGCGATGGCTATCGTCTCGACCACCGGCCACTGGCACGTCTGAAAGGACCATTAGATCGTGCAGTATAGATAAAGCCTGCATATTTAATATTAGTACTCTGTTGGCCGAATTTCAGCCACAGATGCCAATTTATAAGGAAAATCAGCGGGGTTATTCCGTGACAATTCCGCTTAGGAAGATTTCTCAAAGCCGTTCATTCTTTGACATTAGTCTAATAGGTTAATGTTCAATTGGAATGACATTCATTCAAATTTTCCACTCGGATTCGGTAAAATTCTCGATCGTTCATTTAAATTTTGTAGTTCGCATCGAAAACTTTTCTGGGAGGAGACGAAAACTTTCGTAGGTCATTAAAAATTCGGTAGGATTTTAAAATAAAAAAAAACCGTCCTGTTTCCGGGAGTCCTTTCCGAAGGCATTTGTAAATGTTCTCTGGATTCGGACTCTTTGGAATAACGTAGTTAATTCAAATTTGGCATAATTTGTACCAGATCTAATGTCAAATCTGTATAAACATGCTAGAAAGTTCCCAAATTCGAGCAGAAACTTTCTTCCACCTGTAAATAGGCACTAAAGCGGGGCAGCTAACCAGTGGGCACCAACTGGTAGGCATATACGACTGGGTAGTGCTGAACCATACAGCCGCGTCCCTGCCTGTCTTAACCAGTACCATGCGTGAACTGTTAACTGTCAACCGTATTTATGAAATTGTCACAACTAATGAGTCATATTATCTGTATTCCAGGATCTACGGACGTGGAAATGCCATCATCACTGCTGCACTCCATCCAGAACCAGATGCAGAGCAAAGGCGGTTACGAGATGGCTTATGGTGTTAAGGTGAGCCAATCTTTTATTAATAACTATATTATTTTTTAATTTTTGCTACCCCGCGCAACTAATACGGAGACGCCCCCAGCCCGTTATGTCATTATCATTAATAGAAAAGGAGACTTTAGTGTTTCGAATTTAGGCTTTTCAGAAAGCCTATTATAGATCAGATTCGAAAACTTAAAATGAATGTAATTCAAATTTGATTTATGTGCGAAGAAGTTACATAAATGTTCAGTACCTCCGCAATAAGAGTAGCTCGTGATATACGTAGCTAACCTACGCGTAGGTAAGTCTCAAGGAGGGAACAATGAGTGTAATACATGGCTATGCTATGAAAAGGTAGATAAGTAATCAACCTCCGTTCGGAATATCGACTCTAAACGATTTTTGAGAAATTAAAGAATTAATATTTCCCCTGCCTAATCTCTATTTTCTTTAATTGCAGGTTTACTGATCCTCAAACGGCGCCGGAACGGACGCTAGTGACAAATCAGAGTGACCATGTGTGTTATACGATCTAACTGTATTTATTGTCCGTAGTTAAGCTAGCATAAGATGTTGAGTGTACATAGCATACTGATTCCAAGGAAATTAATGCATGTTACCTACTTTATTTTAGAAGGAAAACTTTGTGCAATCCTTTTATATGATCTTCGTTGTTTTCTTTTATAGAAAAATATGTTTCAAATTATGATTATTAGGTTTGATATAGATAACTTGAGCAAATTCTTAGTATGTAGGGGTATTAGAAATGTACTTACAATTTTATGGTAAAGATTGACAAAACTGATTGCGTATACAGGGATGCTATTGGTGCATTATTTACAGAAACAATAGTTATTCCACTATGAAGTAGTTTACACTACACATCGAATTAGGGGATTACTATACATATATTATGCAAACAATGTCAAATAGCAAATACTACTTACCGAAAATAGATGTGAATTGCATTTAGCTATTGTATTTTTATCACAAAGTAGTTCTTTGAACTTGAAATATCGTCATTTATAAATGACGGTCGGTAGTCAAATTGTCCTTTACAAAAGTTTGTAAAGGACAATTTGACTACATATTTGTAATACATCAGCCAATGTAAACTGTAGGCACTGCCAAAGTATTATAATTTTCAACTACGAATCAGCATATTGTAAAATACACATACAAAACGCATATACATCGTATCTTTTTCTAGTTAGTGTAAGGAATTAGTCAATTTTTGATTTTTATTGTCAATTTTTATGTCCAAATAGTTTCATTAATTTAGTAAATGTATCTTAGTAGAATAAGTGAAACTGTAATTTTATATAATGTCCACTTTTTAATATCTTTCTACAATATACAATGTAATCGCTAATCCGTTAGTTAGTATACCAACATGAAACACTTAAAACCCTTAGACCTCAAAATGTTTCCTATTAGATATATTTACCCATTCCTCGTTTATATATTTAAATATATATATATGTATTTATCCAGGGCTATCAGAGTAGGTATACTCGTATACCTACTATCCTAACAGGTATACTTATGGCCGTTCTCACAAACGTTACGATGCGTTGCGCGAACGCACAGGTACCCAAAAACCTATAGTATTTTGGGCACGTGAATACCGCCGTTAATGTCAGAAGTAATTATATGTGCCCGATACACTAATTCCGTCGATGCTGCCTTTTATATTAATGAGATGTACCTATTTTAATATGCGTCAAATATATTTATGACTGTACTTTTGTAGTTTAGGTAAAGGAAATTTCATTGGCCTTCCTCTATATCCTATTTAGAAATATAATAAATCATTCAACGGTTTGAAATCTTTATTACAACCATATTTTTACATTGTCTTCCGTTTTGTGAGAATTTCCTCGATTTCTTTACCTAAGTATCTGATTTTGTAATTTGTACTGTATTCATTGTGTGAATTATAATAAATGTACAATTGTTATTATCGATAAGCTGCAATTTGAAACGCATTAAGTGTGAAACTATTTTACATAGTGATAAATAATCGCGTTGATGTCTTTTCCATTAGAAGATTTACTGGTACTAATTTGAAATGGTTATTCTCATTGTATTAAGAAAATTCATGCTGGATTCATGAAAAAAATCATACTATTTTATAAACGTCAAAAATGTATCACAACTGTTATTCCACTTATTACAAAAGTCATGTCATGATTTATTTAATAAGGAATAATGCCAAATGACTTCAGCCATAGGCTTTCTTACCTTTCATCATACTGAAAGATTATCCAGCCATTGAAAATCAGACTTTAGTCGCAATAAATATTCTCATAAATAAAATGTAGAATAGCATTTTTTTAAAGTACCTTTTTCTAAGCATTATTGCATAGTTGTTGTTTGTATGGATATTATCTTATATAATGGTCTTCTTGCCCAATCACTTTGGGCACTGATTGACTGATACAATATTACTACAGAGACTGACTTCGAAATATATATACATTAGCAAAAATTCAGGCAATTCCATTGTAGAATACTGTTGGAGAAATTGTACTCGAAAACAGTATTGTATAATAAGGTTTTATGCAAACTATTTGGTTGTAATGACTGCCATTCTCATTTTCCTAGCAAAATGGAGCTGTTAAGCTAATAAAGAGTGATCCCATTTGGCATAAATTGGGGAATATTTTACTAGTCTAATGTTGAATGGCGGGTTTTGTAACTCTTAACATGTGTCGAGGAAAATAATTTTGTCATTTTCTTGTCAAAACGACAAAGTTGTACATTAATGTAAATAAGCGGTTTTTCCATCATCAGATAAAATCGTCACTTTTTCTATGACTGGAAAAATAGCTCCTATTGAAATAATGAATTAGATATTTATGTATTGTATGAACCGAAATTTGAATTTGCCCTGTATGAAGTAAATGAAAAAGATATCGAAAGTAATAACTTCGTTTTATTTCCCTATTGCGACCAAGTTTATAAGAACAATACACATACGTAGGGTAATTCTTAGGGTAGTAGGGTAATTCTTACCTACATCAATTAATAGAAGTTGTACGAATTACCAATACTTATTATTATTTATTTAAATAGGTAGGTATGCTTCGAGTATATTTACCATGCATATATATGATTGCTTCATTTACAACTACTGTTGTAAAGATAGAGCATTTCGTTTCATCTCTTGTTTTGTCATACCCTTAAAAAGTCCCATAAGTTTTGTATGCTATTGCTAATACAGACATATGACGTCATAAACATCTGATAAGGCTATTCAATTGGTTCATCTAGTCTATAGACATATTATAATATAATGGTGCCAGTTTTAAAATTACTTAAAAATTATAAGATCATTTCTTGTGTGATATTTGAAATGTTTTGATACCTATATAAATAAAACATGAACAGAATTTTCAAGTAGTTTATTTGTGTAACTTACAAAATCAAAAGTACAAAACACGTGTAAACAATTTCACAAACTTAACTTTTGCCTTGATTCACTCATGTTTTTCACGTACCACACGCTTCCATTTTGAGACTCAAGCGTAAATTAACTAAAATTTTAATTCCCGTTAGAGATTAACATTTGAGCGTGTTATACTTGTGTTTCGTTACATATCTACTTATTTATTTTGTATTGAAAGTTGAGTCTTTTTCTATCAAATTTCATCTTTTCCTGTGTCTGTGCTCGGAGCGAGCGGCGCTCGGTTTCGAGGATTTGTCCTTGTATCTCGAGTCATCTGTCAAATAAATAACTTTTAAATTAAACGCTTATTGACCCTGAGTCGACGAGCCCCCCGACTGCCTATATAAAATAAATAATTTAAATAATTAACGTTTTTCAGATCATTTTGACTAATTAGAAACCTAAAACACCTATATCTGATCATTAGACACAACATCTGTACAATTATATAAACAACTTTTACTGCATATTTAATTAAGGTTTTATACGAGCTTTTTATTTAGAAGAATTTTTCATTACCATGGGTTTTGATTGTGTGATTGTTATTGTGTAAATAATACCTATACATTATTATGAATGGACAGTGAACAGAAAGTAAATAAAAGGACTAACAATAAAAGTATTTTTAATAAAAATTATATCCTAAAAATATATTAAACCTATACATCCTACTAATATTATAAACGCGAAAGTTTATTTTGGATAGATGGATGGATGTTTGTTCCACTTTCACGCAAGAACTACTGAACGGATTTGAATGAAACTTTACAGGAATATAGTTTGTACATCAGATTAACACATAGGCTATGTTTTATACGAATATTCACGCGGGCAGAGCCGCGAGCAGCAGCTAGTTTTATATAATTTTATTAAAAATACTTCAATTCGATTTTGTCAATCGCCTTTGAATTTGACTTTTTTTGCACCCTGTATATGGTTTGTGATTTACTAATGTCACACCAAACATATCAGCGAGTTGTAGGTACCGTAAAGGGACAGAGTTTGTAAATTTAAATACGCAGACGTACCTCTGTCCTTGTGCCGGTGGCGCCGCTCGCGGTCGCGCTCGCGCGAGCCGCGCGACTCGGGCGACGAGCGGCGGCGCGGCGAGTCGCGCGGGCCCTCGCCGCACCACCACCACGCGGGCGGCGCCGACGCGCGCGACCGCAGCGGGGACCCGCCTGTTGGGTACCCGGCCGGCATGGGGGGCATCTGAAACGGGTACCGCAGCTTTAGGACCCGAACCTCAAGATGCAGCGATAGACCACGCTGCGCCATCTAGTCCTAAACTGAGCCGAAACTTGTACTATGGGTACAGATCAGTTAACTAAAGCTGACACGTTCACAGTACTCACACTTATGCAATAAGGGTTATCTAAAAAAATAAATCCACCAGACTCCACCACATAGGCAGCAGGTCCAACTGTATCGTAATTACATCACATGATAGCTGGACCACAGGCCTACATAACGGCACCTATCGGATATTTTATTTTGAAACACCCTAATTTCACTATACAGTACCAAAAGTAAAACTAACTGTCCCCTTCACACTCGTAAGCTAGACCGCGCATGAGAGAGACAGGCAGACTTTTCATGATACGCATGCAGTACGACGGCACACCGCGCGCTCATTCACAGACAGTAATGTAAATTTGTTGACGCCAGCTTTAATTAACTGACCTGTACAAGACAACTGATAAACTTAAAAATAGATACCTATTACACGTAGCAAACATCCAGACCAATACAAACAGAAATGTTTATGCACACAAATGTTTGTACTGTGCAATAATCGCACCCACAACCACTGTGGCGGCATTACCTACCAAATCAAACTGGTCGTCTCTGTGTGTATGTCTAGGGAAGGTCCGGAAGACTTTATCAAGAGGGAGATATGACATCGAGACGGATTTATTTATTCAGATTATGATATTAGACGGTTATAGACATATCGTTAATAAAATCGTTATACTTAGACCGTCTTGACGTATCGTTCATCTCTCGTCGTATAATATGACGAGAGATGAACGATACATCAAGTCGTATAATAGGACACATTAAACTAAACCAGATTTATATGAAGAGACTTACCTGCGGTACCTGAGGATAGGTGGGCGGCAGTCGGTACGCCGCGGGAGGCAGCGTGCCCTCGCCCTCCGCGCACGCGACGGGCGCCGGCATACGCGTGGGAGGCTCCGGGACCACCAACTGGCAAAGCGGTTTACTTAGACGTAGGTAAGATCTAGAGAACAGACAACTATGTCCCGGGATTTGGATTTAAAAGGACGGACTTTTTATGAAAAACACGCTCGATTTACCTACATTCCTCTTACAATCCTGGGTTCTTTAGGCGGGGCGTGAAACGGCATCTCAGTGGGCCTTCAGGGTGAGGGCGACAAGCGCAATGGGTTTGCTCTATTGTGCCTGTCGACCTAACTTTTGGACCTCACGACCGCTTACCATCAGGTGGAGTGAGGTCATCCTGTAAGCTCTCCTTATAAAAAAAAAAAAGAAAACATTCTATAATTATCTATAATTTTACGTACCTTAATCTTATTAATCAAATCAGATGGCCAAACTGTCCTTTACCTACCCAATTATGGCCAAACTGAATCGTCTGTGCATTAATTAGCCTTGGGCACTGGGCAACCCCAGCCACATATCGTATCATGATCTAAGTCGAAGTCCCAATACAAACTCTCTCTCTCTGTGTTTGATTCCACAGGGACATAGAAGGAGTATTAAATAATTGTAGGTAGACAAGGTCGTCGACATAGCTCATCGGATCAGTAAGCTGAAGTGGCAGTGGGCTGGCCATATTAGCCGCAGAACCGATAACCGTTGGGGTAAACGAGTTCTGGAGTGGAGACCGCGTCTCCGCAAACGTAGTGCAAGACGCCCTCAGGAGTTACGATCGGCACAAAATGGCTGGCAAGTGCTGGATGCGAGAGGCACAAGATCGACCAAAGTGACGAATTATGGGAGATCTCTGTTCACGACATTAAAACTATTAAAAATAAAATAATATGTCAACTTCCTCTTCCGGTCTGGCCTCTGGTCTAGCAACACGCATTATGGCTAATTTGGACAAATAAATTCTTTCTTCTTCTTCAAACCAGCTTTTAATCCACAAATCCTATCTACAGTCAACCACAGTCTCAGACAATCTCTATGTCCAGCTGTGGACTGTGAAGGGCTATTGACAACGATGATGATGATGATGGTGCCAAATAAGCAAACCTGTTGCTTGGTGATGGTGACCTGCTGCTTGAGGCTGTTGAAGTCGCTGCTCATCTCGCGGTAGCGCTGCAGGCACTCCTGCCACATGCTCGCCATCTCCGCCATTTCCGAGCGTTGCTTGTTGATCTCTTCCTACGAGTTCAGATCACGAATAAGATTAGAAGAGGAAATATATATTAGTAGTATATAATAGACAGAAATATATGTTAGTAGTATATAATAGACAGAATGGTATGTAATTCTACTAAGATGGAGACAGATTCTCCGTTCAGGGGGTTCCAGTGACCACGATCCTCAGTTAATGAGGGACCGATTGAATCAAAAGGCAGGGGTCTCTACGAATTGAGGCATCAGGCAGTAATTAAAATCATAAACTACTTATATATACAAATAATGGATACCATAAGCCTGGCATCCGTGTCGCCGACGTCCCGCGCCACGGTCTCGTACCGGCGCATGCACTCGCGCCACAGACGCAGCTGCGCGGCCGCAGACTCCTGGACATTCGCCGCAGATTCCTAACACACACACAGACTTATCATCTTTAGTCTATCGCTCCACTGCTGGCCTCTCCAGTTGTTCCACTTTGGGCAAACATCTGGAAGCTTTATCCATAATCGCCACGCTCTGGGCGCGATTTTTGATCGCAGCACTCGCACGCGCACGCGTTTGCGATCGCAGGGCGGAACTCCTCGCTCTGGAGCCGTTGCTGCCCGTCATTGGCCTGTGGTAATTAGCTACGTCTCCGATTATGATGTCCATCGCACCTCGGACAGATGATGGTGGCTTGGAGCAAAAGCATGATAAATCGCTCCCCTACATCCGTAATGGCTCGAAAACAACTGTATTCTAGATACAAACGATATACCCTTAAGAAACAGCTTTATTACGTCACTACAGTCAGCATCAGATATAATATGTAACCTACTCAAACACGCGATAAAAACAAAAATAGACATATAAGATAAATTTATAGGCACCGAAAGTTTTAAAATCAAATTGATCTATAACACAGTTGTCAAATAGAAGTAAACAGAAAGTTTTTAAAAATCATCTCAAAAAATCAAGTTAATCAAAAGTTTGAAAGAATAATGTACTTTCTGCAATCGTGATAATGTGCTTAAGATATACAACAGAGAGCCATATTTATAAGCAAATTAATTACTTGAACTTGAGATTTGTTTTGCCCCTGTGTCGACGACATTCCCTTGAAACACCGCATCAACTCCTTCCATAGTTTCATCATCTTGTCCATGGCTTCCCTTTGCTCGGCGATCTCTTGCTGTTAACAAACATTTTATGTTTAAGTAAATCTAAGATATGATCTAGACTGTAGCGATATGAAGGGACCTTTATCCCAACGTCGCTGTAAAATATAACCACTAGTTTTGAACCTGCCGCATCAAGCAATCTCCATACATTGCGACAAGCGCTCCATACAAGCTTCGCGTGAAGGTTTCATCATCGCTCAGCTCATGCAAACACGACAAACTAAGGTTAGTGGGTATGTCGACCCGCGGTCATCGAGCACGATCACTTCTAATAACTACCACTCCTCGTAAACTCCTAAGGACAAACCATTCCTCCCAAACCTTTTTTTTTCACAAAAACCTGTTTACTAACCTTTACCACTTTTAAGCAATTGCTTTTCCCGCTAACTGTACTAGTTTCACCGTCAGCGACGCTCAACCCCGAATCCCTTTCTCGCTCAGAATATCTGTCCCGATAATCGTCATCTCTCGACACGACGGAATTACGATCGAATCTGTCCACGTTCCGCTTCACGCGTCTATCCTTACTAGGCATATACCTGTCACGAACATCTATGTGCTTCTCATCGTAATACTTATCTCTTTCATCGTAATGTTTCTCTTTGTTGTTATCACTTCTGGCAGTTCGTCGGCAAAACCTATCGTCCTCCGGGTATCCCTCTCTGTGAACGTCATAACTCCTAGTGGTCTTCTGTTCGTAGTATCTTCGCTTGTCGTTATCATAATGCTTTTCTCTTGCAAAATCCCTGTCGTAATCTCTGTAATCCCGACTTTCTGGGGCCCGGGGCCTATAGCCATGATCCACATGGTTTCTGGGTGGTACATTATCAGGAGGATAATCTGCGTATCTCTCGTCGTCAACATTTCGCATCCGAGACCTAGTCATGTTCACTTTGCTGGAATATTTGCCGACATCTTTGTCGTAGCAGCAAGTGCATTTATCGTTTTCCATTCTTGTGCAAGGTTGGATTCTCTCGTGACTGTAGACGCGTCCTCTGAAGTTCTCCTGACTGCGCGTTTTGGAGACGTTGTCCCGGGAATGTTCGTGGCTGCGCAACCTTACTGGGTGTTGGTCCACGTCGTAGGTGTCCCGTCTGGACACTACTTCGCATTGCAGAGACTTGTGGCTCAAGGTGCGAGGCTGAAACCGAGAACCGTATTACAACAGTACCTAGTATATTATGGATACCTGTCCTTTGCCGCAGTGACTTGACTCCTTTGTCGCTTTCCATCAGATGAAGGAGTCATTGCTGTGCTACTATATACGTAAACTTCGCTTGAATTGAGCCGCCCGTCCGGGGAAGGACCTCCCTATAGAATACCGCAGCCAAATGACCTCCGGGTCGTGTTTCCGGAGCTCGTGGGGAGTAGGGTTGGGTCAGTAACTGACAGGTTACTGACAAAAGGCAAGTACCTATGCCCGTTGTCACAGCGACTTGGGCTTCTCTTTCGCTTTCCATCAGGCGTAGGGAAACCAATACGTCGGAGCCACTATAAAAAAATAAGACAAAAAATAAAAACCAAAGATACCTATACAGTAAATGGGTTATGGGTAGGTATACAGACCACTGCATTGGCATAGCTGGCATTCTTCTCGTTCAGGGTGGCACATAGCTTTGCAAAGGTCTCAAAAAGCACAGTTTGATCGATGGCCGGGGCTGGTGGCTCTTCGTTTTTAGATCTAAGAAGATTAAGAAAATAATAATAGAATAATGTCCTATTCATAAAAATGAATCGGGAAAATATGTTTATGTGAATGCATAACTCGTGAATAGGTGAACCGATTTCGATAACAAATTTTTTTTTTTTAATATTCCTTGAAGCACGAAGAGTCGAGGATGGATCTTACGTAGAGAAAAAAAGGGTAGGTAGGTGTAGAGTAGGTATAAGGTTACAGGTAGGATAATAAACCCGCATATAATATAGGTACGTACATCATCATCATCAGCCTATTGCAGTCCACTGCTGGACATAGGCCTCTCCAGCTGCTCGCCACCTAGGGCAAACCTCTGGAGGATATACCCATAATCGTCACGCTGGGCAGGCGGGTTGGCGATCGCAGGGCGTAGCTTCATGATCCGGTGACGCTACTGCCCGTCATCAGCCTGTGGTATTTAGCTACGCCTTCTATCGTGATGGTTATATCGCCACCAGAGTCGGTTTGCCAGAGTCTCGTTTGTTTTGTTGTTCGGCAGGATGCACCACGGGCAGGTGAGGATGGCTTGGAGCAAAAAGGTGATAGGCCGCTTCCTTATATGGACTCGCCGCACACGGTTGACGCCAGAGGCCGCCACACGCTACAACCGTCTTGCACCGTTTGTGGCTGTCGCGTGGGCCCTTACACGCCGTCACTTATCGTTACCTTTCCCGCTCCTTAGACACGACCTCGCGCCGCCGACGGCTGTGGTGGTGCCGGCACTCGTGTGTCGGGGACCGCCCGCGGCTCGCGCGGCGCTCCTCGTGTCTGCGAGAGTGACGCTTGCCTTGTCTGCAAATTGTTCAGGTGATCACGTGGGATTGGAATCCAAATCGCCACGAAGCTTAATGGAACAACTATTCGATTGGTCAACGACCATCCATTTGATCCAATGCCTACGCTATAAGGACGGTGCACCAGAAACATTTCAAAGTTATACGTAGGTACAGCACGTAAGCTACTCTTCTCCCGTGCCTAATTTGCAATGTCTTTTTGCCCTCCGTGTCCTAATGCGCCATTTAGGGGCGTGCCAGTATAGCATATTCAGCAATATGGTTATTCAGGTAGGTACAGTAGGTACTTACCTACCTACATAATTCTACATTCATTAATATTAACTGTACCTACCTATCTACCTAAACCTTTGAGGAGCTTTATCTACTGTCTACTCATGACCATACATACATTCCCCTATATATAATACAAAGTAACCAGGTAAAGAGCCTAGGATCGATCAAAGTGGCGAACGATCGGAGAGGCCTATGTCCAGCAGTGGACTGATAGAGGCTGATGATGAAGCAATGTTAATAGACATAATTAATAAGTTACCATATCATTAACTTTCATTGTCGTTTGTAGGCCTACCTAACAATATTTTTCAATCCTGAAAGTTTATATAACTACTCCGCTCGCGCTCATACATATTTAAATACGTACCTACCTTTATACCCTATATTTATGGATAGATATTAATGTTCTTAGCTCACCTCTTTTTATCCCTCTTGATGGCTTCTTCTAGAAAAGCGTAGATAAAAGAATCCTGATCTTGCGGTATGGAATCTATAGCGCCATCCATTTCCTAAATCAAACTCGTAGTTATTACATGGTAGTAGGTAGGTCATCCCCACCCTGCGAGCTTTATTATGTCAGTCCACCACTCTCGGAGGGTATCCCTGCTGCTGAAGACGTAGATAGTACCTACCTACCTGTCTATGTATAAATTTATCTGAACAAGCTCTGGTAGTACCTACGGTGACAAAATAACTTCAATGGGGAAGACTTTACTTTTACAGTAAGCAAGTACCTAATTGTTTTTGATGAAATCCATTTATTTAAATAGGCTAATGAGTACTTAGTAGTTAGTTAGTTGGAGGCCAAGTTACCTGATGCGTCGAAATGGAGCGAGGAGTCGATACCAACCCAGCTTTCAGAGCTAAGGACACGCCTTCTCTTCTGGGGATATTATTAAATATTTAGTTGTGAAGATATATATGTAGCATAGCTACTAGGTAAATTTAGGTAGGTACTAGGTAAATTGACTTGACGAATTTTACTAATACTTAAGAACCTAAGTACATAATCTTCTGTTAACTTTGCTTGAAGTATTGATGATACCTACTTCGATATTATAAAACGATTACCTCGATAATATTTCGCGTCTTTAAATCTACTATATAAAAATAAGTCGGGCTATCCTTCCTGACGCTATAACATCAGAACGCACGAACCGATTTCCACGGTTTTGTATTCGTTGGAAAGGTCTCGAACTCCGTGAGGTTTATAGCAAAGAAAATTCAGGTAATAAAATTTCAACAGAAAAGCGGGAAAATCTTTTTTTACATAGAGCGTGGCGACACGGAGTTCGCCGGGTTTGCTAGTTAGGTACTTATATTTAGTGGGATCCTTTAATTTGCTTTTTTAGGGTTCCGTAGCCAAAATGGCAAAAACGGGACCCTTATAGATTGGTCATGTCTGTCTGTCTGTCTGCCTGTCTGTCCGTCCGTATGTCACAGCCAGTTTATTCCGAAACTATAAGAGCTACATTATTAAAATTTGGTACTTAGATGTATTCTGTTAACCGCATTAAGATTTTAAAGTAAAATCAGAAAAAAATCCAAAATTTTTGGGGTTCCCCATACATGGAACTGAAACTAAAAATTTTTTTTTTCATCAAAGCCATACGTGTGGGGTATCTTTGGATAGGTATTTGAAAATGATGTTGAGGTTACAAACATCATTTTTTTCTCAGATGAATAGTTTGCGCGAGAGACTCTTCCAAAGTGGTAAAATGTGTCCCCCCCCCCGTAACTTCTAAAATATGGGCACTATAAAACTGAAAAAAATATATGATATGTATGTATATATATAAATATATCTATATGTATGTATGTATATAAATATATCTATGTAAACTACTAACGAAATTAGTTTTAATGAAATCTAGACAATAGTTTTTTTTTTAAACATTATAAATCAAATTACCTAATTTTTTTTCATTCAATCAGTGGCACGGAACCCTACGTGCGCGAGTCCGACTCGCACTTGGCCGGTTTTTTTTTAAGTTATAATTCTTTTTAGTAAGTAATCAACATACGTGGATCGACGATGTCGGCGCGGCGACCGACTTGATCTATGGTCGTGGCCAGGAGACCTCGACACCGAAGGACTGCTGTCTTGCCTCCTAGGACAGTAATGAAACTAATTACCTATCTTCTTAATATTTTCAACATGGTCGTATCTTTCCTCATAAATCTCATCAATATGTTAAACCAGCTTCGACGACTAACAACAGATGACGTTATATCTGTAACCTTTTGCAATTACAAATAACTAATGCCCTACCAACGGGGTGTACTGACTGTCGAGTCAATATAAAATACTTGTAGGTAAGTAGCTGTCAAAAAATGATTACCTAGGTACTTCATACATTTTAAGGCTTTGCAAAGAAATGTAAATTGTAGAGCAACTAAGGTGTTACGATATTATATGATGTCCTTAGGTATTTAGGAATTTATTGCGTCTAGTGACCACATTCTAATTTTATGAGAACACGAATGTCCCTACATCTCCAAAGGAGTCGCAACATAAACAGTGTCACACCGCAAGAATATATCATAAAGAAGGTTGGGTAGGTACCTCTTGATATCGATAGGGTCTGTAGTGACGGCTACAGCCTGAGCAGTCGGCACATCTTCAAGACTCGCCTTAGCCGATGAGACTCGTAATGCAGTCGCTTGACAACCCTGGTAAACAGATTCCGATGAACCTAACTTTATAGGTAGGTAGGTACCTACTTTTCGCGTTGACCACAATATAAAAGCGACACAAAGATCTATGTACCGAACCGAGGCAGCCGAGCGGTAAACTAGGAAAGAACCCACCAATAGAGTCGCAGCAGTCTCCACTTCTCTCCTATTCTATTGGTGGATTTTTACCTGAATCACAGTTCAGTGCTGCTCTCGCTCGGTCAGACATGTTTAAATAAAACAAAATCAACTCAATGCTTGGTAGGTATATGCCCAACAACAAAACGATGTTTTGCATTTGTTGTTGTTGTTCGAGTACCGATTTTGATCTCGTCGAAAGATCCTTGTAGGTCCGTCTTCATCTTCGGTAGATACCTATCGTTTTCACGTTTAGTTAAATAACAGGATAAGGATATCGATTATCGATTAACTTACTGGCTTCTTTTAATTTTGAAATATCTTCATAATTGTTTTAATACTTACGGCTATTGATTCCAAATACATTCAGCTAAGATATTTACTATGCAAGGAGATATTATCTATTCGAATTTGAATAATTATGTGATACAGGTAGCCCCTAAGTACACATCTAGGAGAGCTATAAAGTATCAATTTACTTACACTAGCCGAGTCGTCGGTAGCTAAAGAGTTAGAATCATCCAATCCTTCACGTTTTTTTCTAGTTCGCTTCCGTTTCGACGCATCGAAGACTTTGAACAATTTTTTACTATCGCTCGATTGACACTCCATCGTATATATTCGAAAGGATCTCGCGACATCAGATCAATACTACACTAAACAATATTTTACTAATTACATATCTGATACAGATACTGGTGATGTTGAATAATGCTATCGTAATACAAAAAGGGAATTTTTAAAAATTATCAAACCAAACATTCACGGGCTAAACTGAGAGTGACAATTCTGTAAAACAGTTGAATCACAAAGCAAAGACATGACAGAAGTCACACTTCTTAGCTGCCAGAAGTATTAGAGTGGGGCCCACGGGATCAGAGATAATATTAAAAAGTTAATTTCTGCAATAGGTACCCATGGAAGTATTAAGTAGTAATGTAGGTACCTAATTCAGTGTCGTAGCTACCTACGGCTTAAGCGGGGCAGCGCCCCGGGGCCCTCAAGCTTAAGGGGGCCCTATCTCACCAGAAATCTCGATCACTTTAAGGTAAGGAATGTTTCTCCCATTTTTTAAATAAATATCAGGCTGCAAACTGACTTGATAATAGCTAATCAGAATAAATCATTGAAGTAATAAGTACAACTTATTACTTCCTTGGTTTAGATAGCAATGAGGCCCCATTTTTCATTGGCTCCAGGGCCTTTGTTAGTTTTGCTTTGTCGGTTACGCCACTGACCTAAATATTATAGTTTTTACACCAACCACCTAAACTCAAAATGAGGTTTTCCCTAAATGTACTTCCAACACTGAGCTCATGGTCAATTTTGAATAGGTCATTTTCTGAATCGACACGAACGGGTCTCGAATTCGGCACCTTCGGATTGTCCACGCCACGTGGTTATTGTGGTCTACGCTTTTAGGCGAAAACGAGTTTTTTTTTTAATGTGAATGAATACCGAACATTTAGGATTGCTATTCTGAATGTATTTGCACACCGTTACACAAGTGAAACAATGAGGATTTTCTGAAAAAAGAAATCGACCAGATGGCACCACGTAAATGGCATGTTCAGGAATCATGTGATTGGTCAGTTATTGTTTTTACATACCTAGCATAAATGTCAGCGCTGCTATGTTAAAATCAAAAATGAACCGATCACGTAATAGGACCAGCCTTTTATGCGATGCCATCTGGTGGATTTCTTTTTTCTTTCAGAAACTGTCATTGTTTTCAGACGAATTATGGCGAATCTTAACACTTTGTATACTTACACATTGTTGCACGTCGACTTCATTACACTTCGCCAACGTATATGCATGGTACAAAAATTTACTATGTATAATGTCATCGTAAAATTGTAAGTACCGTTAGATTATAATCTATCTTGCGAGATTGTAAACTGACGAAGTATTGTGAACCGTAACAACTTTTTACAATTTAGCGTATTATTTTTCGGTAGACTGTGATCGATCAAATTGGAACTGTTGATAATTTAATGCGTGAAGAATTACCAAAAAAATAGTTATATAATATTGTAAGCATTTTATTACAGTTTACAATCTAGCGAGATAGATTATAATCTAACGGTATTTACAATTTTACGGTGACAATATACAAAAGTTGTTTATATGTATGTATATACAATTATTGTAACAGGCACATAATGTAAAAATATAGTTTCAATACTGTCATTCATAATGTTCTGCACAATCATTTTTTTAGGCTAAAATGATACTATCAAAGTCTGAATGATATATATATGCAGAAATAGAAATGTTTCTAAATATTCAATTTAATTTTAGCCTCTCTGTGTCATTGTATGTGTATATAAGGTACCAAAAGGAATTTGAAAATTCCGAAATATTTGCTTCCTTTTATTTTAAAATGTGAATTTTCAAAAAGGTGTACAAAATCATAAAATGCCAATTCACAAAATAAATAAATAAAATTCAGATTCAATTTCAATATATTATAGATTATTGTAATAATTCACATTAAACTTAATTAAAACTTATAGCCCACATAAGCTCCTCACATTCTTCACTACGAATTCTCTTATAGACAAAGGCGCTAAAGGTACTCGGTATAAAATCTCCATCATAAAACCAATAAACAGATTCAAGTCCCATTTTATTATAAAAATCAAAATTACGAGTTATAATACATCTTTCTTCGATCGAACAATAGAAATCGATTAATGCACATCGACATTCTCGTAAATAAATCATCACGGACATAAATAACAAAATCGGATCGTACGAGCTAACGTCCGGAGCCGGCGCGGGCCGGCCTCGGCAACGGAACACTGCGCCTCGCGGCCGCCGTTACACTATATGTACACGTACCGACAGGTATCAGTCTCATCGCGCGGCGCCGAGCGTCCGCCTCGTCACACACACACGTCACGTCACGTCACTACTGCTGCGCGTCGCGGTCCGCGTCCGCGCGCGCCTGGCTGCAGTGGAACAGCACGTCCGCCAGCTCGTGCGCCACCTTCTGGTCCAGGATCTGGCTCATGACGAGCGCGAGCAGCCGCCGCTCGTGCCGCCGGATCAGCGGGCGGTTCTCCGGGTGCTCCGCCAGCCGCAGCAGCGTGGCGGCGGCGCGGCGCAGCATGTCCAGCGACGTGCCCATCGAGTCGGGGTTGTCGCGCAGCGCCGCCACGCCGTGCTGGTTGACCACGCCCAGCGCCGCGTGCTCGGCGCGCTCGATGAAGGCCACCAGCTGCGCCACCGCCGGCGCGTGCAGCGCCACCTCGCGCGCCGCGCCGCCGCCCGCGCCCGCCAGGTAGTGCAGCAGGTTGACGGCGAACTCGCGCACCACGGGCCGCTCCGGCCGGCACAGGTCGCGCGCCAGGCCCGCGCACAGCAGCGCGATGCGCCCGCGCGGCGGCGTGGCCAGCACCAGGTCCACGTTGGCGTCCGTCACGCACAGCTTGCACAGCGCCTCCAGCGCCAGCCGGCGCGGCGACAGCGGCGAGCCGGCGGCGGCGGCGGGCGGCGCGTCGCCGGCCACGGCCGCCGGGCACACGCTCCAGTGCAGCAGCCCGTCCAGCAGCGGCCGCGCGACCGCCTCCGGCTGCCCGGCGAGCTCCACGCCGCCGGCGATGTTGGCGCAGCAGACGAGCGCGTCCTCGCGCAGCTGCGCCAGCGCGTCCCACCACCACTCGGCGCGGCCGCGCAGGCTGGAGCAGCAGGCGTCGGCGTCGGCGTCGTCGCGCGCGGCGCGCTCGTAGGCGCGGGCGCGGGCGGCGCGCGGCGCGTGCTCGTGGTGCAGCAGCAGCAGCTTGCCGGCCAGCGCCAGGAACGCGCCCGACCGCGAGAACTCCGCCTCGTTGCCGGGCACGAACGTCAGCCCGCGCAGGATGTTCGACAGCGCGATGCAGCGCTTGGCGAGCGCGTCGCGCGTCTCGTCGATCAGGTTGAGGCTCGGCTCGTCGCGCGTGTAGCACTCGTCCTCGTAGTCCTCGGGGCGGCGCCGCTTGAGCACGCCGGCGGGGTCCTTGACGAGCAGCTCGGGCCGGCGCTCGGGCTCGAGGTCCATCGGCTCGGCCTCGAGGTTGTCCGAGTCGGCGGCGGGCGCGGCGGGGGCGGCGGCGGGCGTGGCGGGTGCAGGCGGCGGCTCGTCGAGCGGCGCGGGCGCGGGGGAAGGCGCGGGCGCGGGCGTGAGGGCGGTGACGGCGAGGGCGACAGCGGGCGAGGGCGGCCGCCGGCCGGGCATGAGGCGCACGAAGGGCAGGTGCGCGGCGTCGGCGCGGAAGCAGGGCACGAGGTGCGCGGCGCCGCCCGCGTCGCCGCCGAACTGCCACGGCTCGAGCACGTCCTCGACGCGCTCGGCGTCGGAGGCGCAGTCGTCGGGCGCGAACAGCTCGTCGTCGGGCTTGAGCGTGACGGGCTGGCGGCGGCGCGTCTCGAGCGTGTAGTTGTCGCCGGCGAGCAGGCGCACGCGGTCGGCGGGGTCGGGCGGCTCGAGCCTCCGCCGCTCGCTGCGCGCGGGCTCGGGGCTGGCGGGCGGCGCGTACCACGGCTCGTCCTCGGGCATCGGCGAGTCGAACACGTCGCTGAGACTCTTGTGGAAATGTTCTAGCAGGAGATCGAGGAGGCCGGGCATGTGCTGCAGGCCGAAGTAGCCTATGCAGTTGTCGTCGAACAGGAGGATGTTAAGGATGTCGAGCGCCCAGCAGGTCTCGGCGAGCAGGCCCGACTTGAGCGCCATCATTATCCGCCACGCGTCGACGGGCGCGACGTCCGCCTTCGTGAGCCTCCGCCTTTTCTCACCCGTGGGCACGGTCGCTTCGATGCACTCCGCGGGGAAGGTCAACTCTCGTTTTATTTGTCCGGGAGCCATCCCCGAGGGCGTGTTCTGGAAAGGAAAAGAATGTACATTGAATTATATTGAAAAATTTAAATAAATAATTTATTTGTAGCGATTATAATGAGACGAGAGGTTGCAACGATAGAACATAAGAGAGCGACGGAAGCGATTAGTGACGACTCACGGGCGAGGGCGCGGCCGCGGGATAGGCGTCCTGCGCGGGCGGCCGCGGCGCGCCGCCCCACGCCGGTCCTCCTGACGTCTATAACACGTACCGATATCATATTATATACATACAGGTATGTATACAACAATTAACTTGATACTTATTGAACTTTTGACTGGTAAAAGTAAACATTTAACAATAGAAAAATTTTTATGATCACCAGTGATTTGTAAGAAATTTTCGACTACCCGTTTTTTATTATAATTAAAAATCAAATCAAAAATTATTTATTAGTTAACAAGATAATATGTCAGAAAAAGTTCTCACCCAGGATTTACTTTTTTTTTATCTGAAATTACGATCGCGAATACTACAAGGGGTTAGAAAGAGCAACCCATGGCATATAAGCTGAATGAGGCCCTTTTATTTTGGACGTCACAGCGTCACCGTGCCCGGTCTCATCATTTTTTATGTTGTGTTATGATTTATTTACTATTTTGATTGAAACCGACTAAAATATATTCCAGGAGTAATAGCAACGGTAAGCAGCACTCAGTAGTTCGATCAGCGGCGTAACTAATACCATATGAGGTCCATGGCAAAATGGTACCATCTCATTATTATAAGCTCACAACCTCTCGGGCCAGCTTTGGTTCTATATAGTTACGCCGCCGATTCTTATGGGATGGAACGAAATGAAAATCGGCAACCATCCATAAATTACGTCACATTTAAACAGGGTCTATGAAATATGACACAAAAGTACAAAGAAAAAAGGTACCACAGCAACAGATTTTTAGCAAAAAGAAACCCACTTCAGTATGGTGACACAATGGGACCAAATAGTACACCCTTTCGAACAAAAAAAAAAAGAATTTTTCAAATCGGTTCACAATTCTCGAAGATATGTATGGTAACAAACATACAAGAAACAAAAATTAGTCGAATTGAGAACCTCCTCCTTTTTTTGAAGGAGGTTAAAAAGGATCAACTGTGACAAGAAGGGTCGATTGCGTCCGAATTAGATGTCACGTGTTCGGTTGCGTTACCCCGAACAAGGGGGAGGTGTCAAAAGGTGTAGTTCGTGCGTATGACGTAACTTTTGGATGGTCCCGGATGATGATCGATAAGAGTTGTGTGGTCTCACCTGAGGCTGGTAGGGCTGGTGCGGCCAGGCGGGCGGCGGCTGCGCGGGCGGCGGCGGGCGCCAGGGCGGCTGCGGCGAGGGCGGCTGCGCGCGCGGGAAGGGCTGCGGCCAGGCGGGCGGGAAGCGCGCGGCGGCCGGCGCGCCCCCGCCGCCCGCCGCGCCGCCGCCGCCCGTCGCGCCCGCGCCCGCGCCGTACGCGCCCTCGGCCTTCGCGAAGTCGGGGTGCCGCCGCGGCGCGCCGCCCGCCGCGCCGCCCGCGCCCGCGCCGGCGCCCAGGGCCTTCGCGCCCCCGTACTGTGGAGCGCACATCGTAACACTTAGACACCGCGATCGGACGAGGCTCGACGAACCCGACCTACCTAGTTTTCGACTGACGACGTCGAATATTAAATTAACCCACTTGCTGTCCGCAAAGCAGACGCAATAGATAAACAATAACTGTGCACTAATTGAAGTAAAGCTAAATTCAGCACCAGAGCAATAACTTTTCGATTGTGTCTGGACTACCCGCAACTGAAATGTTACATATAATGCAGATATTATCTTTGTAGAATAAATTGTCAGAGATCAATCATTTAAACAATAGTATTTAAATTTTAAAAGGACTGTCTCATATAGTTCATCTGTCGAAAACTAGGTAAATTATAATCCAAAAATCTTTCCATCGATGACTTTACTAAGTCGTTGATAAAATCAATCGAAAGATCCAATTAGGGGTCCGTCGAAACAAAATAACGATTAATAAGTGTTGATACACTGACCGTGCACCCAAAACGTGAACGATTATCTGATGATTGTTACGCGTCATCGAACGACCCAATGTTTGTCGAGGCGATAATACTACAATAATTAAATCGAATTAAGTACATAGACATTTTAAATAAAACAAACATTCGACCGAACCACGCGGCAATTGAAAAAGCTAAATTACCATAAACTTACAGCTAAGCTTACATGAAATATGTGAAAGCATGCACATGATTTAGTGATAAAAAATTTCTCGTAAGGTAAAGCCACCACCACACACTCTATACCTTTACTTCCATTTTGGGTTTATTTGTTAAATTTTGAAACAGCCAACGAACGAATTAAAATTTTGAACCGCCGCCGGACGTCGTCCGACTTTCATGTGACATCGTTAAGCCAATTAATTAATCACACCGCAAGCCAATAATTTAGTTAAACGAAAAACAGAAGAAAATTAACAGTGAGAGCTTAAATTTTGTCAAGCGAGTGGTATTATTCGAAAATAAATGAAGCCAAAACCACGGATGAGTGTGACTTCCTGCATCGATAATCGTAATATTTCATTTCAATCGCTCCGAAAAACTAGTAAAATACATAAAGGTATGTACCGATCGTTGAACTGTATTAAATTGAATGTATAATACATTGTTCGATTTATAAGAACGAGTGAAACAAAAGCGGAGACATGTCCTGAACTCGTATCGACTTAATCAATTTCAATTGAGATCTAGCTTTTAGAGAACAAGAAATTATATGTGAAACAATGGATTCAAATCAAGATCTCAGAATAAAAAATATTACTAGAAATATGTTACATAGAACCGTTTGCTGAGATTTGTCAAAAGTTCTACAAGACTAAAAGGTAGGAATGCATTTGCCAGTATTGTCTGCATTTATGACATTTTTCACGACCAGTTTGGTTCAAGATACAGAGGTGGCGGATTCGATCCTCGCAGAGTACAAACGTTTGTGTACATGAATATGTCTGTTTGTATTTATTTACAAAAAAACAAGGTATTTTTTTTAGTTGTCTAGTAGCCATAGTACAAGCTCTGACCAGTTTAAAAGGCCCAGGGCGGCATGTCTTGGGTTTTTTGCTTATTTTTGTAATAAATGTGCAAGTCGATATCGATATCAGGATACGATGAGAGGTGACCATCGATGCGGGCGCGCCACGGGTGGGTCGTCCGTGCGGGTGAGTACGAGTATGACCGGTCGCCAATGGTTGTCGGGAAGCGTTGTTGGTGTTGAGTGCGTGGTACAAACGGGGCATCCGTACGTAGGGTCTGGGGTTGGGCGGCAGCGGCGCCACCAGCTGGCGCGCGAGCTGCGAGCTCATTAGGTTACCGACCGACTGCGCAGCCGTCGACATCTACACACCACCAAACAGACCGTCACGAGCGAGCCGCAACACTACACTGCAGCGAGTTGACTAAAGCTGACACGTCAACGCGAATTGCGTACAAAAACACTTTATACGAGACCTAGCATACTGTGATTGATATTGTATTATGTTATAAAGCGTGAACTTTTATTTGAAAATCAATTTACGTTGTTGTATCTAAAGTTCAGAAGACAATGCAAAACATACTGTTTTTGTTTCACACATAACCACTTAATTAAATGATATCGATGTGGGTAGATTTGAACGTATCAGCTTTAGATAACTTCTGTACACACCCTGCGTCCTACAGGCTAGAGTTCTCTGATTGCCTCTATTCTCGTAAAGTTACGGATTGAGTCGTAACCTATATATATATATATGTTTACTTGATCTATTGTACATTTTGATAAAGTTCAAATGTCGAAGTAGTTCCCCTAAACATATTATTATAGATGTTCTTAAAATACCATTTTAAAATTGAATCTTTACAGCCTAAGCAGAAAGATACTTACTAAATCTTATAAATTACGTTTCCATGCATAATACGAAGCTATCGTACACATATCGGTACTATTCCATAATTTACTAATCTAATAATTTGGTTATGAACCAACATACAACAACACAATATAATATCATGACCATATTGAACAGTTCAATACATAAAGCATTTTTCTGTATACGTACAGTCATATCATGCAGATCATGCATGGAAAACGAGTATGACACACAAGACATTTATAATTATTTCTTAAATAAAATGCGAGAAGAAATATTAGGGAGCTCATAGTATTACAATGTAAACTATAGAATTATCTTTTAAATATTTGTATCTAAAGCACAGAACATAAGTATATATTACTTCAAAATGATTTCGAAATAGATAATTTCGTGCACAAACATACAATCATTCACATTAACAAAAGCCATAGGTAACTATTTATTTAAAATCAGGTTTGGCTTTGTGATATACATAATCTAATTTATAGGCTTTATTTATTTAGGTATATTATTTCATTTTGTCTTGCCAAACCGACAGAGAAATCTCTATATTCACCGCTTTAAGTAAATAACGGGGCAAGTCAAAAAAAAGCTTGTAAAATAGTACACAAATTGTCCTAAAAACTGTTATAAGAAACCTTTCATCGCTGATATTTCGTGAATATAGAGATTTTGTCCTTGTGAACTGAGTAACATTGACCAATCAATAAAAAAAAATTGTTAAATGTTTTTATTTATTCCACAGTCTTCATACAATCATACTTATTTTAAAATCAATAGATTGACGTTGTGATCATCGTATTAATGTACTATGATTTGTCAATGTCAACAATTTATCAGTGAAATTCTATTCCAACCGGTCGTCATCGGGACACAAACACAATACACGACTACATAAGTAGGGAGCTAAAGAGTGTAGGGGGCGGAACATACCTCGTGCGGCGGCTGGTGAGGCTGGTGCGGTTGGTGCGGCTGGTGCGGCTGGATCGGCGAGTGCGGCGCGTGCTGCGGGTGCGGCTGGATGGGCGCGTGCTGCGGGTGCGGCGGGTGCTGCGGGTGCGGCGGGTGCGGCGGGTGCGGCGCGTGCGGCGGGTGCTGCGAGTGCGGCGGGTGCGGCGCGTGCTGCGGGTGCGGCGGGTGCGGGTGCTGCGGGTGCTGCGGGTGCGGCGCGCGGTAGTAGTCGGGGTAGGGCTGCGCGGGCGGCGGCGTGCCGGGCGGCGCGGGCCCGCCCCCCGGCGCGCCGCCCGCGCCCGCGCCCGCCGCGCCGCCCGCGCCGCGGTACCCGCCGCCGTACCCGCCGTACTGGTACTCGCCGCCCGTTCGGTACCCCCTGCCGAAACACAAGCGATCGATTTCATCTTCTGATCCGAACTTTCGCGTTACGAGACTCCAGATATCTAAATATGGCTGATAAAGTAGGAACTGAGGATTAAATATCAACGTTATCGATCGTAGATACTATCGTCGACACGAATCTATTTAATGACATACATTTGCTAAAAGGTTACAGTGAGAGAGATTTTTCATATTTATGTCAAATGCCCAATATTTGCACTATTTACTGTAAAACATTAAGATTTGGTTTGATAGTACTAAGCTTTATAAATAAACACAGGTAGACCTTTAGAAGAGGTTGAATAATGATACAAAAACAAATCATCGTTACCTGTCCCCATCGGGGCCGTAGGGAGGGTAAACTGGCCTGTTGGGCTGGTAGGGAGATCCGTATTCGTACCCGTAACCTTGTTGGTAACCTGCAAATCAAAACGCACCAATCACGTACATTGCCCCACTTTGATATAGTAAACATTCTAATTATCTAATCTACCTACATGCTCTCTAAAACATACCGTCATTCGTACACCCATGCACATTTATATACCTAATGACAATTATTGCGAAAATATACTAACACTAAACGCAAATCATAATAATGCGGCTAAAATAAGCATCTTTCAATCACCTACAACTAATGAATGAATGAATTTGTAAATAATCGCTCTTGACGATAAATGTACAACTTTCCCTGTGTTACTTTACAATTAACCATCACCAAATATAGTAGGTTTTATAAATACGGATTTCAACCACAAAACGACCCATGACGTGTGAGTATACGTCTTCCCCATTTTACATACTCTCAATAAATCAATCCAAATGTATTTACATACAACATTACGGAAATAATGTAACATCAGATGAAATCATGCGATTAGTAAAGTAGCGAGACATCGAATGTTCTAAATAGAAACTTAATAATCGACCGCTTTCTTGTTGAATAAAGCTCATCATCATTAGCATTTACGACGCATTTGCCCCATGAACCGTATAGTGTATGGTTTAATTTTAGATAACGCTTAAAGCGCATCGATTTACTGAATAGAATCTTATCAGATCTTCCATAACACATTATTATCTTCTCTTATCCTTTCGTAACTAAAGAATTTAGGCGATACAATAGAGAATCTAGATCAACCAATACCGACAGAATTGGTTTCCTCGGCTTTTATATTTTGTAGAGTTGGAGATGGCAGGGGATCCCACCTTACCTGCTCCCCGTTTTATTTCTACCCCAATGCCCCATCCCATCACCCACTAGGCTAGGGCTATTCACATTACATAGTTCCGCTCGCATTCCGAAACTTTGAATGAACGTCATTCATACTTGACATTACTTGTACTACACTAATGTCAAATATGAATGAACGTCATCTTTCCAAACGCATTTGTGAATAGTTTACAATGCCTGTTTCCGCTCGCATTCGGAAATTTTGAATGAACGTCATTCATATTTGACATGACTTGTCAGACTAATGTCAGATGTTGAATGAACGTAGAGGAAGTTTCTGAATCTGAAGATCTTTGCGAACGCATATGTGAATAGTCCCTTAGGACTTTATTAAGCGATTCATGTATACTGAACGAATTAATGACGGGTGCATATTATGTCTGTTGTGTAGTGGGTCAAATCAAGTTTCTATTTAGAGCAGCGTGGCTCAGCCGGGGCGTGGTGCGGGTCAGTACCTGGGGGTCTCCGGGGCCCCGGCGGCTCGTCGAAGGGGTTGGAGGCGGCGAGGTTGTCGCCGCCGGGCCCGCCGCCTACAAACCACACGTCAGTGCCAACCAGGGAAACGCTACTGTCTAACGATATCGCACTATCGTGAAACAGCTACAAACTTAGCACGCAATTTTTGCGATTTTCTAGATAACATTTAATATCTTTGTATATAGTAATAGAAAAGGCTTGCAAGAGCCTTTATTAGTATTTATCGGTTGTAATCCACATCGATATCCGCAATTTTATTTTGATTGTGTAGGAAAAAGCGGCCATTAAATTTATGTATTCTTTATGGATGAGGGTCTAGGGAGTAAGATGTCTTTTGTGTTTGGCAGATCACGCTGTGAAAACGTAATTTTAAAGATTCCTGGCAAATAGGGCTGTCACAATTAAAACTTGCATCTTTAGATTTGACATCTAGATACGTGAAAAGATGCCCTTAGAAATTAATCGTTTAATAAAAGAAAGTGGTTTGCAAACCGCGCGTTGATAACCAAAAATCTTTAAAATAGTAACCACAAATAGGAAAGGACAAAACAAAAAAATATCGAAAAATTGCGTGCAAGTCATGAAACGGCAACAGTAGCAAACTCCTCCTGAGTGCGTGGTTAGGAGTTAGTGTGAAGCGTATGAGAGCCGGCATGTTAGCGGTGATCGGTCCGTTAGGGAGTTAGTCCGAGTGACTGCACAAAGAAATATAACAAGCCACCGCCGCAGCGGCCGCCCCGCGTCGCAGGAGCCTTGCTCGCGTCGCAACCCACTTGCGACATTACTCGCATGGGTTTTATAAATACGATAGTACATAGATTGATTGATAGATACTCGATAATACTATTTGATTTAAATAACAATAAATAAAGCATATTTTCTAATAATACTAGAATATAAAATACTGTGAAATTCAATCATTTTAATGTAACAACGTACAGAATAAGAAAACTAATACATTTGTGAAAAAATCTCAAATTAATAAAAATTCCAGCAGAAAAATTAACCAGTATACGATATGAATGGCCATTTTCTACAACAAGTCCCTAAACTAAAGGCTTATGCAGTGTTCAGGGTACCTAATCGCCCCTAGACGCTACCTAGATACCTCTTAGAACAGGAGCTTGTTGGGGAAAATAGGCAATTATATGTGACTTAAAAAGGCAATTGAATACCTTAAGTGAAGCGTATAAGAAATGATAGATGATGCAATAAAAATATAAAGCGCAAATAAATACATAAGAGATATAAATTGTAATTAAATATGGACATAGAACAAGACTCCTGAAACGCGATTCTATTGAGCTCATTTACAGCGTCGTAACACGTTTGTGCCAAATCAAAGGTGTGCTCACCATACACTTGTACCTTGCTAACGTCTAGACCACTATTAGGTACAATAATGAAACTTTAAATTGGTAATTCGTTTTGCAACTTTCACCGTTCTAAATTAGTATTTTTGTTTCTAACATAAACGGTGGAAATTACAAGATATACAATGATATTGTAACACTCTGTCAAGTCCCTTCCAGAACTAAGATCATGACTGCAAGTTTTATAACGAGGTTAACCAAAGAGGGATTAAAATGTTAACAAATTTACTTCTGTGGATTTCTGCTGTGCATGGTGTGACAGTTAAGAACAACGTTTTGTCATATAAATGTGTATGCTATGACTTTTGTGCAGTAAACAAATCACAATCAACATTTAAAAGTATTCAAATCATTCAAAAATGACATCTATGGTATTTTCAAACTTGGTTAAAATAGCAAAGATGTTGACTCATAACAAATAAAAAAACAAAAGTTTGTTAGCATTTTTCTCGCATCAGGTTAACCTCAATATCGAGCTAAAGTAAATAAGAGCCTCCATCTAGCTAGAGCTATTTAGTTGCAAACATGGCATAATGATTCCATTTAACACTAGCACAATATAATAACCCCTTGTCTTCAGATGGTAAGATGGACACAGACCTCATCAACATTTTTCATCTACTAAGAAGTCACTGGCAAATCACTGTCCAATTTCCCAAAGAGCCAAGGTTCTATAGAGAACCGACTGTCGTGCTAGCAATAGGCCATCAATAGAACTTTTTTGATAAGAAGAAGTAACACGCTACAAATGGGCCGTGCTAGATGAAAGATCAAATATGACAAAGCTCATGGAAGGCCTTGGGTTCACAAGTGCTAAGTGCGAGCGTTATGCACCAGTTGCAGTAGCACGGTCTCACCTTGTGACTGATTGGGCTGCGGCGGGTAGCCGGCGTACTGACCGCCGTAGCCGTCCATCGACGCGCCGCCGCTGCCGGCGCCGCCTCCGGGGAATGACTCTTGAGAATTTGATGACCCTGCGAACAAAGGTTTTGAGGTTATCATTTGGCACAAACATATTAAATCTACATATTCCTGTTCAAAAGAGAGCTCTTTAACGTATGTTCCTCTATAGGTATGTCTGTATAGCTTCCCGAGTCGCTGATAGCCCGTAAGAGCCTTTGGCTGGGTATTGCCGTGGACCATTTCATAGTCGTGACTTACCGTTCGTAAACCTTATTCGGGTTAGAACTCAGATGCTAGTTTCTGTTTCCCAAAAAATACCGAAAGAATATGTAACTAATTGTCCGCAATACCGAAAGAAAATGTAAAAATCTCGGCAAAGTTTCGTTTCATAAAGTATGCTACGTCTTAAGTCCTAGCTTCGCATGTGCTTCTACCGGTGAATCTCCCACTTAAAGCACATTATATAAGGAGTCCTCCATTGTAGCTTAGCAAATTTATAGCCATCCTCGAGAAGATAGGACTCCATAATCCATAAGTATCCAAACAGGAAGGCATTGGAATATCAATTCAACTACCATCCTGTGGACATTATCAAGGTTGTAAAGGAAAGCGAAAGTTGCCTACTAACGAAAGCTATCTTATAGATACTATGGTCGATTTAATTTAAGATATCAGCACTCACTTTCTGACTGACCTGCAGTGGAGTTGCTATTGGACTTGCTGCCCTTCTTCTTGGTGGAGGCCTCCACCTGGTTGATGATGGGCTGCGGGTCGATCCCGCCGCGGTCGAAGTGGCACTCGTACGCGAGCAGGTTCTTAGTGTAGTGCTTGCGCAGCGTGTACGCCGCCGACGAGGACGCGCCGATGCCCAGCAAGCCGGCTATGTCCTTCCACGTTTTGTTTTTCGTCACCTGTAAAAGAAATAAACAACTCTATATATTTTCTTTTCTTGACAACATAGAAATTTATCACTATGAAGCTACAATATCGGTGCAAGATTGTGGATATAAATGAGTAAGAGCGGCCGTACACGGACTGCTTCAAGTCGCGACGACCGAGCGGTGAACTATAGAAGCGGTCACGACTGCTTGAGCGGTCGTGTCTACGGTAGCCTATGAATGACTACGGTTCACCGCGCGGTCGCGGCTTGAAGAAGTCTCTAAGGTAGTGGGAAAAAGACTTGCAGTGCGATGGAAGAAGTCGTGGTTCCGGCTTTCAATCCGGCAAAACAATTCCGGCAGGACAATGACTGCCAATCATCAGTGGATTGGAGAGGCACTTGAAGAAGAATCCGGACAAAACGCCAACAAACGCCAATGTGCTCAAAAAAGGCGAGAAGAGTGGTATGTATTTTAAGGAGGTAGTGGTAATCTACTACCGATTACACTAGTGAACGACAAAGAAGAAGAAATAAGCACAATATAATGCTTATCTGTGATGGTTCGCTAAATGGCTTACCAGGAACCATAATCGCTGTGTGACCACGTAACCTAGTTTCCTGCATGTTCCTATCGCCATGCTGGCTCATTGTGATCCGCTTACAAGATGTTATAGAGGTATTTTCCGTTCTCCGTTCACTGTACGGCGGAGTGACTGTCTTGAAAACCACGGCCACGGACTTGTAAAACGCTTCTTATACCTAACGAACTATTATTCATAAGCTATATCGATACGGCGCTAGCCATAAACTACACGTACAGACGAGGGGATGGAGATGGCGGGAATGAAGATACATATTATAATGTCCTATAATATGTCCTATAATATCAAAATACTCCGAAAACTCATTACATCAACGAAAATTGCAGTCTTTGATGACGCTTTAGCTACATTGTTTAAAACATCAGAACTAAGTTCGACAGTTCAGTAGTAACATTAATTTCAACAACATACGCTAGCATAACTTAAGCATTTCCGTTACGAGCAGTAACAACGGGCCATAGGTTGAGAAAGCATCCTCCTTCGATGAGAAAATGCTAAACCATTTGACGGTTCTAGTGATCATCTCAACTCTTGCACTACTGCGCTCTCTCGCCGGATAAATTACCGATGCATTGGCATTCAGACGGCAACGTCGCGGGAAACACAAGGAGACTGGAGCGTTAGTAAGAAAACGATGCAAACGATCTTTACATCTTCGGCATCGAGGTTAAACACGATAATAGTAGGAACGACCCGAATTTGAAAACGACACCTTCCTATTTAAGTATGTAAATACAAACAAATGAATGTGCATTCGTTATTAGAGGAGAAAAATGTTTGACTAGATTGTTTTGAACCGAATAACAACACTGCGAAGGCTAGTTGGGGAGACAATGAGTACCTATTCCGCCGAGATAGGCAAATCACTTCACGATATTAGGCTAAGTTCATATGGCCGCGCGGTACCGCGCGGAACTACGAACCGCGCGGCACAAGATCAATATAAACGATAATTATCGTCTACATTACCGCGCGGTACCGCACGCCAACGCGCGGCGCGCTCTGACCCGCGCGCAAGATCTAGAACCGCGCGCTGCCGCGCGGCACAAGTATTTCAAACCTGTATCGACCTGTTCAGTTGATCCGCGCGCCTTGAGACGGAAAGACACATAGATCGATGCAATCGATTTGCTTATCGACGAAATCGAAAAAAGAGATGCGATTTGGAATCTTAACTCTAAGGATTATTCAAATAAAATATTAAAAAGAAAGTCTTGGGAAGAACTAGTTTTAATTTTTCTTCATGTAACCTCAACTCAGGGTATAAGGTGACAAACAGGCTTGAAGAAAGTCTGTCACTTAATATTGGATGCACCCAGTATCGCCTTTGTCGTCTTCTGCGACGTCTCAGTCTTCTATATAAAATCCACAAGCAAATTGCCTCCTCCACGTCCATTGTATATCAATGTTAATGCCAGACTGGCGCTCGTATATACCCTGTCATGTGAACTCTCACACCGCGCGGCGGCGCGCGGTGCCGCGCGGCCATATGAACTTAGCCTTATGCAGCTTTTAGTAAACAAGTTAGACCGCGGCGCGGCGGCCGGCGGCGCGTGAGCACTAAAGCGGCAGGTTTAGAGCGCCCGGCGCAAGAGGCGATAACTCCGAGTGTTAACGAGTGGAAACCTCACCATGCCGCGGATTTTCCAATGATTTTCCTTTAGTCGCGGCGCGTGCGTGCGTCCGCCGCTCACGGCGCAGCGAGTTATTCTGCCGAGGCAACAACATTGTGCTCGACCGACGCTTGCGAACGCTTCAATGATAAAAATTTATTAACTATCGTTAAAGGCCTGGCTGTTTTATGGCGTCTATTCACATAAACCGCGCGGAGCATGTACTTACATAAATCCTAACCGAAGTCTATTAGTCTCAGTTGCATAGAATACGGCGGGATGGTTTTACTGGCACCGCTAAAGCGATACTCGGATATATGTACAAACGTTTACGTTTAAAACTGTAAAACTAAATTGAATTACACGTACCGTTCGGCCTTCCATAAGTTATAAACGCTGACTTTTACTGTACCTAACTAACACAATAGAAATCCATTTTATAGTACAAAAGCACAGCTTATAAATTTATAGTCTGAATAAACAAAATGTTAATGTAAGGCTTAGCAACCGAAGCACTTCAATTCAAGCTTGGCTATAACAAAACCTAAGTATTTATTATAATAGAATACATTCATTATTCTTAGTGCCAATGGTGTTTACATTTTACGTAAAAAATTAGGATGACTGTGATTACTGATAGTATGCACTTTGCCTTGGAGAATTTTTCTGCAGAAAATCTTTGATCCAAGGCTATAACAAGGACATAAATCTTGTCAAATTTTATGAACTTGTACGAAGATATTTATTACCCGAACTTCCTGATTTCTTCGGTATATATAGGAGCGTAAGATTAGCGACAGGTAAGTAGCGAACTTAGTCCATTTAGGTATTTTACAACAGTCAGCCTCTTGCTTTATAGCTCACTTATTTAACAGACACTTTAATTCTGAAAACCGATGGAGTAGCTACTTTAGTCACTCTTCTGGATTGGATGGGTGTTGCGAGTATGCGAGGCTGCGAGACTTAACTCTCTAGATTCCAGTAGTCTGGAGAGAGACAGACTCTGGAGTGCTGGACAAAGATCATCATGCATCTTGCGCAATTCGTCACTCCACCTGGCCCGAGGTTTACACTACGTTAGACGAGAACTCCTTTACCGCAACGGTTGTCACTTCCTCACATAGGTACACTATTTAGTATATTTACAACATTTATTGGTTGCGTATGCCAACAGAGAAAACCTAGCCGGCTTTGTTGCACGTTTGGACTCAACATGTATTTTTTGATATATCGATGGTTATAATGTCAAAGGGCTTAAAGGACATTTTGGCGAAAATGAGTTTTTAATGCAGTTCTATTGAGTTTTTTGAGCTCTATCGAATGGTATATATAAGGTTCTTCTATTCCCAATATTGAGCAAGATATTCACAGTCAAAAAATCAGCAATTTTTGTATTTTTGGTAATATAAGCCTTGTTTTGATGACTAAATATCTTATAGTACTAATTTATAATACACACGTTCTTAAAGGACAGATCAATACTCGTAGTTAAATTCCATAGCTTATACAGCCTACACACACATAATTTGAGTCACACCTGTAGGGCTTAAAGGACACTTATTTCCTTGTAATATTTTGATACAACATTTAAGACGTCATTTACGAACGTTTTAGTTATAAAACGTTCCTAAATGTACTTTAAGACAAATTTTAGTATGGAAAAAATTTAGAAACAAAATTAGTCGATACACCATTAAAACATCATCATCATCAGGCCATATCAGTTCACTGTTGGACAGAGGCCTCTGGACTAATGTTCGCCACTTAGATCGATCCTGGGCTTCTCGCATCTAGCACTTGCCTGCCGTCCTGGGGAAATCGTCACTCCACCTGGCCTAAAGGCGTCCTACATTATGTTTGACGATATTCGGTCTCGACTCCAGAACTTGTTTATCCCAACGGTTATCGGTTCTGCGGCTGATGTGGCCAGCCCACTGCTACTTCAGCTTATAAATCCGGTGAGTTACGTCGGTGACTTTGGTACTCAGGCGGATCACCTCTTTTCGGATTCGATCCCGCAGAGAGACGCCAAGGATAGCCCTTTCCATAGCTCGCTGAGCGACCTTTAACTTGTGGACTAGCCTTACCGTTAGAGTCCATGTTTCGGCTCCGTATGTCATAACTGGTAGAACGCACTGATCGAAGACTTACCTCTTTAAGCACTGTGGGATCGACGATGTGAGGACTTAACGTAGTTTCCCAAACGTTGCACAGCCTGGCTGAATTCTCTTATTCACCTCGTCTTCAAAGTTGTTTCCACCTAACTGCAATGTGCAGACATTGGCCCTTGGGCAGCCAAGATATATCTACATATTTTGAACAACTTCGAGGATGGTGCCGTGTACTGCAATCGGTTCCGGTAGAACATGTTCATTAAACATGACCTTGGTTTGGTCCAAGTTCATCCGTAGGCCGATGCGCATAGAGGAGTCAGCCAGTTCATTCAGCATCTGTTTTAGGTCCTGCAGCGATTCTGCCATTATGACGATGTCGTCTGCAAATCGCAAGTGAGAGATGTATTCGCAAGTTATGTTGATGCCACGTCGTTTCTAGTTCAGCATCTTGAACATATTTTCCATTGCATTAGTGAACAGTTTCGGGGAAATGACATCCCTGTCTCACTCCTCGATGCAACGGTATAGGCTTTGTTTGCTGATGTACTTGGACGAACACATTGACAGCTTCGTAGAGACAACTCATCACTTGTATGTATCGCCAATCTTGGCATCGCTGCAGGGGCTCCAGAACAGAACAGAATTCAACCGAGTCGAAGGCTTTCTCATTGTCCACGAATGCAAGACACAGGAGCTGATTATACTCTGTCTTCTGTATTATCTGCCACACTGTGTGGATGTGGTCTATGGTGCCGCAAAGTAGGTCGTTACTGATGATCTTCCTCGCACGCTTCACAATCGATTCCAGCGCCTCAAGCTGATACTTAGCCGATCCATCCCAAAGATGCGAACAGTATTCCATGCATGACCGTACCTGTGCTTGATAGAGGGTGAGCAGCTGTTCTGGCTTGAAATACCATCGCGTCTTCGAGAGAATACAAAGCATTTAGGCAGCCAACTGAGCCTTTGACTTAATGTAGGAGCCGGAATTGGGTGTGGAAGAAACTATTACACCTAGAAGTTCTAGGTGTAATAGTTTCTTCCAGGCCAATTGGCACGGTCACATTCCGGGAAGTAGGAGCCGGTTCTTTTGACGGAGAAGAGACACGCCTGGGTTTCTACGGCATTGAATCTAACTAGATTGGCTTCACGCCAATCGGATACTGGCCCTGGGAGTCAGATTCATGCGGTCAACTATGGCCTCCCGGTGTGACTAGATTTCAGAAGCACTAGCTCAGGTACTGGATATATGTAGCTATCTACAACAGTGCTGTCATATGCGTACCCAAAGAGACTGGGCTTTAGCAGGTCGTTCATATGCAGCAGAGAGAGGGTTACAGAGAGGACCGATCCCTGAGGAACACCGGCATTAATGGCCATTAAGTCTGTTGAACAGCTTTCAACAACTACTCTGATAGAACTTTCCTCAGAAAATCTGGCCCGGAAACTAGTGGGCAGCCCAAACGATGAAAGCTTTGCTTATAAGGCCATCATGCCAACACCCTGTCAAAGGCTTTAGAAATGTCGAGAGAGACTGCAAGAGCCTCTCCACATCCTTCAATATAGCCTTTGTCCAATTGTGTGTGGCGTACGCTAGAAGATCGATCACTGAGGAGGTCGTTAGATTCTAGGCATGCCAAGAATTTCATGTTTATGCCACGTCCTATCTATAGGTTGTAGTTGTTGTGGTAGTTGTTCAATAGGATTTTGTCTCCCTTTTTGAAGAAGTCCTGTTCTTTCACCACACTCCTAGTCCACGCCTCCAGAGCTCTCCCTTCAAGTAGGAAAGCGTTAGAAAGCTCTCGGAGCTCCCTCACTACGGGTTTACCTCCGGCCTTTATAACCTCTGTTGTAACGCCTTCCTCTCCAGGGGCTGTTCCATTTTTAAGCTGCCTAGAGCGATCCTGATTTCGTCAATACTGACTTCTAGCAAGTTTTCTGTGAAATGGCATGTTAATGTGGCTCTAGTATCCTAATTTTCGGATGCATGCGAAGCGTATAACCGGCCGTAGAAGTCTTCCGCCTCCGAAAGGACAGCCGGCTTGGAGGCAACAACTTCTCCACTTGCTGTGGTCAGCTTGGTCAGGTAGCTTCTTCTAAGAGATTGTACTAACACCTAGACCTTTCGATCAAAAGAGTATTGAAGCGTCAGAGGTCGCGTCGTACAAGTTTATTAATCTCTCGGTTTAGAGTCCGTTTTCCTGATGGGTGAGTCTTCACGTCGTTGCCTCATTAACCCCCAAGATTTCTTCCAAAGGTTTCGACTTCTTGCCCATACGCCGCATGTTGCCAAATCTCGTTCCTTCTTCCCTGAGGACTCAAACCACATTTTTGAGGTTCTGGTTAACATCAGTTGTGGTCACCAAAAAAAACCACCAGCGAATCGGCTTTCCAGGTTAAACTGAAACTTTCAGATCCTGCCAGGCTTTGGAGTAGAGTGCCTACTCTTGACTTCATCAAGCGGGACGCATTCGACTTTAATGAGCCCCTCACTCTTTAAGAAAGTTGCCGAGCGTCTGCCCCCTATGATTTCTGACTTTAAAACCATGGGATCCTACTACCGATTCGTTGCAAGTCTGTACTCCTATCTTAGCGTTGAAATCCCCCATTACAACATTGTAGTGGTCATTGGAGTGAAGTGGAGGGCCTTCGATATGTCATCGAAAATTTCCTTCACTTCATGATCCGAGGTGTGTTGAGGTCGGTGCGTACACTTGCACAGAGTTAAATTATTATTTAAAGAACAAAATAAATGGTTTTCATAGACAAAACTAAAAATTTATGTTTGTTATAAACCTAAAGTTGTTAAGTTTGTTGGATTCGATTGTTTCGATGCTTACATGCATGTCAAAATTGATTATAAAACACAGTTTATTTTATTTATTCTATTCTAACACGTCAACGACATACATTCTGAGCATTAAAATCTTGTTTTCTCTTCTATTAGAAACATGAAACTTCCTTAAAAATTAATACTATTTCAAAGCAAAAACTGTTTAAAGGACAAAATTATGCTAGTTAGAAAATATTTCAAATCGAAATTTCATCTTAAAGAACCAAATTTCATTTATCAAAAAACATTAGAGCCTTAAAGGATAAAATTCAATGTTTTTAAAAAAATGTATTCCCTTAATACCACTATTACTTTAAAGCAGTACTATAAGCCATACTTGAGTACTATCTCAAAAAAAAATTTAGCTTAAAGGTCAAAATGTTCAAAACACGATTCTTAAAGGACATCTATCTCAAAAACTATGCTATGTGGAATAAACTAAACGGTCGCATACGGTTCCGCTTAGAAAAATAGAATAAATGGTCTTTAACCGAGACCAATAGCTTTAAAAACAAAAAAGTTATATTAATTTTTCTTAAGATTTTTGTTTTTTGGCTCTCCTGAAAAATGGCGATTTGTCCTTTAAGCCCTTTGACATTATAACCATCGATATTTTATGTCATGCATACGAGTCAGATCCTGAATCGAAAACGTTTCATCAAATCATAGTAAGTTTCTTTTCACGCCAATTCAAAAATCTAGGGTAAACAAGTAGTACGAGAAATAGAACCATGTATTTTGCCATTGCGAATCGCACACGTTTGATAAGCAAAAAATAAAAGTTCGTTGGTAGTGGTTGATAGCGTTTACCTAAAGGACTAAATACCAGGTCAAATATACGGGAATGTGTGATGTTGTCTGATATTTATTTATTATTTATTAAAGTGAGTTTTGGTCCAAGCGTGACTGCTCTCTGGTCGTTTAAATATAATAAACGAACAAAGTTTGCACTGTATATTTGTGCACCATAAATCTCCTGTGCATACTATAGACAAGCCGCTAATTGAGCCGGCTGACACCAAAAACATTATCAAAAATTCACAAATCAATTTCGTGTCCAACTATACGGATATGTCACTCTGGTCATGCATTACATTTTGGACACAATTGCTTGAGGGAAATACAATTTTTCCTTGCGTTCCGGATAGCGGCCCGGAGGAAGACAACGATACGTGCCTGCGGATACACTTAAACTGTGATGTACCACCGGGAAGGCCACCACTACGCCCTCGCGAGATGTGCCGCCTACTTTTTAGGCGGCGCGCTACTTAGTTGAGATGTTAAGTAGAATCCTTCTTCAGATGACCGCTCGTAGAGGACCACCGTCAGGTTAAGTGGGTATTCTCCGTTTTTAGAATAGACTCCCATGTAACCAAGGTTTTTCGAACCTTTGGCTCTAGTGTATACGTCAAGGCAATCCTGACGTAATAAAGGTGGTCCCATACCGAGGGCCTCGGTGCATGCGTAAATAGGGACCTAGTGTATGTGTCAAGTCAAGGCATTCCTGACGTAAAAAAAGGTGGTCCCGTTCCCGTACCCAGGGCCCTAGTGTATGCTTCAAGTCAAGGCATTCCTGACGTAAAAAAAAGGTGGTCCCGTACCAAGGGCCACGGTGTATGTGTAAATAGGGCCCTAGTGTACGCGTCAAAGAAAATTCTGACGTAATAAAGGTGGTCCAATAGCCCGCTGTATGCGTAAATGCATACCTACCTGACAGAAAAAAAACTACTACAAGCAGTTACCTCAACAAACCCGCCGCGGTCGCGCACCAGCAGGTACAGCCGGTAGAGGTCCAGCGGCTGCTTGGAGATGGTGGGGCACGCGGCGATGGGCGTGCGCCGCTCGTCCATGAACGTGAGCAGCCGCTCCACCCAGCCGCGCCGCTCCGGCGCGTCGTCCATCTCGTACAGCTTGCCCAGCGAGTCCGACTTCTGGCGCAGACAGAACTCATCATACACCACGTTCTGAAGTGCACGCAGTGGAAAGGGGGTAGCATATTTGCACATTTACTACACTTTGCCGTCTAGCTATTTAAATTGATCCAAAAATTGAACTATCTATATACACTCAACAGATCCCAATATAGACTTTGACGAGAAATTGTCTGAACATCATGTCTTAGTAACCCGTCCAGCATCCACATTGAAACGCAAATTGTACTGTAGTATCCTGCGCACAATGTTTCGGCGCAGGACGCCACTGTTCAATTTGCGTTGCGCACACAATCTTCGTGCGCAGGACGCATGACTGGTAAACTAAAGAAAGATAAATCTATGTTACCCTATTTGTCTATTAGTTATTTGTATATTATCCAAACATATAATAAGCTCGGGCAATGAAAAAATAATGAAAATTCTTAATATTTTCCAGGAGAAAAATACACGAAAAAAATTAAACCCAAATAAGGGTTCTTGTCGTTATTCACGGTAACGTTACTAATTTAACATCGCCATTGATCACTTATAACGCTTAATCAATAATAAATGTAAACGTTGCCAATAAATGTTAAAATTGTGAAACTAGCACAAAGAATGTTAAAAGTAAATAAAAATGTAAAGAGTTTATAGTTTACATAAGTAAAGTGTGTAAACAGTTATAACATTCTACCACAAGCTTAACAGGAGCAACACCGTGCATGCAATCAAACCATGTGTAGGTACATAACATTGACGTACTTTGACATTCAAGCCTAATAAATAAAAGAAATGAGAAAAAGGGCTATGAAAGTCGTACAGAAATAGGGAGTATGTATTTCAAATGCAAACAGAAGAAAACGATGAAAAGAACTAAAACTCAAATGTGGCTTTTAAAGTCTTGTAATAGTGCTCACATCATTATAGCATCTACACAAGCAGACATACGGAAAAAATGCAAAATAAAATGACTAACAAATAACGAATAAAAAACAAAAAAAGTTCAAAAAGTATTTCTATTTCACAGAAATATTTATTTGAATATTTACATTATTTATTATTATTTTATTGCAAAAATGACTACAGGAAGCGATAGACCAACACCAGAGAGTACATAATCATAGCATCAAAGCGAATTTGCGTAGTTCATAACAAAAGCTTAACAGTCATTTTATTTTGATGCATGTATCTTTGAAGAATTTTCTAATGCAAATGTTTCCAAACGTTATGCGGAAAGAAGTCGACAATCATGCATTTATCTATATAGAGTGTTACGTTTATAAACTGAGTCGAGCACTACTCATGCTTAGTGATTTTTAACTTGATATAAACCTTTGATCTGTAGGACTCCGGCGGTATGTGACTGTTAAATACCTGAAAGACATCATAAAATGCAATGCTTCCCCTCGACTCTTGTACTTCGACACATATACAACGAGACACATAACATACTCGGTAAACAGTCATTCGGCATGACTGATGAAGAACAAACAATTGTATTGACAAGCACATCTTGTAGCGGAGAATGTTCCACGATACAACTTGGCGGCCCGAATTTCACTTAGTCGAGAAAACTTGACGCTATTGTGCAAAGAGCATCGACAAAGCATGCATGGGAAGTGAAGCTTCAACAATAAGACTCGTGTGAGGTGCTAGTTACAGAACCGTATCGTGGAATAGACCCCGAAAGTACGTGTAGACGAACGTTCACTTGCAGAGACAGGACAAGTTGACAAGAAACTACCTACTGTGGTAGAGTAACTAAGGTTGTCACTTTGTGGTGCATTTCATTATGTCTATTTTCTGATAAAGATTTCTCGAAATATAACAGTAAGCTTACCGAGGTTTACCGAATAGGTATATAACATTACCTAAATTAATATTATAATATTTAGCAAGAGAGATTCTACGAAGATTTCATGTAACTTTTTAGAAGCAGTTTAGTTTCTTTTTAATAAACATTACATATTTTATTTCTGAAACACCTTTACAAGTAACAACCATAGTTATAGTGAAGTGTAAGTGTTTTGAATGTATGTTTGAGGTTTAAGTATGGCGCCGAATAGACTATGTTCACGCTCAGTCTGATTGGAAACTATTTTTTAGATTTTAAGTAAACTCACTATGTACAGAGTTGAATGTACATCCTTAATGCACCAATTCCGAATCCGAGCGATTTTCACTCAATCAAGATTTAAAATGTTACCTGTACTAAAGTCAAATTTGTCCTGAAATGGGCATTGTAGTCATGATCTAACTTGAGTAAAATGTAGCTACACTCAGTGGTTGACCCGCATTAGTTGGCTCTGGATTTTTCCATAAACTATTGCTTCATCGTTAGCAATAATAGAAGCATGTATAATAGGTCGACCTGCGAGGCTATATGCGCTCGGAAAGAGCGAGCGGAAATTCTCAATCGCTAATTCAAATACTAGATCAAAGTTTTCGATAGCCTAGTTTTGGAGGTTTTCGATGAGAACTGTCATTTGAATGAACGATCCTGAATATTTCCGCACGGATCTCTTTTTTCCGAGTGAGATCTATTCGAACGCATTTGTGAATAGCCCAGCTTCTCGTGTCTTTTTAATAGTAGCTCGACATAATCGCTTCCCTACGCCTGATGGAAAGCGAAAGAGAAGCCCAAGTCGCTGTGACAACGGGCAAGTAACTGGTCCTGTCAGTTGCCACCGCCATGCCCAACCCTAACCTCCCACGGGCTCCGGAAACCTTACTCACCGGCAGAAACACGACCCGGGGGTGATTTGGCTGCAGTATTTTATAGAGTGGAGGTCCTTCCCCGGACGGGCGGCTCAATTCGAGCGAAGATTCGTTATGCCCTACCTATCTTAGAAGTCTCATAAAATCCAGACTCTTGTATCCCCACGGGTACATGTTGGTGTGACTGAGCCCGGACGCGCGGCTCAATTCGAACCAAGATTCGTTATACCCTACCTCTCTTAGAAGTCGCTTATAATCTAGATTCTTGTGCCCCCACGGGTACATGTTGAGTTGAGGGTGAGTGAGCGTGCGTGGTGGTGACTCACGGGACTAGAGGGCGGGCGCGGCCAGTTGGGCGAGGCGTCGTAGTCGTCGTGCACGGAGGAGTGGCTGCCGGCGCCGGGCGAGGGCGAGGGCGCCGCGCTCGCGCCGTACTCCTTGCGCGAGCCCTTCGGAGTGCCGCACGGCTCCTCGCCGGACGCTGGAACAGTACATGAAGGTGGTAACATTTGTTTGCTTTAATGGTTTTTTTATTGGCTGAGTATAGTGACTTCTTTCGCCTGATGGAAAACTGGAAAGAAAATTGGTAAATATTGTAGACAAACTATGGTAGTTAGTCCCATTACCTCGAGAGACTGCACTAGATACGTGTTTTAAGTAGTTTTCCGAAAGAAAGCTTTGAAACATTAAGTATCAAGGCGCATCGTTTGTGTACCACCTTCGTGTAAATACTGTGATGATGTCTATTCAGAGAACAGTTACCTATCAACAAAGGATAATAGTAAGCCGTGGAGCATCGGAACCACTTAATGTTGCCCTGGTATCAGTAGGATATTCTATCAGCTCAGGGTAGAGAAGAGTACCTACCCATGGTGGATGGTCTTCCAGAAACATCCCATCCACCTAGGGTTGAGAGTATCCTGTGGGTAAAACGGGAAAACGTGGTTCCTCTGGACTACCTATGGGTTCCAGAAACATCTTTGTACTATACACTTTGCAAAAAGACTTCTATTTATATCTATTCAGATTAGAGAGTATCCGCGTATGGTGTGGAGGGGCTTGTTGTAGTGGCAGCGTACCTGCGGAGGCGTTGCTGAGCGTGCTCTGCTGGCTGCCCTCGTCGAGCGGCGCGCCGTCGGGCCCGGTGGTGACGAGCGCGGTGGCGGGCGCGGCGGGCCCGTTGTCGTGCGCCTCGCCCGGCGCCGTGGGCGGCGGCATGGCGCCCTCCGGCCCGCCCGCGCCGCCGCCGCCGGGGCCGCCCGGCGTGGGGGGACCCATGTGCCGCGGCTGCTGCTGTGTACACAAACGTTATACTGGTCAATACAAAGTCCAACTAAGGTGGGCCGCGTACATGTTCGCAACAAAAATGGTCTACTTGCAGCGCTCCAGCATTTTATATGTAAGTAGAGCATTTTTTCTGCAAATCTGAATTTCAATTCAGAATTCCGAAGGTATGCGGCCCACCTAAGACAGATCGTGGCGGTCACGAGCCATATAACAAACAATACACCTCCAGAACCTAGGCATAACAGACAGCCCCCTGTACAGAGCTTGCCTAGAAGGAGGAAACAGCCGCCCACATTCTGCTGATCTGATTGAAGGTAAATAAATAAATACTACAGGCCGATGACGGGCAGCAGCGTCACCGGAACTAGGAGCTAGGCCCTGTGATCGGCAACCCGCATGCTCAGCGCGGCGATTATGGGTATAACCTCCAAGTGTTTGCCCAAAGCGGCGAACAACTAGACAAGTTTATGTTTAGCAGTAAACTGCTATAGGCTGATGATGATGATGGATGTTAGTATTAGGTTGTGTGATGATCACCTTGAGCGGCGGATAATGCTGCGGCGGGTGCGGCGGCGGGCGCGGCTGGTACCCGTACGGGTAGGGGTGGTGGTTGCGCGGCGGGTAGGCGTAGGGCTGCGGCGGGTAGTGCGCCGCCTTGTACGCCGCGTGGTGGCCGTACGGCTGCTGCACCATGGCGCCGGGCGGCACCGGGCTGGGCGCGGGGCCCGGCGCCGCGCCGGGGCCGCCGGGCCGCACGGGGGGCCCGCTGCCGTCCGGGAGCGACGATGACGTTCGCGGCGGCATCGTTACGTTCTGCGTTCCTGTAAGTTGAATACAAACAATGCTCAATTATGTGGTTTATTGCGTAACAGCTTGGGATACAAAAAGTTATGTCTATGGACAGTGCACGACCGCGGTAAGACTGACCAGAGTCGTCTCATAGAGCTCGATTTTCCATAAAAACGCAATAGAAGATGGAACCCGAACCAAAAACCTGGTTCGAACCTTTGTATCTGCCGTGCTCATCATCATCACCATCATCAGCCTCAATAGGCTGCAATCAGTCCACTGCTGGACATAGGCCTATCCAGTTGTTCGCCACTTAGAGCAAACATCTGGAGGATCGCAGGGCGTAGCTTCTCGGTCTGTGGTAGGTATTTGGCTACGCCTACTATTGTGAACTTGTCTGCCGTGTTGTGGACACCTAACCACATTGTGCAATCGAGAATCGATGATAAATAACAACATCTGTGTTAATATTTTATAAACATAGGCATTTAGCAATATTTTGTGTAATAGACACAAATACATGTACGTAAATAACTGTACTTAGGTAATTTGCGTAATCTTAATGTACGATCGGTAATCGACCACGTGCTACATTGAATAATTTAAAACTATTAACTCGACGATGAGCCATAATAATCCGACCGCAAATTACTTAGAGTCGTAATAACATTGAAAGAAATTGTATAAACGATAACAACGTAATAAACACAACAAGATCAAGAGTGTTTATGAATGAAAAGTAAGTCTGTCATTTCGAGTTCATCAAACTCCAATCAGTCGATTAGGGGTTTAGAGATAAAGGCAGCAGTTAGTTACGCAAACTAGATAGTTGTTTTGTGTATAAATGGTTGTAGATGGGCGAGCGGGCGGGATCCGAGTGTGATCGATCGGGCGCGCTGAGTATACCTACAACCTGTACAATTTAAATAATATGTATTATCAAAGAGAGCCGCTAATAACCTATTGACGCACCATTTTAAAGCAAATACGAGTGGGTATGTCAGTCTAATACTTCTCAGTAATGATCTTTCCATTAGAATTTCTAAGTGCGAAAGCTCTGTAGAAATGGCTTTTATTGGGTAACGTGCATCGAAGTCAAATAGTATAGATCTATTGCATCAACGTGTATCGAAGTTCAGTAGTTTCGCACTAATGTACAATGTGCATCGTATTAATCGGTATTTTGTGCATAAATTCCGAATGAATTATACTCCAATTGAAGATACATAGGATAATTTCGGTATGGTCAAGAAATTCACTGGTTTTATAGAAACATCCGCCCTCATTTTTCACTGATTCAACTTACAGAATACTTAACGAGAGATTTAGATCAAACCAGATGATTGTTGTTCAATGGTCTGGTAAATTATATTGATTTATTTACAAGACCAAATACCTCTGAACAATCAAACATAGTACTTTGTAGTACATGTGGGACAGCTATAGGTTGGCCGAGTGTTTTCACCCGCCTTGCCCAAACACTCGAGAGCGGGCAGTTCGTTTTCCGGAGCGCGGTGCCGGTGCACTGAATGAAAGGTCCGATTAACAACCCTAGGCGCATCAATCGTGGGCGGGAGACGCACCCGATCACTCTCGTTTTCTACGTGCACGTGAGTCGCATGCACCGCTAGCCTGCAAGCCTGCGAATTCTCGCTGCACTTTATTGCATCCGTATATGTGCATACGACATGCACGCAACGCATTGACCGAGGCCGAGATACGGGCGGCTGTGATTTGCGACGACGAAAGTGGTATTGCAGCTTTTATGTGGGTCGATTTGGTTATGTTAGTGTTACGTGAGAGAAACTACGGCCTATTACACGGTCGACGTCGATTCGCAATCTGCGTCGGACGGAGAGTACGGGCGCGTTCGAACGCGAAACGAACATGCGAGCGGAATTTCTAAAAAGGCCTCTGTAGCGTAGGTCGTAAACAATGCGAGGTAAGTGTGAGGGTCGTCAGTTTAATCTCATCAGCGGGCCATTATCGGGGTATTATATTGTTGTGGCGCGATCAGACCGCCAGCAGACGGCGGGGCGCCGGTGAATCATAGATAACAAGCTAGTGGCATACACGCCCACCTATACACATATATTTGTTTACGGCGACCTTTAATGAGTGTAGCGCCACGGTAATAGGGTCGGCCGGCCGCGTGACGCTTGCCCGCCACCGTCTCATAAAAATAGCACTATCTCGAATGTATGCGTTTATCGGGGATATATCATCTTTTATTGCACCACACAACCAAATAAGTTTACATAAATGTCATAATATATTGAGTGATTGTGATGATCTTCCATGCTAGCTAAAGTAGACAGGGAATAGGAGCATCACCGCGTTGGTTGATCCATTCGCCAAGAACCGGCGTATTATATTGCCGATTCCAGATTAATTTGACGTGTTTACGCGACCAAAACTTTCGCACAATGACCATAAACTGTTTTAGTTATCTGTGAAATTAAACCAATCATATAAATACCATCCACCGTCCACGTCGTTCCCTAACACACTTGTTGTTTTAGGGAATGACGGCACTTATGATTAGCACTTGCTTAAAGCTACTTATTTTGGGATCGGGTCAATGTGTGTAATCTCTTCTGATATTTAGTTATATTATTCTAGCCCATTTAAAAGTCAAATCAGACAACACGACCACTTAATCACTTAAGAGCAGGAATACGACATTTCATTTTCAATCATACACCGGTTAGATAACATCAATTACTTATTATCGTGCTAATATATTAAGGTGAAAGTTTGTTTAGATGGATGTTTGTTACTCTTTCACGGGATTACTACTAAGCGGATATGAATAAAAATTTACAGTAATATAGCTTTATACCTAGGCTATAGGTTCGCATCTTTATCATCAAGCCTTAGTGCATGCACGCACACTAGACGCCTAATTATCTCGCGACTTGATAAATGTTGAACGAAACATTACTAATGTCACATTATGTTGCGAGATACTTTGATTCTTAGAATGTGCATGATAAAGTGGGTTATAGGAACGACAGACGTCATTTGAAATTCAAGACTATTTCATCGATACTGTTACGACGCATAACTTAATCGCGCGACATCTCTCTGTTAGGCTCGGCAGCTATCGTCAGTCCTTCGGCCCTTATCCTAAAAGGACACTCATCCACATCCACGCTACACGGCCAGTGTACCAGACAGTTGGTAATAGGGTCATTACGTTGAGCAATTGTTCTGGGCGAGCGGTGGCCGGCGGTGGTCACGGCGAGAACCCGCTCAGTCAAGGGCAGCGCCCGTCACCGCGGCTGCGCGCGCGCTGCACAACCGAGGTCTTTACTTTCCCACTACGGACAAGCGCGTTTCAATTTTCCGAACTATAACTACTGTTCATAGGGTCACTTACAAGAATAGATAGATCAAAAATGAGCAGTATAGGTCATTAATTAAGAAAACAAGTAGGTAGGTAATATATTATCTCTTTTTGCGGACTTCAGAAACCAACTTGCAGAAATGAAATGCTGTTTGTTTTGTAATGGGCTTCCTTTTCCTTTCTTTTTTAATTACCAGCGATTTATAATATCGTGTCGGGTTGTGTAAACTATCAATTTGGGCTAATATTTCTTGTCTCAATAACAATTATTTTCAATTAGCTGACCCAGCGTACTTAGTATCGCTATGTTTTTTTATATTACACAAACCTTGTCCTAACAATAACAAAATAAAACCAAGAATCATCCAATTTGGTACAGTCGTTCGAAAGGTATGGGCGTATTTTATTTATTTATCATTTGGTAATTTAATTTGTTCCCATCGTCATACATACTGGTATAAGTATTTAAAAATGAAATTAACAACGAGACGTAATCGTAAAACCAAACAGAGTGTTATAGATTTTTGGCTGTTTTAACGAGTGGGATTTCCGCAATGTTCACGTCGTGATTTTTAACCGGTCTTTTTCCGTTCTCATGGTCTCCATTCCTTATGAGAGATAATTGCCCCAAAAGTATTCGGGTATGCAATGACTCATTAAGAGCGAATATTGCCGTCCTTGCAAAAAGGTAATTTAAATTTCCATGTCGCCTTTCTCCGGACGGTGGCGCGATACTGATGTGGAGCTATAAAGTATGAGTCAGATTATATTGGATTTTTTTTCTTTGTGATTTAGCACTCATACACGTACGTACACCATTTCAATCTAATCACCTTATCAAGTCTTATAAACTTTTTTACATAAATACATAACAATAATTTAACAATTTAGTCACCACCCCTAAGCTAGGTGAGCCAAAAATCCTCACTATACAGCACAGTCAGACTGATAACTATCTATTACAAACTAGCGACCCGCTCCGGCTTCGCACGGGTGCAATGTGTGTTTTAAGTGTGTGTGTTCTAAATGTCTAACTTTCAAACTTTCAAGCTTTATCTGTATAAAGCTTCCTCTTGAATCCCTCTATGTATTAAAAAACCGGCCAAGTGCGAGTCGGACTCTCGCACGTAGGGTTCCGTACCACTATACAGCTAAATAAATGTTTTTCTTTACGTTTTATTATATTGGAGTTAATTAAATGAAAAAATTAGGTAATTTGATTTATGACGTTTAAAAAAAAACTACTGGCTAGATTTCATTCAAACCAAATTTCGTTAGTAGTTTGCATAGTGATACACATGATATATTTTTTTCAGTTTTATCATGCCCATATTTTAGAAGTTACGGGGGGGGGGGACACTCATTTTACCACTTTGGAAGAGTCTCTCGCGCAAACTATTCAGTTTAGAAAAAAAATATGTTAGTAACCTCAACATCATTTTCAAATACCTATCCATAGATACCCCACACGTATAGGTTCGATGAAAAAAAAAATTTTCAGTTTCAGTTCTATGTATGGGGAACCCCAAAAATTTTGGATTTTTTTCTGATTTTATTTTAAAATCTTAATGCGGTTTATAGAATACATCTACGTACCAAATTTCAATAATGTAGCTCTTATAGTTTCGGAATAAACTGGCTGTGACATACGGACGGACGGACAGACAGACAGACAGACATGACAAATCTATAAGGGTCCCGTTTTTGCCATTTTGGCTACGGAACCCTAAAAACGGCATCAAAATCCGTTGCGTAGTTTTAAAGATATAAGCATATATAGGGACAGACAGAAAACTAAATGGACTTCGATAACGCACCTAATGACAAAATATCGCTATCATAGCGTCTCGTTTTACCACTCCGCAGACTCAGCAATTTCACGAATCTGCTTTGCCCGGTAGATGTAACTTCTCCGATAATCCGGAAGGTGAAGAGTTGAAGGTGCTGGCGGAGTCCAGGGAAGAATGGAAATTGTTCCACCGAGAAGAGCGGGCTCTTAAATTTTGATAGAATGAAGTACCCATAGGACGAGATGGCGCTGTGTGGTCCAACGTAGTACTCGTATGTCTCGGTTTATTTATTTAACATATATTCAAAGGAATGGAGTAGTATTGACGTAGGACTATAACGCATGCGTCAGGTGATATAGGTGTGTATTTTGCAATTTAATTGTCGTTTGCGGTGTCCGGCGTGCGCTGGCACCGCGCATTCCGAGCGCCGCGCCCGCGCCTGCGCCCACGCACTGCGCACGACCGCAGATGCACCGCAACTTAGCCGCTTGATAGCTACCATTACATTAACTGGGCTGAGACCGACCGAGGACGCCTCCGTAATGTTGCTCTGTGAACAGAGTCTCGAGTTTGTTCGTACTTGACAATTCTAGCAGTTACTCAGTACAACTCGTTCTCCTACACGAAAAAAATAAACATTGATGTTTGCCATCCTTATAACCAAAGAATAGGAGACCTTGATATTAAAATGAAATAAACACTCATTCTTCGAAATCTGTACCTTTACTTACACAAGTGTTTAAAGGTCGTAATTTCAACAAATACGACCGAAACAATTTATTAGCCCTCATTCACTATGGGAGTCTCAACAGTCGCGTGACTGAAAAACAATTAAACAGAATGAATACGCAACGTGAAAATAAAATAAAGGGTCCTGTAATTGTGTTTGACTTAAAAAATAAACGCGCGTACTACTAACACACACGTCAAACACAGCAGCCACGACTCCGCCGGTCGTAATTCACACCAGCGGGCTAAACACGGAGCCCACGTGAGTTATGTGGATTTTATAATTTAAGACCGTTACAGGTAACCAGTCGACGAGCAAATCTTTATCATGCACAACGATCAACTAGTCGCGCAACACTATTTGAATAATTCTCGGAATGTCTGCGTTTAATTACGTTTCAACAAACTCTACAGTTAACCGCGAGTACTAAAATAGAAAAGAGAAGTCGGGTTTTCCAGAGTGTGTCTAGAGCGAGGTAAATTTCAATTGCAAACATGGACCGCAAATTAGTAGAGGCCGACGGCTCGGCCAGTCGACTCGCAGCGGTCGGAATATATTTCCAAAACAAACGGGCGCGCACTAAGTGGATATAAACAGAGCGTAGACAATAGCGTTAACAAGAGCGGCCTAGTTGAGACAATCGGTGGCGTCACGACGCCGACTACCCGCCGACCCATTTACCGATCGCGCGACAACACTCGTACCTCTTTCGACGGACACTATCAGATGCAATCGCTCATATGATTGACACTGCTATAAATAGCGACTGAGAAGCAAATTAATCATGATCCCAAATAACTTTTGATATACGACCAATAAAAAACGTGGCCTTCAGTATATAAATTAATCTGATAATGTACCATTTATCAGAACGAGGTGAGCCGTCAGACCAAATCTCGTATCGATAAGTCATACAGGCGTAAAACAAATAGATAAGGAAGAATGGAGTTCATCAGTCATTTTTAACATTCGCCGGAATGAAGCTGTTATCCTAAATAGGGCAAGGGGCGTTTGTTGTTAATAGTACGTCTATGTAGTTAGAAGCACGGGCCGGGGGTAAGTCGGCGAGTCGCGCCGGCTGAATGTGTTTAGCACAGTGTGAGCCGGGCAAGACTGGAGGTCGGGGAAAGAATGTCCGCACCATTAGCCGTGGGGGCAGACGGGAACGGGGTGAATGGGCTGTCGAACCCTCCGACGACCTTGACTCGCACAGATTTATCACTTTTCCGGAGTAATCTGAATACAATTAGACGATGGGCAGCGGGAGGGATCGCTTGCAACAGGTAGTTGTCCCATTAAATTTTCTTTTATGTCACGGTGAATGAATGATATTGCTTCGCTGGGGTTTGATATCATAATAATCTCCGCTTAGTCATTCATTGCCCAGACTGTTTAAACAGGATTTGATTGCACACGAACTCTCATTTCCCATTTACATTTACATTTAATGTATCCAGGTGATTCTCATAGACGAAAAGCGATAAGCGAAAATAATCTCTTAAAAGCGAAAAGCAAGTTACACAACTTTGCTTGATAAATTACTATTTTGTACGAGTATTAGTATACATTTTACATAAAGGAATCGGAGAAAGAATCTTGCTTTTATAGGACTATTATAAATATAGATGGCGCCAGCCAGACACTGCAGACAGATAATATTCTAATCAGCAGAAACGTGTGAAAGACTGTCGTAACGAAAGTGGAGGTCGTAAATAATAATAACGACCGCATCGATCGTTGCACAAAAAAGCATACAAAACAAACCACGACAGATCGTTTACGTGAAAACGATCAAAACAAACACTATGCCGGGATCAGAGCAAAAAGGTTTTGTTTCCTCTTTTTTTTTATTTAAAGTCGAAGGTCGATGGCCTTGCCAAGGACGCGCCGGCACGTGGCTGCACATAGAGGCACTCTGTGGGACGATAAATGCACACACACATACACACCTGTCTCATGTACATAATCCCTCTTTTCCTTTTCATGTATTATGTGAACGGGAGCTATAAAAAGACCCGCTCAAAAGTTGAAGGGTGTTGTTGCGTCAAATTATAAATTCGCATGTCTTGAAATCGACTAAGCTTGTACCAGGGCTGTTTAGGACTCTTTTTGTTTTATTTGTGCCGTGTAAAATTTAACCTGATATGGAGAAATCGTGATAAGAGTTCACACACTTTTAATAATTTGGAGGAGCAAATGTTACTATCTCTACAAAACATACAGGCTTGCAATCTCAAACTAGAGATACGAAATTACGTTAGTTACCTAAAGGAACGCGCGAGTTTCCTCACAAATACCACTTTAAAATGTCGCGAGGAGTCGAGCGGCAGCGCGCCGCAGCGTTCGACTCCGTCCCTCGGTGCCAGAGCCTTATCTTAGTTGATGGCATTCCTTCGCTCGCCCGCCGATACGCACGACGGACGACTGCGAAACGCTTTTAGCGCTCATATACTGTATAAGGCATAAAACAAACGATACCATACTTAAACGCCAGCGCGAATAAGGTTTATATTTCAACAGCGTTCGTATGAAGCACACTGCGTGCAAAAGAAACCTTATTGAACGAAAATTAAAGTCGTTTTCGAAAGTCACGTTGTATGCGGGCGTCAAACAATACGCAATTCACCTTCGAACGCGTCGGGTTGCGGTATTGCGGCTTCATTGTGTTAAAATAACGATGGAACTCGGATTGGAAACGAGCACAATGCGGTCGATAAACAGGACTTTATTTTTATTTACGAATCGATAAAATATATTGCACTCAATCGAATGTCTCTCAAGATATCCATCTCTGTCCGGAATAAATAATGCAGTGCTCGTAATAATTCCGGAGATTGGTCTGGCATTACTGGCTTGGCTTCACCATTCGATATCTGACAGAGATTGACGTGAAAGCGACAAAGGGGAATAAATATTGAAAACTATATATTACGAAAAACAATGTAAGTAATACATCTGGGGAAACGCTAACACAGTTGAGACGATAGAAGAAAACAATAAACATCTATCGTATACATGACAAAAGACATTCAATTTGTATTCAATGTGGGTTTGCTGTGCTTTTTTCAAGCAATCAATCGTTGAGATAAGTCAAGTATAACCGATGACTCATTTAAAGGCTTCGCAGCTATCTATATAAGCGGATTTTTCCTCGGTCGCTTGTCTATAATTTTCTAACCGGCAACCTCACGTATTCACTTCGTGTTTGTCGAGAGTCAAGAAGTCCGACGAGCCGAACAGTTGACGTCATACAGTCATGTTAGCCTTCCAGCGCTGCCGCGGTTGGCAAGCGGCGTAGAAAACTAGTATACATCGATGCAGTAGTGGCTGCGGTTCGGCATCGAGGCGAACCAATGCGGTATTGGAATAGAAACTGGTCGATGTGGCGGCGTGTACGTGGAATGGAGTGAGGGTGTATTGCGGTCATATAACCGGTATTCGTTGTGTTGAGTGCGGCGGCAGTCGCTCGCCCGGTCTACTCCACAACTTATACGGCCTGATGTTTTGAGAAAGCCGCGTTCGGCAATCGGGCGACGTTAACAAAACACGATCGCCATCGCACTCCGCGTTCATTACTGCCGTTTATTGCGTTTAAAGACGCTATTATTGATACTGAATAGAGGTATAATTGCTTTTGGTAAACAGATCGTGTTTTTGCTCGGCCATAAAGAAAGACAAATACAGGCGTTTGAGACAGGTGATTGATAAACAGCTTCGATTCCTGTGAAAATGCTCAGTTAGTTTTTTAGAGATACAACTGAAAAGGCATTTCTCACTGGATTTTGAAGAATTTTAAAGTTTAGCAGTACACAAAACTGTATTAGAGGTAATGAAGTATTTACTTATTCGATTATTACAAGTTCTTAGGTTTCTCTTACGGGCTAGTATTGACACCGCTCCATAATGTTTGTTGTTAAGCAAAGTTTTGAAATAATATTACGGGAACATAATGTTTTTACCCTATGTACCTATTCATATATATATATATATATATATATGAATCATCTAGTTTGTAAACTGCTCCTCATAAAATAAACAAAAGATAGAAGAAATAAAGCTGACATATAAGTTGGAAAACACATCAAGAACTAAAAGGCCGTTCTGACTTAATCGGATCTTATTTTCCTCATGTTTTTAGCTTTTAAAAAGATGCAAATTATAAAAAATACCACCCTATGACGCCAAACGACAGTAGGCGTTAACATAAGTATACTTAGAGCAGGGTTTCTTAACCTTTTTGCAGTCACGGACCACTTTCACAATTTAAACTATTTCACGGACCCCAGCCATAAATATTTTTGGAAATAAAAAAAGTCTTAAATAAATATGTTTAGACTGACTGATCTACTGCGGACCCCTGACACACATGCTACGGACCCCTAAGGGGTCCATGGACCCCACGTTAAGAAACCCTGACTTAGAGTATGGTACACTATGGTATTGAACTTTTCGGTATAATGCATATAGATAGATAGATATTTATTGCACAAACACAGACATTACAGGAAAACATATCACAAACAAAACATAGTACAACTTAGGCGGTCTTATCGCTTGTCTCTCGTGTCGCGATCTCTTCCAGACAGACTATCTTCAGTACATAGTTCCTAAGAAATATATCTTAATTTGAGTATTATATTATGATCTGCACTATACATTATGTGTACTTTAGTTATAATTTTGATATATTTTAATACCTACTACATTTTTGTTTTAAGCCACTTTGAGCACCTTTTGAATTAACAGCCATAAGAGTGCTTTTGTTGGAAGTCCCACGTTCAATTTCCAAGAAGGTTTATAGCATTAATTAACTCAAAATCAAACCTATGTTGGTTTTATACGAGTACATTCTGTAAGCTGCTCACAATAACTTATCAGATAATTATTGCCCTATCATTTTAGATGAGACGTGCGGGCATAAGATATTTGAACAATCACTTCAAGATAAACAACATGTAAGAAGGATTAAACTAAACACTAACAGCCAAAACAAAAAGGTGTAACAAATTCGTAATTTATGCCAATACTCGTGATGTGAATGAACCGTAGGTTTACCGAGAAATCAAACACGTAAAGATAACCTACAAAACGTCTAGATATGAACCGATTCGTGACAGTAGTATAAGTATATAACATCCTCGGTGGGTGAACCTTCAAGGCCGAAGGGGGGGTGAAACACCCAAGATTAGCCAGCCATCTTTCAGTATAATTGAAATCGTGTTGAAGTTTTATTGGTGGACGTGAAAGTGACATTATTAGTAATGTTGTGGAACTCAAGCGATTCCCTTACAAATGTATTTTAATTAGAAGATTATTAATTATTTTTGAAAATATCGATTTCACGTTTTATATTAACGTGAAGTGTCATTTCGAATGTAGAATAATGAATGAAATTGAAATTTGTGTGCAATTTTTTTTTGCACAATTTGTTCCGCCTTTCCGTTGGTATGTTTCGACGTGTATAGGGGATGTCTGTGCGACGGCTCTGGAGTGGAAGGTCCTGTTTTGCGTGCTCGCCCCGGCAGTGGGGGTAAGTTTTTCACGAGGCCCTATATACCGCGACCACCCCGGCTCGTACATAAGGTGGGCGGTGGATGGGGTGGTTCGCGCCCGCAAAAGGGGCAAAATACGGCGTACTCTGGGCGCCCGCTCTATGTGGGTCAATGTCGGGAAAGCCCGTGTCTGCCGGTGACGGAGTATGCACAACGAATCTGATCAACATGCCCGTGACCAAACAAAGGAACTGTCGAAAACTGCCCAAGAATTTATACGCCCGTATGACCAGGCGGTAAGGTTCAAAATTGAAAATTTCACAACGAGGACGTCAATAGTGGGTTGCGGTGTCGGGATACATACAGAAACGCTTGTCTTAGAAGTTTATTGCTTGAAACGTGTTGTTACGATGAAAATGAATGCATTTTCCTGTCATCGTTAAATAAAACACATTTACGTCAAGCTACGAACTTAAAAGTGTTCGAAGGCAGGGTTGTTATTCTGATGACGTACACAGAGTCGGTGTTGTCATGTCATGTCTCATAGCAAAATTACCTAGACATAAACACTGAGAAGCGAATGTTCTTCCTCTCACTATACAAACTGCATCGATTTTGTCACATTGTCCTAAACTAACTCGTTCTATCAAGCTAGCGCACTCAGCGTATTGCGCGCAGTTCAATATTATTATTTGTATGTTTAACAAATATGTTAATGAATTGAAATGCATCTTTCATTATTTAAGTTAATTAATTTAATAATATTATATGTAGTTATATTTATATAATAGTGGTTAGTTATTTAATAGTGGTTCGTCATCTCCGCACCTTAAAAGATTTCTGGCCCACTCTATGGTTATGTCACCGGAAAATAGCAAGAATCGTAAGTTGATCAATTTCCTAGGTAGTTGATTAACTTCCGGAAAATAATAAACGGCAGTTGAAATGTATTATTTAACGTATATATTTTAGTAAATTGATCATTTTACGGGGTCTTGCCGTAAAATCATCCGACGAAGGTGAGGTGAACGTTGATTGGTTCAATGGCTCACGTGGCGTTATCCCGGCAACCAATCAGGGAACAGTGTATTAAGTTACGGGTAATAGTGCACCGTTAAATAGTACATTGAGCAACGATTGGCCCATTTGAGGACGATTTTACGTGTGTCAAAATCGTAAATTATTAAATGACTGTCAGGCTACCGTAAATTGATCAACTTACTGAAATCCATTGCGTTAAATAATACATTTCAACTACCGTTTGTTATATTCCGTAAGTTAATCAACTACCTAGGAAATTGATCAACTTACGATTCTTGCTATTTTCCGGTGACAGTTACATCAATTAGTACGAATTGAGAACCTCCTCCTTTTTTCGAAGTCGGTTAAAAAGCAAATTTCATAGCAAGTTCGAGCAGATTGTTTGTTATGCTAATAGAGCAAGGGAACCGGACTAATTGATTTCATAGTTATTGTCTCGTAGACCTTGTATAATACCTATTACAAACGCTGTAAATGTGGAATCAGTTCCGTTTGTGGGTCATTTGGGGCCACGAAAGGACATGACCGAAGCTCCGATTGGACCCTTGAGCGTACAGCTATTTAAGTTATGAAATAACATATTTAACAGTCTGCGTGCCGTAATATTCTGGCCAGGATGTAAATGAGTAAATAAAGATATTAGAAATAAGATATCTACTGAAGCTTGGCACATGATGTATTTTACAACTCAAAGTAAAAGGTGTATTTGCATTTTACACCAAAATAATACATACTGCTGTTTAGAACCCATATTTATGTCACCGGAAAATAGCAAGAATCGGAAGGTGATCGATTTCCTAGGTAGTTGATTAACTTTCGGAATATAACAAACGGTAGTTGAAATGTATTATTCAACGCATGTATTTTAGTAAATTGATCATTTTAGGGGGTCTTGCCGTAAAATCATCCGACGAAGGTGAGGTGAACGTTGATTGGTTCAATGGCTCACGTGGTGTATCAAAGAAGAGAAAACCGAGTAAGATTGGCGAAAATGGGTTAGTCTTGCAACAAGAGATGTTAACAAAATGGTTCTTAAACATTGTTTTATACACCACCCGCCCTCGCTTCGCTTCGTGTATCTAAGATAAAATTATCCTTATTTCTTCTCTACTATCTTATATACATAAAACTTCTTCTTGAATCACTCGATCTATTAAAAAAACCGCATTAAAATCCGTTGCGTGGTTTTAAAGATTTTAAGCATGCATTGGGACAGACAAAACAAAAAAAGCGACTTTGTTTTACACTATGTAATAATTTATGTTACCAAAAGCCCTAAAAGAAGAGAAAAAGTGTAACTATCGAGCTTCTTGCCACTTCTTCGCGATAGAAGCTACATTCAGAGTCCGTCATAGTCATTCTTAAATGTAAATTTTTGATCATTTTGATGCTAATAAATTGTTTCACAATTACTGGATCAATATTAGATGTCATTAAAGCAATTAAATGAATGTAGAGCAAAGGGTCTATCAAATCTCATATTTCCGATTTTGGAATATATAAAATAAGTTCGCACATTCACCACCGGATTGATAGAAATTAAGCCCAGAAAGTGACCAAAAAGCACCAAAACTGAATTCTTAAAGAAAAACAATAACCGTAGCTAAAGTAGATGATGCCTTGAATTGTTAAGTCAATGAAGTATAAGGATTATTTTTTATGAAATTTATCTATCATCGAATGTTGTTGTCGGCCATGCCTATTCGTAGGAATTTGTAAATTTCATCCCTAAAAGTTAAGTGGTTCGGTTTGGGAGTTCCCAAAGCGGACATAAAAGGAGAAAACACTTTTATCATTTGAAACGTCTGATAGTATATTATAGGCTTCCATGTACAATAGCGGTACCGATGTACGTACATAAAAAAATTAAATAGAGGGCAGTTATTTTGATATTCTAAAAATAACGTTTTCCGAAAACAAAATTGTTTGCAAAGTTTAAGGATTGAACTTTCCGACCTTAGTATCTACTTCCAATAGGCCCTGATGGAGCGATAATTTCGGCAAGACGAGTGTACTTTTATTTATTTACCTAAAGCTGTACCATTACTTAAAAAACTGAACCTTATGTCGTAGTGTGTTGGTACTTATTCGTAGTACTGCTTATTATCATCGCAACACTATTTAGGACTGGCAATTAATGCCATCATTTGGTAGTTGCATGTATTATAATGAATTATACGCTAACCGCGACTTTTGATTATTGGTTAGATCAATTCAATATCATCAATTCAGATAGAGTCAACATAATATGCGTATTCATATTTGATTTTGAAAACCCTCAGGTAAAAATCTAAGATCCATTGAGGAGATATCGAAGATACGAAAATCTGAAAACAACACTGATAAAAGTATATTCCTTATAATACTATTATGCCATGGCCGACGATCTACACAGGGTAGCAGCATATTTCTATCGGCACTAAATTAGACCTAAATAAGTCGCGAAGGTAAAGTAAGACGATTTGGCTATGAAGCTGCCGACTCAAGTCTTATAAATCGGTGGACATATTTTTTGTTTGTTAAAGTAGAATAATGTTGATTTTAGTAGTCACTCACAACCCACAAATCTTACAAAAGATAGATCTGGAGCCAGGCGAAAAGATGGACGACCATGGTACTGCTAAAAATCGGAGGTGGGCGAGCAGGCCAGTCGAGATTATTGCTGATCTTTCTCGATAAAAACTATTTTCTGAATCGGGGATAAAATATTTTTTTTTTACTATTTGACAATTCATAAGTACCTACTTGTCTCAAGTCTATAAAAATAACAATATTTTTGATTTGACGCTTTATTTTTTTCTTTTTTATTCGAAATAGCCTTGCAATAGCCTTGCCTTGAGGAGCTCGGTGGCGCCGCGGTCTTGTTCGTTTAACAATGATCGCAAATGTTGAGCAACCATTGGCGCGGTCAATCCGATGATGGGTGACCAAAATTTGACACCGATTTCCTCCGTGCTTCGGAAGGCACGTTAAGCTGTTGGTCCCGGGTGCTATCTTTACCAACTCAGATAGCAGTCGTTACATCATATCAGAGATGATGATAACTCTGACGCCTAAACTGGGAATGGGTATATAGCTTACCCTAAGTGTTGCGGAGGTCTGATGGCAGTCGCTCTGTGTAAAAGCTTAGCCCTCGCCAAAATCTCTCAGTTTGGGAAGCCGACCCTGAGACAATCGGGAAAAAGGCTAGGAGGAGGAGGATTCGAAATAGCCTTGCGCTTGACTGTGACCACCCGATGGTAAGCGATATCGTAGTCTACTATGGAACATGCTCACCCAACAAAAACTGGTTCACCCTTGCCTTGAACATCGGAAGATTATATCTGTCGGGGAATAAGGAGCCCGGCAAAGAGTACCAGGTAGGTTAGCTGTTCGCACTATGAAGGTAAAAGCCAAACGCGCTGTGCGAGCTTTGGACCATATAAAGGTTCATCCTCGTACCCTCGGGAACAAGGAGCCCGACAAAGAGTACCATAGTTTAGCCGTTCGCACATTGAAGGTAGAAGCAAAATGCTCTGTGGAAGTCTTTGGGCCGTGTTCCTGCTAGTGGTCCGTAGTAGAGAATGTGCAAGGGTACTGACCGACAGCTGGTGACATGGATCGCGAACCGCTCGAGCCGGTGGGGCTGGGCGTGGGCCTCAGGTGCGGCGTGGTAGCGCGTCCAGCGCTGCCGCTGCCGCCCGAGTCATTGCTGTTCTGACCGGTCAGATCCTGAAACAAAACATATAAACATGTTATTACATTGAATGATACATTCTCCTCTTGACTGCGTGAGTAAGCGACAGCCGAAACGGTGTGATATGCAAGTATTCAAAAGGATTTATTGTCAGCTCGGATCGGGATGCAGACAGTGATGATGCCTCCCTTGAACCTCGGAGACAGGGTAAGGACTAAAACACTTTAGAAACAGATAGATCGATAGATAGTTAAGGTTTGAAAGAGACAAAGATTAGACAGTGCTATAGCATAAACTTTCCGTAGCAGACTTGTTTACAAGGTGAGGTGATTGGAGAAGAGGTTGGTTTTCCGGATTTGTCAAATTGAAATCCTATAACAATACTTCCGTCGCCGATCATTGTGTTGTCTTATATCATCGTATAACTTGGTAGGCCCAATACCAAGTTCATCGCAAAAAATTTGAGCCATCATGAAGCTTTACCCAATTTGGTACTATCCCAAAATCGAAGTGTATTTTTTACATTCTTTCCTAATGACATTATATACTAATAATAAAATAGTAATTATTGCCAAAGGTATACTTTAATTCAATTGTATAAATGCTTTATACAATTGTGTAAAAAGAGTTTATGTAAATAATGCAACGAAAGAAAAGTCCTGATAAATAAAAACGGTTCATTATAAATTCAGACGCGCTGCATAAAAACCCAATCTAAGTTTTATCACGATGTAATTAGAGGAATACTAACATATTTACTTCGGTATTAGGCAAAGTCAAGGGCAATTATGTCACACGGTATTGAAGGAATTGGGTTTCTGATCCGATTGATTGAAGAGGTTCAATACTTAAATATTCATCCAGCAATAACTTTTAAGCATTGAATTTCTATGGAAACTTAATAATGAAGAAAATTCATGGCAAGACCGAAAATGCAATATTTAATTTTACTATTTGGCCTCGATAACTACAGAACAATAACAAGCATAGTCGGTAAAATAAAGCTCACAATTTAAAATTTTCAGGAATATAATTATCGCAAGAAAATATTGATATGAGAGATTTTTTTTGCAAACCATCTATGCCCAAAGAACAATACCTTGTTAGGGGTAAGATCAACCTACTTGTAAGAATTGTTAGTGAGCAGTACAAAGCACACGTTAGATGCCTTGACATAGCAACCTCGACAGTTAAGAAGTAACCAACAATAGCAGCCGCAGTCAATAGAGTACGGTCGCATGCGGTAATCGCACAATAAAACAACCTGAGGAATCCCCGCAAACAATGCGTTCACAGTACACACCAAAATAAAAGCAACTTTATGGACACATCCCGCTAATAATAAAGTTATGTACCACCACTGCTAAAACATTAGTCATGTTATGCAACATTGAAAGGCTCTATGCTACAAAACTGACAGTACTGCTGACACAGATGGTGGTGATAACACTATTGACAATCATTATCATTAGAACGGAATACGTACCGTCTCAAAGTATTATCTTTTCGGCGCTCGTAAATCAATCGATGGTCGTCCCGTCCCGATCACAAGGTACAACGGTAAACGCGATCGGAGCAAGTTCAGATGGAACGGAGCAAACTGTCAAACGGACGCGTAAGTGTTAAGCTTTTCAAAGTTAAATTCGAGTTGTATTATAGAGAGAGCGGGTCGAGGCGCGCGGCGCGGCGCTGCGGCGTCGGAACGGGCTCGACAAGGCGACTCGCGACCCCCCGCTGTCGAGGTTAGTCCGCGCGAGAGGCTCCGGCGTCGATCAGACGAGTCCGGCCGGGGCGGCGCGGGGCGGGGGAGCGCGATAACCGCGCTGTTTTTGCTGTGCTCCAACTCGCTCGCTCGGCACACCAGCGCGTTCTTCATTTCGTACAGAGTCCATTATCTCTCGCTCCGTCCCGCTCGCACCCGTGCTCGGTTCGTCGCGCCTCGCCGCACCGGCCGCTGTTTTATTGCCAGCCGACGATTTTAACGTGCGCTCGCAACGTCCGCCGGAGCACAAAAGTTTTTATGGAAATTTCATTCCGAATGCGCCTCGCTCGCTTGCTCACTCGGGAACGTCAATATAAAAGCACGATAACGAACGGACGAGTCAATTAATTATTATTGTTGGAAGCTGTCGGGACGTGCCGAGCGGCTCTATCTAGATACTGTATTTGTGCAGCATTACCGATGGCCAACACTAGGTTAGGATTGCCTGCAACTGCACTGTTGGTGAATAGTTATCCAGTACCATTACTTTCTCTATATATAAAACCTTATGCAATAGATGAATAGTCGTTAACGTTTACGGTAGTAGGCTTTTAGTTAATGTATAATTTCGATGGATTAGGTAGAGACACAAGAGAGTAGTAGAAGATTGTGAAAAGTTTAATTATACCTACAATAACTTCATAAATACATAATTTAAAGATAAAGCTTTTGCTGTAGTTTAGTAGGTATAGCTATTACGATAATGCTATGCTATTTAGACTATTTTACTGTAATACATACTATTGCATGATTTTACACACATCGACTTTAATGTATAATATTAATAGTAGTCCTGATTATAATAAATTGGACAAGTCTAAATATAGTTATTATAAGTTAATTGACAACTCTTTGTAAGTAAGTAAAAGTATAATGTTTAACAAAATTTCAGTAGTAAAGAAGCTGACAAAGGACTTCCCGGTTTTTACACCATAACTAGATAATATTTCAAATTATATTATCCGAGAAATAAATTATAGCTACCTGGAATGACGTTTTTAGAATTGTTGGAATTTTTTCTAATAACTTTGTTCTAATTTTGAAATTGGTTCTAAGCTTAAACTAAAGATAGCGTTAATAAGTTTTTATTATGAAATATTTCAACCTATTTCCAATCCATCTATACTAATATTATAAATGTGCCGGCGGCGTCCCACGCGTGTATATCGGGTTTCAAAAATAACGGACTTCCATAAAATACCTATCTCTACCTATTCCTAGTACCTAAGTTTTAAGTTAGACCTCTAGAAATACATTGGTGAAAACCGCATCCAATTCCATGCAGTAGTTTTCGCATGATACGCGATCAAACATACAGATTAAAATTTCTTCCGTTTTCCCAACACTTTCCATCACTACTCTGCTCCTATTGATCGTAGCGAGATAAAAAGTATACTATAACCTGCGCAGGAGTATGTAGAATAATTGTACCAAGTTTCTTTAAAATCCGTCCAGTAGTTTTTGTTTCTATAACGAACATACAGACAGACAGACGGATAGACAGACAAAAATTTTACTGATTGCATTTTTGGCATCAATATCGATCACTAATCACCCCCTGATAGTTATTTTGAAAATATATTCCATGTACAGAATTGACTTCTCTACAGATTTATTATAAGTATAGAAGAAGATAGATTTTGAAAATATATTCCATGTACAGAATTGACTTCTCTACAGATTTATTATAAGTATAGACGGGAAAGTGTGTCTGTCTGTATCTTTCTTTCACGGTAAAACGGAGCGACTAATTGACGTGATTTTTTAAGTGGAGATAGTTGAAGGGATGGAGAGTAACATAGGCTACTACATGAACGCGGGCGAAGCCGTGGACACAGCTAGTATCATATAAAGCTGGGAATACTAAGAAGATAATGAGAGAAACTTCTAGAAAAAAAAATCTAGTTAATCCGCCAAAACTTATCTTCACTGACGACTCCACAAAATACTGAGAAATTGTTTTCGATGTTGAGAAAAATATAAGAGTGTTAACAGCCAATCCCTTTATGGTAGGTACAGGACAAGTCAGTAAGATAAACAGGTCTATCGCACGCACTTATGGAAGTCTTGAAGAAACTAAAAGGCTTGCTGAAAAATTTGGAGTAGAGGGAGTCTGGGAGACATTATCAAATGAACCACCTTTCAAAAATCAACTTAAATTTTGCACTAACGATACCTCAAGACGGTTTTTCACGAAAGGACTATAACCGCGGTCTACCAATGACCGTCTTGACGTATCGTTAAAGCAAAATTTAAGTTCTTAAAAATCTCCCGGACTACCCCTTCCTAGTGTACAACTATTGTAAATAGACTACACACAATATTGAGACATCGAGACGCGGAATTTGTTTAGAGGACTCTACATTAAATTTTGTTTTTCATCGCAATAGTATGAACGTTGTAGTAAAGACAATAGACCACTTGACGTTGCAGCGTTGAAACCACCAAATCTAAATTCTACATTGAGTGTGTTACTAATATCAAAATGAAGCGTGATTTATCGAGACTCAGGAAACAACATTAATATTTTAGGCTTACTGGACATTTATTAAACTTTTCAGGTCAACTTAGTTTTAGTTTATTGTATCAAAGAGCATCAACGTTTTAAATAAACCTAGTTCTTGAAGAGAAATGGTACAGAACCTATTCGGTAAAACACCTATAAATTTTGCATATATATCTCCACACAAAACTGCACTATCAAAAAAAAGTTGCTAGTATAAATTATGGAACTCTACCTACAATCATCTGGTTGAGCGAGGAATGCGAATTTGTTTTTTATGATGGTATCAGTAAACAAGTGTACACTCGACCACACATCAATTTTCCCAATCTGTATCATCATCTAGATGCATAATTGAACTCTATGTGTTGGACACATGGTTGCAAATTGTTTGAGGAAATTTGACAAGACCTTCTGTAGGATAGGATGGTGTCTGTGTAGACTGGTTACTTTGTTTGTAGCTGTAGCCTAAACTTATATGGAAACTAAAACGTGTAGCAACTCTACAGTTAGCCTTCCTTACAAAATAATGCATAAACCTATAAACTTGTATTTTGAAAGCAGTATGCAGAATAAATTAGCAAGAGAGTCAAGTGTGAGAACGTTTGTCTACTTGCTAATTTCCAAAATTATTCCAACCCAAACACATTTTCAAGTTCATCTTGAAATTTTAAACTTGGGTGTTGTGATATATGTATTTCATTACATACGAATGCACGCATACGTTGTTGGCAGTCTATGAAAAATATAAGAAAGCTTTCAAAGTGTGTTTCAAGAAAACCCTGAAATATGAGTGGTGTGTGCTCATTTAACAAGAATTCTGACGTCTTCCTGAGGGTTGGTTCAGTTTCGATACGTACACTTCTGGGTATTTTAAATAATGGTGTCTGGGTTTATCTCTCGTTCAGCCTGTGAGGACTAACACTGAGAAACACGCAGGTGATATCTTTAACTTCTGTATAAGTCAATAGATAGAAGAATAGATAGTATAATGTTTTCTTGGATCATGATTGTAGAGAACCCAGAGTTCTTTAAGTAAAAGCTAAGGGATTAATGGGAGTACAAATGATGTTTACGTAGAACTAATTTAATATAGCAGTAGTGTACCCGTATACCGTCAGTGTCTTATGGTAGAAATAACAAGCTTGCTAGAAACGACCGTGTCAGTTAAACAGAACGCAATGCAATTCCGGCCGTCATTCACAAGCCTACGGATAGTAGTTATGTGTGTGCTATATACACCGGCAGTGTGTGAGTGACGTTAGGTTTAAAATGAGCCGACCGAGTGCACTTGGCCCAAATCCGTGCGCAAATAAACACAAAACCGCTCTTGGGCGTGCGTCTGCACAATATGCAGAGTACGGAGGTATTCGGCACCGGTAAATAGAGGAGGACGCCTAGCCTACAGTGCAGAGGATGATAGTGAACTAAACAACAACGTAGCTGATTTTTTAGACTCTGGAAAATATGGCGATGGTGATTTTGATTTAATTTTACATAAACAATAGTTTGTCAAAAACTTGTCAAGAGAAGAAAGTTTACAAACATAACAAATTACGAAACAAAAGCTACGATATAGATAGGTAATTTCAAGTACACTATTTTATTTCAAAGTGTCGTTTACTTGCGTTTACGACCTGAAGTAAAAAAAAATTAAATTACCCAGCCATAAAAAATGGGGTCGTATCACCATTGTTTCCAGAATTTAAGAACAATTACAGTTCGATAGAGGGGGGGGAAAAGATGAATAAGAAGGTATTCAAAACTTAATTTGGCCAAAACCTTGGTTATTCCCTTTGAGATGCCAGTTTTATCGATATGTAAAAAGCAATATGAAAAACTAGAAAACTAAGACATTCTTGGCTAATGGCATAACTAAATTCAGTAAAGACAAATAAAATATATCTGTAACAAATGAATATATTTTATTTATCCATTCATGAGCTTTATAGATTCATTCCAGACGTTCATATTTTTGCTAAACAGGGTGTAGCGCAAAGAAAGGATGAACTTAAGTAGGTTATAATGTAAATTCAAAGTCATAAGATGGAGTCACGGTTATTTGTGCCGTTGTAGCCATGGCCTGCGTAGTGCAAACGATGTGCATATTATATGGTGTGTGTGGATGCAATGGGAACGAGGCGGCGTCGGTCATGAATTCCGCTATTGTACTGGAGACTCGAATGGTCCTATCACGTAACAATGTACGGGTTACTAGTTTGAGGTCATTTGTTGGGGTGCTCACTAGTTTGACTATTTGTTGCTATGTTTCACTTTCCTAAATCTCGCTGTTGTGGGATGGATCTGATGACTAATATTATACTTTTTATTTGTTACTTTATGAAAGTTGTGAAATTACTTTTTTTCATCCTTCTGTAATATCTATAGTATTATAATAACTTCAATCTGTCGAATGGTAGAAAGGTATCACAACTTATCACATCACTACCTGAACTATGAGACTACCGTCGAACATAGATTTCCCTCGACGTCTATCCTCGGTCAATGCTGCTAATCGAATGCCGGCTTGCTTCGCCAGTCCCCTCAGCACAGCTTTCCCCTCCATTTTTCCCCGCCTATTTTGCCGCCAGAGGGGCGCTGTCAACTGTCAATGTGACAAACCAGTGTTGCCACTTAATTCTTACAAAACATACTAAATAATGAGGGCAATAATTAGACAAATATTAAAAATCATCACATTCGGCCATCCGACAACGTGCCGTCTCCCGACGCACCACTACATAATTATTTATTTATTCAAGGACAGCCAATCGAAATAACCACTTAACATGATTCAACCAATAGTGCTAAAGCGCCATCTCAATAAATAAAATGAGAACCTGACATTACAACAAAATGAATAACACAAAAACAGTTTGACTTATAACAACAAATTACTGTTAAATTACAACCCCTTGCATTTCCTCGTAAAATATGTATACCACATCAGTTTTAATCATTAACGGGCAAGTATAAAATCATGACATTCGGTGGTAGTATTCTAATTGATTAACACAGTTTTCAAAGTATGCCCATTTGAGACTAACATGTGACAGGAACAATTGAACAAATGTCTTAAAATAACAGCTAGATGTATATATATTTATATTTATATATATAAATAAAACTGAAATTAATAAAAACTAATATTAGGTACACCACACTTAACTATTTACTGTGCATATGTACAAGATAGACATAAGTGTACGAAAGAAAAAGAGAAGCCTAACTAGCCGCTACTAGACGCTGCTCTAGATTCAAATACTTTACTAATAACATCTTCACTAACGTGTTACAAGGAGAATAAGGAATACACATTGGCACCAAAAAGAAACCTTGTGATGATATTTGATATAAATAAGGTAGTTTTGTTTACAGTTCATGGTCAAAGCCTTGATGCAAGATACAAAATAAATTTGACAGTGTATGATCAAAGTGGCGACCATTGGGGGAGGCCACTGTGCAGCACTGAAAACTTTCCAATCCACTGTGTCAAGTCCAACTTAAAACTGGCCACGACGTTCAGACTTACCAACCCCTGCAATCGTCAGTGGCAACTAAATACGTTCACACGTAGGTACAAATAAATAACAATATTTTTTTCTTGTGTTGTGTCTTATCTCTCGGTGGTCAGAAGAATTTTCCGACACCAAATATATTTCTACGCCTTTATAGACAGACCCAACTATAACTATTTTGTTTATTGTAACCTGCTCTGACAAACAAAGAATTTGATTTGGTTTACCAAGATTAATGGTTTAGGTCGCTCACTATGACAGGAAGATCAAATTGTCATTCATCTTATTAGAAAAAATCGTAACTGTAATGATCACAGGGATATAGCGTGACCTTTAGAACAAGCTTATCCATAAACAAACAGTAGACATCCCATATAGATTACATAACTACATACACACTTCAAGAAATAAACTTTGTAAGGACCGATGAATTCCCATGATGGTCTTAAAATAAATTATTCACACCATTTCCCTACATTAGCTATAACTAATAACCAATTTAATGAGTAGATACGTAAATTCAGGTCGTATTCCAAGCCCAATGAAATTCAGTGACATTGTCCCAATGTTGGAACATAATCATTAAAGTGTTTTACTGAAATTTAATGATCCTCCCAATTTCAAACCTTTAACTGCCTACATGTCCACCATTAACCAAATCTCCCTTCGCCTCCTTTTAGAAAACCTCATACCCCAAAGTTATTTGTTACCCAGCAGACAGTTTTATTTCACTAGACTTTGTTCAAACAATTGAAAGTACCTACTCACTGTCCCTTGTATGAGGCTAAAACTCACCCAGAGCTATTTAAGACTCTGTATGACATTCCACGTACTCCTAGAGATAGACGTCTTGACGTTCAATTAAATTAATCATGCCTTTAATGAAAACAACTATGCGTTCAAGGAACAGTTGGTCAATGGCTGTCTAATCATATAATAATATACCCATGAACGCAAATGATATGACAATTAGTAAGTTTTCTTTTAAAATATAGGTATGCTTAGAATATGGCTTATTCAACCTCGTTTTTATACCACACGTGTGACTTGCTTTGTTTAATTCAATTTTAATGATATTTTGAAAATATGGTAAATGTTATTCCGGTTGTACAAAGAGGTGTTCTAATAATTTAGTTATTTTGACGTATAATAATTTATTTCACTTATATGTACTCAATTTAATTTGGCATGTTACAATTTATTTCAATTATGTATCCAATCTAATCTAATCTAATTTATTTCATTTGACTACTCTGAAGAGTGAATGTGTTTAGTTCTCCATTATACATATCATCTGTAATAATATGTACCGCATTCTAGCAAATAAATAAATTATTTTCTTAGAGGCAAGTCCAATATTACTCGTATTGCGGGAACAGTTCATGAAATATTTTGACGCATGTGAAAGTAAACAATACGCCACACTTAGATATTATCGAGTGGCTATAAGTGGACTAGAGTACCTAGTGCCCTACATCTCTATAGTTAGAACATTACCGCTTTTTTATTAATATAAATAATAATTAAGTACGTACGTGTACATGTGTTGTGTAAAATAAAAATGTTTATCCAATAATACAATCGTTCTGCATACAACTCAAATGAGCTAAACCAAATATATTACAAAATCCTTAAAAAAAAGCTGTCATCTGTACTAGCCTCAATGCCTGTATCGCAGGAACAATTACAATTTATAACTTTAAATCTATCTATATGAAATGAACTGGAAGGTCCGGTTTTATATTAATAATAATAGGGGGGCAAACCTTAGTTTTCCACCCCAGTTAGGTAGGTTTGTGTTGTGCCCATCGTGCCTGTTGCGCCGGAGAGTGTGTGTACTTATATGTATGCGAATGTATTGTATACGTGTGTGTTTAAGTGTAAATACGAATGCCACATCAATTTAATATGCTATATCCATAGAATTTTTTGATGATGTCTATAGATTATGTTTATTTTACTTCCTATAACTATGCAATTGGCTTGCCCATTTATAAAGTACTTAATAGTAACATTGGATGGTATTGTACTAGATTGCCCGTGGCTTTTAAAAAACTTCCTTCCTCTGCCTAAATGTTATCTGGTACAGATCGCTACAAGCGACAAAACGGCCCAAGCCGTCCTTTGTTATGTCCGAAATGTCTTTCGTGCAACAAAGACTGTTTATTCTATCTATACGACCCTCGGCACCACAACGACGGCCCATGCGACGGAGGCACCGTCCGCCGACATACATAGGTTAATTTTTGCCTCGCATAAGAGGGCCACACGTCTCGTGCGTAGACGAAGCCTAGTCTAAACCTAACGTGCTTCACTTAGGGAACCATTCAAGTGTAGGTACCCATTTAAAAGAATACATTGGAGATCAACATCCTTACTTAAGAAATGCCAATTATCATAAACCTTGCACTAAAATGAAATATACCTACGCAGGTTCTAAATTTAGAAATTCAATAGTACCTATTCATTTCGATGCTACTCACTAATTTTAACAAGTTGATACTGGCACAGCCCAGTTTTAAATTCTCTCTTCATGTATCTCTGTAGTGAATGAATGTATTATATGCAAAAATAAAAAGAATAATATTAAAACAAAAACAAGTCGACCGCCCCGAGTTCTTGATAGTGTCAATCTACGAGCATAGAACTACTTACACAGGTTTAAGTACAGTCGAATGTAAAATAAATAAATAAAGTTATACTACGAGCCACCAAGACTTCCCTGATGACAACGGACAACATCACATGATTACGACGAGCTGTTCGCCTGCATCAACATCCACCAATGGTCCCCTCTGCTGCTTGTGCCTTGGGCTTTTTTGACTTTACTAGGCGGAGTAGTCATCATGTCGTCAGTTGCCATTATTTGTGCAAGAGAAAATTACAGCGCCGACATAATCCATTCCAGAACACATTGTCTACCTACTTTGTGAAATAAAGATTAAATTAATAACCTACAACATCATCTACATCCCTGTTGGCGAACTGACAAGTAGTTTAGGAATGCCATCTAATGTATGCAATTATTTGAAATAAAGAATTATAGTTAAATTATAATTGGTAAAATTCATTAGCACTGAATCATTAAATAAATTATTTAGCGTGTAATCTGGAGCCTAATCTAGGGCGACCCTGCATTTCAGGCCTCCAGGTCCCACCTGTTGATCGAGGAAAGCTAGCATTTATTGGGTTCCGCATTTGTGTGAGTGTATGTGCGTTTGTGTGTGTGTATGCGTGAGAGTGACGCGGGTGTGTATGTGGGTATATGAGCTTAGCTTACTTTACGTCTGATAATATTGATTCTGTATCCTCATAGTTTAGTTTCCGTAACCAATTTTGTATAGTAGTGAAATACAAAGCTCTGTATTGGCATCCAAGGACTCAAATATCATTAAACACACATAACTTCTTAGGGGCGTCTTTTCTTATTTAAGGACATAAATAAACTACAATTACTTGTGGAACATACATAGCTCCGTAGAGACTTACATAGCCTCCAATTACTCGTGGAACATACATAGCTCCGTAGAGACATACATAGCCTCCAATTACTTGTGGAACATACATAGCTCCGTAGAGACATACATAGCCTTCAATTACTTGTGGAACATACATAGCTCCGTAGAGACATACATAGCCTCCAATCACTTGTGGAACATACATAGCTCCGTAGAGACATACATAGCCTCCAATTACTTGTTTATTATAATATTTATTCGTTTATTCGAAATCAACAGCGTATCCATTAGATTTCATCAATTAGTATATGTAGGCAATTATTAAGACCTATTGGCCTTGGCTCTGTTGTTACAGATTTCTTTAAAAATACAAATTTAATCAATATAACATCAGATTGTGTGTTGTGTGTGAGTGTGTGTGTGCGTGTGCGTGAGTCTTTATTTCTCTTCACAGGGTACATTAAATTTAACAGGCTATAATGAAACTTGTGACATATTGTGTGATGAGACGGATGCCTAGCCTAGGCAATTGAATACACATGTTTCAGGTCATTAGGCTCAAACCATACCGGCTCAAGTATTAAGAGCTAAAAGCTGAATAAGTACTTTATTGTGTACATACTAAAAATTACATAATTATATTCATATATTTTTAAAGTAAGTGTGTGTGTGTGTGTGTGTGTGTGTGTGTGTGTGTGTGTGTGTGTGTGTGTGTGTGTGTGTGTGTGTGTGTGTGTGTGGGTGTGTGTGGGTGTGTGTGTGTGTGTGTGTGTGTGTGTGGGTGTGTGTGTGTGTGTGTACAAGAGAATCTGGTGCGGTAGCAGTTTCAGTAAAAATCAGACCTTTAACACCCCTCTCTTCACATATTATAAATAAGTTTACTTGCGGGTAGTGGCATACATAGCCTTCTCTTGTACATGTAACGTTTTGTCCACGACATTTATAGCCTTAAATTTTGAGAAGCGTATCCAATCTTAGCGAAGTAATCTTTGAACATACATATTTTAAACTAACATAGGCCCCATTTACTCAACACTAAGGCCAGAAATAACCAAATCAAATATATCAACTTTCATTAGTATACCTATATCGTTGTATTTACTAAAAGACATTGGGAAGGAATTAATACGTACGTATAATACAGGCTCAGCCTAGCTTGTGTTATAATAATTTGTGTATCGCATTATCGCATAAGTAAGCAAATGGACACATAAAAAGTTAATGCGCCGCTTACAATCAGTCTGTACTGACACATAGCATTTTGACCTCATTCTACGCTACACTTAACGCTCAGATTCTTATGACGCGATAGGCATTGTTAATTAGTCGGACGAGCGATATCTGGCGGTAGCAAGCATAAAATACTGTTTTTTTTTTCAGTTGTGATATACAAAATGTAACTCAGTGTTTTATATTCAATGAAGTTGTTATTATTATCGATAAATTACTCTTCCTATTCTAAAGGTTAACTTTCTCCTCTCTTCATAGAACTTATCTTTTCAATTAACGGCGCAATTTCAACCAAACGTCTAGTTTTTTCTAATACAGACCGCAGTCTAACGTTTTATCGCAGACCAACATTGTCAAAGAGTAGCCTTAACCAAATGGGTCGTGCGATAAACCTTATCAGGCTTACAAGAGTAACATTAACAAAGAGTTGCCTTGTTCGAACATTACTCAAGTTGCGGTCTGCTCCAGAAAACACTTATGCAATAAATATAAATATTCTAGCACTGACGTTTGCCAGAGAATCCGTCGCGGACTATTATCAAGGAGTTGCCTTGACCAAATAGAATTCGCGACAAATTATTTCAGGCAGACCAACAAGAATAGCACTATCAAAGAGTAGCCTTGATCAAATATTATTCAAGCTGTTGTCAGTGGTGGCGTAATCCAATCGCCATATTATTTTAAACACTCAATACTACCGCCAAGTAACATTGTTAGGGAGTAGCCCCAACCAAATGTTCGTGACGGCATCATTATGGAAATGAAGAGAAGAGAAAAATAAAAGCTGAATTTAACGAAAAATTACAGTGACGGCCTTTAATATCTTGTCTATATTAATATCTCGTATATATTAATATTAATTAAATAATTTTAAGAGTATTTCTACTCCGTACCTTGTAGGCTGCAGGTATCATGCCGCTTCTGAAATATAATAACTTCAATCTGTCGAATGGTAGAAAGGTATCACAACTTATCACATCACTACCTGAACTATGAGACTACCGTCGAACATAGATTTCCCTCGACGTCTATCCTCGGTCAATGCTGCTAATCGAATGCCGGCTTGCTTCGCCAGTCCCCTCAGCACAGCTTTCCCCTCCATTTTTCCCCGCCTATTTTGCCGCCAGAGGGGCGCTGTCAACTGTCAATGTGACAAACCAGTGTTGCCACTTAATTCTTACAAAACATACTAAATAATGAGGGCAATAATTAGACAAATATTAAAAATCATCACAGTATGTAACTAAACTTAATGCTTTAATTATATATTCAATGCAGCGCGCATTTTCATTTTACTACCTCACATATTACATACTCATTGATGTTGTTTTCAAAGATATGAGATACCGTAAAAGTTACATAATTCAGGTGTTTATGTTACTTATTTATATTCTCCTTACCAAATGGCCCAAAACATAGTAAATGATACCTACTTGTATGAATACCGACCAAAACATTTCTTGCATATTAAATCACCTAAACACGAGTGTTTAAGCTGAAAACAAATAGTGTCCTTGATAAAACCATTCGTAGCAACTGCTAACAATGTGCGATAAATTATGTGTGGTAGTTAATTTTTATCTGGTAGGCTAGGTCAGTGGCACGAGACACGGTCCTCGGCGGCAGCGCTATAAATAGACCGTTGATGGCTCTGGAGCTAGTCTAAATAACCGCAATCCCCTGCATCGCTCGCCGCTCGCTCCACCACCGGTAAAGTACGCTTCGTTTCATTATTCACGACTGTCTTTTTTTCTTTATTACAAACGCTGTATGTGGTTACGAGGTATATGAAACGATACGGTGATTTAGGTAACTAGTGCTTTGCATACTGCGTGGTATTTCCTTTTTGAGTTGCAGCGATGTTGTTTATACTCAGAACTTATCATTATGTACTGGGCATAACCATTACTACAGTTACACCTAGTTGAGTATTCATATCACTATCTTACAGACGTAATACTGCAAAGAGCCTTATATGAACGACGTTGACACCGTAGCTAGCAGCGTAGTAGAGTCAAAACTCGAAGATTACGTCACCACAAACACATCGCGTATTCCGTGAAAGATTAGAATAGACCGTACCGAAATGGGGCAACAATGTCATTCGAGACATGACGAGATTAATCGGCGTAAATGTGTTCCAAGATCATTCGAGAGTTCGTCGACCGGCGTGCGAAAATGTTGTCGTAAATAAATAATTCACAAGGCTAGTGTTCTCGGTTGGGGCACGTGGTGGCAGGCACGTGGAGTAGGTACATAAACATTTACATTACATAACCGGCTCGTCATCGGCGAGCGCGCTATCGAGAGCGAAATGTGCGAGTCTTACAAATCGCTGCACCCGCCCGCGGCCGCCGAAGACGAATCCGCCGCATTACCCAATTCCGAACCTACGCATACTTAATTCGTTCACTTCGCAATGGTTCCATCTGCCACATTCTTTCGATATGGCCCAGCATTGGAGGTTTTGCTTGTATCCCGTTCTGTTCTGCCTTACGAAACAAATTTGTCAAAGATAATTTATTCTCTTCGTGCATTTTTCAAATACTTATCAATCTCTGAAATTCTATGTTATCTTAATTCACTTCATTTGAGGTCACTTGAAACCTTCCAAAACCCATTTTCCGTACCCAACCCCGGCAAACGGAATGATACCCTAGGCTAAAAAAAATGGGCTGTCTTCGGTAGAGTACAAGATATGACTATAACTGGTCAAAACAAACATCTCATTTCTCAAAACACCCAGACTAAAGTAAATTTAGTGTAACTCCTAAATTGATCTGACAAGTATTCAAGCCCGGCAACCATAGGATATTCTAGCATTTTACGAAGACCTCAATATGCCTCAGAGGCGGTCGTCATGAAGAAACCGATCTGCTTTCTTTAAATTAAGTCTTAAAATGTAATAAATGAATTTCACAGCCTTCGTAAACGAGTCGTTAAACATTGTCAGAATAATTAACAATTTAAGGCTGCGAAAAGAAAAAGTTTGTTGGAGGTAGTGTATATGTGTGTGTTTGTATAAAATAGACGGTTTGCGCACGAAGGCAAGTGGTACACTTTATTGAATGTCTTTATAGGCCACCTGTTACTCGGGTCGGTGTCGGGGAAACAGCTGATCGGGCCCCGGCGAATTATTATTATTGTTGTCGGATGTCGGCACCGGCTTATTTATTTGTGACGAGTGGAAACGGGGGTGGGGCGAGGTGACGCCGGAGCTAACTTTCCCCGGCAACTTGTACTATTGTTCGATTGTAATCGACACGCCGCGGAGTGACGACCGGCCCGGTGGCCGCGGGAACGCGACGCCGAACAGAGTTTCCACTTCAGTTCGTAATGCGGAACATCAAGCCGATGTTTAAATGTACGCGCAGTCGTCATCAAAGACGCCACAATCCTGTGTGTCGTTTATCTACATTCACAAGAAAATCCAACATTATCATAAGCTCAGCTTACAGTTCACCGCATCAGGCTATCAACATTTAAAGAAACTAAACGTTGTAATGTGAGACGAATAAAATTGCTAAGTATCCTAATAGGAGTAGAGCTAGGGTGTAAAAGGTTCTACAAAGACATCATAGAGAACCATCACAAACGTTGCCCTATGTAGTGACCAAAAGGATCAATTTCCATGAGTATACCAACAGCAGAATAGGTACATCGAACTAAACCACGGACCTTTTTACAAATACATAAATTATACGTAAACTACTTTTGCTTCTCGCTGAACATAAACTCTCCTGAACTTCAACTATGTTTAATTCGGAAAATTACCAATTTTCTTTACCAAGGCAACTAGTTCAATAGGACGATTAAAGCTAATTATAGGCTTTACAAATAGTTTCTAGTTAATAACATGTGCGCGTACGATAAACGAATAACGCTGTATAAATAGACTCTACGAAATCAACACGCGTTTCCACTCTCCTTTGGAAAAAATATAAACAATACTACTGATAACGTTTTACGATAATACAAACTCGTGCAGAATTAATATAATGATGACGTCATTTATAAAACCGAGCGGTTCTGTTTGATCAAAATATACTTTGTAGCTACGTATATTCAAACCGACAGCTGTAAAAACAACTCTCAAGGAAGCGAAATTATAGGTTGTATACAGCGAGTGTAAACCAGATTGAGGCGAGTTACTGCCAAATGACATGTTTACAGTTTCGCAGAAACGCTTGGCATAATAATGCACCAATAAGGCACGGCTGTAGGAAACAGACTTCCCATCACCGCTGTTATAATTACCTCCTACCCTCTGTAATGAGTGTTCACAAATACCAACCATGGTATCCTTTTGTTACTTCACTTTATTATTTATTATATTATTATTTATAATCTGATGACGATAGATCTGTACGACCGGACAGATCAAGCGCAGAATCAACGGTTTAACGTGCTTTCTGTTGTACGGGCGTGTATCACCACCAACTTCTTACCTCCGGAATCGAGAAGCAGTGTGGTGCTACCTAATTTTTTAAGTTTTGGCTGCAAAATGAGGTGATGTTTAATACCTAGTGTATTAGTTCATTAATTAAGAATCACAGTTTCCTGGAAAATGCTTGAACTGAGTGTTTTAAGTCTCTATAAATTCACCACTTGTTTGGTGGTTATTGAAGTTGATGAAATTGTGTACGCCTGAAGTACTGACTTGGACTTTACACCATGAATGAATAGTAAACATAATGTGATGTAGCAGGAATTTGTCAGCAAAAAATACAGTGTTGCACAAGCTAACATTCGTAAATATTGCTACTATAAGGTAAATAATAGGTAGCTACTTAATAATCAATTTGTATTAATAGAGCTTAACGACTAATGACTAATCGGTCCAAAATAAATGATCAAAACATTTAACATTCAATGAAGCATATCAATCAACATGACGATAAAAAAAAACGAGGGAACAATGTGAATGTCCAATTAAACGTAGCTCGCACACGTCATCGAAAGGTGTTTCCCGAAGAACGCACACACACACAGAGCAACGATCAGCTGACTGCTCCGATTTTAACCCACACCACTGAGCAGACTGTTAGAGAACATAAATAATGACGGCCCACCTACCTAGGTATACGTAACACGTCGTATAATTTGTATGAACGACCGGCAAAAGAGGAATGTGTGATACGCGCCGACGTTTTCTCTGCCATTACAGTTTTTAGTACAAGGCGAATAAATGCGAAGGAGAGCTGTTCGCGATATTGGCGGATAGGACGTTGCGGAGCCGAGCGCTCTGAACGTGAGATCACATTAAATAATCAGAAACGCATACGAACAATACAAACGTATGCGCGCTGATAACGACATTCATCAGTAATCGCCTAACAAAAGAAGATGCTAATGTGAATCGGAGAAGGGTGTCTACGTTCCGTCAGTAGGAATAAAGCGTATGAGAAGATTCTTTAAGAACATATTATGGCTTCATTGTCATTTATATCGAGAGCTGTGCGAGATAACGTAAACTTTAATCCTTCATTTACGAGTAAACCAGACACAATGGATAAACTATTGGTGTTCGGCCGAGTTCTGCTGTGCTTTTAGGTAGGTATTATTAATACACGTACAATACAATGTTGTGAACTTGTTATGTATTACCTACTTTCCAGTGTAAACAGGAAAATTTGTGCTTCAACCGTTAACAGTCCAAGAATAAACTTGATTACTACAATGTGTAAATTGTGTAATACATATAATAATAGAGACGCTTTGACTGTTATCTCAAATTTTACCTTTCACAAAACTTATAATAACATAGCTAATATAATAAGTTATAAATAATAAGTAATATTTAAATTAAGTGCTAAAATAATGGCTAGGTATAAGAAGTGGCATATTGGCCCTTTTTAGTGTCGAAAACGCTCGAAAGTGTTGTTCAATCACGGTCTGAAAAAGCACCAGATTTCAAAGTAAATTAGTGGATCTATTACTGTTCTTTGTTTGCTCTTTAATTAAAATTTACATTGGATGTAGCCATGTGGTCAATCCACTGCAGTGCTTAAATATAAACGAATGAACAAGCGACCTATCTAGGGCTGTGGTTCATATGTAAAATATATCAATAATATACATATCATTTTTTTAATGAGTTAATGATTATGTAACCCAGTACAATATGTAAAAAAACGTTATTTAGAAAATGTCTTGAGTCGTCATAATGACGGTAACAATGGGATCAGATGATGGTAGGCAGGCATTATAAAGCTCAATTAAGCACTTGAAGACACAAATGTTATTAATACATATAATAAAACGTCAAATTATAAAATTGTACGTGCCTTAATCGTAACAACGTTATGAGATAATGACATGAAGAGGTAAACTATGACTCTACCTACATAGCTTTTTATTTTCGCACGATATTCTTACTTGAAAGCAACTCTAATAACAAAAAAAACTCAAGTTTCCTTTTACATAGTTAGCATTCGTGTGATGGACCACTTTGAAGATATAATAAGTAAATTATGTTACATTATTAACTTGTGCCGGTCAAATTGATACCTAACACATGATTAAAAAAAACCATATTTTGAATTTAACATACATGACATGAGTCATCAGAAATACAACGTGATAAGCGGGTTTAGTATAAAACGAACAAGCGTTTGTTTTAGCAGGAATATAATTTTGTGAATTAAACGAAGTTGATTATTGGGTACCTATATATTATTATGCATTAATGACAATTGATGTATGTAATTAGATTATAAGTAATTGAACAAATAAATAAAGTTTGCAAATCCAACAATATCATTAATTGGCAGTTAATTAGCCGTGTTCGTATATACCAAATTATCATTTAGTTGAAGAATAACGGATCAATACACTTAAGTAATAAGTCGGTTATATTTTTAGTTTTCATTACCTGTTAATCTGCAAATTAGGTAATTTGATTGTTTAAAAAAAATGCACTAAGTATATTGTTTTTTGCCGGTCTATAAATTTTGTTAATTTTAGTATATAGGTAGATTTACGACTTCTGCTTCAATATGGTTGTAGGTTTGTTTCCCATCCGTGACGGGTTACTCGTATGTACTGTCTACATAAGTTTTATATTGTACATCGTAAGTAAGTAACGTATCTTGGTTGATACTAAAAATTAAATCTATAGATTGGTATCAGGGTTATGTTTATGATGAAACTTTATATGTCTCGAATGATGTTCCAATATATGAATATATGACATGCAAAATATGTATATCTGCCGTTTGTGCACAAATACACCACCCATAATGGCGATGCCGTGCGCCGCGGCCGTCGGCAAATGGCTGATGCTCGATACAATAAACCCTGCTATCTAATCAATACTCTCACTAGATTTTACTTTAACAATTCAAATACAATAGTACATTAACTGACATTTAGAGTATAATTAATAACTAGTTCATTCAATCAATAAATTTATGTAAATAATTTGTACATGTATAGGGAGGGATGCAGTTTTAGGAGTCATAGATAGTGCATGAATCCAATCAAACTTGCAGCAGTCACCGGTCATATGATAATAAAAACAAACATCTACCCGCTCCGCCACAAAATAGAACCGAGTATCGAGCCAACGAACACGCACATAGCCACGGAGGCGGTCGGATGTCACGCACACAGGCGCGGCGCGCATTCGGCATCGGCACGCACACAGCCGCACTCGTAGATAAGAATCGTCCCATTTTACATTGAGTCATGCGGCCGACGCGATACTTACTGTGGCCGCAGGCAGCCGTATGATGACGGCCGTCTTGACAACTTCTTGGAATGACACCGAAACACAAATTGGAGCGAGTTGCGCACATGCACTTCTCACTAACGCGACCGGGGCACGGCGGGGAGGACGGCACTCCTCGGACGAATATGGAAGGATCGACCGATGCCGGTAATAGAAGCGTTGGCGAACGATGGCGATGGAAGCTACCAGAGAGCGAGAGACTCGTGTGGGATATTGTACGTTCGATTGCGCTAGCAGTGCGCGCGTTTCAGTTGGCGCACGGCGACTGGCGCAGGCGAGGCGTGCGGTGCGACGAGGCGGGCGGGCGAGCGATTTCACCGGGCTGATATTGCGACGGCACGCCGCCGCTCGCTCCGACCCATATGTATAGCTACGGACGAGCGAGGGCACGCCAGAGAACGTGAAGCGGGGGGTCGCCGGTTCGCCGCCGACCAGGCCTGCCTGCACACGCACCCGAACGAAGACTCTACTCCGACCACTTACTTATTTGTTCATCGTACCTTTACTTTGTAACATTCGTACAGTCCGCTAGAATTCATTTAAATTCCAAGTATAAAATGACTTTCAAGTTTCCTACTCAGTAAACGATAATCATTGTAGAACGCACAATTACTGTCGCTGATCGTAAACCGGAGTTAGAGAATATGATCACATGTTTAATATAAAGCAACATTGTATAAAAAGGACCGGTCTTACTTTTATCATCCTTTTTAGTATACTCGTAAGTATTAATGAGAATTAATATTCTTAAATGCATATCGGAAGTGGTTTAAAATATAAAAGCATTATCACGAATTCGCTAAAATAAATCCCTTTCAATTCAGTTAGGTAACTTAACCGTACATTTACGATAAAGTAGAGCTCGCATACATTCTACGCGACGCGATATCTTCGTTTTTATCACTGATAGCGTGTAACTGGAATTGGGATGATGACTAAAAAATAATTTAATGTCCATCAGATAGATTAATGAAAAATATTGGATACGTATTTTTTATTTTGCCTCTTGTTCAAAAACTTACGAAGATACATTGATTTTAAATGTCACATGACGTCACGTTAGAGTACAAAATATACTCTAACGTGACGTAGTTAGCCCCCACTCCGTAACTTTAATGCGCTATATCTAAGTATTTTCTTGTTATTCCGACAAAACAAAAAATACGGGTCTTATATTTTTTTATTATCTAAGAGACGGACTAATTATTTTCTTCATTTTCATACCTTGTCATCATCCGTATTGGAATAACGTATGAAAACAAAGAGAAAATACACGTATTTGGATGGTGACGACTGTCAAGGGCCAAATTACTAATCAGCGGGAGGTATTGATCGTGGTGTGGTAACCGTGCGACGCGCATTATATCAGTGTATGTATCGGACATCTCATTACCGTCGCAATGCAAACGTGATGGCCTATTGGGAATGCGGGTCAGTGCATATGCGCACTGAGTTCATGTTGTTCGAATGCGGCAATAAAAACCGGACAGGGAATGTTCCATTCTATAGCCTTAACTTTCTTTCTCTATTGCCGATATCATCAAATGTAGATAAACAGAATTTACATTTGGCTTTCTTTTCTGCATTTTTATAAAGACACAAAAGTATCACCTTTTTATTCATACACATACATATCCGAAACCTGTTCACGGAAAAATACTTTGAATATGATTTGAGACAAGCCAAACACAAAAAACCTAATGTCTCTAGCTTGATAGAGTGTGGCGCCAGCGAGGCGCGCCCGCAGCGAATTGTCCGATAGAGACGCCCATACGTCTGCGCGAGAGCATCATTAGTAAAAACTGCAATTACCCGTGACAGCGATTTTGAGTTCTGAAACCTTTAAACAGCAGTGAGACAATAAGGGACAAATATTTAAAAAAAAATACAAATGCATACGATAATAGTGTAAAGTATTAGAGTTATTACATTACAATAATAATAGCTACTTATAATAAGAATAATTTTTCATAAACATCATTGCATGTTATTGCTTCATTTATAATAGTGATTCATGATAATCCGAATATAACCATCAGAAAAATATTAAAGGCGATTCTGAGAATGGTAAAGAAAACAGGCGAGGGTGAGCCGAGCCAGCGCCTAGCCGGTGGATTTATCGTTAATTTCGATATAGAAACCTGTTCTGTAAAGTGGCGGCCGCTGCGATGGTGGGTTGCTTCGCAAAATAAAAGAAATATGTTTTAGTGGGTTAGCGAGCGTGTTTACGATCGGATTTCTCGGGTCCGATTATGCCGCCATTAGTTACATAAGCGGGCCGACCGCGCCGTAATTAGACAATTTGTCTTATGGCCGATACTGTCATAAAATAATTTCTGAAAGGTCCGAAGCTATGCCGAATTATTCCCAAATTACCTCTGCCGAACAATTAGGTACAATTTGATTTAAATACCTGCCCATTAAGGGCTTCGTAAATTTTAAGTTAAAAATAAATTTTAGTGTTTGCTTGCTTGACCACTTCCAACAATCTCAAGCGAACGAAATAAAATGTACTTCGTCGTTTGTCGTGTATTTGTTTAAAGTCCAAGCATGAGTCGCCTCAATAATCTGCTTCGTTCAAGCAAGCAGCGTTCACGAACAATTTCAAATGTATTTTATTCGATGAGTCAAGCTAGATTGGCGGCGAGGCGCGGCGCGCAGCGCCATCTGTCGTGTGCTGCGCGCGGCCCGGACCGGATGCCCGACCAGTTTCGTAGCGACACCGAACACCTGCAAGCGCCGACACCACTCCACATGACTCTACACACGAAGTATTCCAGACAATTATTTTTCCAACAGCCTTTTATCTGGCAAATACAATAGACTATCCAAATCACATCTGTCTGATTTTACACTTAAGAGAAGATTATAAGCTTGCACAAAAAACACGTCTCAATACTTTGCATTGTTTTTGATATAAAATCAATTGATACATTTAGATAAATAAATATACCTACCTTATTTTTTAATGGAAACCTTCGGTCTTTAGCCAAGCTCAAACAAGTAGCACTACACTTATAGAGCAGAATTATAAAAGTAGCGCTGGTACAGGAACAGCCACGTGCTCCAAAAACCACTAATTGTGTAGGGGTCTGTTGTCCCTTCTTATAATTAGAGGAAGAAAACTAAGTGTACATTCACATGTGTCTGCACATTTATTATAATGTCATATACATACTTACTTAGCTAATCTCTTCGAGGCTCAAAGTTGGTCAAAATCTTCAATCGATTGATCAGATTTTAAATCAAGCCTAACGCAAACCAGATTCACTTACAGCATATTGAATTTTATGAATAGATAGTACGCTCTAGCCAGTACGGGCAATTGCAAGAGATAAGATTGTAGCAAGAAACCCTGTTCAACTTGAGTGAGGATTATTTAAGTTAATAGTTACTAGTAAAAGATACCTGGAGAAGGCCATAAAAGCCGTATCCGATCGCTTTACTGTTTAATTGAAACCACATAAACAAGCCACGTAGGGAACATCAAACGGAAAGGGAATAGTTAAGGGAAAGTAATCCAGAACCATGTTTCATTTACCGGATTCTATCTCTGATGTGATTACGTTTAGGATTACAAAACGTAAAGATGTTTCGTTTAACGTTCACGTAACAAATGCAAAGTGGGTAGAGTGGATGACCATTTGATCGCCCACATCAATTCCGATCGCATCGGGTGCATTCGAACGTGCATATATAATTTTATTTGTTCGAAAATGGGAAGGAATTTCAGCACAGAGTAACGTGCATCTTAATATGTTGGTCATAAAGTTGAAAGTGACGTAAACAGTGGCGCCTATACAGAGTGGGTTCCGCGGAGAAGCGTCCGAGTGCAAGTCAGTGTTTACATTAATGGTTTGTAATGTACAAAGTGTCGCATCCTTGTGTCCTTGTGCGTGGACACAACACAATATGCGCCGTTACGTAAGACGGCGCAAGACGCGTCAATGGCATCTCGACCCTGCCTCTGTTCTCGTCACTGACCCACATTACTCACCCGTTCCATGCAATAACAGTAACGGTAAACTTATTACATAATTTGCAACAGTCAGTACTAATTATGATACGGTCAGTGCCAAAACACAATTGTAGCGCGATACGATAATTACCGACGCGTTATGTGACGGGGGAAAATAAGAATGAAACTAGTCCTTGATATTCAATTTGTTAACAAGGTCACCTTTACACCTTTCCCTGGCCACTAAATAGACACAATAGTTTTGGATTATATTATTTATATGTAATATGGAATATCCTATGGGAGAACCTTTATACGATATTTACACTGTAGCCCGCGGTTTTGCCTGCGCGAAATTCGGTGATATGTGGAAATAATACCCTTGTGAGCTGATCTATCAGCTATATTCTTGTAAAGGTTTTATCCAAATCCGTTCAGTATATTTCGCGTGAAGGAGTGTCAAAACATCTATAGATCCATCCACCAAAACAAACTTTCGCATTGATCCTACAATATTAGTAGCATAAATAAACAAATTTAAATAGGGAGATATCGCGTTTGTTTAGGTAAGACGCAATGCGAAATTAGACATATATACGTAACAACTGAAAGGACACTTCCATATAGATAAAGCTATGAATCACCGTTATTAGCGTTTGAAGATATCAACAATGAATACAATAACCTCAAGGTCGCCGTGATTGTTACGCAACACGTATAGAACACAGATAAGAGGATAAATATTAAATACTATTAGATAGATCGCAGACACGATGACGAGGACTTAGGTCCGGACTCATCGAAAAACAAAGATAACAAACTTTAGGTAGGTCTTCAGATGATTTACAAGCGGCACGCTTATTTATAATGCGGAAAGGTACCTACCGAAACACTGAATGAACTTTTCTTTTCGTGACGAGAGGAGTGGGCGTGTGTGCGTGTCCCGGTGTCGATGTAGGCCACTGCCAAGGTCGAATGTTTAATATAAAGTCTGGCGTCGGGACATTAAAATGGTCGGCCCCTCCCCGGACCCCCTTATCCCGGCCTCGGCGGTCGCAATCGTTGCACTTGTTATTTATTATCTTGAGTCATCCCCCTTACTCACCAACGACACTGTTACTTATTTACTTGTAACGAAAATCTTACCCGGATTAGAGCGAAAACTACAAAATTACATCTCAAGCTTCGCGCGCGTCGTTAAAATATGAAATTATATCAGAGTGGATGAACCCAAAATCTCTATGAGGTGGACTTATTTCATATTTACTTAGTTCTCTTTTCGTCAAGAAGTTCTTAGTCATATTGGGTGGATACAACTGAGTTACATACGTAACTCAGTTGTATCCACCCAAATCTTTCTTGCTAAACATTGCATTATCTTTTGGCAGAATATGCATCAAATTTTATATTTAGCGTCTGTACAATCAACATCTGTCAGATAAGAAGAAGAAGACTTACTTTGGGTAGGTAACACTTTAATGTTTTTAAAAAACACATTTATAAAGTGTTTGTAACAAAACCATCCATGTCAAAATTAATCTCGCAAACTTCGCTACGTATACAATGAATGAGAATTCTCAATGAAAGCAAATAGCGGATGCGGCGGAAATATAAGGTGGTGGTACTATGTAAAATAGACATACAAATCCTGGGATGTCGGTCGATCCGACGACGAAGAGCGCACTCTGAAACTTGGAACTCTCACTTTCTAACAAGAAACGCTTGGTTACTGTGGGTCGACAACTTCACTATAAATACACAAACTTACACAAAACAGGGCGTAACGTGACATTCACCCACATCTTTAGGGAACCAAGTAAATAATGTAGCGTAAGCGAAAGAACGTAACTAGGAGCAAATCATGAATGAAACACTAATACAGACAGGCATCGGTAGACACACATTAACCCACATCAAAGTCCATAATTATTATATCGTCTGGTAAATCTTGGGGATACCCCGTTGGATCGCGGCCAACAGGAAGGGGCCATCTTTAAATACATTCCGAATGATAATGCGTTTAAGCCCCGTAGGTAGGACAGGTCGTAATTTTCGCATTTTCGGCTGCATTCACATTATTTTCCATGTTGTGAAATTTTACGAAAGTTGAATAACTTTACTTACTTTATGTATATGACTATATGTGATGTAGGGAACTAAGCGAAAAGCATTAAAGTGGAATGCATCATTTCCATGTAGTGCACAATAATTGCATTTTATCCGTTGGATGTCTCGTTAGTGCTCGCCCGTGTGAGGGCATAAAAAGCGCACGTTTGAAAGGTTCGCAGAACACACACCAGCGCTGGTGGACGGCGTGGCCGGGCCCGTATGCATGAGCCGCTTAGACTCTCGGTCACGAATAGTCGGCGGGGGCCGAAGCGTGCCCGCCCATCGCAATCAGATGACATCATTCTTCTGAGCGGCACTGTAATTCGATAAGCAGTCTATCTGTTCGATGCACCATTGCATTAGATTAGTAGCCGAGATTACAGTTACTGTAATAGTGATCTAATCGTTATTTAAAATTGTTTATAGAGAATACTACATTTAGATAAACGCACGCTACAACACTCGGACCGAACTCTTGTAGAGAAGGCACCCACATCAGATATTCAAAACACTCTGGTTAGACTCACAAACAGATTCACACACACACACACACATAATCCTTTTTGCATTGAGAGTTAAAACGTGTACCGTGCCTAAAAAAGGCCGTCTCTACATCACTAGACCAAGTCGCTAAACGTCACAACGAGTCTGTGATTGATGGTTGCGGTGACACTGGTTGCGTCAACAGCGGGGTCGCGGGGTCAATGTCGACACGATTACAATAACCCACGATGAGACAAGTCTGTGGATATTATATTAGCCAGGTTTCTCCTATAAAAAGTGAAAATAACTACACACATTCATATTTATTTCCCTTAGCTCAATGGTTGACTGGGTAGAGAATGCATATGTGGGATTAAGTCTCTCTCTCTACCTAGCCTAGGTACCAACATTTGGGGTCGGCTCTACTAGTCATTATTCGCCAGGACATATATTCTAAAAAGAAATTGAATCCTATAAAAACATGGCATGAAACCGGAGGACTTTCAGGCAATTTCTACATTTTTTTAAAAGGCTAGAAGGGCTTCATAAGCCGCCGCCGAATCATCGTTAGCCTCCAAACAATCATGCTAGACATAGGCCATCCCTAATTAATGACAATTGTCATTTGGAGGGATTTGCCTTGGTGACCACGCTTGGCAGGCGGATGGTGACCGCAGGTTTTATTGTACCCAGGCAAACGATTTTTCCCGATATTCCCTTAATCGTCTTCTACGACACCCACGGGATGAGATGAATTGGTTCTGTTCCAAATCCGGAAACCAGACCACACGTCAGAATCAAACATTATTCAAATGAGCATTATTCCTTGCAGAAGCGTCTACTATGTTCCTTGCGTGACGCAATGATAATATTACGACGCAACATTGTTGTGAATATGAAAATTGATAAACGAACTAGGGGTGGTCCCGGTACTCTGGGTTACGAGCGGCCGAACCCGCGCGCCCGCCGCGCCGTAAAGCGGCCGTGCCGTGCCGTTTTACGACGGCATCCACACACGGCTATATACCCCCGTCCTAACATAATACACGGTAATGGACTACGACACGATACTCATTCAAGTTATTCGCATCACTTATCCGGGGAAGTTTTATTTGTTTATAGTTACTTGGTAGCTTCTATTGCTTTTGCGCTTCTCTATCTAATCTAGATTTTCCTGTAACTATCAAAATACGATTAACCGTACACAGCGTTATGATATGAATCAATAATGTTGCTTTTATTTTCTTCTAAATTTAAGAGCTTTGCTCTTGTCGGTAGGGCAATTAATTCCCACTCCTCTCTGGACTCCGCCAGAGCATTCAACTCTCTGTATGTCATTATTGCCATTAGTATGACATGATGATGATTAAGGTGTTCAACAATTTAACTCGACCGACTTCGATCGACCCGCCTAGCTAAAATTTTAATTATTCATGGGGATGACTGATTTCGGTAATGCTTTACAAATACGTGACATTATAAGAAATTTAAGATTTTAATAAATTGTATTCCATCCGACTTAAATATTATTAACTTATTATAACCGAATATAATATTCCCGATCAAGTTTGTAAAACAAAACCTAAAAAAAAACGTAGCATTGAAATCTATTAACTAATAAGCACGTCCACATACAAACTATACGAACAAAAACAAACAGTAATAGTTCCATTTACCAGTCTCATATAATTAAAACTGGTCTCAAGTGTTTGATTAGAACTCCTTCTTTGAGAGAAATAGCAACCGCCATACAGTTTATTTATAACAGCAATTAGATATAATTAAGTGGAGTAGTTCTAACTACAAGTGGCGTGTTGTTGACCTATTCATCAAATTTATGTTGATTGATATTGTTACTGTACGGAGCTCCAGCAACTCTCGCGGGTATTGCCGTAAATTAATAAAGTATTGAAATAACGATCATTTTAAAGAGATAAAACGTTTTAAGTAAAGCTTCGGTGAAGTACAGGTACGGCCTCATGAGACATTTTGGATTAAATACTAACCCCAAGCTATAAGACATAGTTTCCTTCTACATCTACTATTTTGGTCTTCCCGGAGCATCTTTCAGATAAGATTACTTCTACCGAAGGGACCACCTCAACCATATTACAATGATTATGTAATGTATCCCTGTAAATGTTTTCTACAAGAAACATCAATTTCATTTGTATTTTAATAATTAGTAATTATTCAAAACTTCCTTGATGATCGGTAGTCCAAATCAATAATTCAAAACATGTTTGAAATAAATATGCAAATCGTGGTTAAGATTCAGGCCTTACCTTGGTAATTAGTATAGGTTTGGTTGTAAAGCTTGTTAAAACTGCCTTATATTAACACCAGTATGACCAGTGCAGAACAGCATACAGTTGGTCCTTTGGGAAAATTAATTAGCTTTTGCTGTAAGTTATCAGAACACGTGGGCCATTTGTTAAGAGGGACATGAACATCAAACTAGATAAGCTCTTGCTAGGATTCGCCTATAACACGGCTTCGATGCGGCACGGCGCGCCTTCAGTTACGGGACGGAGAGTCCGGTTTTATAGCCTCGTTACCGGCGATGCAGCCTTTTTACAGCGCGATTATACCGCCCGCCCGGCCGACCCGTGATTGGGCTACATCATTTTATTGCATGTTCTTACTTACTATAAATATAAGCCAACAATTTGCATAAAGCTCCGTTTTTAAAAGTGGAATACATTACTTGTCAAATTAGCGCAGTTAAGTAATTGAATTAATAATGTAACCATTTCGATTCATTCATCATTACATAGCAGCCGGGTAGTTAGTATAAAATAAAATATGCAAGCATAGGAAAATTAAAACAACACGAAAAAGCTTTATCTGCTCTGCGAGTCGGATAAATTATTAAAATGCAACGAAACGAGTGGCCGACCACATTTTGTACGAGCGGCCTCGCGGCGTATTATCGAAATCGGACCGCAATAATTACATTCGAGCTGAATGCGGCCACTCCATCCATCTGTCCAAACGACTAAATAAAATATGCGTCCGCGATAAAATTTTATCAATGAATAATATTCAGACTCTCGAATACGTTCAAATTAAACAGGCTATTCAAATAATTTCAACATTCGTTACGTTTTAAAAACAGATACTGTTCGTTGTTAATACAGGATGATAAACGGTTTTAGCAGTTAACAAAGTCGTCGGCTAAACAAAGTGGAGTAACCGGGAGAGTTGGGACGGAAAAGCAGTCGAAGTAAGACTTGGTAACAAAAACAAACGGAGCCTATGCGAATTTTGGCGCTCGGGGCGCACCATCGCCGGATTATGTAGCACCCTCCGCTTATTCAATTAAAAACGAAACGTACTCGTGCGGGCGTTCTGACTGTTCGCAATTTTGTACGACGAGCCTCTGTTTGTCAAATGAGATTTGCTCTCGTCGCCGAACTAGTGTTGGGCGCAGCTGGGAGTTCTAAAGAATTTGAGAGCGATCATCATCCACACACATGGGTAACTCATTTGACAGGTTTTAAAAGCAACATCTCAAGGCAATCTATGTTTTAGAGTTTTTTTTTACTGTCATCGAATAAGAAAAGTAACATCATGTTCTCTTCTCTTAACATGTCCACGTCAGTTAATTCTTCATAACAACAGATTGACACACAGGCTATAATTATAGGGATATTTATATCATTCATCATTATACCTCATATTGTCCTACCTACCTACTATCACATACCGCCATTCATCACGCGGGCAAACCCGCTGGCTACAGGTAGTATAAAATAATATCATACCAGGGAATTCATAGCGACATCAATCAAGTTCTGATAAAATTTTAAGTTATCATAACAACATTATTGTTGCGAAGTAGCAAACTTTTTTATAACTGGCTGTTTGTTGGATACTTTTTCTTGGTATTGTCACCAAAATTGTCTAAAGGTCTGTTAATTTTTCAATAATTATTTTCTTTCACCATTTATTAGTGCTTTCATTTAGTAGACACAGACCTTATACTTGGTCGTTTTTAATTAACATAAAACGTACATAAAGCAACAATTAAAATGTTGGCATGAGGCAACCCTGATCATTTTTCAGATACGGGAGGGTAGGGCCGGGCTTCGCCGGGGAAGTTGGACTGCGATGAGAAACGAGGTGAATAAAACGCGGGACGAGACGTACCATCGATAAAGTTATTTTCTTTTGAAGTCATACTTTTGATACAACGCGACGTCCGCTGCTACGAGTAAACGTTGTAGAATATATTTGTTTGGCAAATGTAACACCGAGATTTATGCTTCTGTATTCTCTTATTTATTACGACAGCCGTCATAGAATAATTTAGCTTAGTACATTCCTAAAATATTTGAGACAAAGACGTTAGAGTAGTAGACGAAAGAGTTAGTTGTAAAAATGTCTTTCATTAGTTTATAAATTGTTAAACAAACTGTAGATTGGTATTTAACAAAATCATCAACTTAAAGAGAGTATATTAAAATCCAGAGATCGAAAAAAACAAGCGTTGAAATAGATCTGATGTATTACTGAAAAGTTACTTTCAACAAACATCCAACCCTCCATTCAAATCTCTCGCATTTATAATTTTCATAAATGCTAATCTTATACTTTATTTAGAAAGAAATTCGTAATTGTATGGAATTCCACACGTACTAGGGTCCCGCGGGAGGAACAATATTCAGTCCCGCAGAATTGAAATTTTCTTGCATTCCCTAGGAGAGACAATGCCAGTACGCGTAAATCAGCTTAAAGGATATCCCGTAGCAAATATTAGACATGACATGTTTGCTTTATATCCTTTTGAAACACAGTCGTGTTTCCCATCATACATCACTTCTAATAACCTTGGTGCTTTCTAAATTAAGTAGACGCAAATGAAAGGGTACTTGATATAAATATGTCAATAAAATCTTTTAATATTTTCCTGCTTTTCATCTTCCTTTAATTGTATGTGATCATTAGCTCTTGAACAACAAAAAAAGGAAAAGTATTATTTTTATATTCGACAGAATCGGACATTAGGTCCAATCAAATTAGTTGAGTCTGGATAAATGTACTTCGTCTTTTCTAAACACGGACAATACACTGCGTTTGTTGCAAATAATCATAGTCATGATTTATGACGATCGATGTAGTTAAAGTATAATTAGTTCCCATTTATAATATTACTAGCTGCAACCTAATTTGCATTCAAATCCGTCCAGTAGTTTTCGTGTGATCTTTCAGGAGTAACACGGAAGTAAAAAACGTCAATTTATCTAATCTTTCGCATTTAGTAAGATATTTAGCATGTTAATTATATCTACCATTTTTCCTTGTCGCTGTATATAGCAGTACCATCATCATCTTTTACCTGCAAACGTCCACTGCTGGACATGCCTGCCCCAATGACGATTGTCATTTTAGCAGTACCTACTTGCTAATAATTCATTCAGAAAATCAATAAAGCACAGATATAAACAAACCGCCTTTGACAAACGAAACACCGCTGAAAATGAGCCGTAAAAAATTCCCGTAGCGATAGGTAGGTATTTGCTTTGTTTTTACATGCGAACGCACGTCGCCCGACGGCTGATTACGCTCTGCGCTGTTACCGTCATTCATTTGCGTCTACGCCGCCCCACTCAATCTCGTTTATTATGAACGTGCACCAGCCGAGCAGCCCCGTCTCTCGCTTTTTACATTTGAATATTTCGCTTCATGCATTACTTTTAACATTGTTACGCGAGTCTTTTCTGTCGCAGTATCATACTGCACTCTGTACAAGTATTTTCAGTGTATGTTTTCATTTTTACTTAGCATTTTGCAAGTTAAACCGGCTTATGCACTGGGGTTGAACTTTCATGAGTGTAATTAAATAAGGTGCAACGTTTGCATATGGCGATTGCATTTCTACCCGAAAACATGTAAACTTTACCCAGATCACAAAATTATAGGTAAAATAAATTATGTAATAGGTACCAAAAGATAACCATAGAGATTTTGATTTTTTTTTTTCATTTTGACATTTTCGGTACGCAGATATATTATCTATTTGAGTAGCTTACGTGCTCACATATAACTGCTGACCGTACCTACATCTCAATAAATTAGTCATTTAATGTTTTAACGTCAACTTGTACAACCAATACTTACACAAGATACTCTAGTTTCAAGTTTAATTTTAGTTAATTGTATGCTTGGTGAGCAATAAAGAATACCTATCTATCTAAGTGAACTATACATTGAATAACAGCGTTGTTTTTGTCACGCAATCAGCATATTTTTTTTAAATAAACAAGACCGACGAGAAAATACCATCATAAAAGGTTAGTTTTTCTCCCCTTCAATCATATTTGTCAAGGCATACTACCTATACAAAGTCCGGAAAAGCGTACTGCGATAACAGTGAAAAATTACAAACTGGAGAAAGACATTAGCGATAATAACAAAGCACAACACTGCTGACTGCTGCTAAGTTGTTAAGTAAAGTGAATAAGAAATGTCGCGGAAACTTCAGAGTTCCCTGTACAGAATCGGCATATAACATAAGAAATGGCAGCGAAACAGAATTTAATGCGGGACTACAAATAAATGCAATAAAATTAACGATGTATGTAAATACTAATCAGAATAACTGCAACTAACTAGCAAATGCTAATCAGAATATTGACAACATCTGTTTTTTTCGTCAGGCTATTGTAAAGCATAAATCTTATAGGACCACTCAAGGGAACCTTTACTTGGTTCAGTGGTAGTCAACGATGCCAAATGCTCAATTCTTGCTCAGTACAAACATTTGGGCAAACATGTATTTCTCAAGAGTGTTTTGTTTTAAGTAAGTACATATATGAATTTCTTTACAAAAATCAGTTGTCTTACATAAGAGGTTTGACTTTGGTATTAGATGGCGACGTGTAGTTCATGCATGTCTTGGTTATTTATTTATTTGGCGGATAAATCGAATAGACGAATGCCAAGTTTTAAGAAGTCGCCGAAGGGAACGTTGGTTAAGACAGCACAAACAGTTGTGTGATTTATCATCACAAGAACCACTAACTAAAGATTAAGCATTTGAATCGAGAGAACGTTATTCATTTTCAACGAACGCGGGCACTGTTACGACCCCTTAAGTTTGCATAAATATAAATACCTCGAATTAGAACCCTTTACGTTTCTTGCGTACCCACGCCGAATTCCTCGGAGGGATGAATAATTTCACGCGCTTTTGTGCTCGGGCGTCTATAAACACTTCAAATTGAACTGAATATGAAGTATTTTATTACGGGAAATTTTGCCCAAATGCTTGAAAACAAAATTAACAAAAATAAATTTGGTTTATTTTGTGCTCGTTCTGTAGGCACACCTCATTATGTTCTTTAAATGGGCTTTTACATTATATTTTATTTAATAAAAAGTGAATACATGCCAAACCTTCAAGCTTCTGAAACATACTTTTATTCGAACTTATGTGTTACTTACATGTTTTATTACACACGCTTGATTGTATTTACTATTTTTACATGAGTCATCTCGACTACAGAATTAACCTGTCTCAATAGGCGAATTATAATTGCAATGAAATTCACATGATAAAACGTTAACAATACACAGGGTGGGTACTCGGCAAAAAAGGTCCGGATTCGTTTGCAACAATTGATAGGAGCAGGGCCCGCTCCCCCCGTTTCGGGCGGAGCGTTCGGCAGTCGGCACATTCATTACAAAAAGCGTCACATCGCGGAGCGGGCCCCGGTTTAATAATTCCACTCATTTGGGTTCCCCCGGGCGCCCGGGCGCCTGCCGGCCCTAGCGAGACAATGCTCGCCAGCCTAACGGTATCAATCAACATCAAACAACCCCGCTCTATCTCTACACGCACTAGGGTTGTAAATTTTGCGCACGTAATACTTTTTTTAATAGGAAACGGTCCTCGTCGTCTCGATTTATTGTGTTTATATTCCTTTTTTACCTGGAACTATTTATATTAAATTGTTATTATTGGGACTGTGATTCATTTGGTGAGTTGAGAACATAAGTCTCACACTGGGACAAATACTCTAGTTATGTGTATAGGAAACTTGTGTGTTCCAAGTTTACTATCGCATCGTAGGTATGCGTATTTATTCTGAGACTGAATGTCCTAATTGTATACATGTAAGATTGTAAGTAAATTATATGTGGTACCTTTCCTGTTCTAATTACGATAATGGAGGCGGAATGTAATACGAATGCTTCGGGTTCAATATCAATTTAGGAAATGGACTTCTAAATTATCTAGATAATTTAGAAGAACACCTAGACCTTAGGGTCTAGGTGTTCTGACATAATAATCATTTGGTACAAGGGATATGTTACTAAAGATCTTACAAATGTCTGGTGTAAATTGTTTTGCGCATTTATTAGTATTAATTTTGGAATTTCGTCAGTTTTATGTGGTAATCTACAATTTATTGACGGGCTCGATGGCTCATTTGGTAGTGACCTCTGCCTTCTGAGCCAAGGGTCGTGGGTTCGAGTCCCGCATAATACAAACATTTGTGTTCATTAACGTGTCTGTTTGTATTGGTCTGGGTGTTTCCTATGTATAATATGTATTTATTTACAAAAAAAAGTATCTAAGTAAGTTTATCAGTTATCTAGCACCCATATTACAAGCTTCGGCTTAGTTTGGGGCTAGATGGCGATGTGTGGCCCAGCGTGGCATGTCTTGGGTTATTATTTATGTCCATAAAATACATGATATAAACAATAAAACTATTGCTAAAATAAGTATTGACTTTTACCGTGAACTAAAAATTACTGCAGTAGCAGAACTGATCAATCCTACGATAGGACCCTTCTAGAAATCACTAAACCTCTAACAAATCTTACATATTCAGATCACACCGCAGCCCTATCTATGCTTAGGAGCTTGTCACTTACAGTTTTCTATCAGCGATCGTAACGCACGCGCTATTTATCCGAGTTGATAGGGAAAGAGGGTGCGCCCGAAGCGAGCACTATACGAGGCACTATCTTTAAACGGTACACGTTGCGACTGATATCACTTAGCTGAGTAGACAACCGAAAATGTTTTACTAAGTACTAACTATACTTCATGTGCATGCCAGTGTTCAAATACTACAATAGGTAATATTCAATGTGGGCGTATTATACGTAGTCACTGGTCCTTACAACACGTCTGTAGAAAAAGATTACCTACCACTGCTTCTTCGTTTACCAATTTTCAAATGCTAATAGAAACGAAGTAAATAATTTATCTAATGTCGAAGTAAATAAATAAAAATAAATAAATTTTCTCTAATTTTCTAATAAACAAAAAATATGAATTGTGAATGATAATCCAGGTACATGACATTATAATGTAAGCTTCGTGTACAAAAAGGCTGTTCAGGGACGATACACTTATGCGTATGTGACTGTCATCTAACAAATTACATTACAACAGAATTTCACAAAGGGCTTCAAATGCTGAAATTCATTTTTATATACGATTCGATATAGCGATTAATTAATACATCTAATTATAACATTATAAGGAAATGTCACCAAAACTTACTTTATTCTATATCATATTATTTTACGCTATTAAAAGAAAATTCCTGAAAGGAGGACTGAAAAACATTAGTCCAGCTCTTACAATAACTCGATAAACTCGTCGAGGCGGGCCCCAGTAATTAACACGCAGATTTCGCGTCAAAATATGATCTCATTAATCAGATTGAACATCATTAAGTGTAATAAAATTAGACGGTAAAGATACGAAAATAACGGGGTGTTATTTAGTGGTTGGCAGTTATTATAAAATCGTTAGGCAAACATCAAGTATCGTCATTCATGTGCATAATAAGACCATTATTGCGCTAATGCGTCCGAGATTGGTTATTTTAGAGGCATTACTGTAGCAGTTAATCAATTAGAATTAAGTAAGATTAAGTGTCGTCTCGTCTCCCACGTTGGCGAGCTTGCGACTTAGGTATAATGGTCGGGCAGATAGGACAGTCATTACGCTTGAAAATATCCGCGCCGTATATGAAAATACGTGTCGGGCCGAGATATAAACAGAAACGCGGCTCGGTCTCATTACAAACAGCGTTTTGTACTTTGCTATTTACGTGACTGGCTGCCTACATTATTCAGCCATTAGCGCACACTGAGCTAGCGAGCGGAGCCGAGCGTGCTATGTCATTTGCCATTTGTAGCACAAATAAATCAATGGCACAGCGCGCGAGATATTGACATACAACAAATTAAAACAACATTCTTGTTTGTTTAAAATGATCGCTTGTATGGAATAAAAAAAAATTTGGGCTCATTAATCAAAACAGATATCAATCGTAATCTACAAATTTTATTAGGAGTATTAACTTTTGTCAGAAAATAAGCAAGATAGGTGTGCGCGTGTGAGTGCGTTTTGCCATAGACATCACAGATTCGTCCCGGTGTGACCCTTATGATCACGATTTGTGTCCTACATGATTTTTTTCTCACCATTGAAGAAGTGGTAAGTGATGGTAAGGTCAATACCACAGGTTATATGTAGAGTATCGTGCATTTTGGTTGTAAAATGCAAGTCACATTTTGTCGCCAAAGTAAGGTGAGCGAATTTGAGGTGTTCATGGGTTAATGACTTTGGTGCATTACAACGGAGGTGAGTCACCGGGCCCGAGGCTGATTGATTGTTGTCCCTCTATACACTGTACTCTATTGCAATTTGCTATGCTAATGCCCGTACTTGTATAGTTCGGCGATTATAACATAAATTACTTGGAATTAAACATTCCACAATCGCTGATGAACGTCACAGTCTTTTCAAAGATTTACCTTGGGTCTAAGTATTATGAAAAATTGCGGATACAGACGGAGATAAGCTGTCGTTAGGATGATTATATGTACATAATTTTAAAAAGCATTATAACATTTGACGTACCTTAGGAATGATCACTGATGCTATGATTTAAATAATTTTAGGCACTAATGGAGTGCTATTTTTCTTCACATGATTAACTAAATAATAGTTGATTCAGATATAAGACAAAAAGGTCAACAAAACACCAAGTATGAACATAGTGATAACAATAAATACATTTACTGGCAGATATAGATGAATGCACATTTAAAACTGCCAAAACTATTGCAGAATTATTAAATGTTACATTATAGCCACTCATTGTGAGTCATTACGACGCGTCATGTGTACGTTGAGCCTTATATTTACTCATTAATTAACATTTATCAGAGGCGTTAGAATACCATGACTCTCATCTATAATAAAATAATCCAAGTGTGAGAGCATGCGCTTTCCATCAGTGTAACTTATTTGTCTATAAAAGGATCATAATATTGGTGATGATTACAAGGTCGGTCTGGTTATCATCGTAGACATGTAGAAAAGTATACCTATAGTAAGGCAATAATTTATAAATATCACTTACCGAGTCAGGATCGTGAGCATTTGGTGTGGACGGTTGCGGTGGCCTTGGTGGCGGTGGGTATCCCTATAAGAATAGAGAGTCAATATCAAAAACCTTTATCCTTCACATAACAATCATTCAAGTACATAACAAATCCAATATTATTTCATTATACACAGCGATCGTCAGCATTTGGGGCGATAGGTCATTCGAGTACGCAATCAAAGTCAAAGAAGTCGTTCTAATCGATTAATCCATTTACGATTCTTTTCCATGTAAAAAAACTCGACATAAAAAAGTTCTTTAGCAACCAATAATACGGCCAATTCTGTAGACTTTACGGCCATAAAGACGAAGCTACAGTGAGTGAGAATAGGTCTTTTGGTGATGTAAACATGTCTAAATGGGTTTGGAGTTGTTGTTATTCAGAGAAGCGGAATAAAAAAGACAATAAGACGGTCCGTAATGTAGAATCACATGATGGGAACGAGCGGCCGGCCATCGAAGTCAGTAGGCGACTGTCTAATTGAAAACGACGCCGACAGTGGCTCCCGACGACTATACCATACTAGTTCGTACTACAAACATTTGGATAGAGCATAGAAACGAACGAGGACAATGTTTTAAGTGGTATTTTACGTCTTGTTTTTTAAAAAACATACTATGCGCTATAAAAATTTTTCATACGTTTAAATTTATGCAAAAAAGGATAATTTAGTATCATTTGACTTTTAAAAGAGCCGTGTACTGTTTTCACTCTTAGATATAATGATATCTAAGAGTGAAAACAGTACACCATGATTGATTAATGAATCAATCATGGTTAATAAATCACTCAGTACAGTCAACAGCATAATGAAATAATAATAAAGACCCCAACACTGAGCTCAAGGACTTTTTGGATTCTCTAAAACAAAGATTGAATGCAGCAGCTAGCAGACTTAAGAGATACTTGACGTGCACGTCTCGAAAATCTCAAAATACACAATTTAAATACAATGAGAAACATTTTTACAGGAATCTAACATCAGACACAATTCAACAGGATAAACATATAGAATCACCACCAACTCAAGACCTTAGGCAATTCTGGGCTAATATTTGGGAAACCCCTATTGAACACAATAGGGATTCACACTGGGTGCATAATATTGATAACTCGACACATAAAATAAAAGACATGAACTTCGATCACATCCCTGTAGACACATTTCTTCAAGTCATAAATCGCACACATAATTGGAAATCTCCCGGCACAGACAATATACACAATTATTGGTACAAAAAGTTCACATGCACACTTCCACACTTACACAATAACATCAGCCGATTCATACAATCCCCACACACAATTCCTGAGTTTATAACACAGGGAGTTACATACATGTTACCTAAGGATACAAATGATACAGGAAACCCAGCTAAGTACAGACCTATAACTTGCCTTCAAACCATCTATAAAATTTTAACAGCATGTATCAGCGAACTGATATACGAACATATTGATGACAACGATATCCTCGCTGATCAACAAAAAGGTTGTAGAAAACGAAGTAAAGGATGTAAGGAGCAGCTGGCAATAGACGCAATAGTAATGAGAGAAGCCCAAAGAAAAAAGAAAAACATCCACACCATGTTTATAGACTACCAGAAGGCTTTTGACTCAGTCCCACATAGTTGGCTCATTGAAGTTTTAGCATTGTACAAAATCCACCCCACTATAATTAATTTCTTAAAATCAGCAATGATAAACTGGCAAACAGTACTGAAACTTAAACAAAATGGAATGACAACTACAACTGAACCTATAAAAATACAGCGAGGGATATTCCAGGGAGATTCTCTAAGCCCCCTATGGTTTTGTTTAGCGTTAAATCCACTTTCAGAATTATTAAATAACACCAATGCAGGTTATAAATTAACATCTCAATCAACCGAGAGTAATCCATCATTGACGCACTTATTGTATATGGATGATATCAAGCTGTATGGAAGTAGTAAAGATGAGCTATTCAATCTAGCGGATATTACACAAGAATTCTCAAAAGACATCCATATGCAATTTGGAATAGATAAATGTAAGTTACAATCAATAGAACGGGGCAAATTACAACTTAATTCATATATACTTGAAACAGGAGAACACATTGAGCCAATGAATGAAGAAAGTTTATATAAATATTTGGGCTTCAACCAATCTCGTCAAATACACCAAAAACAGACAAAACAGCTACTTAGAAGAAAATTTGCACACAGATTAAAAACTATTTTTAAAACACATCTGAATTCCAAGAATCTGATTAAAGCCATAAACACTTACGCTATCCCTGTGCTCACATACTCATTTGGCATTATATCTTGGTCAAACTCTGATTTAATATCACTGCAACGTAATATAAATACTTTACTCACAAAACAAAGAAAACATCATCCAAAATCTTGCTTCCAAAGACTAACTCTTCCTCGGGATGAAGGAGGACGAGGGATTATTGATATCAGAAACTTACACAACAAGCAAATATGTAAACTTAGAGCATTTTTCCATATAAAAGCCGGAACTTCTCCATTTTACACAAATTTGGCCACTACAGATAAAAAATTAACCCCACTTAACCTTCATGATAGAACTCCCCAAACAAATGAAATGTGTCTAAACAACCCAAGTAAAATTGAAGAATGGGCTCAAAAATCCCTACATGGTAGGCATAGAGCTGACCTTGTGCAACCACATGTCGATAAATCTGCGTCGAACTCATGGTTAACACGCGGTGAGCTCTTTCCTGAAACGGAGGCATTTATGCTTGCGATTCAGGACCAAGTAATAGCTACACGTAATTACCGGAAGCACATTACGAAAGAGTTAACGAATGATCTATGCCGGCGTTGTAGTAGTGCCCCAGAAACCATCCAGCACATCACTGGGGCCTGTAAGACCTTAGTTCAGTCAGACTACAAACATCGGCATGATCAAGTTGCCTCCATAATTCACCAACACCTAGCGTTCACCCACAAATTTATATCGCAGAAACAGCCTTACTACAAATACTCCCCATCTACTATACACGAAAATAGCAGCATAAAACTTTATTGGGACAGAACTATAATAACCGATCGGACAGTTCATTTTAATAGACCGGATATCACAATGCACGACAAAATAAATAAAACAGTTTATTTAATCGATATAGCAGTCCCAAATACCCACAATGTTCAATCGACAGTGTCGGAAAAAATAACCAAATATCACGATCTCGCAATAGAAATCAAAAAGCAATGGCAAGCAACCTCTGTCTACATAGTGCCCATCGTTATATCGTCAACAGGGATAATCCCTACAGTTCTGTATAAAAATTTGGAAGTTCTAAATATTCCCACCAAAATATCACACCTCCTACAAAAAGCCATCATCCTTAACACATGCCGCCTCACAAGAAAATTCCTATCTACTGACACTACTGCTGTTATGTTTGGTTAAGGCCCGCATAACAGTAAGATACCCATCATCTAAGATGGAGATAATAACATACGGTATATAATAATAATAATAATAATCATTTATTGCAGGCATAAAAAACCCATATAACAAAATAACATATAAAACAATTGATAATAATTACAAATAATAATAATACACATACACACATAATAATAAGGTCCACCGTTTGGTCTTGTCAGGCAAACTAGTCCACTGCCTGTCTGCAGTGTAGATTTCTCCAGTGACTGAAGATCGGCCCAAAATGCCCATCACAGGCCGCTTCTAAAATTTTGTTCTCGCTTGAGCGAAATGACACATTCCATTGTCAAGTCAATGTAGTAGTTCTTTTTATTATACACCTGATCTTCTAGCTTTGATGATATTAACCATACCTAACCTTTCAACATATTTTTATGGTAGTAAAAGACTTAAACTACATACTTTCATAGTTTTGTAGTTTGTTGTGTAAAACATTTAACTCCAGGGCTGACCCAAAAATCGAGAGCACTTCTAAAAATAGCGTCAAACAAAATTTTACAAGATTTTTATAAAGTTTATTGATCTTCAAAATCAATCAGTTATCTAATAGTAATCAAGCAGTCAAGTTTGTAGTAGATATGGCTAACCGAAACTACATTTTCTTAATCGGGTGGTTGAAAGGGTATGTTCAACTAAAGGACCAAAGTTGCAATTCAAGATCTATTTTAAACAGTTGGCTGGTACATTATCCTACATGCAGTATACGAAATAGGCTGTGTCTAAACCTGGTCCAGCCTAAGTATTTGTATTACTGAACATAGGTATCATAATAGTATTCAGATCGTGTTGTGTCTAACATTCGGTATTAAACTTGAATAACAACACAGAACAGTATCTTGACTTTAAACTACGTGAAATACACAGATGCAGATGCAGCGCTATCATTAACAAAACATTAGTTCTCAACAAATAAAAAATAAATGTTCGCCTGTGGTAGTCCAAATTAAATTGCAATTTGGTGCAAGCGACAATGACAAAAAGTTCACGAGCTTAAGCCCAAAGTTAGTTTCATGCACCACTGTAAGCCGATGGCCAGACTTTCCGAACTTTGTCCAGCCATCCAAAGTAATCCGAACGCAGGAACCGACTAATATTTCAGTAATGATGGATTAAATATTCTAAATTTTTCAGCCACGTTGATTTCACAAGTGAAGCTGGTTTCATTCCGCACATAGATCACAATGTTGATCTATGTGGAATATACCCAAAGTTTTAAATATCTATTCACTTGCATTCACAAGTCACTTGATATGCAGTAAAAAGGTTGTAAATTAACCATTGTCTGCATTATGAATGACAGGCCGAACGCCCTCAAAGAAATAGTCACAGAGTATGCTATCCGCAAATAACAAGTAACCCACACTAAATCACCGCATCGCAACGGTAATGTTTTGACGTTCAAGTAGGGCTGCGAAAAGCTGTAAACGTACACGTCGCAATTATTTAATGAAGAGGAACAATAGACAACACAAAGGTTGTCAAGCCCGCTCGAAAATTCAATTGCATTATTTCGCGGAGATTGCAAAAGGGAACGAGCGGCATAATTTATCCAACTCTGCAATTCTCGACAGCCCTGCCACCGTGACTTCGCCGCAGGAGAGAATGTACGCCTCACAGTCAGCGCTTTAGAGGTTTCCAGCCGGGAGCGGGCGCTACCACAGTAAAGTTCGGAGAATCCGGAGCATTTTGCAGTTTGTTATTATGAGAGCAAAGTGCTGCCAACGATAACTTGCTCTTTATGTACAGCGAAAAACAAGGACCCGGCGCAAAGTAACTTCTCAGCGGCTGTAGCCACTCGAATAAGGACGTTTCCGAGAACAAGTTAACGCGAATGCGATGACTACGTCTAATGGAAACGATCAACCACGAAGATAATGACAACGCAGATTAAACACGAGCCGGCTCGTACAAAGTTATTATACGGGTAAATAAGTATCGAGCGAGCAACAAATTATGCATGCTAATATCACAATTTATTACCTAACATCGCAGCGATAGTGTACATTCATGAAATTTATACCATTCCAAGAAAAAAATCTCGAAGCTCGTTTCAGAAAAGTCAAGCGATTAATCGCAAAGCCTTTGACAAATATATTTCCTTGACAATAAAATATACGGACTTTTTACTGGCGGAGGCGAACACTGGGCTAGCGAACGGGTAGAGCTGTCGCGCGCAACCGGCGCGCCTACTGTGGGGGAATATTAAACGGACCGTACCAGAGAGCCGTACGTTATATCTTGCCTAACCGTCCCAGGACGCTCTATCCACTGCAAACGAACTATCCGACATGTGATTGCAACGCAAATGGCAAGTAATGCCCCCATATTGTATAACAGTTATCGGAGACACGATGAAAATGCTATCTGATATTTCGCTGAAATAGACAGAGACATTTATGGAAAAACATTGCAATAAAGCATTAACATCGCTGTGTGCTATAGTCCAGTAAAACATAATTAGTGATTCCTCATTACCGCTCGGCTGGCGTGGCCCCTCTGGACGTTCGTGCGTCTGCCGGCTTATGGTTATTAATAACGGCGGCCGCCCGCTCCGCCCCGCGGCCCCTGCGAGCCCCCACGCTCGCCCGCGCTACCGCACGTCTGACATTTTAATTCCGAAGCCGCGGCTTCGACTCCACTGCATGCCTTTTCTTATCGACAATTTTTATCGACACTGGACTTTACTACGCGCACCACAAACACCAATCATCTTTGGCAGCCTCGCTAAATATTAAAGCAAATATTTGACAACATAGTACAACACACATCTATTAAGAATATGAACGAATAAAACTATAAATCTCAATCATACGATATCAGTAACATGTTTATAGGATTGACTACGATCTATATTCATAAAACAAATTAAGGTTCAGTTCATCGTGTCAGATGATGAACGGGTGTTGTTATAATATCAATATTGAGTGAATTGCGAGTACATCACTAGACACGAATGCTACAATGGCGGTCGGGCGAGCGCAGGTCGAGCGCAACATGGCTGCCTAGTAGGCGGTTCGTGCGATAGAGACGGAGCAAGCATCGACTGTTCGCCTCCCTCTCGCACTCGGGCGCAATGCTCGCATCGATCTCCACTCGCTGAGCTCGCCCCCAGCACCAGAAAGGCGGAACTAACAAAATTACAAAGCGCTTTCGAGCCGCTAATCATAAAATAAGATACGACGTTTCATTTCGACCGTATGACTCTCGAGCGATCACGATGCTGGAATGGCCCTTGTGACTCAAAATTCTCTACTGACATCATGGAGAATTAACCGCGCCTCGCTCGCTCGGAGTTTTGTAAGCCTCGGCCCGAGTTTAGATTTATGTCGTGTCATGTACACCACGTCGATAATCTCCTCTATGCATTTTTACTTAACCAATGTAGTAGAATGGGATTAAAAATAAATTCGGACTAAGTAATGGCGAATAAACGCGAGAGTAGTTACTTCGCAAATGTTTCCAATGATATCCATATAAAGGTAGCTTAGATTTTTTAATTACGTTCTTAACTTTGATTGGAAACAAGAATTCCTTTCAGAGTGGCTCGGCGCCAGAGGTGGAATGAAGCTAAAGGAAGCTTTTACGTCTCGCCGGGAACGGCGCGGAGCGGGTTTACGTTAGCATAAATTGCAGGCGAGCCGCGCTCGAGCGCCGGTGTAAAATCGACAGAAGACGCTCCCTCCCGGAGGGTTGAAACGTTCTGCTCCGTCGGCTACGTGATAGCTGACTGACGTTTAATTTTTGCACCCCGAGCTCCTTAAGAAGAAAACGTGTTTCTGTGTGTATTGGAAGCTATGTAATGCTATATTTATCACATATCAAGCCTGTTCCATTGAACGACGTGAATCGTCTTGGGACGGGCGGATATTTATGTACTGTATTCAACCGTATTGGAACACCTTTCAATGTAAAGTAATTGGAGAGAAACAATTTCCTTAGACCTGTTTGCAACATCTCGCACGTTTTCATAAATTTAAAATGGATTAAAAGTACATTCTCATAAATGAGATTCTGCAGGACTAGCATTCCTTGTAAGATTAAAGCTGTTATGTATAGACTATAGATAGATACAACCTTTATACCTTGTACGAAATTTAAATGCAGGTGTATTCTCATATTATAAATACAAAGTTAATAATGTGTGGGCTACAAGTTGTCCGTAAGAGGCGCGGCGTCATGCAAATGTTATGCCAACATGTGCTACATCTCCATTATATCGCAGATCGGCCGCTAGGCCGGCCACGTGCGAGCCATACAACTAGAGAGCCGGGATATAGAAATATGCAAATCGCGCGAGAAACCCGAGCCAAAAACACTCCGCTCACGTTCCGCGATGAATTCCGATGACTGCACTATGACGAACCGATCATCCACGACATTGCGCCTCGACTCACGCACAGGGGAATTGCTACATAACATTAAGTATTATGTCTATTGTACAAATTTTATACTTTCCTTATGCACATAATGATAACAAAAGCATTTTCATGACAGTCAAGCACAGAAACTATTTCTTTTTTATAATTTTCAAACAATCAAAAAAATTTTTTTTCATGTAGGTTAGCAGTAAAAGTACGAATAAAACAGATCTCAAAGTTTAGTAAAGCAGAAACTGGGTTGACGATAAAGGTCATAAAATCTTCTATGAACTGAAAACCGCCACAGAATAGTTTCCGCTCTTCGTACGCCGTTATATTTTATTAGTCCTTAGCGCAGAAGGCACGAATACTGCCGAATGTAATGGGTCAGTCAAAATTATAAGTTTGGAACGTTTATTGTATATTGTGTACTTCCGACCTTACTCAATCATTTCTTACACTGCACAAGTAACATAAAAGGGCAATGAATGCTAATAAGTAAAGACGCCGTGTCCATATTTAGTCGGTGATGATTATTATAATACGGCGTAAAAGGAAAAGAGGCAAGAATACTAAAACAGGAAAACAGACATAACGAAAGTAAAAGTTGGCCATTAGGACGGGTATGGCCATAGACGGTTTATTGAAATAGTTACGGTTGGCGAAGGTAATTTTTAAAAATTGCTAACAACGAGGGTTTCGTACATTCAGCAGCAGTTTAATGTGGGGCGATAACAGTAAAGTTCATAGCCAAAGTTCCATCCGACGAGTTTCGTGAATTACTATACTTTCCATATAGAGTGGCTCCCATTTCGTTAATGCTCACAGATTTCTATCTATACTTAAGCATTGATTAATTAGAAAGTACTAATTACGTAAAATGGGTTTTTGCAACCACTAAGAAGAGTCGAGATATGATTTGTGCCAGAAATCAATACAATCAAATAACAAAATTATTTATTCATTTGGAATGCTACTTTATGGTTTTTAGAAAGATAAGATCACAACTAAGGGCAAGGAGGTGATGCATCAATGAATAGAGAATATGTAATGTAACATATTATAAGGCTGCGCACCGTAATGAGGGAGATCACGGGATCAGATGGGGTGGTCCTATTATAAATCCAGAAACTAGACGGACGATGTAATTGTTTGAACGGTTGCGTCCAATATACCTAATGATCAAAGTCGGCAGTCGTCAGTACAGTCTGTTGTCGGTTATCGCGCATTGAGCAGCTCGCTATCTACCCGACGACGTTTAGCGTAGGGTAGATAGAAGGCCTGTTAGTAAAAGGCGGCGAAAATTATTGAAAATTTCCGTCAACATCTCGCTTCGCCGTGATATCGAAGAAGCGATAAATATGTGGATCATAAATCGACGCGAAACGAATATATAGCGTTTGTAGAATAGTGGTTTTATATTATTCTCGACTAACGTTTTGCTTATTTTAACAATTTTATTTAATTTAGGTACGATATAAATTACAATATACTTATCACAAATTATTGTTATACGATGTCTATTCTTAAAGTATAATGTAGGTAATCATTATTAAACGTACTCTTTTAAATTACAAATTGATATCATTAGGTTACGTTTAGTTAGTTATTCTTTATATCTTTTTATGTAAGTTGTATTCGATCTGATTGATATATTTCTAAACTAATAAATTGGTATTTAAGAAAAAAGAAATAAATTATTACTTAGTCTGTAATAAAAAATTGAATAAATTTGAAAATATAGAAAAGTTGATCCGATTTATCAAAATCATTGCTAGACACATAAAACATAAAATAATTTAAAAAAAATTTAATCTTTCAAGAAGTACTTACTATATTATGAATTAAAGTAAAAGTCTAAACAGTGAGTATTTTACCCGCTTAAAGACTAAATCCATCGAAAATGTGATACTCATAACATGATATCCAAAACTCATTTCTAAACACTAAAAGGTATTTGACCAAATGAACATCACAAATTAGTATTCACCAATAATACCAGCACCGCTAAAACTAGAAATATAATAGTAAAAACATACGTTCATACAGGTTAAGATCCGAAACTTCATTAAAAGCTTTGCCGCAAAAGTTATTACAGAAATGAAATGGAATATAACCAGAATCCAAGTCCATTATACTAGTGGACAGTTGAAATATCTCCCCGCTGCTAACGTCTCTACGTTATACTGGAGTAGTGCAATGAAATTATGTCCAATTACCACATGGTGCAGTATAATGAAATAGCACTGCAGTCTCTTGGTAAACTAAGTAAGATATTGGACTAGGAAGAACCGAATGGAATTACTTGCGACTTGATAATTCTGTTTCTAGTTATTAACGTTTTGGAACGTTATTTTGCATACATATTTGTTTGGAATGTGTATAGTTTGAAATAAAAATAATGGAGACATTTAAGAACTTTCAAATTAGCAAATACAAATACATAAGTAAATAAGCTATTTATAAGATTCTGATAAAAGGTCCTGGCACTAGCTTGTAATTAAAATAATGTTACTAAAGTGAATTGAACAGATTGCATTGAATGCCATCCAGCCAAAGTGGCATCACATTTTTATCATCGACCCGTCTTGATACAGTCTCATCTCAAATTGATATGTATTTATTTACAAAAAAAGTATCTAAGTAAGTTTATCAGTTGTCTAGTACCCAAACCCAAAGTACATGCTTCGGCTTAGTTTGGGGCTAGGTGGCGCTGTGTAGCCCAGCGTGGCATGTCTTGGATTATTTATTTTATTTTTTTAATTTTATATATAATAAAGCGAGCTTAGGTCAAATTTAAACAAATCCATTTATAATTTAAGTCACTTTAATTACTACTTTCCGCCGTAATAAACTAGAATTATATAGTAATTTTGTTACAGCTCCGCGCTCCCAGAAAAATAACATTATCTTTTTAATCTTTTTCTATTCCCTTCTTATCTTTTTCTATTTATTATTAGAATTTCTATTGAGCCAGTTTGATGCAATTTCCACTGTTAAAACAATGTTGATGTGGTGTTGTTATTTGCCAGTCGGTAATTATCATCCCTACTGGTGGCAACGTGCAAATCGTGCAACGCCGAATCAATAAAGCAAATATGCGATTTTGTTTGGTTTGAGCAAGCCGTGGCTGCGATATACGTGAAATGTATTAAGAACGCTTTTATTCAGAATGTTACAAAATATGGAATTTTATGATTTGTATTGGTTTGGGTGTTTTCTATTTATAATTATGTATTCATTTACAAAAAAAAAAGTATACCTTCTATCTTAGTAAGTTTATCAGTTATCTAGGCTCTAGTACCTATAGTGTAAGCTTCGACTTAGTTTGGAACTAGAGAGCGCTGTGTGAGCGTGGCATGTCTTGGGTTATTGTCATGACATCTAACCGACATACGAAATTTACAGATTTATAATGCTGAACTCTAAAGAGAGAACAATCAAGCTAAACTAAAAAATCATTTAGTAACCAACTAAATCTAATTATATGAAGTGGATGAGAGATAATAGAAACACGTTATACGTTCCATAAAAGCAAGATTAATATAACTCTGATTCTTCTCGTATTGTAGATGTTTATAAACTAAGTGATAATTACTTATCGAATGACATTCGGGATTGTTTGCTACTTCTAATATAAAAACATAGTACATATTGGTATCCCCTACGCGCTTCTCTTTCAGCCGAAGGTTGGCCTCATAAAACTAATATAAATTAGGGGCGGCAACAACTTTGATGCAGGCAGTACGGGACCGAGATGTTTAAATCGTATACACTGCAGCCTACTATCCAGAACTATGCATGTGTCGGTTTCCTTAGGATGTTAGTTACTCTCACGTTTAACGAAATTCTTGCGAAAAACTCATTACTTATTTATTTAGTACGCTTGAAGCGTCGGCTTAAGAAGCCAATCTCAATGGAGTACTTGGATAGTACCGATACGAAGAGATATTTTAATATCTAGTGCATTCTAGTGTGTACGAATATAGATGCATTCTTTGTGTTTCTTCACTATCACAATCAGATGGGACGCCTATTATAGGGCACATCCGAAAGAGAGTTCATGTGAGGTGGCCGTGAGCCTTGATGATGCGTGCCGTGATTCCTGCATGGGTCATAGCTCTCGGGCCTCGGCAAGCCCTCCGATTGCGCGTCGTTTGGCTGAGGGGAACCACCTCGTGCGTACTGACGCTGCTTACCTGGTGCTGTTGCGGTGGCTGTGAGCCGTGAGGGGGCAAGTGCGGCGCGTGCTGTGCGTCCTGCGTCGGGGACATCGCCCCCGGGGCGCTGGCGGCGCCGGGGCTGGGCGCGCCTGGCGGCTGCGCGGGGGGCTGAGGGGATCCACCCCGTTCATATCCCTGTGACAAAACAACAACAGTGTTATTTAATGAACAACTTCTATGACATATACTTCGATGCATTTGTAAATCAGCAAAAAGACTTCAACGGCTGGACTGGCGATAGGTGGCAGAAGACAGAGCAAAGTGGCGTAATATCGGATACAAAATTCCACTTTGGGTCGCTGAGCCAGCGCAGTAAGTAATAATCTTTGTATTTCACATGGTCCATGTTCGCATTTTATCTTTTTGCCAAAGGATCAGAGGCAAATAATAAACAAATGATTTCTATTCACCCACAAAAAAGTACACCACGGGCAGGTGAGAGTGGCTTGGAGCGAAAAGATGATAGGTCACTGACATCTCATAATTAATAGATTATGTACGATGATGATGATTACAATAGGCTATTCCGGTCTCATTCAAAAAGTAGTTCAAATGCATCTTTTAGTGATAAAATACCACGGAAAAATAGAGATATATTTTATTAATATCAAATAATAAAGAAAAACGACTTTTAATTTTTCAATTAAATTACTTGCTCGAAAACAGCACAACTCTAGTCCGCCGTGACTTTTACGTCACACTTATAGTAAACATCACGCTTCACTGAGAGATTAAAGTTATTTTCGCAAATACAAAATGAACTATAGTCCATATCATTGGTGTCTTGTGTCTGAATGTAAGAATACAAGTGTTAAAACGCCGGAAAGGTTATGGATACAAGTGCCAACAGATTTAAAAATGAGAAATACGTGGCTAAAGATAGCATGAAGAGATCCGAAGTTATTGTCCACAAAGAGTAAATACTATTTTTGTGAAGATCATTTTGATGTAAGTATGCAATTTAATAGACCTTCAAAACTTGCAAAATTATATTCATAATATTGCAAAACTAATATTTCATAGGTTATGTCTTCGTGGAAGATTAGTGCTTTCTGCTTTCATAAAACCATCTTCCATGATGAAATTATATTATAGCGCCGGAATATCGAGAAACGTGTTAATAATAACTAAGAATTTTCGAATTATTGTAGTAAATGTAGTAGACACAGTACTGAGATTATTTGTTTACAAGACAGATTACGTCAAAACTTTAGCCAACATGGCGTACAGCGTTTTCACCAAATTGGAGACAGATTAAAAAACATGAATTTTAAAATGGAAATATTAAATTTATTTTTCACTTTTATGAATTGATATTAATATTCTTGGTTTACTTTTTCATGATCTATCATATAAACATAATTTTAGTTTTTTTTATTCATAGGGTGGAATAGCCTATAGCATGTGTGTGGTGAACTATTGGAGAAGCCTATGTCCAGCAATGGACTGCTATAGGCTGTTGATGTTTTAAAGAAAAAAGCTTTAAGATCCACACACATACAAGTTAAACGACAATCATATCAATGAAATCTATACTGCTTTTATCTTTTATTCCATTTTTCCCTACATGCTTTTTAAATTCCATAATTATAAATAATAATAAATAACCCAAGACATGCCACGCTGGGCCACACAGCGCCACCTAGCCCCAAACTAAGCCGAAGCTTGTACTATGGGTACTAGACAACTGATAAACTTACTTAGATACATTTTTTTGTTGTAAATAAATACATATTATAGATAGAAAACACCCAGACCAATACAGACATGTTCATGAACACAAATGTTTGTACTGTACTGATAATTCACTACACGCTCTTCAATTACGGAACCAAAGGCCTGTGCGCGGAGTCATTGTCTTAGTAATTTTCGTAAATGAAGCACTTAAGTAAAGTAAAATACCTACTTAGCGATTATCGAGTTTCTCTACAAACCGCCAGTGGTAAAAATAGAAAAATAGTCAATTGTCTTAGTAATTATTTAAAGTATTCAAACTTAATATAGCTGGGATTATTACAACATATTATATTATAATGATGCGAATAAATTAGTAGGTATATATGCACTCAATTTATCTTATCAAATCATTACAACATCGTAGATTCAGACACGTGTCTCTTGTTTTTACAATAGGTATGATTATTGACATCATTCAAAGATAATATATCATATTTTGGTACATCTTGATCCAGTTATGGGTATCCCCTTGTCATTCATATAATACGGTTCAGTTTTATCCTAATAAGCAAATTTGTTCTTAATTTCTGATTAAAGTCGGTATTATTACTGTTACTGTTAAAAAAACAGGCAAAAAGCAGACGATTCATCTCATGTCAATTTAGTGCATTGCCTGGATTCTGCATATTGTAGCAGCTTAACGCTGTAAGCCGTTACTGACAGCATTTCAAGAACACGGATAAAACATAATCACCACACGTGTTCTCCGTCTCAAGCGAAAAGATGCATTAATTAAAGACAACCAACTATATGCAACATCTGACGTATTTTGAACAAAGAAAATAGAAGTGTAAATTACAAGGTTGAACGCGCCGACAACGCGTCCACGTCACATCAATCGGTTCAAAGCAGCTCGTTACGGCGATTAACATAATAGTTTTTTGTTGCATTCCTATCACACAAATGAGGCAACATAATAGCATTAATTTAACCGTTACCGAAGCCCCACGCACACATGCAAATATAAAACAATCGGGCGCGTGCAAGAGGAGGTCGGCGGCCACACTCGGCCTTGACCGTGCATCCATTATGCACACCCGTTTACTTGCAAACGAGTGCACCGGAACGCATCTATGCCTACCAGTACCTACGTTAGCATGCCGCCGCCGCCTACAATAAAACACAAAAGAGCTGTGATGTAATATAATTGGTTGCTCGCACTACTAGTCTTTATGAATGGTTGTGCATTTAGCTGCATATCTGTCATTGATTGTTGATATGATAGCTGTTGCATTTCGATTTGATAACATCTACACACATAGTCATAAATCGTAGGCAAAGTTACGGACGGAAATGTTTTGAATTCAGAATTGAATATGCACATACTTCATCCATTTTGCATTGCTGTTGCACTCGAGCCCTCTTTCCGTTTCTTATAGTACTTAGTGTCTTGTAAAAAAGGAACCTAACCTTAGACCTTATTGCAAATCTATCTATTAAATCACATTCAACATTTTTTACAATTTTCTACTACAATGTTTGAACAGTAGGTTCCCCAAAGCAAAACATTTTAGTAGACCAGCATACCTAACCATTCAGTAATATTTAAGATAAGGCTGTTTTGTCTACGTCGGATTTGTTGAGTTTGCAAAAAGACCAGTTACCAAATTTAAATACGTTTCAGAAGTGTTGTGAATAAAAGCTGGCAAATGTCAGTCAAATCAAACAACCACGTTTGAACGGATAAACAAAACCGAAAAAAACCAGCGCAATCCGCGAGGAGAGCGGGGAGCCTTAAACACCGCACAGCATCAATCGCACAATGCTTTCACCGAGCAAGTTTCCGCGTCACGTTTCAAGGCTACAGATAAAGCTTGACCTGATATTTACTAATCCAGGTCAAGAGAAGTCATTCACTTTTTATGTTTCCCCTTACACTGTGACGATAATGAATGAAGAAAACGTCAATTGTTCACAGGCTCATTATTACGTAACGCTCGCGATAATGAAGCGTGGTCGGCAATGGTAATAATAAAACGTTATTTGTGTAACGAGTGCGTGGCCTGGGTTCGTAGTCTGTTTATAATTGTGTTGTTATAAGAAACAAGTTACAAGGTTATTCGGTGATTAAACGAACTTACCTGTAAGTGAACTACTATTTCAATAATGCTAATGTTTCAAACGACGACCGTTTTGGCTAAGGCGTTCAGAAGTGTGAACCGCTCCGAACATCCCGGTTCGATTCCCATTCGAGTAGGAACAGAACATTTGTCTAAGTTTGGATTTTCTGGGAGACGCCCTTAGTTTTATGACATGGCATTTCCGCGCCGTACCCTGTCTGGCGCATTGTTCCTCCTAGCGAGGATCCCGATTGCGTCTCAAAGCTTCCATTTTGTAACCAGGGTTTGCTGAGCATAACCCCAGAAAATGACCAATCTATCTCGTATTTACCGTGAACTGGTCTGGTACTGTATTTATTTATAGTGAAGCGATTGCTATTTGAACTTCATGTCCACTAGGGTAATTTGACAATCCAATTTTGGTATAATGGTTACAATTTCACAAATCTGAATGTCCAGGTTTCCTCACGGGGATTCCGTCAACCAATTGTTATAAATGGAGGGAAATGATGTTGGATTGGATACGGTAACAGATAAATGTGGATTGTTCAAAACGGAATGGTTGATCTCAAGGAGAGGGGATGTTCTGGAGATGGGATGTTCTGGAGTCCCTGCAGCGATGCCAAGTAGATTGGCGATACATCCAAGTGATGAGATGTCTCTATGAAGCCGCCACCATGTCCGTCCAAGTACAGAATCAGCAAACAAGGCCTATACCGTTGCATCGAGGAGTGAGACAGGGGGAGGATATGTTCAAGACGCTGAACTGGAAAAGACGTGGCATCAACATAAATGGCGAATACATCTCTCATTTGCGATTTGCAGACGACATCGTCATAATGGCAGAATCGCTGCAGGACCTACAACAGATGCTGAATGAACTGGCTGACTCCTCTGTGCGCATCGGCCTACGGATGAACTTGGATAAAACCAAGGTCATGTTCAATGAACATGTTCTACCGGAACCGATTGCAGTTCACGGCGCCGTCCTCGAAGTTGTTCAAAAATATGTATACCTCGGGCAGACATTGCAGTTGGGTAGAAACAACTTTGAGGACGAGGTAAATAGGAGAATTCAGCTAGGCTGGGCAGCATTCGGAAAACTTCGTCGAGTCTTCACATCGTCGATCCCACAGTGTCTAAAGACGAAAGTCTTCGATCAGTGCGTTCTACCGGTTATCACATACGGAGCCGAAACGTGGACACTCACGGTACGGCTAGTCCACAAGTTGAAAGTCGCTCAGCGAGCTATGGAAAGGGCTATGCTCGGCGTCTCTCTGCGAGATCGGATCCGAAATGAGGTGATCCGGCAGAGAACCAAAGTTACCGACATAGCTCACCGGATCAGTAAGCTGAAGTGGCAGTGGGCTGGCCACATTATCCGCAGAACCGACAACCGCTGGGGTAAACGAGTTCTGGAGTGGAGACCGCGTCTCGGCAAACGTAGTGTAGGACGCCCTCAGACCAGGTGGAGTGACGATTTGCGCAGGACGGCTGGCAAGAGCTGGATGCGAGAGGCCCGGGATCGATCGAAGTGGCGAGTATTGGGAGAGGCCTATGTCCAGCAGTGGACTGATGTGGGCTGATGATGATGATGATGATGAAGGAGAGGGGACGGCCATGGGTTGATCGATTGCTATTGATTTGATAAATGAGAAATCGCTGCATGTAGATTTTTACTTGATAATAATGATCCTTAATCTGTATTTCATCAGGCGACCGGTTCATTTCCATAGAGGGGAATGCATTATGCACCTTCACGCCTCCGGGGGAAGTCCGCGTGGTATGTGGGACTCAAACCTAAAGAAATGGAAGGGCATACCCACTAAAAACCTCCCTGTGTCGCCAGTGGGCAGAAAATTGCAAGGACTCGGGGAGCGCCGAAGCATTCATCAGGTAACCTGACCGGCCTTTATCGCCATAGAAATGAAAATTCTAATTCACTATTTGATACCATTATGTACTTCTAAAATACGTCTAGGTACTTAATAGAACGATATTATTTAAACGTACAGGAATCTTAAAACGAACGATAGGACTTTCCAAGAATGTGGATTTCTTATCCATGAATCTCTAAGAAATCTAACTCAAGATTGCCATGATCACAATACACGATAAAACCGTGGAAAAATATAAGATTGTTATGAGGAAGCAATAGCAAAAATACGTGTATAGGTGATTCACATTGAATGATCAATAATGTTATTTATGATAATATTGAGGGAAACCACCTTGAGTCAGCATTGAGCATGACTCAATGATTTTTTATAAAACGGTGAAGTGATAATAGATCATACTATTTCAGAAAATTTTAAGGAATGATTAATTGAATGATAATGAAGAATAAGGTAACGTGTGCCTATTACCCCGCACCACATTAGTTTTTTGGCTCGCCCAATGGTTGACTGGTAGAGAATGCCATACGGCATTAAGTCCATTTGTACTTTCCTTGTGCAATAAAGATTAAATAATTAAATGATTCCAAAAATGTTTGTGCAGTTGCCGTGGCAACATTTTTGGTCGATATACTTGGTATATAAGCTGAAAAGACTGTTCATGTTGCCGGAATAACTTTTAAGCCGGGCGAGGGCAAGCCGGGTGGTTTAGGTCGCGTACGCCCAAAACAACACACAAAGAATTCCGACAACTTTCGCTGAATAATAATCTCAACGTTAAAACTTTGTCACGGAAAGTAAAGCCGGAAATCGAGACTAATACCAGGCAGTGGAGTTTTGGCTGAGTTTCAGTCGAACATCCGCGCCAGTCGCCAACCAATCCATCAAAGGAGGGTGACCGGATCGGGTGTGGGTACTCCCCCCATACCCACATAAATATTGCGGGTAGGTGAGTACAAACCCTTTGACCGAGTTCTGTTTACTTTCGTTTTCGCTCAGCTGACGGGGCCGCCACCCCACCCGCACGCCTCCACTATTATTATGATAATTAGAGAGCTATCAACGTGATATTAACTACGCACTGCCTAATTGCGGTGAGTGAGACTGACAAGCTGGTACGATGGAAGCCGGACTCGCCGGCCGATGGCGATACGATAGTTGACCGACCATCTAGTCTCTATATTAGGTCCTTGTAATATGATAATTTGTTCCTAATGGAAGCTGGATACTTCGCAACGGAGCGGCATCGCTGAGTCTGGCGCAGCGGTGTGAACGCAGCGGTGCGTTTTTGATGTAGTCCTTTTTAGTAGTCATCTCGAGGTGCGAATGGGTGTCCCCAGAGCACTCAAGGTTGCAACGGGTGCGGAGTCGGCAGACAGGGCGTAGACGTGCATTATTAGGTGGGTGCCGGAACACCCGCGGGAGCCGCGTTGTGGGGGCGTCGGTGGGGTGCGCGTACGTCATCACCTGAGGCGCGCCCTTGAAAACGTCGTCGCATTCATTGCACCCGGATGCGGGCTGTATCTCCGAGCCCGCAATGTCGCACTCAAGATGTACCTATCTACCCCGCCTGACACACCCGCGCTTTCTTACATACATACATACATATACGACACTACGCGACGTCATTGGTCCTAGAAAGATAAGAGGTCCATGTAACTTTATACGCCTCATTTGAAGATTTATTGGTTCGAAATTGAAAAAAATCCTTAAGTCAATGAGAGTTTTCTATAAAAATAAATCACGAGGTAAGAACTCACCAAGGAAAACTACAACTCATTGTTACATTTAGTACGAATCTGCTAGAATGATACAAATGCATTCATTATACAGAGGCTACACATGTACGAGTTTAATACATTGAAATCGTCTTCCAAATTCAACAATAGAAACCCTTCGAGCTTTTAAAGGCCATGTCAATATTATCAGTTACGGTGAATATGCATTAAAGAAACCATCGGTAATGAAACTTTAGCTATTTATGGTCATCATCATTATCCTGCCCTTATCCCGCTCTAAGTGGGGTCGGCACACCATGTTTTCCTCTACCACTCTCCTCTATCAGCCGTCATCTATACACTCACACAGTCCATCAATTCCTTTTTTGGTCTTCCTCTAACTCTATATGCTTCCACATTCATACTCAATACTCGTCTCGTTACATGCCTTTCATTCCTCCTCATAATGTGCCCAAAACCAAGCTTATCTGCTACTGTTTAACTTTTCTGTCACTGGCGCTACTTTCAGACTTCCTCTGATATATTCATTCCTAATCTTATCCATTGCAGTCACACTGCACATCCATTGTAACATTCTCATCTCTGCCACATGCACTATTTTCATCCGTCTCTATCTTACTTTAGTCCGTATTTTAGCTATTTAGGTTAAAGTCATGAATTTATTATATATGTTACTAGCTGTGCTCGCGACTTCGTCCGCGTGGAATAGTTATTTTTCCCCCGTTTTTTTTTACATTTTTCCATTATTTCTTCGCTCCTAATAGTTGCAGCGTGATGTTACATAGCCTAAAGCCTTCCTCGATAAATGGTCTATTCAACACAAAAAGATTTTTTTTCGGACCAGTAGTTCCTGAGATTAGCGCGTTCAAACAAACAAACAAACTCTTCAGCTTTATAATATTAGTTAAGATGTTACATTAAAATTGTATATACCGTTAGATTTTAATCTATATAGCGAGATTGTAAACTATCGAAAGATTGTGAAGTGTAACATAACTCTCATAGATTAACTATTATTTTTCGGTAGATTTTGATTGATCAAAGTGGAACTGCTGATAATAATAATTAAACGCGCGGCAGATTTTTTTTTTTTATAAAAAGAGCATTCAGGATGATCTCACTCCACCTGATGGTAAGCGGCCGTGAGGTCCAAATGTAAGGTCGACAGGCACAATAGGGCATACCCACCGCGCCTGTCGCCCTTACCCTGAAGGCCCACTGAGATGCCGTTTCACGCCCCGCCTAAAGAACCCAGGATTGTAAGAGGAAGGAAATATATGAGCTGGAAGGGCATTCCATGACTTAATGGCACGGGGCAGGAACGAGGAACTGAACCTCTTGGTGCGCGCCACTATTGTCTGTATGGTGTGCGGATGACAACGCTGTCCAGCACGTGTTGTTCGGGAGAGGAAAGGGTTAATTAAGAACTTCACTTCAATCGATTACAAATTGCAGAAAAATAATAGTTGAATTGTAAGCATTATGTTACAGTTCACATTCTCGCAAGATAGATTATAATCTAACGGTATTGACAATTTTACGGTGACATATACATAAAAAAGATGGTATCACACTCATCTAACTATGTGATTAACGATTGACATTGATTGCGTTGCCATTTAGATGAGCTCTACCAGTCAAATGACGACTTATATGTATTATCTAACTTGGAATGTTGTTGCACTTATAAATATATGCGGATATATGTGCAGGGGGTACTATTTTGAAAACCGTTTTAACATTACAATCCATTACATAACTGGCACTGCGGCTCTTTTAGTAATGCCCCTGCCTTTGAACAGAGGATCGTGAGTTCCCCCCAAAGTAAAGTTTCCTATAACTCGAATATGACGACCCTGACCCTGATTATAAGTACACATTCTTAAATGTCTCTGGGGTTGGTCATTATATTCCCTTCAATATAGTGAATGCTTATGTTCAGGAGTCACCTTGGAGACTGTTCTAATTTATATGGGTCTTTGCTCGTTTCGTCTTACAACTCACTCGCGGTTCGAATCGCCGCAGAATCCCTTTTTAATGGTGTTATTTCGCATTGAAGTGTTACAGTGATAAAAAAACGCCACAGGGATGTATTGTTCGAACCACAATACAGAAGAAATTGGTAAAATTGTTAGTTATTAATTTTAGTTATAATATAATGTTTTCTTATCATCTACAATACATATAGAGAATAATATAATATCATGCACATGACCGTAACCATTAGATCTATTTCTCATTAGATTAATTAATACGACTGTTGTTCGATCAAGCATGAACCATGTTATTGGCCTGCAATAACCACCCTAAAATCAATTTCTTTTACAGCTAAACGCGAATTGAGTTACACATTGGTTAACTAAATGGTTTAAATATACTGCACAAAACCATTTATAGACCTGAACAAAAGTTTTCAAAAGAAAACCGTTACAATGTGTTACATTTTGGCATTCAAAAAGGTTTTCCTTAAATAGACGAAACTCTAATAAAGAAGAAGGTGGAGGATTAATGGCTTTTACTATTTAAACAGATAAAAAGCACTGTCATCGGCAGCCTCTTACAGTCCGCTAGTGGACATGTACTCTTCAATAATTGCGTTCGCCATTTCGCTTGAGCCTGGGCCCATCTCACATCCAACTCTTGCCAGCCACATTGCGCAAATCGTCTCTCCACCTAGCCTTAAAGGCGTCCTGCACCACGTTTTCCGAGAAGCGGTATCCACTCCAGTAGATACTAGTTTACCCCGGACTAGTCCGATAAGCTATATCTGTCGCAGTCATCTGGTTGAATCTGCTATTCAATTGAATGACTAGCGCGTTCATTGAATGACGACATTTAATTGAATGCCTAAAGGACAACTCGTCAAGTTATTGAATGAAACGTTCAACGTCTTGACTGAACGTCATTTTAGCATAGTCGTTGAATGGGTAAAAGCCGACTGTTTAATGTTTAGTTTTTAATTTTTCTTTAAAAGTATCCTGAGGCGGCGTATTAATAGGTAAATCCATGCTGTCACACTATTTTATAACGTACTAGCTTTCCGCCCGCGACTTCGTCCGCGTAAAGTTTTTTTTTCCAAAATAAAATTGTGCCTATGTTACTCGTGGATAATGTAGCTTTCGAATGGTGAAAGAATTTTTAAAAACGGTCCAGTAGTTTTTGAGCCTATTCATTACATACAACCAAACAAACAAAGTTTTCCTCTTTATAATATTAGTGTAGATAAGTCAGTTTAAAGTAAATCTAATCAAAAATATGTCAACACTCAGGTGATCATGTTCGACGCCATATTTGTTTTAGTGACTACTAACGCCGCGCGGGAAAAAAATGAACTAAATTACAATCACTTGACTGCTTTTACGTCAGCTCTTTTCAAAGGGCTATGTTTCAATCCGCTACCTAGTTGGACGTTAAGTGACGCGTGTTTAGTCAACGTTCGGTCTAGTCATTCAATTGAATGTCGTCATTCAATGAACGCGCTAGCGATTCAATTGAATAGGAGATTCAACCAGATGACTGCGACATATCTATGACTTTAGTTCTCCTGTCGGAAAACCTCATAACCGAAAAACATTAAGAAAATGAGGTAAGCTGATTGGATACTGCAGTAGATCAGGATTGCAGTTAAAAGTTGGGGCTGATAAGCTGATAAAATCAGCAACTGTTCAAAGAAAGACGTGATTTCAAAGCAAATTTTTGTGTTCTTTATAAACACGAACCCTTAGCTTTTTAATACGTCGTCAGTCACCGAGAAGAGAGATGGGGATAAATAGATTACTGTTATGCCATATACCATTGAGAAGTATTTTTCATCCACAAGTGTCCTGGATAAACTCTTCGAAATAAGAAAATATTTAATCATTTTGTATTAAAGTAATAGTATATTGGTTTCAAAACGGCCTTGCCTTGTTCGCCGTCGAATCATTTCTTAACACCGATTTCTACACGAGTTCGCTCCAAGAGGCCTGCTTCAAAACGTACCTCTGGCTCCGTTGCACAACGAGCTTACGTCAGCGAGCGCGAGGTACGGCTTACGTCATTCGAGCGTATCTTCCGAGCGAGCCTCCCAAGCCAAGTTAGAGCCTGTGCGTATGGCGTTTAGAGCCGAGATGCCGCGAGCGGCGGCTAAGTATGATAGAACGTTTATGTTCACGTGAGTGGATGGATGAGGCTCCGACGCGCCGCCGCCGGCTCAACGATTCTGAGAAACGTTCGAGTCGGCTCTCTAGTTTCGGACTTGAATATGAATCTTATAACACTACGACGGGGCTTATTTCTTAGAAGACACGGTTCCAAGAACGTTTCAGGTTCTTTTCATAACATATTTTCGCTGAAAATGCGATAGGCTTATGACGGGACACGTACACTTAAGACAGGTGTAATTTTTGATGACTTCTCACAAGCAATGTGGTTGTTTGGACTCTGTTCTACGTATAAGGCATTTAGAGAAAGTCACGAAACTAAAGTGTGAAGGGTTCTGGTAACTTCGTGTAATCATTATTAGATTAACATTATTATTAGATAAATTCGTCAGACTATACACACCAACCATCCGATCTCGAACTTAAAGTTTTACTACCTAAACATTAATATGATTGATGTCATCTTCCAAAACATACAAATGATCCAGAAGATGAAAGTTAATAATTTGCCTAGACGATAGAAGGATGTGCAAAAATATATACAAACTTTATTCCTTCGTTCTCATAATCACTTGGGACGACATTTCACCATGATCGGAGGGAGATCAGGGCAGGACAAAATGTTTAATGTCCTTTTCGACGACGCACGGTGCCGTCATAGAAGACTTTTTACGCAGGCTGCTACTAAATGATTTACAGGCAAAAGAACCCAGCCAATCATTGTTTGATACCTACCAATTTATGAACTTCATCATACCATGATAATAAAAAAGCCGAAGCAGCCAAGATATTACACAATAATATCACGATACTTAGCACTCATTTGCTAGTCCTCTGAAACAAACTTTATTGTGGTTTTGCCTTTGATACAGCTTATCTCAAGTTTGCACATGCGTCTCAAATCAATGGATTAAAATAATTTAAGTCTTACGCTATTGATAGTAAATAGTTTCACACACATTTTACAACTGTAACAATTACAAGGATTACAGATATTGCAGAGGGCATCGACCCGTACGCGTATCTTGGTCATCAATCAGAATTAATCCGCGAACCGCAAAGCACGCTCACACAAATTAATTTGACTGTGTACACACGATCACGTGCGATTGCGATCATGTGCATAATTTGCTATCGCCGTTAAATTGATACATTAACTTAATCAACCATGCCATGGGCCAAAACCAAACAAATTTGTATGTGTGAAGGACGTATGTACTTGACATTATTACTAATTCCCTATCTTAAAGTAAAAAAAAACAGTTAACAGTAACAATTCATTAATTGCCTTAATTTCGTAACAGTTTGGTTTTTGACAATCGTACTGATCAATACTGTATCGCTATTTGTCAATACTAACGCATAAGACCGAATGTCAATGTTTCAAATGCTAATAGGTAGTAAGTACATTACCTAATAATATTATTATATCGTTTAAACTATTGTATCTGGAAATGAAAACTATAATTTGATTATACGATAAACTCGAATACAAACAGTAATAACAAAATATGTACAAGTTTACGGTAATTATGAGTCTTTTTTTAAAATTGCTAGGTACTTATATCCTGAAATTCTGGTTAGGTACTGTTTCACATTTGACAGGCCAAATGCCGTTTTCCAATTGTGTTTGTAAAAAACAAAATCTTACTTGATGTGGCGTGGGATTTGCTAAATTTTGCTAGGCAAATTAATGTTGTATGCCAGTCATCGTAAGCACCATACAGCATGATATACCATACAATTCGTTATAATGTTTCGTGGAATTATAAAAGGCTATACATCAAAATTTTATTTACCGTAAACAAGCAAAACACGCACCTACTGAATACTAGGGCTCTAAGTTCTAGTAATTCATGATATTACATAATGCTTTTAGGCTAATTTTGAACCAGGCTGCAAATATCGTTAAAATGTCTTTTGATAAATCCGTAGTTCTAAATTTATCATATCAGTAAATAAAAATTAGAGAAACGTACCTGGTGTGGAGAAAAGGGGGGCCTAGAATTGGGAGCGCCCGGGGGTCCAGGCGGCGGCGGGTACCGCTGCGGGTATGACCCCGGGGGTCCATACGCGCCGGGAGGCTGCTGGGGACCGCCAGGGCCTCCAGGGCCGTAAGGAGGTCCACCGTAACCCCGCGGTGGCTGAAATACAATAAAATTGTTAACATCAATAAAATACAATAGGTAACATTACTAGACAGACATTAACATTACTAGAAAATACATGGTGGTTTTACGAAATAAAAAAAATTAAGATATCAGACAAAGTGGCTTGAGCAGTTGTTATCGAAATCAACTAAATTACCACAAACATGTACCTACTTAAAGACAATACTAATATTTATAAGTAATTATGTAGAATAAACACATTTTTTTATAACATGATTGAACCCAAGCCTCGACTCTGCAAGCACGCTAAGTTTAGTACTCAATGATTCACTTCGCAAGAATTGATAAGAGCAAGTTGGATCAAGTCACCTTATAAACTCGAAAGACCAAATCATAAATTGACTTTATAAATATGCTTTAAACCACACCTCTGAAAAGTAGCTATAATATTAAAATAATATGAAATGTGTGTCTATAAATTAAGTATAATCGCTGTTGGTTTAATATTAATACGATTAATAAATAAGTATAGAATTACAATAAACATGAATTAAGAAGTATATTTATCGTCAATATAAGCCCAATATTATGTTTATTTTTTAAAACCCATTTTATCGTCATTTTGTTATATATTTGATGGTGACATAATGACAGGACAAAAAAGTTCTACTCTTTAAAATACAAGTAAAGAGAATTTCCACCTGGATCAGATGAATTTCCACATAACATGAAAATCTTTGATCACAATTTAAAAAAAAATAGAATTGTGTGTTAAGTATTTCATTTCTTAGGTGTGAAGAATTTGTCAAACTTGAATCTATGCGAGCTAAATCGCAAGCAATCACAGATTAATTATTCACTGAGGTTAACAATTAGGTCACCGTCATTCGTGACCCCAAAATGCCAGTTAAACTAGAAAGGCAGGTGACAGAATAGCTTAAATAAAAAGTAAGAAGTACTTGTCCCAGAAATTGGTACCGTGTTGAGCTAGAAGTGCAGTGCGGGTATGGGAGGTGCATGGGATGACTGGTCAGAATGTCGTACCTACATCAAGAACGTTGAATAAACATGTCATTGCAAACAAACGAGGATATACTGCCTATGCTGATACGCCCACGTTACCCAGAAACCTACTGGTTTTACATAATTTAGGTGAAGAAGAAGTTTAGTCACGCCTTATTCTCGGTTCAGTCTCGTTTCAGGGGGTAGTCCGATAAAGTACGAGCTTATGATTATCGTGGCAAATTACAAGTGTACTAATTGATCTCATCATTAAAGGGACATTAAAGATAGTCTTGAATAGAGAAAAGACGTAATAAGAAAAGCGTACCACGTTTTCCTTTTCCTTTTTACGTCGAAAACCGACTTAACCGGCTACTGGGTGGAAAATTTCTAGAGATGGAGCCTCCATCGGGCCCCGGCAGAAGGGGTAGGCCCAAGAAATGCTTTGGCATAGAGTCTGAGGAATCGCGTGCCAGCCAAAGGACTCACCATAAGTGATGCTAACGACATTTCAAAATGGAGAAGACTACAGCAGGAAAACAGGCCTCGGGCACTAAGGCACGGCCTTTGGATACAAGGATACAACGCTAAAGTGTACCATCATTTTAAAGATTGTTTCTACAAACATTGAAAAGTCATATTGATAAATGTTTACTTCAGTCAAGTAAATTGGCTTAGATATTCGTTCATTGTAAACTTTTCTCATACCCATAAAGTGCTTCTACAGTAATATCAATTTTCAGCCAGATAACGTGTCTAAATAATTGACGTCCGAAATAATTCGCTGTGCCAACAAAGTCGCTCGCTTCAGTTTTCAGTTCTCATTTTGTTCTATGATGGAAATTCAATTATTCGTTGGAACCCCTCTGCAACGGGGACGGCGAGCGAAGGGGACCGGCACAAACGTTTGGATGGAATGCTTTATCGTCTTCAAACTACAGCCTTACGAAGCTGAAGGTTTTCGATCATAGTTTGACTAAGAGATATGGTAGATTTGTTCACCAATTAGTGTTACATTTTTACGAACATTGGGGTGTTTTATAGCGGATTCAATGATTTATGGGGGCGTTGTTGCGGGGTGCGGTGCGCATAAAAAGCGAGGGGGGAGGGTTGCGCAGGGTGCGGGCGTCGGGGGCGGCAGCGCGCCATTGGCCGAGCCAGCATCGATCGCGCGACGAGCTCGCAGCGGCCCGCCCGCGCCAGCCAGCCTCCACCTACGTTAATAAGTAATCATCCGACCCCGCGATACCTCAGCGAGTTTTCCGGACAGAGCTGGAGCCGCCGAGACGGGCCTCGTATCTCCAGTCGACTGGAACAAAGAGCTACCGCATAGGGCGACATCCGTATTGATTTATGCAGTAATTGACCCCCGGGTAGGTGCGCAACTCGCGCATCACCTCCACCCGCCACGCACCTATTTGTTATTACACGCACTGTTTTATGTAGCAATTAATAAAATAAACATTACAAATCTATCACCCAGTGTATCTTTATTACGTCAACTAGATTAATAACGTCAAAAGAAATAAAACAGAACAATAAAAACGTGTTCAGATTGAGTAAACAAGTCAAAGTAAAAAGAAATCGTCTAGTGACCTATTGCCTCGGCATCAAGACCACTTGAAAGCCTGATAAAAGTTCATAAAGATAATAAAAGGGGAGGCTTTTTTGTACCCGAGGCAGACAGGGATCACTCGCGTACGGCCGAGGCCGAAAGTCCGTAAGTCGATTCAGACAAAACCGTCCCGTAATCGTTTAGACCGTAGCTCGGAAATCCGAGTAAAACAAGCAAAACCTCAAACCGAACTGAAATGTAAACTTTTCAAAGAGAGTAAACGTTGGAATTTTGTTTCAATTAATGTATGCAAACAATACAAGACGATTGTATAACATGATAATCGAAAACAATGAAAAATTAACTATTAACTGAACAATCTTTTGAATATACTTAAGTACCTATTATTGATTCCATATTATTCGTCATTTATGAAAGAAAAGCTTGTCAGGTTAAAGAAAAGTATTGTTTGATGTCAAAATTGTACTTAATTGTAAAAAGTGCTTTCGTTCTACTGTGGAAAACGGAAATAACACTAATCAACTAAATATAAATTCTCATAACGGTAAGTAATCTTCTTATATATAAAAATGAATTCCTGTTCGTTAGTCTCGCTAAAACTCGAGAACGGCTGGACCGATTTGGCTAACTTTGATCTTAAATTATTTGTGGAAGTCCAGGGAAGGTTTAAAAGGTAAATAATGGGTGGTACGAAGTCTGCCGGGCCAGCTAGTAAAGAATAAATGTTTTGTCCCGTTCTGATCGCTAATTATTGTATGTAAATATATGCGTATTAAATAATTGTTTATTACAATAAAGGTCACTAACATAATAGACATCATCATCAGCCTATTGCAGTCCACTGCTGGGCATAGGCCTCTCCAGTTGCTCGCCACCTAGGGCAAACATCTGGAGGATATACCCATAATCGCCACACTGGGCAGGCAAGTTGGCGATCGCAGGGCGTAGCTTTTCGCTCCGGTGACACTGCTGCCCGTCATCGGTCTGTGGTATGTAGCTACGCCTTCAATTGTGATGGTTATACCGCCACCAGTCGGTTGCCAGCGCCTCGTTTGTTATTCGGCAGGTGAGGTTGGTTTGGAGCGGAAAGATGATAGGCCGCTCCCTTACATCCGTACATAATAGTCATAACATAATAGTCTTCGAAAATTTAACGGGACACCAAAGTCCATTTATAGTATTTAAAGTCAACCTATTTTAAGTTTTTATTCTGTTGAAAATTTTGTCATAGTAATGTCCGTTAAGCGATATTATGTTAAATGCACACTTTTTAGGTAGGTACGTCTATTATTATGAAAATAATTGTACATAGTTTTTTGTGTTTTGTTCTATTTAAGTCACAGTTAGATACGGATATTACATTGTGTCTTTGTTGTTAATCAGTCCTCCCTCAGTCACCTATCACTGTTAAGATATTTTTCATAGGAAAGGTTTTTAAGATGTCGACAGAATTTATTAGTTAATTCTTACGTTAGCGTTTATGCCTAATTTTATTAAATGACGACCATTTATGAAGGTACGTTATACATAAGAAATTAACACTTCCATTTTTGTGCTAATAGAAAAATGAAGCTAAATTTGTATTCTTACAGTTATTTATATGAGTATCGTAATTGAATGTTCTCTCTAAAGAAAAGACTTCGGGGGTTGACACGTGTTGAAACAAATTGCTGAACGTTGCGTATGAAGAATATAAAGGTCCAAATTTGATGAAGACAAACAGGATCAGGAGGTCCCGATATTTATAAAGAGACAAGCGAAAAGTTGATTTTTACTTATGATATTCGAGTACAACTAATGTAACTTTTAGGCACTCTTATAAATAGCCTGATGAACTATTCTATGAAGGGCTTGATGTGGCCGAGTTTCAGTCATCATATCGGACAGAAGTTGGAGTGATATCAACTATGTACGTACTTTGTCATCAATCAGCAAAGGAATCTCACTCCAAAAATTACTTCGAAATATGTTAAATTTTCATGGACTGAGCTCGTGACAAGTTTAACACACAGGATGTTATTACATGTTGCACGCAGTTCAGAAGTGATAAAAGGGCGCATTTCGATTTCAATCGAGTTCATGTTTATAAATAATTCTAATACGTTTCGCAAAGTGCAATTGCATCAAACACGACAGTGCAAGTGCACGGCCGTTAGGAATGTGACCGGATTCCGATCTGGCACGTCGGCGCGGCCGCACTCACCCACTTACATCGCAGTGTCATTATCAATGGCGTAAACATCAAACCTTTTGTTACAAAGTATAGTAAAGCGGCACAGATTCATAATGGATGAGCAAAACTTTGCACTCGAATTCAGTCCAACGGGTGTAATTCATTTATACAAAAGACAGCCTTAGAATTATCAAACAGTCGACTCGACTTGCACAAACTACTCTCAAATCCTAAAAAGACATTTGTAACGGCGCTTTGTAATTACGTACCATACCTAACATTGTCAAGGCCAACTCGCCGGCACTTCAAAGAAACTAAAACAATATTAAATATACAAAACAATAAACATCGTTTAACAGAATGAATGTTAATGACCTATGACTAATATAGAGGAGACCAGTAATGTGTAACATCGGCATTCGTACAAACAACAGTGGCACTCCGTGTGCCGGCAGATACGAACAAACATTACATAACTTTGATTGTGTTTGTAAAAAGTTGGGGATTCCCTCCACTACAAGCTCATCTTACACCGACACGCCACAAATGTGTGCGTGTAACCTTGCCTTCCTTTACATATTAAACGCCGTCGGGCTATCCCTTTGCGTATCTACAAAAAAAGCCCAACCATAATATATTGTTGCGAGAAAAAGAGAAAATGAATGAGATTGACTGTTATTACTATTATTACTTATTTCGTCGGGCTCCTGTGAGAAACGATAAAAGGCTGACCGGTTTACTTTTTATGCGTCTTTGAGTAACAACAATGGGACGTAAACGGTATTCATCGAATCATCTGTTTCGACTGGCCGACGACATGTGCCACTACACTGCACTGGACGGAGAGATTAACCTATTCAATGTTTGCCGAGCTTATTGTGCAGGATTTGCTTTAATACAACAGTGTAAGAGCATACTCGTATGTAAATATTATGATCGAATGCGACTAGTTCTACAGTATAAATCTCAAAGAACATTGACGATCTTTTCTGTCAATCACATTTCCGCATAAGAACACACGTGCGTTCAGTCGCAGCCCAGCACAGAGTCTAGCGGAAGGTAAATACAAATGTCTGTGTATATTTAATTATAAGGCTCTATAAATAGAAAGAGCATTACGTCGTGTTATGCGGTTGGTTACGGCAAGTTATTTTGGTCCGCCTCGTCACGAGCCCCGTGAATGTCAAGCTCGCGACGGCTAGGTGCTGCGTTGGTTGGGCAACAGGTGGCTTGCATTGCAATCTTGCATGGAACTCACATACTAAACACGATTATTTATGCTCTATTGACACGCGTATTGAGGTGATAACGATGGCTTCCATAATATTTGACAAAAAGAGACCATTGAGGATTGATGGAGACATTAGGGGTGAAAGCCTTCCGCTCCCCCAACAGTCCGGTGATGATGACAAGGCCGCCCTGGCCATCATCGTAGTCATTTAGAATAAAGTAAGAGGATTGTGATACGAATGACAGAAGAAAAAGCCGAATTCGTGAGTTTTCAAGTATATACCAAACTACCTATAACTACCAAAATTTCAGAAGATCAAAGCGTCAATAATAGACGAAGACGGCAAAATACGCTGCTACCATATTTAATTAACATCTTATGATAATAGCAGATCATGGGATGCAAGATCAAATTTTAATTGTTATAGGGATTTAACAACAAGCCAAACGTCGCAATTGTAAACAAACCGATTACAAGTGTTACTGACCTAATAAAGCGACCCCTTTCCCACCCAAGACGGTTCAATAAAGAACTCCCTATAGGTACCTACTATCTCGAGTATATAAAGGAGTGGCGGTCGTGACCTTTTAATGTAAATGTACTCCAATGTATAGGATTATACCTACATACAAATCAAGGATTTAGGAATGTTGCCTCTCCCACGTGAATGCGGCATTCGAGATTTGGAAACGAAACAGTACATTTTTCTCTTGTGATTCCACAGCTAGTTTCACATGTTAATTTGATTAGTAGGTACAGACGGCCACAAATCAACCTTTTGGCAAAATCTGACTTCCCAAAAAATGATTCGTCTCGAAGTGGTGAGTATTGGGAGAGGCCTATGTCCAGCAGTGGACTGATGTGGGCCGATGATGATGATGATTCGTCTTGATTATTTGGAAAAATAAGGATAGGTTGATGTCTGGCTGTCTGTACAATAAGATACACAAATTCTGATTAACAAGCTCTTGGAAATCATAAATAAATCATTTATTAACAAAAAGGGGGATTCTATATGTTCTAAATGCGATGCTGTATCCAGAAACTTTGCAAAACACGAACGGCTTTAAATATACTTAGATTCCTACTTCTTTTACACCGGATTAGGTAAGAAGATAATGCAGAAGTTAAACATAAAATATGTAACGAAAGATGAATTGTTTTGTAAGAGTTATTTACCTTTCCGACTGCATGCGGAGCGCAGTCCTTGGCAATGGCCCCTTTTACACACGTACACATTTATCGATGTTAGTTTGTGTTACGTAATGTTGTTGGCATCATGATTGTTGGCTCAAGGTGATTGCAATGAATATTTTATACACGATTCAATTACGTTCTGCAAAAACGTTTGGCGTTCATGTTGGCGTGACTACTTTGGGATTCGTTTAATTCTGACGGGTTTTTCATATAAGTGCAAATCTTATGAAAGTGCAGGGCAGGTGAGCTCGCTTCGGGTCGTAAAAGAAATATGTACTTATGCATAATTCAAATGGTCAACTTTTACGCTGAGCGCTGGTGATCAGGTTCTAAGCTAGTTCTAAAACTAATGATTTAACCCCGAACCTACGCATTTATTATTTTCTCAGCCATTTTTATATTATCTATTGTTATGATTGCAAAACCCACATGATAAGAAAAGTGACTCAAGTGCTTGTGAACAACTATGACAAAGCCCACTAGAGTAACATCGAACAAGTTGCTGCGAAGGAAGGAGTCGAATTTGCAATGCATTTAGTAGCCTATATTCAAATTGTAGGTATTTATACAACATTGTGCTTTATGTAACTATGCAATTGTAACATGAATTGTTAATTGCGAACCGGTCAATGCTAAACGCACGCCAGCCGATGTGATAATGTGCTTGACCTACACGGGCCTTCCCTTGATATTAATCCGGCGTTTTGATTTCAACCGGCCGGCAAAGGGAGCCAGCAATTACGTGACGTCACCACGGTTTAACGACCCCATTACAACATTCAACATATTGTATGAATGAATGCAAGCCGCGTGACGAGTGACGTTTTTGTTCACTGCGGATCGTCGAGGAGTAAGGTGCACGTTATCTTTTGATGGGACATTTGGAACCAGTTTATCGCCGATTGACGCGAGTTTATCGATTCCGACCTTAACAAACATTTACCGTGTGGTATGCAATGGGATGGACTATTGATGTTGAATGTGGAATATTATGCCTAAGTAGATGGTACCTTGATATTTTTCATAGAAATAATATCAACTGGATGAGACAAGCCCATCGATCAAAGAGGCGAACAATTGGAGATGACTATGTCCAGCAGTGATCTGCGATAGGCTGATGAGATGCTGGTGATAATAAAATATAACGTATTCCATCATTATTTATTACATCTCACGTTAGGTCGGTAAAAAACTTGACTTGACCAAGCCTAGATCTAAACCGATTGAAATGCAACACAAACAGTTCAAAATAACAATTTCGCGTTCACGCTCTAATCAACATTGGCAGCACATGCCAAGTGAAATTTTAATAGATGTCGGTTAAGTGGTCAATGACCCGATGCGGTAGACGTTCGAGGCCGGGCCCATTATCCAAGCACAGCACAATGACACGATTATCGGGCGGCACGCGGGTCCGAGACGGCTCGCATTGATTTTACGAAATCCACATCACGGACTCAGAATGAACGGTCTCCGTCGGCCCATTCATCTCGTTTTCATGTACATACCGCCGCTATTGCGATACGAAAGTGAGAGCGAAATTTACTCCAGCTACACTACGCACAGCAACCACGCATTGCCCTAAATACGAAGAGAGAATAGATATCGAACACTGACACGTTAATTGATCGCATGCACTTAGAGCGACATGTGGGAATTGCGACTAGCACTGCGTTTAAATTACAATTGATTCGACATTGAACTTAGGATAAGCTAGACACTATTAAGCACCATGTCACACAGTGGAACATAAGTGTTTTGTGATATGGTATAGCATGGTTTGTAAACAATTGGTCATGTTAGAAAATCACCCAGAAATATGTTTTTTCCATATGTATATGTAAGACATTTGGGGAATCATACTTCACATTCTTCTTGTCTGCAGCAAAGTTGTTGTTGGTCTGAGCTGGTTGTTTTCTTCGCAGAAGTACTATTGAGCATTGATGATGAAGCACAAATACTTGATGCAACTGTAATAGTATTTTGTTGGAGAAACGCTATTGAAGAGACATCTTCGGATCGAGATCAATTAGGTTAGCTCAACGGTGGACTTCAGAGATACCGCCTCAGCAATAAAAAATAATTAGGTAAAGAATTAATTATTGGATCAAAAGGAAGGATTCGGATGTAAGACAATTGTGAAGGAAAGCAAGCATACGTATACCCACATCACACACAGCTAAATCTAAATATAGCGGGCGCCGATATCAGCGGCTCGCCCTTGAACCAGTCGCACGGAAACATTTTATTATTATTACCGAGCTGTCGGCGAGCACGAGTATGTCGGGTCGACGACCTCGCAACCACGTGTCTCCTTATCGACAACTATCTAACACGATTGTGGGTAAACAACATGCAGAGATAAATGACTAATTCCATAAAAGTCGCCTATTTAAGTCATTCATAAACAATAACATGCCTAACTAATTAGCGTGATGTCACCCGTTTCAATGACAGGTGTGTGTGACGCGCTAATACTTTATGCTTCTTACTACTCTTTACTTTATCAATGAACGCCGATCGACTTTGATCAAGACGACATCGCATTCACAATGATACAAATGAAATTGGAACTCTACGTAACTTTTATAAAGTTTCGCTTGTAACTGGACAGAGAGCTAACTAAAAAAGTACTTTAAGGTGATAAAAGGTTGTAATTAGAGTGATCGCTAAAAGCCGTGTTGGGCGGAAAAGCTTATGTACATCGTGGGAAGTGGGACAATGTTACGTAACCGGTATTTGTTCACTGGCCAACCTACACGGACGCGGGTACATCCTTACAAATGCGTACGACCTTGGATGTGAACTCGAAAGTGTAAACAGGCACGTGCTCGATGCATTGTTTTATGGCAGCCAGTTGTGGAATGCCGTAACAAACTAGCTAGAATTTTAACGTGCGAAGTGCATATTGCATCTTACGACTTTCAAGGGAGATAGATTTACAAGCAAATGTCAATTTGATGCATCGATGTATTTATCTATACAGTGACATCTACTGGTCATGAATAAACATTGCAGAATGTACGTATTTACCATCATTCTAGAACAACTGCTAAAGTTTTACAAAGGTAAAAAGATAACAAAACCAAAAAGCGAAAACTGCGAACTTACAAACAGCCTCTTTTGGAAAATCAAAAGACGGTGAAAATCCAAAAAAATAAGTATTAAAACCCACGTGAATCCGGAGCGAATCGCTAGTACAAAACACCCCCTGACCCTTGACCCCGGCTACCTGCGTGTAGGTCTCGTTCGTTAAGATTTCCGCTCGTGTAGTTTCTAATATTTACCAACGAGAAAGTACGTTGTGAACTTTTAGGATAAAAGGCCTTGTACATTTATTTCTGGCCATAAATATCTGCTAATATAATATATGTACCTATCTAGTCGTTGAGTGATCGACAAACAAACTTTACAAGGTTGGCCAGTAGTTGTCCTGCACTTAATTTTTTCCCGGGATCGAACCCGCGACCACTGTATCTGTCAGTACAGAAGCTGTCTGTACAGAAGCAACGCTCACTACCAATGAACCTGATAGTCGCAAATACTAACATTTTTATTAAACTAGCAAAATAACGATCTTGCAATATGTACTCAAATTGTATTCACATACGAAAGAGAATCGTGAGCGGTCATGAATTTAGGTCCGATAAAGATACTCGTACCTTTTCAACTTCACGCTGAATCAGACACATACACGTGTCAGACGTCAAGTTTCATTCACGTTGATTCCGTCAAACACACACCCGCCGGCTTCGCCTCTACATAATGTATGTGCGGGAAATGGAAGTGGCGAAATAGCAGTGGAGCCTGGCGTTTCGATTCCCTTTACCCCATTTTGGTACTGAGAGGCGAACGCACAAATCTCCGCCTGGAAGCGGGTAATATTTGCCTACACATCAAACTTTCACTATCGCCGTATATACGCTTTCGTTTTTATATCTGCTAACAGCTACAGTTTGCTTTTGTTATTCCTCCACGTGCCTGTACCTCTACCTACTTTTTCTTCTTTTTTTGCGTCAGACATTTCGTAGTGAAGTGAATGATTGTTCGCGTTCGGACAGTTTACTATTATATTATTATTTTTACACTTGATTGTTGAGGCAATATTCTTATCATTTTTTGCAATGCACATTTTGTCTATTAGAATCATAAAACGGATCTGATTTATAGCCTAGCAATGCCTGATATAAACTGCCTTAAGGTCCTTTCCATCCGAGATGTGCTATGCAGCTACGCTATGGATTGGTGGATATCAAACGCGTCCACAGCAATGCAGCATACCACATGACTGGTGGAAAACATTTCAAGCTTGACTTAGACAGAACGCAGACATAAGTTAAGGCAAAGGTCTCTACTCGAGCCACAGACTCGCAACGTGGAATTAGCGACCAATTTTTTTGTCTTCTTATCGATAAATAGGTTACTTCATTAAAGAAATATTGGTGAAAAAATTAGTTTGTTAGCATTCATTGTCTCCCGAGTTATCGCAACTTCAAAAGCACAATAAATGGGCGAGTCGAAAAACGGTTCATACAACAGGCGACTTCCGTGTGACGTCACATGCTTGGTAAAACAAGGCGTAAGCGCCTTAATTTGTGTGGTAGCTACTATGTTAACATTGCGTTTATGTAATTGGTTTCATAACAAAAAATATTACAAATAATGCAACTTAAAGCATTGTGGTTTTCAATGAAGTTTACGTTTTCAAAATGGACTAGGTATCGCTATCAACTTTGCAAGCCTTATTGCCGTCTTATTTCGTACTAAATTTTATATATTTTATGTATTCTTTCAGGAAACTATGAAATAGCAAACAAAATCACACATCCAGACTAATAAATTTTAAATGGGAAAGTGTGTCTGTCTGTCTTTTTTTTATAGTGGCTCGTCATAATGGCTTCCCTACGCCTGATGGAAAGCGAAAGAGAAGCCCAAGCTGCTGTGACAACTGGCAAGTAACTGGTCAGTTACCTGTCAGTTGCCACCGTCATGCCGGCCCAACCCTAACCCCCCATGAGCTCCGGAAACCCTACTCACCGGCAGAAACACGACCCAGAGGTCATTTGGCTGCGGTATTCTATAGGGTGGAGGATCCCCGGACGGGCGGCTTAATTCGAGCGAAGATTCGCTATGCCCTACCTCTGTATGTTTGTCTTTCTTTCACGGCAAAACGGAGCGACGTATTGACGTGATTTAAGTGGAGATAGTTGAAGGGATGGAGAGTAACATAGGCTACTTTTTGTCCCTTTCAAACCCCCCACTTCCCTAAAATGAGGGGCAACGCGAGCGAAGACGCGGGCACAGCTAGTAGTCAAATATCCTATTGAGCTATGAAATAACCGTAACAAAAGACTAACATCTACAAGGAAAAGCTTTGATCTTACAGATATCTCGCTAACAAGTAGAGGAGAACTCATGTGATCTATCACCAGTGATACCCAAGCGATTGCGAGAGTTAAAGTACAGGCAACGCCATCTATCGAAAATTTTGGTACATACTGAATTCCTTACAATGACACAGGGAACAGTGGTTGGGTTGCATGGTGTATGATAGATATATGATATAAGATAGATATACATATGAATGGTAGAGATAGAGTATGGTTTCGAACAATCGCGATATATGTGGATTATCCAGACAAAAGCTTGACAAATTAATACCTTGCTACTTAAGAAGAGTCACCACTATCTTTGGTTGCAGCCTTGCACAAATCACATTTCATGAACATAAGAGACAGCCTGCAGTATGAAAAAATGCATGACTTTTTTATTGAAAAACTCTTTGGCATTCTTTTTATTCATGGTCAGATGGCAAACAATTGCTAAATAACAAGGTATGATTATAGGCCCAATTATAGCAGTATGTCACATCATAGTTGTACCAGAACTATGGTCTTAAAACGAAAGCTACATTCAGAGATGACAGGCTGCAATCTACCAGAAGACATATTGAATACGGATGATGACAAGGTATGAAAATGAAGAAAATAATTAGTCCGTCTCTTAGATAATAAAAAAATATAAGACCCGTATTTTTTGTTTTGTCGAAATAACAAGAAAATACTTAGATATAGCGCATTAAAGTTACGGAGTGGGGGCTAACTACGTCACGTTAGAGTATATTTTGTACTCTAACGTGACGTCATGTGACATTTAAAATCAATGTATCTTCGTAAGTTTTTGAACAAGAGGCAAAATAAAAAATATGTATCCAATATTTTTCATTAATCTATCTGATGGACATTATATTATTTTTTAGTCATCATCCCTATTGTGCTCAATTAGGACTTTGACCTTCATAGTCGAAATTCGGTAAGAGAGTATAGGTACTTATAAAACATGCCAAAACAATGACAAGTACATATAAAAACATGCCTAAAACAATGAAAATTTATTGCCATAAATGAATAGATTGTGAAACTTCACAAACTCACATGTAAACATGTTTATTTATATAGCATAATGTCATGTATTTAATATTAATGTATAATATTACAATTTTAATATTTAAATCCAAAATAGATACCTACAATTTATTTTGGATTTTAATATGAAAATATGTAATTAAATACACAACATTATGCTAATAGGTCCTATTTATTAATTTTAGAATGGAATGTCCCAACTTTTCTTATTTACCCTGCACTACTAGTGCGACTTTAAAAAAACAAAAACATACATGCATGTGTATTGAATACTAAAGTCACTTTTACCATATTATTAAAAAACTCAAACTTTGAATAAGAGTTGCGATAACATTATCACATTTACCACCTATTGGAAGTGATTGCAATATCATACGCCTGATCAAAGGTGAGTGTGATACATTAGCCCCTATTAGGGGTGCATGCACCCCATGCATGTATCACATGCATCCATGCATGTATCACATGGCGCTTAGCTACCTAGAGGATAGTGTACAGTGTATCATGTACACTATCCTGTAGGTAGCTAAGCTCCATAATTATGTTCCCCTAAATTGCTGGATGATGATATTGAAAGCCTTCAATTATGTTTTCTTAAATTGCTGGATGATGATAAGAAATAAATAACCCAAGACTGGGCCACACATCGCCATCTAGCCCCAAACTAAGCCGAAGCCTTCAATGCCATCATCTTGGTCAGAGAAATTTTTGAATTGAGAACCTCCTTTTTTTGAAGTCTTGACTTTGACTTTGACTTTGTTGCACCACACCCAGCCAGGACACAATGCCTGATCCGGTCAAACCGGCACACCAGGGGGCACTAAATTTGTATAGGGGGGGACACGCTCCGGGATGGGATAGGAAGATCGGCTAGCCGCAACCGGCCGACCACAACCGGCCCAGTATTCACCGTAGATACCAGTATAGGAAATTAGGTAAAGATGGGTTATTTGTTAGGGAATGAGCGTTGGTGAGTGGATGGGCTGTCTAGCCTTTGTGGCACTGCTGGGTGAATCTTCATTCTCCTGCCATTCGCTGCTTCCTGTTTCGCTGTCTGTTCCTTCTATCACCTTGGCTAGTTCGCGCCATTGTTTTCTTCTAGTGTCACAGGTCTTGCAAGGGAGGTTCAATTCGGGCACTGAAGGTCTTCATGGAATGTTTGAGGTTTGTTTACTTCTTCTCGAGACCGGTATGTATGGTTACTATTAAATTTTTCGGGTTGAACTGCGAGTAGGTATATGAAACGACGTTCTCGAGTGTTTAGTTACTGGCTACACTGCACTAGCTACACTGCACAAGTTAGGTTCCTCCAGATGCACTACACCAAACTATCAGCTACACTGCATCAACTACACTGCACCAGCTACATTGCATAAGTTACATTGCACCAGATACACTGCACCAAACACACTTCACTGCACTAGGTACACTGCACTAGCACTGTTTGCGTTCATAATTTCTGTAGATATATTCCAGGATATTCATTGTCCTCCTTGTTAAAGACAATAGGCTTGTGGTCCAATATCTGACAGTAGGTACTTACTGCTGAGGATTTTTTTTTTCTTGTATCGACCATTAGTATGGCTAGGCCGCGGTACTAGTTGGCTGCAGAGAGCTATCATGAAGTAAGTAATTTCATATGAAGAGTTCGAGTTTTTATGTGAGTTTTTGCTGGCATGGCATGCTATGTCCATGTTGTTTCCTTTTGATATTTGCTTCTATTTTCCTTTGTTTGGTTCGTGACTCCTTTTGCATACCATTTCCCAGTAAACAGTAGGTATATTGTTTAGTCCTGATAGTTTTGTAGCTTCTTGCATCCGGCAGGTCCTTCGGTTGGTTTTGGTATCCGGTTGTGATTGGTGTATGGTTTGGTGTTAGATGACCAAGTAGTAATTTGATGCTGCTATGCAGATGTCGGTGCCTCCTCATGTGCCGTCCTTGTGTTGGCTTTCAATATTGCTTAATACTGGGTTTCTGCGAGGTTATGTTCAGTCGGAGGGAAGTTGCTAACTATGAAGTTTGATTTAGTTCTTGGTTTTCGTCGACATAACAAGCGGGATCTTGTCTATCTGCTGCTCATTGATTAGATGAGACAGTTCAATGAGTTGTAGCTTGTAGTGAGCAGTTGCCGTCATTTAATGTGGATACTTTGATCCGAATTTCTAAAATAGAGCTAAATTACTAGAAAAGATGCTGTGAAAAGAAGTGTTAGTCAGTTTATGGCACGCGCATTATTACTGCAGATGTTGTTAACTTTTGTTCATTATGGTTAGTTGCTGTCTATATTGACGGGTATTAGGTAGGTAGTTTTGAGACAATAGCGTTGGGAAATATTTTTTGCTATGCGGATGGTTGTACGTTTTATGGCTGCCAGATGTGAAGTTTTGTGTGCATGATCGGGGCAAGAAAGTTGGAATTTTTGGTCGGTAAATGTCTTTTTTTTCGTTTTTATTACTAGCAAATATCCGACGTGCTTTTTTGTTTGCGAGCTTGGTATATGGCGGCGTCCCAAAAGGTAATACTTAGGCGTTTCAAATGTTGTTAAAATAGAGACGCGTATTCCTAACGCTGCAAAATTGTATATTATACCTGTGTGTCCCATGTCCCATATCTTTTGGGGCATGTATCGAATAATACATAATAAGCGCGCACTAATCATTGCCTATCCGTTAGTGACAAATCTTTGTAGATTCGAATCTTGTAATTAGGCTCTAAAAGTATCAATCAATAGAGAGGTCTCATTGATTGTTAGGCAATTGGTGGCCGCCATTTTTCTGGAGATCCACAGTAGAGCTTACTGTAGTACACTATTCTATACTGTTACATGGAAAGATCTCACCGGGGTCTGGAACTCGCACTATCATGTGTGAGGAGGTGAAGGATCTGGATCTAGCCCGCCATGGTTCGGGTTCTGTTTAGCCTCTTCTTGCTGTCACTTCGCAACCCACCCATTGGAACGTTTCACTCACACGACCTAACGCTAACGCACGCACTATCTTTGTAGACTGGGATACCGATTTATCCTAGTTAGGCTTTTAAAATATTCACTTTTAAAACACTTTAACGCTTCACACAATTAAATCAGAACCTCCTTTTTTTGAAGTCAGTTAAAAATATTTGATAGAAAAATGGGTCATGAAAGCAGTGTTGTAAACAATTTAATAAGAACAATTTTTTTTTTAAGATCTTTCAGGATGATTTTACTCCACCTGATGGTAAGCGGTTGTGAGGTTCAAAAGTTAGGTCGACAGGCATAATAGATTGCAATTTGTACATTTGCATTCTATTATTGATTGCAAATCAATCTGATTTCAGAAATCAGATTATTTGGTACCTGTGATATGTGAAAATAATATGGACATGCCCAATCTCCTGGGATTTCATTAGAGCTGTATGTCACTCAATTAAAGTTAATTTCATTCTCTTAACCACTAAAGTAAAATTTTAGCCCTTTTTAAAATATAATACATAAAATTATTTGAATAATTGCAAGCGAGCAGACTATTATAATGTCCATGTGATATTCTTGTTGTGGCCACATCATAGAATTTAGTACCCATTTCATGAAATGTTTCATGTCCATAGGCCATATCATGATGTGCCCCGGCCAGATCAATGATAAGAAATTGTTTGACAATAGGGCCAGCTAGACGCACTGCTATTTCATGAAACGATCAATCTCGATCGATCATATCGTGGAATTGTTTCATTGACTACTGGTAGAGGCGCCAGTGTTGCTATATTAGCATATTCAGTGCTAAATTTCGTATAATTTCTTCCTGTTTAGCATATTATTTTTTCTTTTAGCATTGGAATTGCACCACCAAAAAATCTGACACAGTAGGTTAGGTTAGACATGTGACCCTTTTTTACTATATGGTCAAATGTGGGTGACCAAATTGCTAAACGTTTATCGTTTAATGATTTGGTTACCATTTATTGGCCACTTCATGAAATGATCAATTCATCGATTTGGCCACAACATTGTCATCAATAAAATCTTTTTTTTGGGATGTAAGGGAGCGGCCTATCATCTTTCCGCTTCAAGCCAACCTCACCTGCCCGTGGTGCATCCTGCCGAATAACAAACGAGGCGCTGGCAACCGACTGGTGGCGGTATAACCATCACAATTGAAGGCGTAGCTAAATACCACAGGCCGATGACGGGCAGCAGCGTCACCGGAACGAGAAGCTACGCCCTGCGATCGCCAACCCGCCTGCCCAGCGTGGCGATTATGGGTATATCCTCCAGATGTTTGCCCTAGGTGGCGAGCAACTGGAGAGGTCCTGCAGTGGACTGCAATAGGCTGATGATGATGATGAATCTTTTTTTTTTATTCATTATGGGTTAGCACTTGACTATATTCTTATGTATGTACAATAATGCAGTCAGTCAAAAATAGTAAAAAAAACATAAAATAATATTTGATAGGCTTAAAGTGTGCCTCACCTCATGCTTTCCTGCTATTTTTTTTTCTTCCAAAAGATTTGTTGAGCATGGAATCTCAACATTGGATTTCTGCATCTTCAGATATAAGATGCTGAAGTTTGACCATGTTACATGTTTTGCCATTGCCTTTCAAAGCAAGCTAGACATTATCTTTTTTATATGTTCATTTATTTCTTATTTTTAAAATTTTGAGATTGTAGTCAAACCTCAAAATGAGGTGATTCGGCAGAGAACCAAAGTTACCTACATAGCTCACCGGATTAGTAAGCTGAAGTGGCAGTGGGTTGGCCACATCAGCCGCAGAACTGGTAACCGTTGGGGTAAACGAGTTCTGGAGTGGAAACTATGTCTCAGCAAATGTAATGTAGGACACCCTCAGGCCAGGTGGGGTGACAATTTGCGCAGGACAGCTGGCAAAGCTGGATGCAAGAAGCCCATAATCGAGCACAGTGGCAAACTTTGGGAGAGGCCTATGTCCAGCAGTGGACTGATGTGGGATGATGATGAGTCAAACCTCCCAGGGCATGTCCATATTAATATAATGATTGCAGCCTAAGTACCAAAATAATTATTCTACCTATTCCGATCTGACCTATGGTTGGTGACCATAAAATTAGATAGTTTGCATTGTTGTATTTAAGTATCTTTATCTGCTTTGATATTAGTTGAAGGTAATATCAAAGCTCTATTGTTGACTATCCAGAACTACATAAGTTGCAGATGGCATGCACTGCAGTTACATTTACACTTAATAGTTAGTTATTTTGTTAGAATGGGCTGATTTTCACAACTCAAATGTTTGTATACTATCCTATGCTAGTTTATTTCCAGCCAATCTAGCTATCCCGAAACCTTAATCAGGCCATTCAGTGTTCCGTTCTGAAGTGTCAGCACACACTGTACACAAAGATATTTCTTCTGGTTTCGCCACACTGGGGCATTCAAACCGATAGTCTATCCGTACATAATAATTACAACATATATGGGAATAATAAAAAAATATATATATATTACATTTAAATGCTTTGACAAGATAAAGAATAAATCAGTTTGATTGTACACCTGAACATCATAAAGTGCAACCGTTGATCGCACCCTCCACTACGAAATTAATTATAATTCTTTGATATGCACATTAAACTAACTAAGTGTCCTCTATAATTTTTTGAGATTTGAGATGTAAAATAATGTTTCTATTTTCCAATTGCCTAAAGATTATTTAAGGATTTTAAAAAAATATTCTTAGGCCTATATCCTACAAATACTGGCTTGAAATGGTGTTCAAACAACATTTTAAATTATTGTTTCATTATCACATTTTTTGATGCATTCATGAGAAGCATAATCTAAAAGTACTTAGTCAATGTATTTAAATATTTTAGACTACTCATTAATTTATATTTATAATTTTTATAAAAGCATTTTCCTTTTCTTAAGAATACTAAACTGGCTAATTAATATTAATTCTAATCAATGTTAAAAGTTTTGTTTGAGTAAACATTATCTTCTATGTAGAGGTGACCTAGTCTTTCTTATTGTAAACTCTACAATATCTACCTATAAACTATTAATTAGAAAACAAATAAAATACTTACAGTTGAATTCCTATATGGGCCTCCTTGAGGATTATATGGGGACATTGGCCGCGGAGGGGGCCATCCTGGGGCCGGACCGTAGCCCGCCGGCGGTTGCTCATAGCTGTTGGGGTATCTGTGTGGCGGCGCCCCGCTCGACTGCAGCAGCGAGTTCAGGGTCGGCGTGGGCCCCGGGGCCTGCGACACCTGTCCCGGGAAGAAGCGCGGTTGCTGCGGTGGCGGCCGCGGTTTGCCGGGAAAACCGGGCCGCGCCGAATAATAATCTCCGCCTTCTGGATAGCGATATTGCCCGTACTGGTCCGTCACTGGACGCTCTCCGGGCCGGTCGTGGCCGGGCGCCTCGCCTCCGTCGCGCGGCGGCCCCGAATCGGCCGACATAGGCGATTTACTCTTTGTGTTCACGACGCCATCGGGCGGGACGCGCCCAATGGACTTATCGGTCCCGTTTTGTAATAGAGCGTTCCGAGATTCACTGAGCTGCTCCGTTGGGCTCTGCTCTACATTCGCTTCGCTTCGCTGAGACTCAGCCTGCGTCGCAGCCATGTTCGGCTGGTGCGACCGTCCCTGCTTTAGCGATCGACCGGCTCGCTTACGTTACATCGAAATCGGGCGTCGGATTGCAAAACCGCGACGCGGACACTTCCATCACTAATAAACAAATTAACTACGCACAAATTGTAACGCGAAACGGACGAACTATCGTTCACCGAAGCACACACATCGATCACATATCTACTCCATTGGCGTAAACGAGGTTAGGGAAAAGGTTACATATCTAGCAGGCGCTTTTGTCACGCTATAACAGAACATATCATATCACTTCCACGTATTTAACACTATGTGTTCGATCACTTACATAAAAACTCATTCCAAGTGCTATGTACTAATGGAATACTTGAAAACAGAACAATAGAATCACGAAACTTCCAAAATTATTGGCGTCCGCCATTAAACGGACTTGAAATTCTACAGCGCTTGTCGACGCTTTTGCCTATGTTCACGTCGGTTATAAAAAACAAAATTGTTGAAACGAAGATTGTAGGCTTATGACATTATTTCTAAATAATTGAATCACTTAAGTATAATATTTCTGTACTGTACATAACAATAAAATTAGAGGAATCACTGAAAATATTAGTAAAAAATATCTGTGCATGTTTACATTTTTGTACTATCGCGACCACGTAGTTACTACAGTTTTACCAACATTACAACCATAAAATCATGACAAGTTCCGGTGGCGCCAATACATTTGCAGCTAAGTTCGCAGTGTTATTTGGTATTTTAAAAATATTAAATTATTTTAAAAATAAAACAAGGTAATTGTGCTATTATATTTGAGCCATTGTTTAGGTAAGAATGCTATATTTTTATTCCTCCATCAGTTTAAAATTATGATTAATATTTTGTTATCTGTGGATCGTAACGGCTTGAATACACAGATAATATAATTATTTCTAATGCGAAGGCTAATATCACGACTGTATGTACATGACTGACAAGCCCCCTAGTCGGATTGGTTTTGATCATGGAAGTATCAAGTACTTCCATGGTTTTGATCACGTAGGTAGCAGGAATTCGAGGAGATTTTGTCCACCAAACATAAACCAAAATATTACTGAATAAATAAATTGAGAGTATAACTTGGATACCCCACGAGCTGTAATACAACAAAATATTTTATGCGTTTAGGGCTGGTAGACACACTTTTTTTAGAATTCTTATAAGGGATTTGACATAATCTGTTGATAATACCGATAAATCATGGTCTGTGTGCCGTAGGTTCCCATCTATACATAGTCTACCTATCTATCTATTGTAAAGAGGGCTCTTCACAAGTAAAAAACCATCCAATGTCGTCATCATCATCAGAATTTCGCAGTCCACTGCTGGACCTCTCTGGATATTGTTCGCCACTTTGATCGATTTTGGGCTTCTCGCATCTGGCCTGAGAGCGCCTGCATTACTCGTTCATCCCAACAGTTATCGGTTCTGTTGGTAATGTGGCATTGTGGCCACCCCATTGCTACTTCTCCATCCAAAGAACTTCCACGTAGTGTCACTTGTTGTGAATTATTATGTGGCTATTGTTAATGTCCCAACCCAATTATACCAATAGTAATACCCTACTGCTGATAAATTTGGGACAGAACACTTTTCACAATCAGCCCAAGTCAAAGTCATCTTGGTCACCCATAGATAGAAGGTAAAAAGTGGCTTATATTACGGTCAAATGTCAAAAGATCCTTAAAAATTCGAAAAGCCGAATTAAAACCGATCTTCAAATATTTCTTCGTTTTCGGCAACGAGAGTTTTGTTGATTACAGCGCCCTCATATAGGTTTTAGTAATAATACTACGCTCAGACTTGAGACTTTCGAGAAAAGAGGTACATGAAGTGAGTAATGAATAACAATTTCTGTCGTCGTGACAGGCCTTCAAATTCGAAATGGATTGTTTAGCGTAGGTATGTACAAAGTAGATAAGGAAGTAATAATTTATTAGATTACTTCCATGGTACAAAGAAATCCTTGTAGTGTAGCACTGAAATTATTGTATAATTACAGTGCTACACTACAAGAAAAAGTCCTTGACAAGGACTTTTTAAAAGGGAGACGGAGTACAAAAATGTCATCGATCGACGTCAAGTGACGTTTTGTACGATGAAAGTACTCTGTGGTATTACATTTAGTTCCGATTTCGGCCACGGGCCAAAAATCTTTGTTCGAGAAATGAAGAGACCACGAAGCAAATACAAAGAGGAGATGCCATAACCAATACTTTCATAGGAAAATTGCGTGGCAAAAAGAAGGGGGGTACGGGGGGACGCCCCTTTCTTATTTCGGTATGGCGGCTAGAAGCCGAACTACTAGTCTCATCTTCTTATATAGTTTAGCTATCGGGCACTAGATTTCGCTAGCTATATTATAAGGACGTACTCAGAATACCTACCTATTCAATAAAAAGTACTCCTAGCGACATCTGCGCCTTTAGTCCATAAGAACTTTTTGGATCATGGTGACACCAGAAGTAAGTAGAAGACCACGCCTTGAGGCGACCTATAGTTTTAACATTTTTGTGACTATAAACGGTTGCTTTTATTACATTACATCAAGCGCATGCATGACACTTTTCAATTATGTATAACTAAAGGAGAAAGGGTGCATTGATTGGAACAGTAAAAAATAAATAGTGTTTTGCTTGTATTATTTATATATTTATTAAATTATGTACATAATTATATAAAACAGTAAGTATAAATACAAATTAGCTGACTCTGCGCCACGAACATCGTGGAAAGAAAGAAAGATTTTTTTTTATTGGCTCCACAGGTTACAATACAACACAACATACAACAAAAAAAACAAACAGACGATAGTGATTAACTAACAATATAAACTGTTGTGGACTGTATTCAATTTAAAGACCGATAGAGTTTCAACAGATTTATTCACATATACACAATTTACAAAGTCACTTAATCAAACAGAGTTACTAACAAAGTCACTACTTAAACAGAGTTACTACTTGCAATCAAAAACAAACTTTGGGAAGAACAAATTTTGGTGTAGGTATTTGGTAGGAGTCCAGTTTTATCTATTTATTTGTCTAACCCATTCCTTTCTAAGGATTTTATTAGACGGGAATCTAAATATATCAAACGTAGGCATCCGCTAAGAAAGGATTTTGATCAACTGTACCCTCAAGGGGATAAAATAGGGGATGAAACTTCATTCCACGCGGGCGAAGTCGCGGGCACAGCTAGTCTAGAATAAACATAATACACAGTTTAATTTTAATATTGAAATTTATATAATTTTTCTTCAATGAATAATAATCCGAATATAATCATCATCATCGGCCTATTGCAGCCCACAGCTGGACATAGGCCTATGTCCGAATATAAATTACATCCCAATTACGGACCTGGTATTTTGACATTTGTATGCCGCTTAAAAATTGCTGCCAGATAGCACATACTTTTGTATAATGACAATGAATCTACATAAAACAACATTATTTTCATCAAGATAAAAGTCCTTATGCATAAATTTAAAACAAATTTCAATAAATCCAAGGTTTTTGAGCTTGATGTGTCTTTATATTGCTTGCTCCCATTACGCACAGAGGTGCCATCTATCGTTGAGTAAAATCATTATTCGTGCATGAATTATGTCAAAAGCGTATTTTATGAATTTTATTTTAACAAAATGCGAATTAAATATACTTACACATGAATTGTGATTCCTTTCATTGCAATTGAATGTTTACCAGAGTAATTATTACACATTAACACACAACCCTTTCATGATTTTCTTCGTAAAATGCTACAATACGTCGAAAATAGAAATAAGTCCACAGAAAGAGTACTGAGAACGACCGAGTGCAAAAAGTTTATGATGTGGTAACCTTAGAATATGTGTTATTATTCTAAGGTGGTAACTATCCACCTGTATCCAAAAGAGTCGAATTCTTGCGCTTCCTAGAACCTACGCTAGAAATTATAATTTCTAGCGTTTTAATTGGCTAGGGGGTGTGGCTTGGCCGGCAGTCGGTGATGAGTCACTATTTTCTTAACGCGAATGAACTATAGGTACCCTTTTAGGGTTTATTGTCGGGTCGTTTAATAATGAAAGATCGAATAGGATATGAATAAAATTGTTTTATTTTCATTTTCGTTACACGAGATTTATTAACATGCTTGCAAAAATATTGTTATCTTTACAATTAATTCTTAGACCGATTATATTATTTCATCTGGTACAGTGGAGTTAAAAATTGGGTAAGGTTTGAACACATCTATTGCTTTTTACCATCTATCTCCACGACTTTTAAAGAACCCATTTAAAAACCTTTTACTAGAAGCATAATTTGCAGAGGTACTTGCACAATAGGTGGATGAGTGGCACTATAACATTAAAATTGACCAGTCCGGTTCATGCTAAACAACTTAATTTAAAATTCTCAACTGCAAAATACTTCTTTTAATTTTAATTGAGCGAAATACTACAATAAATGCCAAATAAAAAGGTATTATTTATTAATAAAGTAACAAATGTATTTTTTTAATAAAAATCCATAAAAAAAGTACATATAAATTAGTTATGGCATACAATTATATCTAAACTAGTATATACTTTTATTTAACCTAATTTAAGTACAAAGATCAGGGCGCTTGAACAAAAATAACAAAATGTGATGACAAACCTGGCAAAAATACAAAATGATTTCAAATTACTACCATTTACTCAGTTGCATCCACTAGTTTTTTATAAGTTACGGGTGTTACATTAAATATTGTGCATAGAATCATTACATTCATAGCAAATACCCACAGATATTGCATGTAAAAATAGTATCTTCATGTAAAATGTCAACAAACCTTACTAAACAGAGTCCGAAGCGTATTTACAAAGTATTTCCAAATAGGAATGTTTTATTGGACTACATTCATTATGTCACAGTCGCTTAGATCATTATTTTCGATATGCCTCTATCAATTTATAATTTAACGTATTAATACTGAAACAGTCAAATTTATGCGTAATCTATAATTAAGGCAATCATTGTTTAACGTTGAAACTCTATTAAAATATTAAGCCAAAACGTCATTATCACATTTCAAACCGAAATCTGCAATGTTCTAAGAAACACGGTTATTTTTGTATTTGTGTGGCGGGCCGGGGAGGGCGGTCAGTGCAACAATCAGGAGGAGCCGAACTCGTCCATCCACGAGAGGTACTTCTGTATGTCGCCCTTGGAGACGGACTTGTTGCACTTGGACAGCGCCTCCATGAAGTCCTGCATGGTCACCGGAAGGTCCAGCTCTTCCTTGGCCAGCTGTTTGATCTGCTCCGGCTTGAGCCCGGCGATCTTTCTGCGCATAGACATCATGGACGCGTCTCTGTGAAGAAAAACAATACAGGTTATAACCACCATACACATATATATATACACATGTGTTTCTGAAGACTTGTATCGTAGTTATCTATTTTTATTTACGTTATTCTGTTTATTCTTTGTTTGGATGCAAAGACTATTTTGTCGCCGTAGACTAAAGGCATTTCCTTATGTAACAAACAATTAGTTTTGGGAGATCTTCACATTCTTAAAATTATCACTCTCCACTCGGTCGGTCCACTAGGGGTCGTTGACCTCACGCTGTTATGGTCTCACATACACACAGTGGTCTCGCACATTGGTGATGTCCGCGGCGGAGTACCCGTCCACTTTGTTGGTGATGGCGCGCAAGTCCACTAGCGGTCGTTGAACTCACGCTGTTATGGTCTCACATACACACAGTGGTCTCACCTGCACACATTGGTGATGTCCGCGCCGGAGTACCCGTCCACTTTATTGGTGATGGCGCGCAAGTCCACTAGCGGTCGTTGACCTCACGCTGTTATGGTCTCACATACACACGTCGGTCTCACCTGCACACATTGGTGATGTCCGCGGCGGAGTACCCGTCCACTTTGTTGGTGATGGCGCGCAAGTCCACTAGCGGTCGTTGACCTCACGCTGTTATGGTCTCACATACACACGTCGGTCTCACCTGCACACATTGGTGATGTCCGCGGCGGAGTACCCGTCCACTTTGTTGGTGATGGCGCGCAAGTCCACTAGCGGTCGTTGACCTCACGCTGTTATGGTCTCACCTGCACACATTGGTGATGTCCGCGCCGGAGTACCCGTCCAGCTTGTTGGCGATGGCGCGCAGGTCCACCTCGGGGTCGATCTTGACCTCGCGCAGGTTGATGTGCAGCAACGCCTCGCGGCCCTGCTGCGTCGGCAGCGGGATGTAGATCCTCTTCTCGAGTCGTCTGCGCAGCGCCTCGTCTATGTCCCACGGGAAGTTCGTCGCTGCTAACACCATTACCACCTGTAATGTGATATGTATTTGTTAAGGTTGCTTAACCCGTATAGAAGACACAATAGATAACAATAAGGGGCAGCGCAGACGACAGACTATCCGTGACGCACTTTTAAGTCTGTGATGCAATTATATGCAGTAACGCACACGACGCGCAAAAGTCTGTCGCGGATATTTCACAGACTCAACGCACATCTTCGATCGTTTTGTCGGCAGAGCTGTAGGGACCTATATGCTCTTTTTAAATGTCTCAGACGCAGACTCTATCGCACAAAAAGTCTGTCGTCTGCGCAGCCCCTCTAACCAAAGGTTAATAGCGACCCATCTCATCCCAAAGGAATATTAGGAAACGGGCAGCAGCGTTTACCTGGGTACAAATAAAATCTACTGCGGTCACCAACCCGCCTGTCAAGTGGGGTGACTAAGGGAAATACCCCCCAAATGACAATTATCGTCATTGGGGTAGGATGATGTCCAGTGACGGGGGCCCGCCAGCCAAGCGTGATGACTAAGCCCCCAATTGTCATTGGGTAGGCATATTTCCAACACTGTTGGGCGAGTACTGGTTCGCTGTAAGACCAGCTCCGCTCGTGTCCCCGTCGGATGGTCGCCGGTCACCCGTCGCCAGTACCTTGGCGGGCTCGTCGGCGGCGGAGCCGAGCCCGTCCATCTGCACCAGCAGCTCGGACTTGACGCGGCGCGACGCCTCGTGCTCGCTGTCGGAGCCGCGCCGCGAGCACAGCGAGTCGATCTCGTCGATGAAGATCGTGCTCGGCGCGTAGAACCGCGCCTGATAACATACATGAAAAAAAAATAATTTAAAAACAAAAGTTTGGCTGTATAAAAATGTTATCTTTGCCGACTTAAACACTATTGCCTTTGACCACTTGACATTACCGCGATGACAATGTTGACAAGGGCAGAATCCAATGAAAAAAGTAAACCTTTTTTTGACATTGAATAGACTGACAAAGGTGTTTTGGAGCGTAAATGACATTGTAATGAGGACCCAAAATGTCATAAATCGACGTTAAAAGGGATATTTTGTATGTACACTGTTCTGTCGGTCATAATGCCAAGGACATAAAGAAAATTCGCATTCTGGGAAACAACTTATTGTAACTAATATTAAACTGTTTTTATGTGATTTCTGTTGTGTCTGCGAGCTGCGCGCGTGCATTTTAGGTTCGTTTGTTCAGATGTGGACGCACCCTAATAGCTGATTTGTTATTTTGATATTTCAATATTGCCCCCTTGTAAGAACTTGTTATATTTAATCACTACATACTATAAGTATTAAGGAGGTTGTTGATGTTTTTCAAATAACGCTGTATATAAGATTTAATAATATCATCATCATCATCAGCCTATTGCAGTCCACTGCTGGGCATAGGCCTCTCCAGTTGTTCACCACCTAGGGCAAACATACCCATAAACGCCACGCTGGGCAGGCGGGTTGGCGATCGCAGGGCGTAGCTTCTTGCTCCGGTGACGCTGCTGCCCGTCATCAGCCTATGGTAGTTAGCTACGCCTTTTATCGTGATGGTTTTACCGCCACCAGTCGGTTTGCCAGAGCCTCGTTTGTTGTTCGGCAGGATGCACCACGGGCAGGTGAGGATGGCTTGGAACAAAAAGATGATAGGTCGCTCCCTTACATCCCATCCCATTTAATAATATAGTACATACCATTTCAAACAGCAGCCTGACGAGCTTCTCCGACTCGCCGCGGTACTTGGAGGTGAGCGTGGAGGAGGAGACGTTGAAGAACGTCGTCCCGCACTCGGTGGCCACGGCCTTCGCCAGCATCGTCTTGCCGGTGCCGGGCGGGCCCACCATCAGCACGCCCTTCCACGGCCGCCGGATGCCCTGACACGAATTTAACATTAATAAATAACCCAAGACATGCCAAGCTTGTACTATACAATTGATAAACTTACTTAGAGTTAGATACCACCAGACCATCATCATCAGCCTATTGCATTTACTACTGGACTTGGGCCTTTCTTAAAAAAGGCGAAACGATAGTAGAAGGTAATTACCGACATTTTTTTAATTCAACTTTTTTATTGAAAAATACAATTTTTGTTAAATTTTTTATACAGACTAGCAATAAGTATTTCGGAGGACACCTATATAGAAAAATATGAAAAAATGTATTTTTCAATTAAAAAAGTTGGATTTAAATGATGTTGGTATATTTTGTTAATGTGTGAACCTGACGGAGCGGTCATTAGCGAGCGAACTAAAACCTTGTTTAGTTTATTTGTAAGTTCAAAACACTATTGAGGAAATTTGACATTAATGTGCCGTTCACTGCACTTCGTTTAACTCATACAACTAAGGGCGCCGCGCGCTCGTAGAATGCAAGATCTATACGACAATTAGGACCCACCCAAAATCTACCCGCGACCCACACTTAGGGAAATACAGGCTTAAGTTACTTACTTTGGGATCGGAGCAAAGTATGGGATGTAGTATATGATGATGTATGAATTGATATTTATTATTATTTATATTTATTTATTATAATTTCTTTTTATCATATAGTGGGTTTTAGTGGATAATTTTGTCTACGATTTAAACGAAGTTATTAAATCAACATCATCATTTATATTCCATTGATAATACGGTTACTTACTTTGAAAAAATCCGGCATCCACATTGGCAACACTACGGCTTCTTCCAGCAACCGCTTGGCCTCTGCGAGGTCGGCGATGTCGTCCCACCGAATGTTGGGGTTCTTTTGTACGATATCTCTTTCTGAAATATACAAACATATATACCTATAAACAACTGTGACAATAATACTAAACCGATGGGAGCATAGTTTGTGTTCTACATACATGTATGTAAATTCCTATTGTGTTGGTACCATTTCGGTCCTCGTCATATTTTATCCATTTTTTTCTCATTTCGGCCCTCGTCATATTTTATGTTACTGTATGTATAATGTCACGTCATGTCCAATATAAATCAAATTTCACATATTAGGATTTATTCCAACTACTCGTCTCCACAAGGTACTGAAATGTGGAGCAGGAATAACACAATCAGTCAAAAACTACAAATCTAAACATACAGCTCATTCCTAGGTTTTCCTAGGTTGACATCGGACCTTGTTGTCACTAATGACTACACAAAGCGCCCTAAGAGTAAGATACAGCTTAGCATGTACTTAATGTGTGGGTGGACTGATGCTCTACTACACCATCATCCTCTTAGCGTTGTCCCGGTTTGTGCCTCTAGGCCCAGGGTCCGATTTGACCATGATCCTAGATTTAGCGAGTCTGGTTATTACATTGAAGCGACTGCCATCTGACCTTCGTAACCCTCAGAAAGGGGAACCAGACAAATTTGGATCATGGTTGCACATTCAGAATTAAATTGGATGTGCAGGTTTCCTCACCATGTTTTCCTTCACCGCTAAGCTAGTTGTATAATTCCGCACATAGATTGTGCTCTGTGTAACAAACTGGTCCGTACCGAGCATGTCGACGAGGTCGCCGTCGGCGGCGGAGGGCGGCTCGAACCGGCGCTCCTCCTCCTTGTGCTTCTCGTCGTCCGTGTCGCCGTTGTTGTTGTCGCGGTCCTGCTTGTCCTCGCCGCTGCGCTCTGTGTAACAAACTGGTCCGTACCGAGCATGTCGACGAGGTCGCCGTCGGCGGCGGAGGGCGGCTCGAACCGGCGCTCCTCCTCCTTGTGCTTCTCGTCGTCCGTGTCGCCGTTGTTGTTGTCGCGGTCCTGCTTGTCCTCGCCGCTGCGCTCTGTGTAACAAACTGGTCCGTACCGAGCATGTCGACGAGGTCGCCGTCGGCGGCGGAGGGCGGCTCGAACCGGCGCTCCTCCTCCTTGTGCTTCTCGTCGTCCGTGTCGCCGTTGTTGTTGTCGCGGTCCTGCTTGTCCTCGCCGCTGCGCTCTGTGTAACAAACTGGTCCGTACCGAGCATGTCGACGAGGTCGCCGTCGGCGGCGGAGGGCGGCTCGAACCGGCGCTCCTCCTCCTTGTGCTTCTCGTCGTCCGTGTCGCCGTTGTTGTTGTCGCGGTCCTGCTTGTCCTCGCCGCTGCGCTCTGTGTAACAAACTGGTCCGTACCGAGCATGTCGACGAGGTCGCCGTCGGCGGCGGAGGGCGGCTCGAACCGGCGCTCCTCCTCCTTGTGCTTCTCGTCGTCCGTGTCGCCGTTGTTGTTGTCGCGGTCCTGCTTGTCCTTGCCGCTGTGCTCTTTACTGTTCGCTTCCTTTGTTTTTGCTGGAACAGTATAAATGAACAGTATAAATGCACCTGTGACTCCCCTGGTGTTGTGGTGTCTATGGGCTGAAGTGATCACTTACCATCAGGTGACCTTCAGGCCCGTTTGCCCCCTATGTCATAAAAAAGAAAAAATGCAATTTACAAAATAATAATGCTTTGGCTACAGCTAACCTTCAAGGAGTCTAGCCAAGTACGCAGGGGACAAGTGTGTCTCTGTACTTCTATTGTATCACCGCAATTCTTTTTAAGGTAGCTCGACATAATAGCTTCCCTACGCCTGATGGAAAGCGAAAGAGAAGCTCAAGTCGCTGTGACAAAGGGCAAGTAACTGATCAGTTCAGTCACAGCGACTTCCAATCCTTACAATCCTGGGTTCTTTAGGCGGGGCGTGAAACGGCATCTCAGTGAGCCTTCAGGGTGAGGGCGACAGGCGCAATGTTCTATGGTGCCTGTCGGCCTAACTTTTGGACCTCACGACCGCTTACCAATCAGGTGGAGTGAGGTCACCCTGAAAGCTTTTCTTATAAAAAAAATCAGTTGCCACCGCCCTGCCGGCCCAACCCTAACCTCCCGCCTGCTCCGGAAACCTTACTCACCGGCAGAAACACGAACCGGAGGTAATTTGGCTGTGGCCGTGTCCACTTCCCTGGACCGTGGCTCAATTCGAGCGAAAATTCGCTATGTCCTACCTCTCTTTTTCTCCCACCTAAATTACTGACTCCGGGGCAACTTTCGGGTCAAAATTTCAATGTATTCCACTTTTTTATTTTACTTTAACTACTCCCGCCCTCCTGGACCCATGTACATATTTCAAGAAAACTAGGCCAGTATGACAAGGAAAAGTTTATTGATTCTTTGTCTGTTAAAATTTGAGGTGACATGTATCGCGTGCGAGCGTCTCTTCTGTAGGGATTTAGTGCGGAAGTCGCGAGGGATCGTTTGGTAAGCGGGCTCGGGCACGGAAGCATAGAGCAAATTATAGCTATACTTAGATATGTATGTAAGTTTCTAAAATTGGCACAAGGTTCGCAGAACTAACACTTTTAATCCCTTTTTTTATTCGAAATGGGTTTACGCTTTACGATGATGATTTGAAGGAAGGCGATATCGTAGTCTACGATTGAACGCGCTCACTCAGTAAGAATCGGTTCTTAGTTGAGTGAGCGCGCTTCATCATAGGCTTTAAAGTCGCTTAACATCAGGCGAGTTAGGTTCAAGCACTACTCGTTAACCTATAATCATCATCATCAGCCTATGCAGTCCACTGCTGGACATAAGCCTCTTCAGTTGTTCGCCACTTAAGGTCAGCCTGGAGGATATACCCATAATCGCCACGCTGGGCAGGCAGGCGATCGCAGGGCATTCTAGCTCCGACGACGCTGCTGCCCGTAATCGTCCTGCGGTATTCAGCTACGCCTACAATTGTGATATATCGCCACTAGAGACGGTTGCCAGAGACTCGTTTGTTATGCACCAGAATTGCAGGATGTACCCCGTGGTATTGCCCTGTCCGTGCAGGTGAGGTTGGCTTGAAACGAAAAAATGATAGGCCGCTCCCTTACATCCCTTTTACCTTAAAAAAAGGAGTTAATTTCCAAAATACGCCCGGGAAGTAGCGCTTTTAGGAGTTTTAGGCTTAACGCTCCAACTGTTTCCCCACAAAGGCCGTCTAAGAGATTTTTATTCTACTTAATCTATAACAGAAGTGGCACTGACCACTATGCGCCTTGCTGGCGGCTATTTTGGGGTTCCTAACGTCGGATGTCTTCCGCTGCGAGGTGGTGGCGTTCCGCTGGCCCGCCGTCGTCTTCTTGCCGTCTGTCCGGGCGTTCCGTGGGTTGTTGCGGGCAGACTTCATGGCTGGCGGTCCTCTGCAATAGGGTACACGACTACAATAGGGTATTTTCGATTATACATCTTAGATTAGATAGATATTACTGTAATTTGGCTGCGGGATGTAAGGGAGCGGCATTTCGTCTTTTAGCTCCAAGCAGATTCAACGGCAGAAACACGACCATGAGGTCATTTGGCTGCGGTATTCCTCTCTTTGATCAGTAAGTATCAGACGACATATTACGCATAGGTACAATGATCGACAGATTCTATGTATTTTTTAAATCTTAGCACGTCAAAAAATTACTGCGTTAGTGCAACGCGGATCGATCACAATATGATGGCCTGCTAAAGTGCCGCTCCATTTAAAAGACCTAAGACTAAACGAAGAAGGGAAAACATGAGCCGGAAGAGAGTTTCACGGAAGAGACTTTGGGTTTTGAAAAGATGTAAGATTTACATCATAGTGTTGAGTGCTGATTGACTGCTCAGTATTTTCATGGCTTATTAAGCCTGCACGCGTAGTTCTATTAAGAAAAGGATGGATAAGATCAAAGAGTTCTTCGGAGCATTCACCTGAATGTATTAACAAAGAGCTTACCGCTTTATTGCGCAAAGTACATAGGTCATTTCAGTAACCAATAAAAATTAATACGGAGATGACATTATGCGGTTGGCGAATAGAGTTTGCATGTGTTATTACGGAACAAGTTGTGAAATAGCACAGAACAGGATACTAACTTGTGTTCTACGCTAGTGGGCGGAGGCCACGCGTTGGGGTCTCTGTCGGGGGGCGGGGGCCATATGTCGGGGTCTATCTCGTGCGGCGCGGGGCCCCACATCTGGTCGCGGGTGGGTAGGTCCTCGAAGTCTGGAAAGTAAAAATATAATAAGTTGTGTATGTGTTCAAAAAGTAAACAAATGAATATTCATTTGTTTACTTTTTGGGGCTAGGTATATCCTAGCCCCTTATTCTCTAAATAGACAATATAAAGGTTATTTTGTTTTTAATACTTGCTGGCTTCGGTGGGCAAACTCGCTTGCCCTACAAGGAGTGTGTGATAACTCACCAACCAAACTAATACCGGTCCCACCTCGCCTTGAAAACCAAGATTGTAATTTTACAGGAACAAAGGGAGATCAGATAATCATCTATCTGTTTGCATGCCAGATACTGGAGAAATGTGAGCTCATCCTATTGATACCAACTTTTGTACCACTTTTCACGCAAATAAACTATATTCATTCATTCATTCAAAGTATCACGGGTATAGATGGAGGCAAAATCAAAATGCGCAGTACGATTTCTTAGAACTTTGCCCCATAAAACTGTATCTTTCTGCTATATCTCTATCCCTCGCTCGCTCGATAATAGTAATCATTCCGCAGCTTATTTGAGAGCGCTCCAAACTAAATCTTGGAACCAATTATATCTTATTTACTAATAGTTTTATGACAGTTAATAGCTTTACAATTACCCCTTTAGTGAAATCTAAACCGCCTCCTTCAAACATTCTTCACAGCTATAAAAATCTCTATTACTTATGAGTAGCCTGCATCATACATCATCTCGACGCTCAATCATGTAATTCAATAAAAGCTATTAGCCGGTTATTAGGCTACTTGTTTTCTTAGTTTAGGGTTGCCATCTCTAAAATCTGTTAACTAGGACATGTTGTGTAAAAGATACATAGATGGATATTCTTTATTGCACGAAATACACAATTAGTACAGAATAGGTGATACAGACATCTTGTGGTACAATCTAGGCGGTCTTATCGCTAGTAAGCCATCTCTTCCAGACAACTTTTAGGTAGAGGAAGTGTAGATTTCTGAAGAGAGGAAAAGCTCTGTATTTTTAAGCAGATTTTCTTGTCATTGCTTTACACTGTAAATTAAACGCTGTCGCGTGACAAGATTTTGCAATCATTACACAATTTTGATATTATAATTAGAATCCCACCCGCAATCTCCTTCGGGGCTATACTGGTAGTCTCGCGGTCACAATCAGTCCGATTGCGAATAAGACCAACTACCAACGGACATAACGAATAAGATACTAACTGCAAATGGGAAAATCGAATCGAGAATTGCTTACGCGGGAAAAACAACGTCTGAGACGGACTGCTTATAACACGCACTGGATGCCATCTCTCAGCCTCTCGCAGTCCACTAGACATAGACCTCTCCAATTTATCATCAGCCCATTGCAGTCCACTGCTGGACATAGGCCTCTCCAGTTGTTGGCCACTTAAGGCAAACATCTGGAGGATATACCCATAATCGCCACGCTGGGCAGGCGGGTTGGCGATCGCACGGCGTGTGGAAACCCCGATTGATGGCGCAACCCTATCTAGACGCGAATCCAAACTCCATGGAAAGGAAAGCAGTTTTATGTGGCGTTAGAGATTATTGTGGGCCGATTACGTGCGGATCTTGTTTACGCGCGGCGGTTACGTAAAGATCAAACCCGACTCGTACCACAATGAAACAAACATCAGTGTGAAACCTTCGAGCAGGCACTGAGGGACCAACGTCATTATTATGCCACAAATATTAACGATGGAACTTGAGCAGTGACACAATAAAATCAATATCAGTATGAAACTTACGACTACATAAGAGTCATTTTTTGGTACTAAGACACCAATGTCTTGGCTATAAATATTATCATATTCCGCGAAAAGAAGCAGACGTCTTGTGGTACAATCTAGGCGGTCTTATCGCTAGTGAGCGATCTCTTCCAGACAACCTTAAGGTAGAAGAAGTGTAGATTTCTGAAGAGAGGGGTAACGTCGTGCAAACTGTACCCAGTATCTACTTGTTGACAGTCTGTCGAAAGATCATATCAATAAGAAAAAAGGTACCGTAATTTAGTTTTTAAATAATTTTAAAAAACGCTATGTAAAATATCGATTATTAATGACTATACTGTGAGAATCTACATATTGTCAGTTGAGATCACCCATGCCATTTGAATTTATGTAACACATAAAAATAAAAAAGGAAGTGACTCCAATACATACAGTCTGCAAAATAGTTACCGGTTCAATATCAACTGCACCAAAAACAAATAGTCCGTAATTAATCTTAGATCAATGACACCGGTTTCCGCAAACAATGTATACTTAAAAACTCGTCATTACAAATAAGCATCATAAGTAACCTTTATGAGGTCAACGCCCGGTTCTAACCTTCAGCAAATCTAATTAGTGGCTTACCTAATTATGTAACATATTACGTAGCCTGAAAAGTCGAAAACTAAACGTATTATATGTCAAGTATCTATACATTTTACTTGAATTAGTAATTACTAATTAGACATGTTGATTATGTTGACCATTTTTCCTGCAAAGCCAAGGATAATCATATATTTTAATGAAAACCATGACAAACACAAACATTCATGTGAAAAACGATAAAATTACTTTGTTATTCTGACTGTATCGATCAATTTCTGTTCAATCGTATCGTATCGTTTTAAACACAACGTATCGAGTTAACAAATTATTTGACAGTCAAAGGCAGAACCGTATGAGACCTATCCTGTTGTTCAGTATGCAAACACCTTTACCTAATCGATTGGCTACATACAAAGCATAATGAGTAATTACCGAGTCCTGACTAAACACAAATCGAACTGTTTACGTCACGTCTTCGTATACATACATGTTAATCGAGTCGGCCTCCGTTCGACGCCCGATTAAGACTCGATACAGCCCATTATGTCACCGACACAATAGCTGGCAGGAAGGGAAAGGTCTCATCAAATCATTACCGAAATTTAATTAAAGATTTTCGGAAGGAATGACGGTTGGGTTATTTTGAACAATAGCCAGACAGCGGTTGCAGTATAAATGAAATTAACAGTGAAGTTTAGCGAGGATACACTAATGATGTGGCTCTAACTAAACGTGATCATATACATCATCAGCTTATAGCAGTCCACTGCTGATATAGGTCTTTCCAACTGTTCGCCTTTTTGTTCGATCCTTGGCCTCTCGGCCAACCTGCATGGTAATCCGGTGAGCTAGGTCGCTTTTAGGAGTGGAATATTGCTACGTGCAACTTCAAATTATAATAAACGTTTTTTTTTTGTAATTAATTTTAAACACTCCTCTGTCTACGACTTTTTAAAAACATTCTATGATTATACGAGTAGACTCATTCCTGTCGAGAACCTCTTTATGTGTGCTATTATTACAGTAACCGATATAAAGTAAAGTAGGGTTCTTTTCTTTTCCGTTACAATGGCCAAAGATTCATACTTAACGTCCCCATAATGTCATCTAGCATCAGGCTAAGTGAAAATGATATTCAGCGCGCTTAAAAAATCTCATCGACAATTTGAAACTACTGGCAAAACGTTTATTAATATTCGACAGCTAATTAACTAGTTTCCGACTAATTTATTACGTCGATGACTCGTTACGGTTATACTTGAGCGGCCTACTTTTTCAGTAACGATTATTTGATTATGCAAATTAGGCAACTATTTGCGGTGTTATACATCACATACGACTTTGAAGTTTTGAATATATGGAAATGAACGAACGACATATCAATCCATTCCAAATTAATTGGCTCCGTTGGATAATATCTACGAATTATACTTACATAATAAATAGTTTCGCAAAGTTTTGAAAATATTTGATCTAAGTGGATATGGCTCACTGTCATTATATTCTATTGTAAGGCTGCAAAGATTGACCAACCGTTAACCGTTTGTTATTAGATTTTGGGCCCATCCTCAAATTACTTGATGGATGATCTCTGTATGTGAAATGTATGAACGACATTCAAACCGAAGTTTCGCCTGACGCCGCGTGGGTGTATTATAATTGGCATACACAATAAGCCGACGTGACGCAACATTACACTTAATTAGTACACAAGCTGTGGGAATATAATGAAAATACATAAATGAGATAGCGCAGAACCATTTCACACTAAATTATATGATTTGTAATCAGAGCTTTCTCTTAACTGCACAAATGACGTACATTCAAGAAACATTTTTTGCTTGATATTAAAATGAGCCGAGATAAACACTTGAAATTTAGGCAATAGATTATGGAACGCTTTTGAGCGAGTCCGACCCTCACTTGGCCGGTTCTTTTATTGCCGTGGCAGACGAGCAGCCTGTCTGATGATAAACAGTAACCGCCGCCCATGGACATCAGCAATGGCGGGGCACAGCCATGACCTACCGTGAGGTAACAATAATTAATTAATTTAATAAACTAATGAATAATAATAAAAGCCAATGGATATAAAGGACCCAGCCTATATAATGCTTCGTCACCCAACATAAAGATATCACATCTGCCAAATAACAAGAAAGAAAATGAGTCAAACTAGTCATGTCATGTCTGTGGTTAAATTATTAAATATTTAATCTCTCTCTCTATGTAAAATAAGCAGTTTATATTACAACAAAATAATCTGGCTCCACTTTAGTTCAAAAAGCCTCTAAGCCTTAGAGTCTAAGGTGCCAAATTATCTACACATGCACACAATTTTTTTCGTGTACAATTTGTGCTTTGTTTTTTTCATGAACTATTAGTTAAGTGGCTATCGAACATAAAAAACAATTCATCAGCACGTATTAGAAAAAAGAGAAATAATATACATAGTTTAGAGTCGTAAGCCCCAAACTTCCAGGCACAATAGATAAATCAATGTGATTTGGATCATGAGGAGATTGGGCCTAACGAGGTTAAGTAATCTTTCGAAGAAAAGCAAAAGAAAAGGCCCTATTAATTACTATACTATTATGAATCATAATACGATATGAATCAGCGAGGTAGTAAGTAAGCGGCTTGCAAAAGCCCACAACAGTGCGATATTGATTACCACAATTTCTCTGCTAGGTTTGCGCAACTACAAGTGGCCCATTTGTTGTTTGATCTTGATAAGCGACATTTATACGGCCCAAACTTTGTCCCGACCAAGAATATCATTAACTAAGTCCGTTGAAAAGGTGTTTTGGTGTTAATAGGGTTAGTTTTAGTAAATGTGGCGCTTAACAGCTCCATTTGTGCCAGTATGGCTATGGTAAATAACTAAAGCGATTAAGGTACTTTAGGTTTTAAAGTTTCGGTTATACGAACAACAGTTGCGATGTCAACTCTTTTAATGGTCTTAGGAAAGTAAGGGATATATCATCAACCATGCATGACAAAGGAGTTATGGGCATACTAGCTGCAGCTGAATATTCTTTCATAGCCTCCAATCAAACAAACCAACCCATCAATCTAAACAAACTTTCGCATGTATAAATTTTGTAGGATAGGGTTAAAATGTTTGGTAATCACTAATTATGTTGAGTAGTACTTGAAATTTACGTCATCATAATCACTACTAAACATAGTCCTCTTCAATACTTCCACATGCCATTCAAGTGTTCCCTGCTACTTTATCAGGTCGTTAGTCAGCTTACAGAAGTGCTTAAAAGAGTGAATTATTTAAAAAAGTGTCCACAAATCGACTGTGACAAAAGGCAATCTACTTTTCCAATGGTTTTGAAGGAAAGGGCCTTGGAAACAGAGTCTGTCGATGATGTAAGAATAAACTCTCACTGGGTACCATTTCAAAAGCGGCCAAATTATAAATTGTAATAATGCTATTTGAATCGTCAAGATTGTGAGTAGGCCAGGCCATAGGGCAATGACATGGGGCGTGACAAACCAAGAAAACTTGGACGGTACAGAGAGGCCAGCATTGCGGTGGCAGTTGACATAACACAACATCCCCATTTGCCAAACCTTCCCAAACAATTCATCTACTAAGAATTTTGATGGCGTAGAGTCCAAGAATTGGAAGTTTTCAGATTTAGGTAAGTCGAAGTGTGGCTATGTATGAACAAGTACTTACTGCCTGTGAGTGGCGTAATGGCTTTCTCCCCCTCGTGCTGGAACATCTGAAGCGTGGCCACTGTCGCCTTCAGCTGCTCGTACTCACGAGCCATCTGTTTCTGAACCTGAAGCAAAGACAAGACGAATAGTTAGACAAATGTGTTCATAGGTACCTATCAAGGCTGACTGAAGAGATCCACTGCTGGAAGACACTCCCAAAGACTTCCACAATAGCCAGTTGTATGTGGCATGGATCCATCGCAATGCAGCATCTTTTATTAAGTCGTATGTCTAGACTGAGCGCCATGACCTTTCATACTATCGAATATGGAAGGTGAATGCTGGCTCAGAGAAACTACAGAGAACAGAGAGGAATACTAAGTCACAAGATTTACGACCTACTTAGATTGCACATTGTGTACTTAGTGAAAAAAAACACCAAAACGCGGACGATTAGAAGGTTTCGGGTAGATCTATTTAGGAAATCGTGTTAGGTGTGGATGTTTAGGGAAACGCCCTCAGTCGAAAGCGATCCTCCGGTGGGTTCTCATATTTATAGGTATTTCAAGGAAAGGCTTTAGTTTTAGATCAGTTAGTTGGCGTTCATTGTCTGGCACATCAGCTAGTTTATTTGTTTTTTTTTTAAACAAACTACAAATACTGCTATTCCAAGGAAGGCATTAAGTTGCGCCACTTTTGAAAATGCCCATATTTGACACCAGATTACGACGGAATCGATTAACGTGGGCCTAACCGCAGGCCACTGGCCTCTACTGATCTATGAGGTTTAGCTGAATACGCCTCCACAACAGCAAGGTACAGGGGTATTAATTTAGTAGAGTATCTATCAATTAACTGGTAATTTACTATCAAAACAACTGGATATGTAAATCGACTGGATTTGGGTCTATACTATAACTTAATTGGTTTCTATGAATATTGTGATCCTAGAATTGAAACTATCTAATTCGTCAGAGCGGTTGTTTTATGAAACTTTTATCAAGCTATCTTTCCTTAATTTATGCATAAGCTAAATAAATAAATGTTCCGCCAGACGGTTGTTCTGAATACATAAAACACATAGTATTAAACAATCTTGTGATAAGACTACCAGATGATGACTAGAGGCGTCCCGTCGAACACACACGCCTGACATAATTTACAAAGGAATGAACTGTTCAATTCTTTGCTTAACAGGTGATCGAATCCGGAACCTTTAGGATAGTCCGCGCTTTAGGTTTAACGGTTTACCAACCACTGGGCCACCGAGGCTGTTAATAAAGTACATTATGATGTACAGATTTCGTCCAGAAGTTCCTTTTTTAACGAAATTCTTAGAATCTATACATTTATAGGGGGAATAAACTTAATGATGAAATGAGATTAGATTAGCTAGAGATAAGCAGAGTTACAACAATATTTCTTATGAATCATCTTCCTTCCTTCGGTACCTACCTACTCTAAACCTTCTACGTCTAATATTGGAGAATGACATGATTTTACGAAGGCCAAATAGATACACATTGTTTGTAGATGTAAAGTCTAAAAGGTTATATCGTCCGTGTTACGTCACATAAGGACACTTTACGCCAACGCTTCTTATAATGGCGTAACATATTTTTTCCCATGACAATCCTCACATACAACAATTCGGATATTTAACTTATTAGTCAACTAAAACACGTTTTACTTTGACATATTAACGCCTACTCGTATTCAATCCGGTCACTTTTGCTTTCAAGTTTCACATTAAACACTCAAGATATTTTGCCCCAAGTCAATATTGTAGGTATTTGTCCCTCCCTTTATGCACGAAAATAGAATTTGGAATTTACGAAATGACAAAAAATATTCCATGGGCTGCGAGCGAAGAGGCAAAACCAACAAATTGTGCATTTTATTGGCAATTAGAATCCGTAGAGAAGTGATAAAGTTTGATGTTTAGTTATTTGAAGTGAAATTCAAGTCTGTAGAATAACTCAAAGATGAAAGCAATTTATTTCTGTATACAGTTGTCTTGGGTAGAGTTAATCCCAACATTCGTCATTAGATCATGTGGTAAGTAACATTCTATGCACATATAAGCGTGTTTTATTTACATTTCCTGAGCTCCTCGTATGAATAAACAATAGTGTACCTATGCTGATTTTTTCAATTAACTATTATCAAGGCGGTTTGTCTGACTTGGCTTTAGAATAGGTTAAGAGCGGAATATATTTTCTCGTAAAACGACTTAATTTGTTTAAGACTATAAAAACTAAAACCGAATGAGTTAAAATAATACGTATATCGACCATCTGATTTCAATTAAGTAGGAATGACTCTTGTAATATAACCAGGCGAGGACAAAGACTGGGGGCGGAGGGCATACAAAAAAGCCACGCAAAAAGTATAAAGCGCTAATTAAATCATAAGTAACGTTTCGTATTATAACTAAGACAATATGCTCATGTAAAAAAACTAATCGCGTTTCCGTATATAAATCTACTTGAACATGCAACTATCTCGAAGCACGTTCAAAAGAGCTTATTGGATTCAAATTCGATGCGAACGTTCGTAAGAACTAGGAATCAATTCTATCAGATGATTTCCAACACTTTTTATCGGCAGTTAATCTAAAATGTAAATTGATACGTCACAGATACACTTCTCCTCGATCCATTGCCCGATGTAAGCACAAAAGTGAAATTTCGATCTCCCACAACGATTAGCACACAATGTTCTCAAATGTACACAATAAAAATGTTAAACACTTCCCACACAAAATATCAAAATCGGTTGAGTAATATCCGTCGGCGGTTCGCGAGACATAGCATTCCGATTTTCACCTAATTCAAGTACTAAATGCCCTGACCTACATTCGTAAGGTATCACCGATCTTACTGAGGCCGTTTACTTGTAGGAAGGTTGTAATTAAGAAAACTACCCACATTCCAACCGAATATTATTGTGCTACTTTTACTTATGCCGCTGGATTGGGTAGTTACCATATTGTACCTTATTAGTGGACACGAAAGTGTGTTATGGCGTGACGTCTCCAGTATGAGTTTCGGCTGTTGGGAGCGGGTTCAGAATTCACCCCAAATGCGTCATTAGAGGCCGATATATTGCTGTCGAGGCAAGTTCAACGAACCAGGTTTGCGGCTTCTAAGCGGCCGACAAACGCAAGACCTAGAACCGGCGCACAAACAAATTACAGTTTAGCACAGCCGTCTGATTCATTATGAGATACCTTATCTTAGGAAAACAATTAACAGAATCGACGCACAAGACGCTGTTTCGAAAGCATAACTAATGTTATTGTTGCGTTTTCAATGGATGCCGAGCTTTAGAGAACTGTTATATTTCTGAAGATAATTAATAAAGGTTTGGAACAATACGTCTAGACACGATACTTCACCGGATCGTAAGTAATTTTGTAACAGATACGAATGGCCTCATATTAGGTGATGTAAACATTTGATTGTCCTTATAAATGTCTGAACCCTATTAGGATATGGATGATTTGAAGTAATGAGGTCTGAACCATCGATAGACGAAACTTATCTACACGTACAAAATTTAGATAAAACCCGCATTTTACTAAAATGTATATGTAACGCTGACGATTGTAATCGTTTTATGCAATACCTAAAAGAGCATTTAGGTCTCTCTCTTCCGTTAATCTTCGTCAGTCGTCGTAACACTAAAGATAAAATCTTCTTCACGATATCCGCTTCTCAAACCACCATTCAATACCTGTATCGGTAGATTTAACTATTTAACAAATTACATTAAACACACAACGTAAAAAGCTAATCAAAGAATCAACTAATCAACCGTGTCCTAATTTGAAACGTTACTTAACGCCCGAGCTCTATAAACCCAGAAAGGAAAATAGTTACCACAACGCCGAACATTAATTAGGCCCTTTTCCTTCCACTCAATCCGCATGCGTGACTGTAACAACACAAATTATTGTAATTCATGGTAAAGGAAACGGTTACCAAAACGGTAACCGTACGGACGTCGTCTCCGGCACTAGAATGGTAGCAACATGACAATATAAAAGGAACATGACGTATGACGACAATAGGACAAATGCTTGGCTGGGATCCAGTCTCCGAATTAGACTAGGTGACCTAAACTCTCGATTGAAAGCCTGCTCATCTAAATGGTATAAGGTTAAGCATCCACTGAACGAGAGATTTAACTTATTGATTTTTAAAAGAAAAGATTATCCTAATTTTTTTTAGCTTATACTTCTCAATATCAGAATTAGTCAATTTATGCTTTTGGTGGAGTGAAGTTTTGCGCAGGACGGCTGGCAAGTGCTGGATGCGAGTAGCCTAGGATCGGTCAAAACATTGGGAGAGACCTATATCCAGTAGTGGAGTGATAAAGGCTCATGATCATGATAATGCTTCTGAGCGTTGTGTATCTGACTCCAATTATCAAGATGTTATCTAAATTATCTAATTAAGAATGCTGTTACAATAATTATAATAACAATTTTGAATAAAATTGATTAAAATTAAATTTAAAGTGTGTACAGTGTGATGTGATGATTAATAAATATTAATAAAATAAAATGAGCCAGACTATGCAAATAAGCCTGGTTTAAAACGGGCTTTCACTGGTATGAGTACAAGAAGATGACTGTTACCAGACGTGTGGGGGGTTATTTCAAAAAGTTGTATTAATAAAAAAAAAAGTTTTTTAAAGGTAATAATTAAACGGAAGGGCTTTACGAACCCAATATAGGTACATATCCCTGAAAATGCAAGAATTCAGTTTCACCACTCAAACTCATCCAATTTCAATAATTTTTAACATGTGTTGTGTGTACCGAGCTTAAAATAAAGCGTTCATCATTGGGCTTATTACGGGCCCGTCTCGAGTCATTACATTGGCACTTTATGGGCGCTCCGGGGACGGAACTAAACGGAGCGGCGCATCACTATTTATCACTGCATCTTACTGATCTCGGCGACACATCGTGTCATGTCGAGTTACCAATAAAACGACGAACTGATAGGGAAGCTTGTGAGTCTACTACATATTTTTAAATATCAGCAATGACTGCAGGCATCATTTACAGATAGATTTTATAGTGGTTTTCATTGGAATTCAGATTAAGTTCGTTAAATGTAAACCATCAGGCCAGTTGGATTGACGATTTGCGTAAAATGGCAGGCAAGTGTTGGATGCGAGAAGAAAGATGATGAAGTGTGGGCGGTTTATCGGTGATCTAGATCCTCAGTAATGAGGAAACGACTGACGATACATCTGCAAGAGTTCCGCAGCCCACTGCCTTTTTTGCCATTGCCTGCACATTTTTATGAATTTTCAAACCAGGAAAGGAGAGGCAGAGAAAAGACTAAACATTTGCTCGAAGCATTCACCATGATATGCGGTAAAACACAAAAAATGAGTCTCTACTACGCTGAAGATTCTCAAGATGTTCCGTGACATGCCGTTTTGCCTACACATTGCCCGCTCGAATTCATGAGCGTGCTGAATTAAGTGCCAGTTCGCGAATCTATTGTACAATTGCTATTGAGTTTATGATAGCCATATTAAATCGGTAAAGTATGGCAACGGAGTGTCGTGCAGAAAAGATTCAGCACAGCAATTTAATAACACCACTGTGGGAACGGTACTGTCTATACACGGCTTTATACGACATTCAAATATGTATTTTAGCACACACTAGACGACATTTACATTTTTATTGATTCGGTAACAAGTATAAAAATGTAAATGGTGCTAGTGTGTGATATTATTATAACACGCACAATGCAAGAAAACACATATAAATAGTAATATTGGAATGCTGAATCTTTTTACTTCAATGTATCGATTACGGATCTATCACGGGGAATGTTCTGAAGAATTGATTGGTTTACTGCCTGCACCTGTGTTTCTTCACCGCGCCACACATAACCGATTGCAATTCCATCCGCATCATCTCGATGGTTGGCGATCCTCCACTGTTTAAGGAACTTCTTGCCTCGCGCCTCGGTTTTGTGGAACCAACTTTCTGCGACAGTCTTTCCGAACAGCTACGACTTGGGAGCCTTCAAGAAACAAGCGTACTCCTATTTAAAAGGCCGGCAGCGACCCCTGAACTCGATTTGAGTTTCAGGTGTCATTTGCTCGTCTGCCGCTTCTTGCATAATAAAAAATGTATGCTCATTTAATTTTGGTTAGCGCTTCTTTTTGTAAAAAATATGAGGATCTGGACTGTACATTGGTAGGATACTCGTAGAAGAAACCTCTACTTGTACGCGGGTTGGTAACCGGAGTAGGTTTTATTTGTACCCAGGTAAACACTGTTTCCCGTTTTCTGATACTTCCTTAATCGTCTTCTACGTCCTTGTGGTTTCCGGATTTATAATAGAACCACCCTATCTCATACCAAAGAAAGGACCGCTCTTTGAACTGTAATCAGAAAATGGAATTTCCATAGCGGTACGCGTACAAACGATTTACCAACGACGTACCAAGAGATAAGGCACGGTGCGACATTATAAGCTAGGCATACACATTGACGTGCAAAGTTCCAAAGCCTAGGATTAGTTATAGTTAGTTTAGTTTACCTATTCTATTGTGCCATATTATTATATTTCATTGACACATTACCATTAGGTTCAAATTCTTTATTGCAAACATGTGGTAAAATACAAGATGATAAGAACTAGGTTGGATCAGTATTGCGTCAAAAACGCTAATAGGACGTACCATTAGGATCGTGGTACAAAGATCATTACACAAATGTGGTCGCTAACGTTAAATGAACCTTCAAATTACTTCGGTAAACCAAACATTTCGTAACGCTAAGAAATTACTGAATAATATTGTGATACAGATAGTTTATTAAATCGAATCAGCATGAAATAAAATATAAGGAAATTTATGTTACCCATAATTTTAAATTAGATTTTGGGGTTTAGTAGATGTTGGGTTTGGGTTATAGCAAGCTCTTGAATTGTTTAGTGAATGGAAGACATAATTATTAAACTATACAGATATAGGTATAAATAGAAGAAAAGGGACATCGATGAAGATCTTGTGGGGTAGCATTTGACATTATTATGAGACTTACAAATACACTCATACAATTTCACTTTCAACTGAAAATATTGTGATTAAGATTTTTTTTTTTTTTTTACATTATTACTAAGATAAAATTATATTTAATACATTTTTTTAAATATTTTAGTCACGCATGTAGCGTGAATGTTAAAATCCGTCTAATTGGGAAGTATAACAATGATCGAAAAGATAGTCATCAATTTAATCACTTTCTACGTTTCTGCATGCAATGCTCAAGATTATTATTATCTGTAAATACATCAACAAAATTCTACCACAATAGACTTGTGGTCTAGGATGATGGATGCATTGCGATGAACATGAAATATATTTTTTTTATACTACTAAGGTGTTAAACAGACCTAGGGCCCGCCTGGTGGTGAGCGGTTCCTGCAGCCTATGGACAACAACGAAATAATGAAGAAAACTTCATAAAACCCTTCATTTCGCTACCTTAAAAATTGCCTAGCCATTTTCAACCAAATAACAGTAAAGTTTCCTTACAAAATAACTGTCAACATTGTTGCCGAGATGATTCGTTATTATTTAGTTGCACAATGGATAGGCCACCGCATTTAATTCAATTCGTACCACAATAACGACAGGTCGGTTCGGCCCGTGCGCAGACGCAGGCCATTGTGACTAGTTATTCGTCCGTAATATAATAAAGAGCAAACGAATAAAGCGGACCTTTAATATTTATGTATCCTTTTTACGGACAAGTAGCCGTATTATCATTGTCAATCTAGCAAGCGTGTACAATGGTGCGCAAATGATACGTTTGACGAGTCCGATAACCAAACAATCGTTCACGTCATTTATGCTGTCAATCCGTTTTACTTACGTTCATTGTTTTTTCATGGAGATACAATGTATAGGCCAATAATGGGTAGGAAAACAGTTCTTTAAACGACCGCTCAAAACAAATGAAATGTAATTTATGAATTAAATTGTATAATTTTTTTTTCAATCATATTTTTTTTTACTTTAACCTACTATACTTTACAATTTAATTAGGTACGTACTCTCAAGAAATGAGTCTACGAAAAGTACAACACATTTACCTAGCATAAAGTTGATTTGGTTGCCATAAACATTACAATCGATAGCAGTTTCATCATCATCAGCAGCCCATTACAGTCCACTGCTGGACATAGGCCTCTCCAGTTGCTCGCCACCTAGGGCAAACATCTGGAGGATATACCCATAATCGCCACGCTGGGCAGGCGGGTTGGCGATCGCAGGGCGTAGCTTCTTGCTCCGGTGACGCTGCTGCCCGTCATCGGCCTGTGATATCTAGCTATGCCATCTATCGTGACGGTTTTACCGCCACCAGTTGGTAGCAGTTTGGGCGCCAGTTAAGACATCAATTTGAAAAGTTCATAATTTTTGATGATTTTTACCGCACTCGATATCAATAGGCGGTTTTGTTTCTTAGAACTCTCTGTTAAATATAGTGCATATTGAAGTACATAGGTTATTTGTGTATACTAAATTTCCAATTACATCAAGCATTTCATCAACCATGCCTGTTATTCATTCTGTAACCGCGTACAGTTGGACCGAACGAACATTCTGTAGTTTACTGTTTTACATATTCTAATTTAGGGTCAGAGCTTGCCTCGTGTTTTCATCATAATGTAAAGAATATTTAGGTCTTGTATAAAACTAAAACCAAATACTTATTTATTTTTAGGTTTGAAAGATGAATTTGTGCAAAATTAAAATGCATGCAGCAGGAGGGAAATTCTGAAAGGTGGACTAGGATCACACCACCCAATGGCAGCCGGTAGACGGTCGGCGTAAGAGAGAAAGGTCAAAGAAAAGATGGCATAATGAGTGATGACTTATACAACCACCGGTATGATAGGCAAATCGTCGCTGACGATCGGGAGCTGTGGACTGGACAGACTTAGGGGAGACTTCGTTCAGCAGTGGGCTAATTAAAAAAAAGGTGAATCATTTTCAATATTATGGATAAGCCTTCAGCAAAGCATGTTAGCCGTGCCAGACACAATATAAAAAGTATTGTTTGCCGGTCACCGGTGACCCCACGGCAATTAACGTGTTAACGGCAGGCTAAATCTAATTTGTACGTCGTACCATGTAGAAAGTAATTAGATATTGGATAGCCGTGATAGTAGAACGTAATAATCTTGAAACAATGCTAATTACTTAATATCACAAGACTTTTGATCGATTGATTAAAAACTGTTCCTTGATTCAAATGATTCAATTACGTGATAATATGCAAATGTATGGAGCTGCAAACTGCGTGCAGGCGAAATTCTCTGACCAGTAAAAGTGTAACAATGTAATTGCGGGTTGCACTGATTGGTAATCTTCGATCAGTTCGCGTTCCATTGATTTAACATGAATATTTCACGTGACTGAACGAGCAGGAACACAAAAAACACAATCAGTTTATTAACTGTTTTTGTCATTATTAAATCTCTACCCATTATATTGATTTTATACAATTACTTTTTTGTCCACTGTCTGATCACATTATGCTTGTACGGTTTATAATATGTCCTTATAAAACTACCTTATTTTAAACTTATTACAAAAAGGCATATTATCAATAAACAATTTATATTAACCTTTTGTAATGTTTAAAATGGGGTTGTTATTTTTGACTTGCAATTCACAAAATTAACCAATACGATGCCGATACATTTTGTAGGATATTCAAAGTAGAATGCTAAAAGGTAAGAAGTTATCGAAAACAATAAATATTATGGTACATATTTGATTAACATCTACAATCGACGGCTTTATCTCGTATATTATTCTCATAAAGGTAGGTAATATTAGCCATTCACGTATTAAGAGTTGGTTTGATAGCTTCCAATTTGATTGTCGATTGTCCAAAAAATGCAAGGATCGAGGATGCAACACGCATGGTCATATAACACGACATTTTGCTTTCAGTTGGAGTAGGTACTTCTAAAAAGTTGCGACGTGGGAACGCTTTGGTTATTATTTTTCTTCTTGGGTAAAGTGAGGTTGTGAATTCCCAGCAATTATAGAAGATACCAGATATAACTATGTCTAGCAGTAAACTTCTATAGGCTTATGATAGCAAGCATCTATGGGCGGTGATTGCGATGATTTTTTCTATAAATACCTAATAATCTAATTAAATGTAGGTCAAAGGAATGGTGAATGAAATCCGAAACGTGGAAGGGAGACACTTTCCTGTATGAAATCGCATCACAGCAGTACCTATTGCATTTTTTTTGCGTTGCGAATTCGCCTCGCGTCGCATCCCTGTTTTGTGTACAAGCCCTAACCATAATTTTTGCTTTGCCGTAGTCGGGTAAAAAGTGTACTTTACCCATATGTCCCTGCTAAAGACATTTCATAACGGATCGTGATGTAGTTAAAAGTTTTTTAGATGCCCGTTTTGGTAATACAAGTCCAGACTGGCTGGTAACTGGCGATGTTCCCAGGAGATATCTGGTTTTCCCGGTTCCGATAGGCTCGGATTGCATCTAAAATAAGATTAATTGCTACACCGATCGACATGATGGCGACTCGCTAATAAAAAGCTGATTAATGTTTTATTATGTACAGTCTTTCGCCTGCTGGTTTACTACAAGGTTTTCACTTCTGCGTAAAGTTATTATCCGAGGCTCTAAATAGACGAGTAGTTCGAGAAAATGCTATGTAGCTAAATCAAAGTTAGTTTTTAGTTAGTTGGTATGAACATACATTTTTGGTATACAATAAGTGTAGGTTTATCTATCTATCTATGGAGCCAAAATTCTTGAGGAACCAGAGATTTTGCAAGAAAGCGGTTAGCCAGATCTGCCGAAAAGGAAAGCGACACGCGAAAAAGGCTAAGACAAAAATACAGTATAATCAAGTTTTAGTCAAAAAACTGTTCAATTCGAATTTCGTTTCCTCAATATTATGAATCATAATATCGTATTAAAAAGATTCTCGACCACACAGCGGGTGAGAACATTCAATAAAAAGTACGTTTTACTTTTCCCGAACTAAAAAGCGTTCTGAAAGACCGTAAATCTTGTCGGCCCAATGACCAAGAGACGTACTAGGCGGCACAACGTTCGCAGTTGACGCATGAGTACCTCTAAATTAGACAAGCTAAAAGGATCTGTTTATTTCCCTAGGTAAACGTAATGGAAAACGCCTTCAAAGTTGACAAAGTCTTTGAAAAGGGTCACAAGGGGTATCGTATATATGTAGAGGTATATATTTTGTTACCTTCGTTGATCCCATTTTCATAACACTAGTGCTTAAACCTTGACAAAGTATAGATTATCGAATTGGATTCCGTTTTCGAAGTGTTTGGAACTTTCTAGCCGATTACTGTTTCGATCCGATATCACGTTATCTATAACAATGAAAAATCGCTCGCTAAGCATTATATCGGCAGCCTTTATTGGAATTGATCTCGCTGGGCGGCTACAAGCAGCATGGTGATATCGTCCTTCCTTTTTACCATGTAGGTAATGGGTTTTAGTGTATGGTGTTATTTTTAACTGACGTCAAAAAAGGAGAAGGTTCTTAATTTTACTGAATATTTTTTATCTCCAAACAAACCAAAAGAATTGTGAACCGATTCCGTCTAAAATTCCTTTTTGTTGTTTTTTTTTTTGCTTAAAATGTAAACTGGTCCGATCCTTGGTATTCTCCATTTTTGGCTACGGGGCGGAGACATGGACTCTCAGGAAGGCCGACCGTGATCGCGTCGACGCCTTTGAGATGTGGTGCTGGCGAAGGATGTTGCGGATTCCCTGGACTGCTTTCCGTACCAACGTGTCAATTTTACAAGAGCTCAAAATCAAGACCAGATTATCCACGATATGCCTCCGCAGAATGCTCGATTTCTTCGGTCACATTGCCAGAAAAGACGGACATAACCTGGAACAGCTGATGGTTACTGGCAAGGTTGACGGAAAGCGCTCAAGAGGCCGCAGCCCGATAAGATGGTCTGACCAGATCCGCTCTACGCTGGACGCCGGGTTTCATGACGCTCTCCACATGGCAAAGGACCGCAACAAATGGCGCAACATTGTCAGGGACAAGGTGATTCAGCGGGGGAATCACGACCCTCAGTAATGAGGAGCACGACGCGAGAAGAAGAAAATGTTGTTATGTACTCTAAAGTTCAGCGAAGACATCAATGAAATAAACTATCTTCGAACATGCACCGGATGTCGTCGAGTGACCTTGTGGACTTGAAACCTGTTCAAGGGAAGATTTGTCTCTAAAGAATCCATTAGCGATACAACTCTAAACACCAGAATTGTTTTGTGACTTTTGTCAGGTGAAAACACTCGACTCGGCATTGACAGAAATGAACCTCGTAAAGAGGTCAGCTGCTATTAATTAAAAATTGCGTGCCGCTACTGTACCGCCGGAAAAAATCTCCGGCTCACAATTTTATTTCTAAAGCCGCCGCCACATCATGCCGGGGTGTAAGCACCTTTAGCTACTCGAAAAAAATCGTCAAATTCAGAAGGTTATTTTTTTCACGATTCAGATTAAAAAGATTACGCAATCCGCTGCTCTCGGCTCCGTCGAGTGTAAAGACACCTTTGTCAGGTTTCACCTCGACAAAAAGCTGGCTTTACACACAAGGACGTCGGCGCAAGTGTTTCTTGTGTATTTATATAACGTGTTATCCTCGCATTCATTCAATGTTTACATTGACTACATAAAATGAGTTTTATTTGTCACATTACAACATTACACTTGTTGCTATTAGGAATGAAGGCGAATGAAAACCGTATCATGCACAATTATCGTCAGTGTTTTAGACCAAGTCTCTGCGGGAATAGACTCTTGACAGGAACTGACAAGTGATTGATTAAGTTCAGCTCCTTAGCTACTGCAATTAATACTGGTCTTTAAGATGGCTATATGTACTGAAGTGATTGATTCTGAAGTGCGCCTAAAGTCACATTATGGGTTTTTTTTGCAGAAATTCATACTGTGTTTGAAAGACAGACGGAAAAACGCTGTGAAGCTGAAATCTTAAGAAGACCCTTACTCGACTTTTACGACATTCATTAATAGGGATACCTAAGATCTACATCTTGATTGAATAAACGAAAAAATACAAACATTGCAAACACACAGAGCAAAAGGTTAACTTTATCATTGGGTTATTCAAAAATCAAGCGTTTGTGTATTATTTATTTTGTTTTTATAGAGCATACAAACTCAAGATTTTTATTTGTCTGAAGAAACGTCACAGATAGTAGAAAGGATTACTGTTTTGTACTTATTAGGATGATGAGTAAGCCTATTTAAACGATTGAATACATGCGGGCAATAACCTTACTACACATTGTTTCCATAAACAAAAGTAGCTTGAACAGTTTTCGGTGTTAAATAGGTATGCCAAGCTCACAGAAATGTCTATTACCATAATAAAGATAAGCTGTACTTGTCTATCTTTCAAGGCAAGTGTTATGAGGTATCTATTTCTAACAAATAGATTTTTATCTGCGTATTACTTAGTGCTACTACTCATGACCAAATTCAGCTTACTAAGTCGTAAATCTATAGATTAACTGTACAGGATGTTCGTGAATGTAAATTGATTAAAGCAAGATTCTGAATATTCAATACCGGATCATATTTGCATAGAAAAAAATGGTTAAGCGTGTGTCGACCGGCCTAGAGGTAAAACGTTCCGTATCTATACTAATACATATTATAAAGCTGAAGAGTTTGTTTGTTTGAACGCGCTAATCTCAGTAACTACTGGTCCGAATTGAAAAATTCTTTTTGTGTTGAATATACCATTTATCGAGGAAGGCTAGGCTATATAATTATTATGAGCAAAGGAATAATGGAAAATGTAAAAAAAACGGGGTAAAAATAACTATTCCACGCGGACGAAGTCGCGAGCACAGCTAGTTAAGGATAAATAGTTTTGTCGCATGTTTATTAGTCCGCGGTTCTACTGAGGTGAAGCGGAGCAGAGCGAAGTTTTAGAGCGATTCACCACTCACATGGCCTGAAATCCGTGTGGTGAAGTCTAGTATAAAATATTTACGAATGACGTTCACTCAAACTTCGAAATCGATCGGAAATTGGCACGCTAGATTCCATTAATCGTAAGCACCTTATTTTAACACAGAATAGATAACATAGGTATTTCGCCCCCTATGTAAATAACCCAAGACAAGACGTCATGCCACGCTGAGCCACACAGACCCTCTAGCCCGAAACTAAGCCGAAGCTTGTACTACGGGTACTAGACAACTGATAAACTTACTTAGATACTTTTTTTTTTGTAAATAAATACATATTATACATAGTAAACACCCCGACCAGACAGAAGTGTTAAAAAACAATATACCTTGAAAGTTAAATTTTCTTCAGAATGTTGAACATTATAGTTTAAAAGTTTAATGAGAAGGGCGGACACTTTTTACGACAGAAACACTATCTCAACCAACTATCAAGCTAAACAAAAAGTGATTAAGACAACTCCACTCACCCATTTTAGAAACTTACTGTAGACATTCTAGCTAGACTATCACACCCTCTTGTTAGTATACTGTGGTATTATGCTTCGAATATGTTGTATGTTGAGAGAGTTGTGATGTTGAAATTATAGGGAAAGAGTAGTACAATTATTGTTAGGGACAGCTAGGTAGTATAATAATAATACCAGTAATAATAAACATGGACTTAACATTTGTTATCAACTCGAAAAAAAAATGTACTAGGTACCAGATTTTTGCCAAGTACTGCGGATGCAGACATATCTGCAGTAGTCTTTTCCTAACACATACAACTTTAATTTCTCTGTGATCATGACACTTGCAACAGTGCTGAAATATGCATATCCTGTTAACATTATATTCCCATAAAAAGAGTATTTTATTAATTTTCTTTTGTATAACATGTATTAACCATCAGACTGACATCAAAGATTAAAATATAGTAACCATTTATGCCATTTGATAGCAGAACCCTAAATAACACATAATGAGCCAATATACACTTTCTATTTGTTTTTTCATTGTAACATCCACACATTTATTATTAGAGACATGTGTGGGTGTGGAGTGAATGATTCAGTGTGAGTACCGTTGACCTCAAGCAAATTAATGTATTACATTCAATGGAGCTTTCAAAAGATATGTCTGATTGGTAGTTAAAAGTTCATATTGTGGCTTTTCTTGGAAATCAAAGGGTATATTGATCTTACTTACATACTTCATATTGGTCAACATTTAGTATTGGAATAATGGTCATCATTATTTTAATTAGTTCTTACATTTGTTTTAACTTTGTACTTCATGTAAAATCAGTAGAACAAAAGAATAATTTAAGTTAGTTACATAGAAGTCAAATGAATGTGGCTTCAACACGAAGCTTTGTCAATGAAACATCAGCTGGGTTGATTAAATAATAAGACAGTGAGACTTGAGTAGGTTTTCTTTAATGAAATGTGACTAAATGTTTGGGTCATTTTGGTTATTGTGAAGGTTAAATATGAAGAAAGATTTATTATGCCACTTCATACTAATATCTTATTGTAGTTGTTCCTGGTTTTATAATTAGATAGGGTGTTAGAAAGGAGCCTCCTTGTGGCACTCCCTGGAGATAGCTAGAAATGGCAGAGTTTAGGCGGGCCAATTCTATCACAAGGGTAATTCCTAACTCAAGAATAAGATAAAAAAGCACCTGCAAAAAGCAATTAACTAATTCTGGTTCTGAAAGAACTTCACCCAGATGGAGTCATAGAATACAAGAAAGATACTAACCGGTGTAAGATATAGTTGTAACCAAAATTACATTTGAAATGTACTTAATTCTAAATAGTGTTTAATACAAGTTCATGAATATCTTAACTAATATTATAAAGCTGAAGAGTTTGTTTGTTTGAACGCGCTAATCTCAGGAACTACTGGTCCGAATTGAAAAATTCTATAGACCATTTATCGAGGAAGGCTTTAGACTATATAACATCACGTTGCAACTATTAGGAGCGAAGAAATAATGAAAAATGTAAAAAAACAGGGAAAAAATAACTATTCCACGCGGACGAAGTCGCGAGCACAGCTAGTAATAAGATATAAGGAAAGATGTAAAACTTTTAAATATTTTCTATATTTCCATAGTGGTCACAACACTAACATTTTTAGTAACAGCAATACAAAATACATCCAAGGATGTTATGTTTAAACAACAGAGCATCAAATGAAATGAGATGTTTACAAATTATCACTGTCACTACATTGTTTGTTGATGATGTTATATTAATGAGTTTATATAAGGTACATATTGTTATTTCATGTTAACCCTTCAACTGAATTTAGATGCAAAACAATAGAAGAGCCATTGAAGAGCTATATCAACAAAAAGAGGGTCAGCTGTAACTAAGCCATTTTAGCGTAGATGATTCAGTATAACTTAAAAGTGCACTATCTGCAAACTATGTTCCTGTATGGACTGGCCGGGAGATACATTTGTTTTGGAGTTTTCGAGATTTTAGCTGAAAGTAGGGTTTACTTACCTAACTGGAAAACAATACATTGAACGAAACATTCGTGAAATTACTTTACTTGTGAATTGACATGAGCCTCTTTTCCCCTTTCTATCTGGCGACGGGAAGGTGCTAAACTATACTATTATAAAAAACTGAACCAATGTCTTGGATTTGACCTCCACCCAGGACATACATAACATTGATGAGCTAAAATGATCCCATTTGTGTTTGTTCTTGGTGTCAAGTACTGTATTTTATAACTTTGTTGCTAGCCAGTTTTAAGATGCGGAAAATCTTTTACACATAAATGCTTTATTTATTCAATAGCCTGAAGCATTAAAAATTGCATAGTACAGAGATTTTTTTTTTTTTTATAGTGGCTCAACATAATGGCTTCCCTACACCTGATGGAAAGCGAAAGAGAAGCCCAAGTCGCTGTGACAACGGGCAAGTAACTGGTCAGTTACCTGTCAGTTGCCACCGCCATGCCGGCCCAACCCTAACCCCCCACGACCTCCGGAAACCCTACTCACCGGCAGAAACACGACCCCGAGGTCATTTGACTGCGGTATTCTATAGGGTGGAGGTCCTTCCCCGGATGGGCGGCTCAATTCGAGCGAAGATTCGCTATGCCCTACCTCTCTTAAATACTATTAACTAAACAGACAACTTGATTATTATCATCCTGTATTTAGCACTATAAGTCTGTTACAACAAATTATAAGGTAAAACAAGGTGTTTACCTACATTAATAATACAGATAACATCTATCTGATAACTAGTTGACTAGACAATATATGCAAACATAGATACACAGTTATGGCAAGACAATTTACAACTTGGTGAAAGAATGAGAATAAAGTGGTTAATAGTGATATGTCATCAGTAATGAAGATATCATTAATTATTTTCACTTCATGAAGGTAAAGAGATGTGGAAAAGCCAACATATAGATAATATAGTTAATTTAATTCTCTTAATAAGTTATGAAAAAGATCACATATAAAATATAAATTATTTTACTTGCCACATTTATTAGTCTGAAGGTCTCATTTTTCTCTGAAGTAAGATCAGCCATACAACTCCAATTAGAGATATACTGAGCACTTGTCCTGACAAAAGTATATGGAGATGAAAAGGAAGCTAAATCCTGACACCTGTTACAAAGGTTGTGCCAAATAGGGTCATAAACAAACAATGTCCCTTGGGGCAATCTCAGCTTCGCGGGTGGCCTTCCGTCTGTCTCAAAACGGCGATTACAATTAACAGTCTTATCATAAAAGGAAATGTCAGCACGACTCAAGGTAAGCAACTTGAAACTACGTTGGAAAACAGAAGATTTGAACTGAAAATTACGTTACTCACCAATTGCCACTTCGACTTGCGCGTGGGGTCTGCAATGGTGATCAGCAGCCTGTGGATCATCTGCACCGTCCCCTCGTAATACACCAGGGCGGACTCGTAGTTCCCCATCAGTGCCATTTCCCGGCCAACTTCGTATTCTCGCATATATCTCCAACAGAAACTGCCATTATTGTCATTCCCGCTGCGTACATGTAACGATTCCTCTGCGAAAATTTTACGGTTCTTCTACAAAACCGAATTTACCGTGAGTTATCCACACGAGATCCGAATGTACCACTTCGCATTTTTTTTACAACACAACCCACCAAACTCCCATAGTATTTCTGCAGTAATCACATTATATTTTGGAATCTTGAGTTTTTGTCATAGATTTGTTGTCTCATGACTGTGTTAAATTTATAAAATGATGACCATATTTTTGAGACAAAACAAACTTATCAATTTCGTTCGACAACCCACAATCACAATTGCAGGTCAACTGCCAACCTATAATCCTTTTAACCAATCACAAGCAAGCAAATAAATTTAGCATGTTGGTAGTACGGTGAAGTAAGTACGTTTTCCATTACAACTTTCATATCGTCAATTTTCGATTATAGACTTATAAAAATTATAAATAGAAATATCTAATAATTCATATCAACGCTGCCATTTAAATCCTCGTGTTACACGCGCACCGCTCTGGAGATTTAAAACTTTTATTAAATTTTATTCACCGCGCTTCCAGGGTGTATTTATCTGTGCACAAACTGTAAAATAAACTTGATCCCAAAGCTGTAAACTAAAAAAAGGGGAAAAGACTGCCAAAGTGTCACAAGTAAATGTGACAGTTGGGCGGGAAAATTTAAATTTAAGGTTCAGTCAGAGCAAGTTTTATTGTTTCGCCTCGGATAAAATGCATGCAACTGTAACTAAGTACTCTGTAAGGAAATTGAATCCGGTCCTAAACATTATACAAACTTTTAAGGCCTAGCGTTGAACGCCATACCGGCGTCTAGTGCTTGTCAAAAAATAAATAAATTGACGTTTATTGTGATGTGGATTAGATGCCCCATAGTAAGTTGTAAGGTCTCATAATAGCTCACTATATAGGCAAAAATTAAAGAATTCTAATTTGTATGTAATTGAAAATGAAAATTTAAAAATTCAATGAGCTTAAGTATTGCTTTTTTAACCGACTTCAAAAAAGGAGGAGGTTCTCAATTCGTCTGTATGTATAATATTTTTTTTTTTTTTTTTTTTTTTTTATGTATGTTCACCGATATTTCCGTCAATTATGGATGGATTTCAAAAATTTTTCGACAGTTCGACAGAGGACACTTCCGAGGTGGTCCCATTATCACCAAGTCAGGATCTGATGATGGGATCCTGGAGAAATTGAGGGCAACAACCGAAAATGTTATGTTTTGTCGATGATAAAAGTTTCTTATTTCTTAAAATTGTATGCTCATATGGTGTTTTTGTTACGTAATCATATTTTACTCAGGTATATGCTTCCGGGCGTCAACATCTGTTGCTGATGATGAAGCCACAGAACTCCTTAACGGTTAGGAGTTAGGGGACAGTACTAACATTGGTCGATATTAAACTAGGTAGTAGTATGTACTTATGCAGGGATAATAGGGCAGGTGATTTGGTAAGTGATATGCTTGATTCTAGATCGCATAGTCTTCACTTGACTTGAAGCAAAATTTTTCATTCCTAAGTAAAACTCTTAAGGATTCCCTTATTCATTAATTAGCCTTTACTCAAGGTCACAGTACATCAACGCAACTAAAAATAGTGAAATAAAATTATTTTTTAAAAAAAATTAAACCGACTTCAAAAAAAACACAAACGACTAAAACTAAAAAGCGATAAATAACTTAAGTAATTCTATCCTTAATACATAATTATTTAAATATTACAATTATCACTTATTTTTGAAGTCGGTGCCAGCCAAACAAATAAATGTATATTGTCGTGTGGATTTGCCGGCCGCGCGCGTCATACAACAACAGTCTACGTTAGGTACCAAGAGCTGGCACCGACTTCAAAAATAAGTGATAATTGTAATATTTAAATAATTATGTATTAAGGATAGAATTACTTAAGTTATTTATCGCTTTTTAGTTTTAGTCGTTTGTGTTTTTTTTGAAGTCGGTTTATAGACATAGGTATTTTACTGACATTATAGCTCGTGATTAACTTACGTACTTTTTCGTGGTCTACCTTTTCATAAGAGTAAAACCGGGCCACCGGCAAGGCTACGTACGCGTGTTATCTTTCGGTAGAGAAGAATAAGAATTAAAATAAAAGAAAACATCAACACTTAACAATAAACATTATATTGAATAATTCTAAGTATTATACACGTATGAAACATAAATACAATCTTCAGTTTTACACAGTCCCTTATTCATAAAATTTATGATCGTATCTATTGCTTTGTTTTACATTTTAAATAAATCATATCGAAGAAAAAATATACGAATTTTATACCTGGGATTTTAGAAGCCTGTAGGTAATAGAAATTTTATGAATAAGTGCTTAGGTACTTTTTTGTATATTTACATCGACAATTACAGAGATTACAGTCAGTCCTTTATTCAGAAAAACAAACTGTAGGTAATTAGTTCAATAGACTTTTATCTGGCAAAGATTATAATATCATCTTTAAATAATGTAAAATTGATGACCAGTGTAATATTGTTTTCTATCTAAACGATATATGAACCTACATTTGACATAAAAAAGATGAGTTCATGCTTTTCTCTAAAATACTGTATTATTATGACAGGGGCGGACCAAGGACCATTTAGGATTTAAATATATTTTATGTTACAACATAATAGATTAATTTTATTATGTATGAATGATACACGAAATCGATGTATGAGTATTTGGTACAAAGTTTTCATTATTCCGCCAAACACTAAGAAATATCCTTACATATTGCATTGTATACCAGAACTCACGGATTATATGTATTTATCAATGTGACTGCGTTTAATCTAAAATAGCAATAAAATTCTTCGTTAATTTTACATTTCAATAGATGCTACACATAAAAAATGTACACCATTACCTTCTGGGAATATAATTATAAAAAAATATAGGTTAAATATTAAGATTTTAACTAATATACATAACAAAATGAGTATATCAATCTTTAAAAACACTGTTATTAATTTATCATAATTTAAAAATAAAGCACATTATCTATTCTTGAACCTAGGCACAACAAGTTTTACTTCATACATAACATAATAAAACAATATTTTACTCTCAACAGTACAATTATATTGATAGGTACACTAGACGATACATAATCAGATTTAAAGCACTGCGTATATCTTTGGATACTGAAACGAAGATATGTTGGTGTAAATAAAATACAATTAAACGTGAGATAAATTGTAAATGAGAGTAAACACACTCGAAATGTGTTTGTCTAGCATTTTACGGATTAATAGGGGTGCATTTTGATGCATATAAAATACGGTCTAAAATATACGAAAACGATTCAAAGGAGAATGGCAAATTTTAAGTTTAATATAAATTTACAATTTTAATTATCATATTCTTGTCAATGAATGTCTTATTATTTTATTACATATCACTGCCTTGGTATGTCACTATTCTCCTTTGACTTACCACTTGCAATATCATATTGAAAACAAGAATTTAATATTGTGGGTAATATAAATACAAAACTGTACGAGTACTAATTCAGTTTGACGTGTAAGTAGAACTAAATATGACAATTCAACATATACAAAAATCTTAGTCTAAAAGTAACATACAACTTTAAATCAAATAATAAACCTAGTAATATTAAACAATTTGGTGTGACACTTTGTAATCCTAGCACCAAATTTTATTATGTACAACTTAAATGAAAAGTACAAGAAAAGACAAGATAGAGACTAGCCAGAATATAATCGTTGTGGCGTCGAAATAATATGGCATTTGAGGTTCGTTTCGTGGAAGACGGTGGAAAAGCGAAAGCTTAATTCTAATTGCGTGCCCCATAACAGTAGCGGACATTTCGAAAAACCTAATATGCTAGCGTGACGTTAAGGACAAAGGGTACCCTCTCCATGATCCTTAGTCCGCCAATGTTCACGATATTATAGCGAAATATTATTGTTATTGCTACTTAAGAATTAACGGTTTGACTGTCTCAAGTGTTACATAAGCTCGGCATAGGGTGAAGCGTTGCAAAAATATTAAATCAGTAATTGTGACGAACTGCCCATTGCTTCAAAGAGTTTTATTTTATTTTTTATTATTATGTGACTATGGCAAATATTAGCAAAAGGTTTGTAAGATGTGCGTTACTATCTATACAGTGTTATGAGCCATTAAACATATGTACCTGTATTGTATGTCAATGTAAAAATTCCTACACCGTACTACCTAAGCGTTTCATCTAGCACGTAACTAAGTAAAAATTCTAATGTCGACTTCTTAATCATGACAATAAAGCTCATTTTCTATTAACATCGATTTCGTCACAACATTAAGTAACATCTATTACAGTTACCATGCTAGATTTATTACTTTTATGTCAAGTGTTATTGTTTTTTACAAAATAGTATTTAGTCATTGTTTGGGTACATTTAAGTTCTGACCAAATGGGTCATATCGAAATGTATGCAAGATAGCTAAGCTTAATCAGCTCTAGTCTTAATCAATCGACCATAATAATCAGAACTTTAGGAGAGATCGTATCTTAGCCTATAGAGTACTAAGTGCAGGAACCATCTATTTCTAACACTGAGATGACACTTATAACCTGTTTGACAGATTTTGAGATTGCATTAACAAAAAACATATTTCCTATTTTACTCTAATTACATTACATTTTAAAATAAATCGTTGCTTATGTCAGCCCCTATCGTGATGTACCAAACATCGTGAATAAAATTCAAGGAACAATAATTTCTTTTGGCTGGTACACTCTACTTGCCTTGAAACCAGCAAGTGTGAAAGGGCTTAAGCCATTATGCATTAATGTGCTTCCTTTTATCTCAAATTATTACTTTCCATTGTTTCCATACCGTAAGATCATTGGCAGCCTTGTTCCTCGTTTTATTACTTGGTCATAAATATTATTGCCTCCCTAAAATCCCATGCCCTGAATACACCCCTGTTAGTCTTGTATATACAGGGTGTATTTTCTTTATACAATTTATATAATTTATCTTACGAAGCAACATTTACATATCACAATGTTTGATGGTCCAATGCTTAAGCAACTTTTTCGAGAAAGTGACACTTGGTGCGTCTTTAAAATATACTTAATTATTGTAAATATGGGTACCTATAATTGTCCTTCCTGAATATTAAGAGGTACTATTAGTAAAACTATATGTAGATGGACAGTCGATCGGGTATTGTATATTATGTGTAATAAAGGCTTAGATAGCAAATAAATCGTTTTGGACACTTTGTAACTTATAAATTCATCACAACTCCTTGCATTTCGGTTTTGCGGCACATCTTTCTATCAGCGGCGCTGGTAGGAATAATGTTAGACTTGTAAAAGTACAGTCTATTTGTAGAAATAAATTATTTTATTTACATTTATTTGAAAGAAAGTGAACTTCATTTCACTTTGTTATAATTGAAAACGTCGATGAAAGCTATGAAAGGTTTCAGGTTTTTTATAAGTACGAAATTTAAGGTGGACTTGAAGTATTTAAAAGTTACAAAATAAGTACCCTGATTATTTAATAGTTACATATTAGATACTAATTTCTCCGGAATAAAATTATGTTAGATATTCTGATACATTTAATGTCTATTCACAATCATTGTTCATTATTCGCGAAAAGAGGTCCATGATTGGCTGTCGGGCCGTATATATAAATTTTCAATAATTATACTAACATTTAAGCTACTAGACTACTACATCCATTGCTTAACGTTATATGATGGACTGAATATATTGAGCTTTCATATAATGGTATTACGATGCCTTGTCCGAATACTAGCAAGTTTATAGCTATACGATTAGGTAGGTATATGTATTTTAAACACTTGAAGCGTAGGCCACACTGCCAGTGAGCGTGCCAACGAGCTAGGCAGTTGAGCATCGTTTCTTCTCTTTACATACATCGGTTCACATTACGATATATCCTACGATTTCAGCGAAGCTTCTAGTTTGCCTCATTAGGCTGTCGGTTTACAGAAGCAAAGCAAGATTGCGGAGCGATGAGCGAGGTGAAATCAACCTATGGCAGCATATGACCAAACAATGTCCATAATTGTCACGACGTTCACGATTCAATGATGGGACTCTTACCTCGCCCACCGCTTCTCTGCCTCGCTCCGCTCCACTTTGGTGGACAGGCAGCCTGAGGCGGGCCCTGTTCCTAGCTCGCTCGTTTCGACTATGTTTGTATGTGTAGTCGACGCCCGGTCCGCCCGTTTGTTCGCCTATTCGTAGTTTTGGAAGAGAACCCTATAAGACTGCGTATCTACAAAAGCGGAACGAGCGATACGGAGCGATTACGGAGCGATAAGCGAAGTAAAATCTACCAATAAAGCTGCACAAAATCTCAACTCCCATTCGCACTTCACGATTCTAATGGTGGATTCTTACATCACCTACCGCTCCTCTACCTCGCTCCGCTCCGGTAGACAGGCAGACTGAGCCCGTTGTACACACTCGCTCCATCCGCGGGCTCGCTAGCCCGTTCGTTGTTTTTGAGTAGTTAAACTTATAAGCCCCATAGTTAAGCTTGACAATATCCCGCTTAGTTTGTATTTCCATGTCTCGCTTCGCCTTAGTTTGCTCACCCGTTCGCTGGCGGTGTGACTTGCCCTGAACAACGCATATGTAATGGCACTAAGGATTAAATGAGTGTCTGGATAATTCTAACGCATAATTGACAAATAAAGCAAACATTCATCATAGTATGGAGACACTAACTACATAATATCACCTTTAGTATAGAAATAGATTTATAGGCGGTCTTAGTATTTAGTAATCTTTTTGTATACACACGTGTTACACAATAGGAGAGTTTTCTATTAATTTTGCATGTTTTTTATGTTCACCAGAAGGAATGATGTCGCCAATTAAGACCACACTGTTGTGGTGTGGTGTTGATCGGGAAAGTCAATTTTAGAAGTGTGATAGTTATAATTTCAAACGGATTATAGCATATTTTAAGCTGCACTACGTACGTATAGCATTTTTGTTAAGACACCAATATTCACCATAAACGCAACATTCAATTTAGCTGTCGAATAAAGTTCTTCCACTGAATATACAACTACAGGCCGTGACGTCACAGTTTGCGAATCGTTTGAGTGAGGCATTTTTGGCTGAGTCGGTATTTGTGGTTTTCAAATTGTTATAGAAACGGATTTTAATAATTGGGTGATGCCGATCGAAGTGGCGAGCATTGGGAGAGGCCTATGTCCAGCAGTGGACTGGTGTGGGATGATGCATCAATATCAACCCAAAAAAAATTGTCAACTAGCCTATTATATGCAGGCATTCCCTATGCAATTTTTGAGGTGCATTCAAAATACCCCATCAAATTTTTGTTGAATGTTCTTGAAGCTTAGCAAAGTGTAGGGGCTAAACGTATATACGGCTTAAGACGTATAAAATAACGATCAATCGAAAAGTATCAAGTCACTACAGCTGTCTTTATCCTGGTCAGCCAGTATCAGTGGAACCGTGACACTGAACACTAGTCTTTCATCAATGTTTAGGTTGAAGTATCACCGTGTTTGTAGGGTTCTAAGCAGTAAACAAGGTGAGCCTAAAGCCGCACGGTCACTACAGCTGTCTATATCCTGGTCAGCCAGTATCAGTGAAAACGTGACACTGAATTGTCATTATTCTTGGTTAGCTTGAAGTATCACGGCGTTTGTAGGGTTCTAAGCAAAGTGAGCCTAAAGCTACACGGTCACTACAGCAGTCTATATCCTGGTGTTTTAGGAGCCAGTATCAGCGAAGGCATGGCAAATGTCTTCCGTCACTTGTTTCTTTTGAAGTGTACTACGGCGTTTGTAGGGTTCTAAGCAGTAAACAAAGTGAGCCTAAAGCCGCATGGTCACTAAAGCAGTCTATATCCTGGTCTCGCGGAGCAGCCAGTATCAGTGGGGTATCATTTGACGCGTTTGAAGTGTATCATGGTGTCTGTAGGGTTCTAAGCAGTAAACAAAGTGAGCCTAGAGCCGCACGGTCACTACAGCAGTCTATATCCTGGTCTTTTAGGAGCCAGTATCAGCGAAGGCATGGCAAATGTCTTCCGTCACTTGTTTCTTTTGAAGTGTACTACGGCGTTTGTAGGGTTCTAAGCAGTAAACAAAGTGAGCCTAAAGCCGCATGGTCACTAAAGCAGTCTATATCCTGGTCTCGCGGAGCAGCCAGTATCAGTGGGGTATCATTTGACGCGTTTGAAGTGTATCATGGTGTCTGTAGGGTTCTAAGCAGTAAACAAAGTGAGCCTAGAGCCGCACGGTCACTACAGCAGTCTATATCCTGGTCTTTTAGGAGCCAGTATCAGCGAAGGCATGGCAAATGTCTTCCGTCACTTGTTTCTTTTGAAGTGTACTACGGCGTTAGTAGGGTTCTAAGCAGTAAACAAAGTGAGCCTAGAGCCGCACGGTCACTACAGCAGTCTATATCCTGGTGTTTTAGGAGCCAGTATCAGCGAAGGCATGGCAAATGTCTTCCGTCACTTGTTTCTTTTGAAGTATATCACGGCGTTAGTAGGGTTCTAAGCAGTAAATAAAGTCAGCCTAAAGCCACACGGTCACTACAGCAGTCTATATCCTGGTCTTCTAGGAGCCAGTATGAGAGAAGGCATGGCAAATGTCTTCCGTCACTTGTTTCTTTTGAAGTGTATCACGGCGTTAGTAGGGTTCTAAGCAATAAACAAAGTGAGCCTAGAGCCACACGGTCACTGCAGCAGTCTATATCCTGGCCTCGCGGAGCAGCTAGTATGAGTGTGGAGTATCATAACACTCTTGAGGTGTATCACGGCGTTAGTAGGGTTCTAAGCAGTAAACAAAGTGAGCCTAGAGCCACACGGTCACTACAGCAGTCTATATCCTGGCCTCGCGGAGCAGCTAGTATGAGTGTGGAGTATCATAACACTCTTGAGGTGTATCACGGCGTTTGTAGGGTTCTAAGCAGTAAACAAAGTGAGCCTAAAGCCACACGGTCACTACAGCAGTCTATATCCTGGTCTCGCGCAGCAGCCAGTATCAGTGGGGCGGGTGTTATACGGGCGGGTCGGGGTGCTCCTTGGCGGCGGGCGGCAGGACGTGGATCTGCTTGGCCTTGCCCGCGTGGTACACTTGGCCGGGAATGAACGGCTCCAGCCGAGGGTGGGCTGAGATGTCCTTCTTTGGATCTGTGAATACGGTTAGATAATAAATGTATGCGGCAGACAATGCGCATAAAACATACCTGCGAGGCTAAGAGCAGCCGTACACAGACAGACTGCTTCAAGCAGTTGAGATCGACTGCTTGAAGCCGCGACCGCGCGGTGAACTATAGAAGCGGTCGCGACTGCTCGAGCGGTCGTGTGTACGGCAGCGTAAGAATGACTATAGTTCACACTGCTTGAAGCAGTCCCTGTACGGCCGTTTTAAGATCTCACACGGAAACTTCCTTAACATCCATTCCGATGTTTGTGTGCGTTTCCGAGAGTTCTTTCCGAACCCATTTGTGAATGGCCTCGCGTCGAATTTGAATTCGGAAAACTTTTGAAAGTATTGTTCTACATATTGCGAACGGTTAAACTACGGAACTCTTTGCCGGGCAACTTGATCCCGAGCTAAAACCTTTCGATGCTCAAGGCGAGAGAGAACTAGTTTTTGCTTACCATCAGTTGAATTGCAAGCAAGCGCAAGCCCTTTTCGAACAAATAAAAAAGCGTAAACAAAAGAATTCACCTTTGGTATTAGCAGCAATATACTTGGATAGCCTGACTGTGGGCAGCGGCAAATACCCGGCAACGAGCGGCATCACGTCCAACGTTACATTTTGAGGTTCCGTACAATTGGACTCCATAGTTATGACACCTGCAATTTTAATGGAACTGAGTATTATTGTGATCACCTGGTAGTTATAAAATTATGCCGAATTAGGTTTTAGGGCCTCAAAAATGGATAATTTATTTCCTTTTTAAATTTTCAAAGAACTGAGTGCTTTTGTGATTGAAAACAAACACTCTGAATTTCACCTGGTAGTTATAAAATTATGCCGAATTCGGTTTTAGGGTCTCAAAAATAGGTAATTTCATTTTGAAATATACATAAATATTACTACTGGTTTTGTAATATTGGGTCATTAGAAGTAATGTCCGTTATGTTCCCGTCTCACACATATTAACTGTCTCTAGGGGTCTTAACGTGTCGGGCCTGTGCCCATAAACAACGTAAGCCGTTGCAGGCAAGGCATCATAAGGCCCAGGAGCGGTAAACTGTTATACAAACGGAGACTTCTTAATAATAAATCATTACATACCTGCAGTTCGCCCTAATACCGCCCACATAGTTTGATCCGCTAATACTTCATACATTAATGAAGTGTATTCCGTTTCGTTCACCTGTAAAAAGATAATGTTCATACTAAATCTCTATGTTTTATATCCTATATGACTAGATGACTACATTGATAATTAACTAATGAGTGCATCAGAAAGAAACTCTTTATGATTGTGATGTGATGTTTACTATATAAAAGTTGCGATACATTTGACAAAATTTCATATACGCATTTTGGTCACTAGGGGCGCTGCTGTTGCCAGATACACAGAGAATGTACAAGTTGCGAACCCGTTCCTTAGGGTATTTCAACGGAGACTCTTTGTTATTTGTAAAATGAAAATTTGGAACGATTCTTTTTATAAATTCGGTTCTTATTTATGATACGAAAATATGCAATTATGAAATATCTTTTTACTCCTTTCTAATGAATAATGAGTTTCAGAATATTGAATAGGAGTGTAGAGTATTGAGAACAGAAGAGGGAAAATGGCGACAATATTGGAAGCCAACATAGAAGGCAGGAGAGGAAGTGAAAGGACCGGGACGGATAATACAATAGTTAAGGTAAAAAGTTGTGTTATGTGTTAAAAAATGTTATGTCGTCATAAAATACAGGGAGTTGAAGGTGCTGGCGGAGTCCAGGAAAAAATGAAAACAGTGGAGCAATTTCCATCTTTTTCATAAAACTTTGGATGAATTGAAAAGGACTCACCCTCTGCACGCTCAAATGCAAACAGCAGACCTGCGAAGCCCTGCAGAAGTCCGATCCCTTCGTGTGGTCCAGCTCCGTTCGTATTACAAACAGCGTGGTATAGTCCTGGACATCCAGGGGGCAGACGAACGGCCGCGCGGGCCCGTCTGCATCTAGGGGCCGGTACTGCACGGAGAAGGTGGCCTTCATGGGACCCCCCTTGACTAACGGGTCTTTGAGCAGCTCCCACATGAACGAGGCTGTTGTGCCGTCTGATGCTACTGTCTGGAAGGGAAACTTAATTATTTATTTCGTTCAAACTGGTCCAGGCTTTGGGCAATCCCAGAGCTGGCTCGTACCTCGCGCACTACATCTTGCTAGCAATTCAGCCAGAAGAAATTTAATGTATGTAAATTTTAGTAAAGTTTAGGTTTAAATTTTTAAATATTTTATATAAATTTCCTACGTACTTGTAAGTTTCCGCAAAAAAGAAATGATATTTTTTTTTATAGTGGCTCGACATAATGGCTTTCCTACGCCTGATGGAAAGCGAAAGAGAGGCCCAAGTCGCAGTGACAACTGGCAAGTAACTGGTCAGTTACCTGTCAGTTGCCACTGCCATGCCGGCCCAACCCTAACCCCCCACGAGCTCCGGACACCCTATTCACCAGCAGAAACACGACCCGAAGGTCATTTGGCTGCGGTATTTTATAGGGTGGAGGTCCTTCCCCGGACGGGCAGCTCAATTCGAGCGAAGATTCGCTATGCCCTACCTCTCTTATATTTTGGGTAATTAAAAAAAAATGTTTTAATTAATAAAAAAAGATACATGTATAATATAGATCGGCATGATCATCATTAGCTTTCTAGTATACCGCATACCGGTGCCGTCATCAGTATTAATACTTATCCTAGGTTTTACATTGGCAATCCTCGGCCCAACTAAGAAGAGACATGCCTATACTTTCTGGGGATAAGGGAGCGACCTATCATCTTTTCGCTCCAAGCCAACCTCACCTGCCCGTGGTGCAACCTGCTGAATAAGAAAGGTTCCGGCAACCGACTGGTGGCGGTATAACCACATTCAGGCATCACAATTTCAGGCGTAGCTAAATACTACAGACCTCTGACGGGCAGCAGCTTCACTGGAGCGAGAAGCTACGCCCTGCGATCGCCAACCCGCCCGCCCAGCGTGGCGATTATGGGTATACCCTCCAGACGTTTGCCCTAAGTGGCGAACAACTGGAGAGGCCTATCTCTAGCAGTGGACTGCAACAGGCTGACGAAGCTACTTTCACACTCACCATATCCTCGGCGTTCTTCGGATTCAGATCCTGTACGGTGTTGTTTCCGTCGCACGTCAGCTCCGGGTTCGTTAAAGCGAACTGTACCAAGTGAGCCACGGTACACTTCAGCGTGACGTGTACGAACTTCCTCGTGTTGGATGTAAGCAACCGCCAAGAGGCCACCATGGGCGGAGAGAAGTGCAAGGGCACCTCTGTTGCGTTCTCCCACCAGGGGCAGTTGACCCATACCTTTAGTCAACAAACAAGGCATAGTCAGTGGCGTAGCGAGGTTACCAAGGGCCCCACACTTGACCTCTTTCGTCCAGGTGAACTTTTGCATTTGTAAATTTGTACTTACATTATTATAGTCTTTTAAGTTAATATCTTAAATGATTTCTATATTAAATTTAAATAATGGTGTATGTAAATGTAATGAAGAAGAGCGTGATTGCCTGTCACAAGTATTGTGCTATACTTTACTTACTAGGCAATCTCGAACAGGAATGCATGTACTGATAAATGTAAATGTTTTGAAAAGGAAATAACCATTTTTTAGTTTTAGTTTTGACACCTTTTACTGAGCTTTTGACCATTTTTACTTTATAAAAGTAAAACTATTAATTGTGGCGATTAACTTCAACAGAGGTAACTTCATTTTACCAAATATTTGAGATTTTGGTATCAAATGAAAGCTGAAAAAAAAATCTAACAACTTTTTAACAAAAAAAAGATAAATCTCATTATATTTCGAATAAAACGACCAGAAAATCATGCTTTTTTAACAAACTTAGGCATGACATAAAGACTGCCAAGACGCTGATTTTCAGTGGAACCGTCAAGAGGGAATACATATTACAGTAGGACAAAACAATGTGTAGTTAAGGTTAAGTCAGTATAAAATATTACAAGAGTAAAAGAAATTACGATAAGACAAACAGTGTGGACAATTTAATTTTGCAAAGAAGAGAAGAGATTATTTTCCGAACGTGATACGTTTCCTAAGAGAGGCCTATGATCAACAATGGACGGCTGATTGATTAATACTCACAGTATGCTCTATACTCTTCTCTCTCTTGGGCTGCAGACTAGCGAACAGTCTCAAGGGAACCCTGGTGGTCTCAAACGGCTTGCTCGCCGGTACCGGGATGGTCAGCTCTCTACTCATGACGGAACCATCTTCCGCGAACCGGATAAGCAGGCCCGCTGATGTTTTGAGTAGTATTGACGTATTCTGAAATAGAAGGTGGTGAAAGATTATTTAATTCAATGCGGACAAGGGTGTAGCTTATACGTTTAATAGGGGAGAGCAGTCAAAGAAATCCTACATCATATTTTATTTATTTAATTTTTATTGAACAAGAGAGCACAAATAGCGCACTTAATGTCTTAATGGATTTATAGTGTACTAGGTTTGTTCCGCGGTTTCGCTCGCGTTAAATACGGGGTGAATGCTCCATACAATCATGGGGGGTTAGGGTTGGGCCGGCATGGCGGTGGCAACTGACCAGTTACTTGCCCATTGTAACAGCGATTTGGGCTTCTCTTTCGCTTTTCATCAGGCGTAGGGATGCCATTATGTCGAGCCACTATGAAAAACTTCCACCCCCCATTTTAGGGAAGTGGGGGGTTAGAGGGGCAAAAAGTAGCCTAAGTTACTCTCCATCCCTTCAACTATCTCCACTTAAAAAATCACGTCAATAGGCTATTGACAAAAGTTGTAATTAGTCCGTCTTTTAGCTTATTCCAAAATAAAAGACACGTATTTTTCTTTTTTTCATTCAAGCAGCGAAATGAGTGTCCCTTTTGCTTTCTATCAGCAGACTGCCGGAAGCCAATAAGCTGTGCAACTACAAAAAAAAGTTAAAAACAACATAACTACTCACCTCCTTAATCTGAGAACTGCCGCTGGTCACAACCAACTCCATCGCGTGCTCCAAGCCGGCCACCAAATCCATCTTAGGCTCAACTTTGTTCAGGTACACGTTTATACCCTGAGTGACCACCTCATAACCGACCTTAGTACTCATCAGCGCATTCGAAAGAAACTCCAATTTCTCTTCAACGAGCAAAGAAACTTGCCCCAATTTGAAAGTACCACACTTATCAGCTAAATACTCCAAAGATAGCTCGTTTATTCCCGGTTTAAGCACAATATCCTCAGCCGATAAACAAATCTGGTAGTTATTCCTAACTGTGGCAGAAGGCTTCCTATATTTGCTACTGTCCGATCTCTTGAGCGTCACTTTCGTGTTTTGGCATTCGACAGTAGCTTTTTGGAGAGTCTTGTCCTCTTTGTAAAGTAGTTTCGACGTGATTTGCATCGGGTTTAGTAAAGGATTCTTAGGTTTTAAGTCGTCCAGTCTTATGCTGAAAAAAATGCCAAAGGTTAATCTATACTTATAATAAATCTGTAGAGAAGTCAATTCTGTACATAAAATATATTTTCAAAATAACTATCAGGGGGTGATTAGTGATCGATACTGATGCCAAAAATGCAAACAGTAAAATTTTTGTCTGTCTGTCTGTATGTTCGTTATAGAAAAAAAAAACTACTGGACGGATTTTGACGAAACTTTGTACAATTATTCTTCATACTCCTGGGCAGGTTATAGCATACTTTTCATCACGCTACAATCAATAGGAGCAGAGCAGTGTTGGGAAAACGGGAGAAATTTTTATCTGTATGTTTGATCGCGCATCACGCGAAAACTACTGCATGGAATTAAATGCGGTTTTCACCAATGTATTGCTAGAGGTCTAACTTAGGCACTAGGTATAGGTATTTTATGGAAGTTCGTTATTTTTGAAACCCGATATCCACGCGTGGGACGCCGCCGGCATAGCTAGTAGATAAATATATCAATAGTGGAGAGGGCGAGGAACGGCCTATGTACCTACTACATATTAAAATTCACGCTGGTTAAGATTTGTGCATCTGCTTACCATCAGGCATCACGTGTGTCTGCCGCCTTTTGCATAAAAAAAAATCTTGTTTGGCCAAATACACCTTCAACTCACCTGCTCAAAAGGATATTTGTTTCACTATCCACAGACACATCTGATGTCTTCCTCTGGACATTGGTCTGAGCCCTCTCACTTACACTACCGCTAACGTTTAAATCAGTCTTATAGCTTTTGACCGGCGTCCTCCTATCCGGCTTGTCCTCTTTGCAGGACTCTACGCTGATCGCCGCTCGGGTACAAGTCACCTCTTTTGGGAAATGCGACTCGATTACCAGACAGCATTGGACCTTAAAAAGAAAGAGGTAAGGTTGAAAATGGGTTGACTACATTTTCAAGCGCAGCAGAAGTTAGAAATTCACTGCTTGGAGTGTAAGGGATCGGCCTATTATCTTTTCGCTCCAAGCCAACCTCACCTGCCCGTGGTTCATCCTGCCGAATAACAAACGAGGCGCTGGCAACCGACTGGTGGCGGTATAACCATCATATTTATAGGTGTAACTAAATACCACAGACTGATGACGGGCAGCAGCGTCACCGGAGCTAAGAGCTACGCCCTGCGATCGAGAACCCGCCTGCCCAGCGTGGCGATTATGGGTATATCCTCCAGATGTTTGCCCAAAGTGGCGAGCAACTGGAGAGGCCTATGACCAGCAGTGGACTACCGCAGTCAAATGACCTCTGGGTCGCGTTTCTGCCGGTGAATAGGGTTTCCGGAGAGAATGGGCCGGCATGGCGGTGGCAACTGACAGGTAATTGACCAGTTACTTGTCCGTTGTCACAGCGACTTGGGCTTCTCTTTCGCTTTCCATCAGGCGTAGGGAAGCCATTATGTCGAGCCACTATAAAAAAAAAAGTGGACTGCAATAGGCTGATGATGATGATGTTGAGTCTCCACTATCACACAGTACCTTATTGTCAGTGAGGTAGACCCCCCTTTCGGACGGCTGCATGCTCGCTGCCACCACCTTGAAGCAGTCGTTCAGCTCCGCCAGCACCGACTCCTGCTTGTCGCGAAGGTCCACGCGGATGCTCTTCATCATCTCCTCGTAGTAGAAGTTCCTGACTAGAATCTCCAATTCGGCCGTGCACGCTATCGTTGCAGAGAGCTTTGTATATCTGGAACAAACGTAATATGTTCTCACTATAATACATACACAAATAATAGGGTAAGGTTTTTCATATATTACATTTTCTGTATTACGAATGTAATTTTTTTTTATAGTGGCTCGACATAATGGCTTCCCTACGCCTGATGGAAAGCGAAAGAGAAGCCCAAGTCGAGACGGGCAAGCAACTCGTCAGTTACCTGTCAGTTGCCACCGCCATGCCTGCCTAACCCTAACCCCCCACGAGCTCCGGAAACCCTACTCACCGGCAGAAACAGACTCGGAGGTCATTTGACTGCGGTATTCCCTCCCCGGACGGGCAGCTCAATTCGAGCGAAGATTCGCTATGCCCTACCTCTCTTAAAAACAGATAGAATACAAATAACCCCAAGTTGTCTGTACTCAACTCACCTATCTAAGTCATTCATCTTCTTAGCGGCCGACACCAGCTCGAGCCTGGTCTGCGCCGCCAGGTCCTTCCAGCCCTGCTCCTCATAAGACCGCAGAGCGTCCATGAGGAACACCACCGCTTTGCCCGTCTCGCCGAGCTCCGAGTAGAAAGCGGCGAGGTCGCGCCCTATGAGCCGAGCAAATCTGCAAAGGTGAAAATTGACTTAGTCCAAGAATATTAGTTATTAGACTATTTTACGAGTATATCCGACTTCCATAAAATGGTACCTAAAATTTAAGTTAGACTTCCAGCAATACATTGGTGAAAACCGCATTAAATTCCATGCAGTAGTTTTCGCGTGATGCGCGATCAAACATCATCATCATCATCATCATCAGCCCACATCAGTCCACTGCTGGACATAGGCCTCTCCCAATGCTCGCCACTTCGATCGGTCTCAAACATACAGATAAGAAATTCTCCCGTTTTCCCAACACTTCCCATCGCTGCTCTGCTCCTAGCCTCCTATTGATTGTAGCGTGATGCCTATGAAATATAATCAAAAGTAGGTATTGGTACAGAAACTTTAAAATCTCCAAGGAACTTACCTTAACCTTCCAATATGCTTATAGGTCCCCATAGCCAACTCGGCCAGCTCCAAGTAGTACTGCTGAAAGCAGGTCTTGCTGCACAGCGCCTCCTTCAGCCGGTCCGTGGGGGTGGGGTGCTGGTTGTTGGGCTCGCTGTCCCCCATCCCCGCGGACAGCATCACCACCAGGTGGAGCTGTTCCGACGACGGCTCGGGGGAGCCGGGGAGTAGGCCGCAGAGCTTGCCTAGTTCGTGTAGCTGCGAAGGAGATTATGGAGGTCAATATAGAGATTCTTGAGTTCATCATCATCATCATTAGCCTATTGCAGTCCACTGCTGGAAATAGGCTTCTCCAGGTGTTCGCCACTAATAGTAAACATCTTCAGAATATACCCATAATCGCCACGCTGGACGGCGGGTTGGCGATCGCAGCTTCACGCTGGTAACGCTGCTGCCCGTCATCGGTCTGTGGTATTTAGCTACGCTTTCAGTTGTGATGGTTATATCGCCACCAGTCGGTTGCCAGCGTTTCATTTGTTATTCGGCAGGATGCACCACAGGCAGGTGAGGTTACCTTGGAGCGAAAAGATGATAGACCGCTCCTTTACATCGCTTACAACCTTTTGGGTCCATTTGGGTCACGCGCCTGCGTGGCCGTGCACATCTCCAGGGCGCTGTTGGAGGCGGCGAGCCGCTCGCAGGCCCGCAGCGTCTCCAACAGAGACAGCTCTACCAGTCACCTTGTCTTTGGCGTTGTGCAGCAGAGGCGCCTGCGTGGCCGTGCACATCTCCAGGGCGCTGTTGGAGGCGGCGAGCCGCTCGCAGGCCCGCAGCGTCTCCAACAGAGACAGCTCTACCAGTCACCTTGTCTTTGGCGTTGTGCAGCAGAGGCGCCTGCGTGGCCGTGCACATCTCCAGGGCGCTGTTGGAGGCGGCGAGCCGCTCGCAGGCCCGCAGCGTCTCCAACAGAGACAGCTCTACCAGTCACCTTGTCTTTGGCGTTGTGCAGCAGAGGCGCCTGCGTGGCCGTGCACATCTCCAGGGCGCTGTTGGAGGCGGCGAGCCGCTCGCAGGCCCGCAGCGTCTCCAACAGAGACAGCTCTACCAGTCACCTTGTCTTTGGCGTTGTGCAGCAGAGGCGCCTGCGTGGCCGTGCACATCTCCAGGGCGCTGTTGGAGGCGGCGAGCCGCTCGCAGGCCCGCAGCGTCTCCGCGCACGCCAGCTGCGCCCAGCACGCGGCTGCGCCCTCCACCGCACTCACGTTCAGAAGAGACAGCTCTATTAGGGTGTTTTGGACCGTGCTTAGACATAGGGACGCGATCTGGAATGGTGATTGAGACCAATCAAGCAACAGATGTGGAAGGAAAAATAAATCTGTGATAATGACATAAGTGTGGATCGCAGGCCACATCGCCAGCTGAGCGGGCGAAGCTAACGAAGCTAGCGAAACGAGGTAAACGAGGAGCTTCGCTGGACGGATCTTCCGATAGCTTCGGTCACGTCGCTCGCATCGCTGACGGAGCTTAGCTCGTTAGTAGGAGGTGTGAACCCAAGTATGTAAAGAGGTGAAACGATGTCGAATATTGATATCAGAACTTAATCCCCCACATTATAGGTAGGTAAAAATATTTATATGGGCAGAGCCGCGACCGACAGCTAGTTAAAATATATGGCTCAGGCGTATACGCATTTGTATACTCGTATATATGTCGCAGTCATCTGGTTGAATCTGCTATTCAATTGAATGACTAGCGCGTTCATTGAATGACGACATTTAATTGAATACCTAAAGGACAACTCGTCAAGTTATTGAATGAAATGTTCAACGTCTTGACTGAACGTCATTTTAGCATAGTCGTTGAATGGGTAAAAGCAGACTGTGTAATGTTTAGTTTATAATTTTTCTTTAAAAGTATCCGGAGGCGGCGTATTAATAGGTAAATCCATGCTGTCACACTATTTTATTACGTATAAGTCAGTTTAAAGTAAATCTAATCAAAAAAATATCAACACTCAGGTGATCATGTTCGACGCCATATTTGTTTTAGTGACTACTAACGCCGCGCGGAAAAAAAATTAACTAAATTACAATCACTTGACTGCTTTTACGTCCGCTCTTTTCAAAGGGCTATGTTTCAATCCGCTACCTAATTGGACGTTAAGTGACGCGTGTTTAGTCAACGTTCGGTCTAGTCATTCAATTGAATGTCGTCATTCAATGAACGCGCTAGCGATTCAATTGAATAGGAGATTCAATCAGATGACTGCGACATATATACGTTCTTCGTACACTGACTTTATCGCACGGCCTTGATCGCACAAGGTTGCAATCGGACTCAATGTACTAACCCTTTCTACTATTGGCAGGTTGAAAGCAGGGTGGGCAACATTTTCATTTCAGGCCACTGAATCACTACATAGTATAAAACAAAGTCGCTTTTGTTTTCTGTCTGTCCATATCTATGCTTAAATCTTTAAAACTACGCTACGGATTTTGATTCGTTTTTTAATAGATAGAGGGATCTGTAATACATGCATATACCTAACAACCTAACATTATACTCATGCGAAGCCGGGACGGGTCGTAATATGTAATAAAAAACCTGAAACACGATGGATGGAACCAATACTAACTTAACCTTTTGCGATTGCATCCGTACGAGTTTCCTAAGTATCTATTACTAGCTGTGCTCGCGACTTCGTCCGCGTGGAATAGTTATTTTTCCCCCGTTTTTTTACATTTTCCATTATTTCTTCGCTCCTATTAAGTTGCAGCGTGATGTTATATAGCCTAAAGCCTTCCTCGATAAATGGTCTATTCAACACAAAAAGAATTTTTTAATTCGGACCAGTAGTTCCTGAGATTAGCGCGTTCAAACAAACAAACAAACAAACTCTTCAGCTTTATAATATTAAGTTAAGATTTAAAAGTTTAGTCCTGTTTTTGTTGGGTAAGCGCGCTCCATCATACACTACAATATCGATACCTATATCAAAGAATTGCGGTCAAGCGCAAACCCATTACGTATGAAAAAACCATATACGCATTACGTAAAAATATGTAACAATACATTTACTTTCTACCCGTAGAAACAAATGAGTAGAACGTATTCAGAAAAACATGTCTAGCAATCAAACCTGTGTCGTTATAACTGTTTAGTGTAATCTAGTAACGCATGTTCTTCACAGATGGTTGACCATGGGGAAAAGTGTATAAAATACTACGTGTAGACTTCCGTAGGATTTATGTCACATTAGAAGATCCTAGAATGATTTGAATTAAATGTGTATGTAGGTAGACATTCGTAATGTAAGTGGTTAACTGAAAACATACGGAGCCGGAACGTGGGCATTTACGGTACGGCTGGACCAGAAGTTACAAGTTGTTCATCGAACTATGGAAAGAGCTAAGCTCGGCGTTTCTCTGCGGGATCGGATTCAAAATGAGGTGATCAGACAGAGAACCAAAGTCATCGACATAGCTCACCGGATTAGTAAGCTAAAGTAGCGGTGGGCTGACCATATCAGTCGCAAAACCGATAACTGTTGGGGTAAACGAATTGTGAAGTGGATACCATTTCTGGGAAGACTAACTTATACGTGCGTAATAATGATGTTGAGCGGTTACCGTAGCCTATGGACGCCTGTAACACCAGGGGTATCACACGCGCGTTGCCGACCCTGTCTGAAACAGCCCTTATTTCGAATTATTTTGTTCATAACGAACATAAGCTTAATTTCAACGTAAACATTTTGAGCCAATGAATAATTCAGACGAGCGTATTAATTACTCACAATTGGATGGGTCGGGCGTCGGCGAAATTATCAAACAGCATATATCAAGAGTTATGCGTGCAATAATTATCTAGTAATTATGGAACGCGATGGCGTTGCGTGGGTTAAGTTAAACTAATGAGGATGCTTGTATGATTTAGTGTTGAAATTAGAAATGGTTAAAGGCAGCAACATACTGCGATATATAGAGTAGTCTTTAGTAGGGCTAGAATTAAAGTCTTTAGTATTAAAACGTGTCTAATTTCCATAAAATCGCTGCAAATACACTTCTTATAGACAATACAGCTACTTATCGCGTTACGTTATTATCTCATGTTCATTAAAAGGTGGTAGGTAATAAAACACTACAATTTTACGATTAGTATCTTATTTTCTACTAGAGACCAGGGGCCCTACTACAAAAAACGAAAACGATCGTTCGTTGAACGGATCGCTTATTTTTGCCCCATAAATCCCTCTCATTTGTCCCTTCCTATCCCTTTCTTATCTCTATTTTAGGGTAAAGACCAAAACATTATTAAAAAGTTTAATCGACAACCACTAACACGTTTCCTGACATGTTCATTGACATGATTTGCTAATTAATTGCCGCCCATTGGACAGTTTTCTTTAGCACCGGTTGCAATGCTCCGGTGACTCTAGTAAATACCGTACGTCAATAAACATGGGTAACGCGTGGGCTGTCGCATTCTCGGCTTTGATTGACTCGGTAATAAACCACGAACGGTGTTTTTGCAACATTCGACCTATATTTCATCGTCTATGTTCCAAGTAGTATCGAATGAGATATATTAACATTTTAAATAGTGCTTTGATGATGCATCGAAGTGGATATTTGGGTTCACTGTTTGATCGGGCCGTTAGTCTGAGCGCCTATGGTTCACTGTTTATATTATCAAAAGATATTAATGGAAATTACCATGACCAGAGACCACCATATCATGACTATCTGTAATGGGTAATGGTAATAATGTTTTATATTGCGACTAGAAATTATAAAGACTAGAACATTGATATAGTTAAGAGATATATGAAAGAGCTTAATATAGCCCCTTGACGTACGCCCAATTTTTTATGAATATCAGACAGCATCACATATATTATATTGCTCCGATCCCAAAGTCAGTAGCTTAAGCACTTGTATTATGAAGGAAGGTTCCACAAATATATACTTAAAGACAAATTTAAGTATACACAGACACGGAACAAACACAAAATGTTTATCACACGAATGTTTGTCCCGGGCGAACCCACGACCCTTAGTTCCTAAGGCAGGAGTCACTACCAATTGAGCCACCGAGCCAGTCATCGTCGTATAGTAGCAGTTACGTCAGCCCTTTTTTATCCTATGTTGAAAGCGCAAAAACTGGTTTGTATACCATCCATCTTAGAATAAAATATCGTTTAACGTTTAGGCGCTTAGCAAACCAATTTCTACATTCCAGCAGTTATATGCAATATATAAAAGGACTTACAAGTAGTAATAATAAAACCATGAGTCATACATTACCTCCCAAGGTTTAAACATAAGTAATAACATGGCACTTTGACGTTGAAAGAGATAGCTTCTAAAATCCAACAGCGATGCTTTCTTCTTCATAATCAGTTCCCGTAAATGCTGTGGCACCAGAGCAGTCAGTCTCACTGCTTGCCAGGACGTCACTGGCTGTCTGAACGTGTCGAGCCATTTTGGACTCTCAGTCAGATTGGAATTGAGTACAAATTGAGAGAACAGAGCATCTAACTCGTCATACTGGACTAGTGCTTCTTCGTACAGACCTAGCATTTCTAATACAAACGCTAGCTGTTCCTGTGAAAAGAATGGATTAGGTTAAATACAAAACAAAATAAATATACACAATATTACATACATTGCTCAAAACTCAATGTAATTGCTTAAGCACTTGTGTTATAGGTATCAGAACAATGAAGGTACCATAAATATACAGGGTGTTTGGTGCGTGTGCCAAATTGAAATCAGTGATTGGGGGGGTCCTTAGCTACCTCTTCACGCCCCTTTTTTTCGGAACTAATACTAGTTTGGTTGAAAATTGACGAAAGTCCACACTTAAATTTTAATTTAAAGAAAACTATTAAGTCTAGCTTAAATTTTCTCTTTAATCTTTAAATTTTAATAGGATGCATTTCCTCAATGCCTAATACATAATACTTTAGTAAATAAAAGCAAGGTCAAGGATTTCTTTTTTCAAAGCCTTAATTTAGTTATAGAAATATTTAAGTATGTAGATCTACCAGGCTTTGTTTCACTTTTATATAGTAGCACAGAATAATGGCCTGCAATCGCTTTCAAGACACTTCACAGAGAGTCGCTTCTCTTCCAATAAATAAAGCATGGAGTTACTACATAAACTACATTAGACACTCGACCTCTTTAATTAATAAGTATCCTATAGTATCACAGTATTATCATCATCAGCCTTTATCAGTCTACTGCTGGACATAAGCCTCTCCCAATGTTCGCCAATATCGCAGTATGATTGGACTTAAATTCAAAGCAAAAGAGTTAAACAAATTACCTGCAAAATAAAATATTTACAAAAATCCCATTCCGGGTCATTCCTTTTCTCTCTCTGCTCTCTCATATGCTCTTCAAACTTAATCAACGCTTTGTTGTATGCAACCAAAACAAAATGCCTGATCTTCGCAACCAAAGCCCGCCATGACTCTGCACTTCTAGCTTCAGACTTAATAGGATTAATAACAGACAGAAATCTGTCCTCTGTCTGTTTGATGGCAAATTCTCCTTTTATTTTATCCAATACCGTTGTTCTAGGTAAAAGTTTATTGGTTTTCCGAATATCATATGTTTCAACTAGAACTACCATCCAATCTGTGATACCATGTTTTTCCATTTGTTTGATCCATGATTCCACATCTTCTCTTAAAGTTGTTTTGTAATATTCTATATCCTAAAAACAAAAATAGTTTTTACTAGCTGTGCCAGCGGCGTCGCTCGCGTGGATATCGGGTTTCAAAAATAACGGACTTCCATATAATACCCATCTATACCTTGTGCCTAAGTTTTAAGTTAGACCTCTAGCAATACATTGGTGAAAACCGCATTCAATTCTATGCAGTAGTTTTCGCGTAATGCGCGTTCAAACATACAGGTTTAAATTTCTCGCGTTTTCCCAACACTTCCCGTCACTGCTCCGCTCCTATTGATTGTAGCGTGATGAAAAGTATCCTATAACCTGCCCAGGAGTATGAAGAATAATTGTACCAAGTTTCGTCAAAATCTGTTCAGTAGTTTTTTTTTCTATAACGAACATACAGACAGACAGACAGAGAGACAGACAGACAGATAGACAGACAAAAATTTTACTGATTGCATTTTTGGTATCAGTATCGATCACTTATCACCCCCTGATAGTTATTTTGAAAAAATATTTTATGTACAGAATTGACCTCTCTACAGATTTATTATAAGTATAGATATAGATTGTTAACCTCGTAAGACTGAGATTTTCAGACACAATTTAACAATAGATTAGAATTTTAAAAGGACATTCATTCTTATGACTATAATGGAATTTTATGCTCTTTTCCATACCTGTTGAGGTATGAGAACTTCAATTTTTTTCCAGGAGGAATAAGAATAAGAAATGTTTATTATCTGGACAATAGGGATATGTTTATAACTTGTTTCTCAAAAAAACTCTTGACATCAGCAAAATTTACGCATTAAGCCAAAATATGAGAAATTTGATGGTCCATAGATATCTTAAATATTAATGCAAGAATAAATAAATACATTTGCAACTTATCTTTAATTTATTACAGTTTGTTTATCAGACTGTAATTTTAGATACCTAATGAATATAATTATAAAAAGACAGTTTTCCTTGATATATACTCAGCACTTGATATATACTCTGTACTTATATCATACTAGCTGTGCTCGCGACTTCGTTCGCGTGGAATAGTTATGTTTTCCCCATTTTTTTTCGCTTCTAATAGTTGCAGCGTGATGTTATAAAGCCTAAAGCCTTCCTCGATAAATGGTCTATTCAACACAAAAAGAATTTTTCAATTTGGATCAGTAGTTCCTGAGATTAGCGCGTTCAAACAAACAAACTCTTCAGCTTTATAATATTAGTTAAGATTTATGTATATTTACCTAGGTAAGTACTATAAATACACAGCCAATAAATTATATTCTTAATTGCTTAATTGGCCTTATAATACTGTGTTTGTTGTAGTGCATAATACACTGTAGTGTTTATTAATTGGCAATATCTTAATTACAAATACTGACACTATTGTTTTAACAAGTTTACTTTTAAAGTTATAATTTTCACTGTGGTTGATAAAGGTTTAATTAATGTGCTTAATAAATAATTTGATTTATTGTATATTTTGTGTGTCTATTTATGAATAATATTATTAACACTCAGTTGTACAACAGATTTGTTGTTGTTATTTGAATAACAAATTTATAGTTTTTATAAAGAAAATACTGACCGCACAATCCGTCCAGTAGATGTGGAATATTGGCCGTTTCAACAAGTTCTGTTCTGCCTGAATTTTGTCTTTATTATACTTCACAAATGAAGCTTCCAGGTACACAGATTTTGGTGGGCGCCCATAAGACCGCCTCCACTCACAGGAGTCCTGAGGGATGGCCGCCACCAGGGGCGCTTCTAGTGTACAAAACAAGTTCCAGTCGCCACCACCTATACACAGAAAGATACATCACTAAACTTCTTCACTTTGTTATGAACCAAAACCATACTTAACTCCACTTACATGTTATTATGGGTTTCTTTGTCATTCCTTCACGAACAGCTGAGGAGTTATCAACACCCTTCATTTTTCATCATCAGCAAAATTGGTCAATTTTGCAGGCATGACACAAATATTACTATCCACCCACTTATTGGTTTTCAAATATTTTCACGAACATATGGTTTTCTGCACTAATACTTCGGCTATATCGTAAATATAAGATTATGTTATATAAACAATCTTTAATTAGTTATAGTCCTCTTCAATTAAACGAAAATATGAATTCAGAATTTGTCAAGGAATTTGTCAAATTTGGCTGTCAGACACCCAACTCGACAGGATTGCGTTTTGTTTAGACTCGAGTTGTTTGACACAAGCTGTCTGATTGAACAGAATATCATGAAAAGGAATGAGCAATCGGTAATTACCGGTTCAAGTCTTGACTAATCGTAAAGGTCGGCACTATTAAATTTCAATAATTCAGGCAACACTGACATATTCTACATTGGTTATGGTTTACCAAAATGTCGCTTTCTGTTTTGGTATCATCTTGCAATAAAGGAAACGAATTTTATTAAATTATCCATGGTTTTGCAAATCAAAAGTGCTATTTGTGTTTACAAAAACTGGAAGTGATATCAATACAGTCAACAGGTATTATATTTACTAACTTTAAATTCATCTTGCAGCACTATTCGGTCGATGATAATTTTGTCTTATTTTACTGCATTTTTCGTCAATTAACACTTTAATTTGACAACGAACTAATAAACTATATCTGGAACTTCTTATTTAAGTCAGTAGCCCTTCTATTATAAAAAATGTGTTATAAAAAATACAATAAAGAAGTCTTATAAAATTCCTATATTTTCCTTCTTTGAAGGAGTCTATTTTCCAAATTGTTATTCCAAGAAATTATGTGTCATCGTTGACCGATTGATCTTCGATCAGATTATTTCATAATACTAGTTAATTTCGTCAACTCTGATTGATTTCCAAATATTTACTTTTTGTGTAAATACAGTTGGTTTGTCCTTTAGCCATGAATACCGCGGCTCCAACATCGGCAGATGCCTGCCTGAGCATCGTGCATTCGTTGATGTGCCACCGGCAGGGCGGGGAGAGCGAGGGTTTCTCCAAACGTGCCATAGAATCACTTGTGAAAAAGTTGAAAGAGAAACGGGATGAGTTAGACTCTCTGATCACTGCAATTACTACAAATGGTGCCCATCCAAGTAAATGTGTTACAATTCAGAGGACTTTGGATGGCAGACTACAAGTAAGTGGATATGTATGGAGATTCAACTAAAGAGTTTAGTTTCTTGTTAGCTCTTAACACTAGAAACCAATTTTTGAATCTGGTGGTAAACATTTTTATTGGTGCCTGTGGATTTGTAAGGGCTTGACTACTAGACATAGTTTTAAGTCAATTGTATGGCATAAGCCAAATATGTGCAATAAAATTGTCTATCTCTCACCATAACTTGAATTCATAAAAAATCCATTATGTCTGGAATAATTTGCCATTGGAGAGTTATTGCGATGCTAGATTATTGCCAAAATCTCAATCAAGCCGGAATTTTGTTCTACTTATGTACTGTTTCTAGAATTTGGATACATTGACTAAGAAGAACCATGTTATAGCATGGTGGCTATCTAACAAGTTTAAGTTTCTTTGAGTTTTGTATGAACACAGGGGAAGTCCTTGTGCCAGAAAAGAAGAAATTTTTTCATATTAAATATATTTTTTTAAAATATTTACACATGATGCCTTGAATTACAGCGGCTTACTTTTATAAAGAAAGTTCACATTTAAGCTCCATCAAAGCTGCATATATATTGTAACATGTAGTTTGTATGGTTAATAGGTTTTTTTTATTTGTAGGTAGCCGGCCGCAAAGGTTTCCCGCATGTAATCTATGCCCGCATATGGCGCTGGCCCGACCTCCACAAGAATGAACTAAAGCATGTGAAATTCTGCCAGTTTGCCTTTGATCTCAAATGTGACTCCGTCTGCGTCAACCCCTACCATTACGAGAGGGTTGTCTCACCTGGTATTGGTTAGTGATAATATTAAAAGTAGCATTTAGTATTCATAACCGATGGTCTTACAGCGTCACCCTAATTTTTAACTGACAATTTAATTGTTAGCAAGAACTAGTTGTTAGATATTGTCTAGGCATTGTTGGTATTCTATTGTACTGGATTTGTCAGCTGCTGCAAAAAACTGCATATGTAATGAAAATCTTTATTAATAATTCAAATAAATAATAATAAATAAATAACCCAAGACATGCCATGCTGGGCCACACAAAGCCATCTAGCCTAGTGCTTGACAACTGATAAACTTACTTAAATACTTTTTTTTTTGGAATTAAATACATATTATACATAGTAAACACCCAGACCAATACAAGCAGACATGTTTATGAACACAAATGTTTGTACTGTGCGGGAATCGAACCCACAACCCTTGGCTCAGAGGGCAGAGGTCACTACCGAATGAGCCATTGAGCCAGTTAAAAATATTCATATTCACACATTATATGAGAAAAACCAAAAGTTAGATTTTGTTAAGTTTAAATACTGTTTATTGATGCGACTGTATTAACCCATTAATGGCCAAAGGAAAAGTACAAGGATTTATTTAGATTTTTTTTTATTTAATTATAATAAGGGTTACAAAAGAATATTAGAACATGAAAAAAAATCGAAAATTTGTTTATTTAGATTTTTACAGGGGCGTACCCAAATTGGCACACTGGCCACTTAAGGGTGTTAATTTTTGTAACAAGTTTTTTTAAATGCACAATATTTCTTGCGTTTTTGTAGCCACTATGGCTTCGATGGTGTCAAATACACAGACTCGTTTCGGTAGCTTTTCAGGAACAAGGTCAGCACCGTCTAGTTTCAAGCATATAGATGTCGAAGTTCAAGCAGAGTGTCGCTGAGGCGGTTGTTTTTGATATAATCTGATTATTATGTTTTATTGAAATAGTAGTTGGTCCATAGCTTCCTCTTAGGATTGTATGTGCAACCAACAAGCATTTGATAAGACCATATCAATCATGATGGTAAACCTACCACCATTTTTACCATGAATGCCGATTCTGTATAGTGAAATGGATTGATTTTTTTCATCAACTCCACCCATGTTATATTCTTTAGAACATCCTCATGTCAACCTTATGGTTCTTTTCTGCAGACCATCTTTTCAGTCCCTGTCGGAGTCTGAAAATCGTAATTCGATGCAATTGGGCAAATGCTGTTGTCTGTCCAGTGAACCAGTACACTTAGTTTTTTTTTATCGAATCTGTAATCAAAGTCTCCACTTGACTCTTTCTTCCCTAAGAAAGTGAATCCGAAAGAAAACTGAGAAGAAAGATGAAATTGAGAACTAATCCTACTCAATATTTTCGGAAACTTCTATCTGAAAATTATGTGGAGAATAGAATCGAAACCCTCTTCTTCATCAGTAACCACACTGGGTTCTAGTGGTGGTTGATCTAAATCATACTCTAAATTTACACTATCTTCAAGGATGAAATATATAGCCTCTTCCTAACTTTCAAAGCTGTTACTTGTACTATATCTAAGTTTACGACTCTTTATAACTCCGAAAAAAAGATAGATAATATTATTCCATTTGTGGCCACTGTACCCGAATTGGCACAGCGATATTTCGAATGTCGCTGAAACTTATATTTTCATCATACGTTACTGCAATATAGTACAAATCAATAATTAACTGTTTAATTTCATATAATTAGAAGCAAATATAGTTTTTACATTTGTCTACATATTATAACATTTAAAAAACTATACATACCTCCATGCCAATTTTGATTAGGAAATTCAGCAAGTAATTATTACAAAATTACAAATGTTCTCTAAAATTTATAATTGCAAATTAAATCTCTGTAGTCTTAACTACTCAAAAACGCAATAATATTTCCCCTGGTGTCTTTACTGTATTTTTTTACCATCAATAAGTAAGTGTTCCCAAATGGGTACAGCAACCAAGAATGGGTTAAGTAACTAAGTTGGTTTTCGCAGGGCGTAGCTTCTCGTTATGGTGACGCTGCTGTCCATTGTTTGCCTATGGTATTTAGCTATGCCTTCAATCGTGATGGTTATCCCGCCACCAGTCGGTTGCCAGAGCCTATGTTATTTGGCCTATGTCCACGTGCGATAGACTGATGATGATGATGAATTACATAATGAATTTAGTTAAACTATAAAAAAGTTAAGATATTATTTTCTCACATCAAAAACTTGTTAGATTTTCTGCAACACTTAGTTAATATTTTTAGATCTCTCCGGTTTGACTCTGCAATCTGGCCCTAGTAGATTAGTAAAGGATGAGTACACAGCAGGCATCAGCGGTAACGGAATGGATATGGACACGGGAGAGCTGGTGACGATACAGCACCATGCAACGAGCCCGAGACACCATCACTCCACCATACCGCACCACCATCAACAGTTCCAGACTACGAATATCATAATTAATCAGGGACAAAGTGAGAATTAATTTAATTAGTAGATTATTAGATAATACTACTACACTTGAGTACAGAATTTGTGATTCCTTGTTTGCGAGTTACTTTTTGCTTTTATTGGTATCAGAGATTTCCGATGTAGCATTTTCACTACCATGTTGTGTAACATTAGCAAAAGTCCATGTTACATTATTGATTCAATATATTTGTGTTCAATGTCTGGAAAGTAAGCACCATCGAGTTAAATCATAACATAAACCATACTTTTTGGTTATACAATAGAAGACATAAAAACAATATTTTGGTTACATTAGTTATGTACAACAATTTTCAGTGGACTTTTCTGTATGTTTATGTTATGTCGATATCAATAAACTACGCAACTTGGGGGCATGGTCGTGCCCCCGCCCCGCCAAGACGAACCAAGTGAAGCGCAAGGGTGCTACGTAACTTTTCTCGAAACGCTTCGTCTTTATTTTTGAATCTGCAAATAAATGCCACATAGAGCTTAGGAAATCCTCAATTAAAGACACAGAAATAATTTTTTTGGAATATTGTTCATGCCATCAAAACTAATGAAGGGTGGGTATAGGTAATAAGTATATCTGTCAAGTTTTTTGTTTTGGCATTTTAAATTTCAGTTAGGTATACCGTGATCAATGTGTTGTCTCGTTTAATTTGCGATGCATGCTAACTTTTATTTTGCATTTTTCTCGCGCTAGCGCCAGACGGCGTCCCGAACATATTTACTCCTACCCACGGGCCTCGGGCGCCGATCCGGCCCTCGGGGGCGCAGCAAATGCCGCAACAAATGGGCCACTCGCCGGGTGCGCCCCAAATGATCTCGGGGCAGATGCCCACACCGCAGATGGTGCCGGGGACGCCTCAGATGGGGCCGGGCACGCCTCAGATGGGGCCGGGTACGCCGCTGGGGACGAACACGCCGCAACTGGGGCCGAGTACGCCGCAGATGGGGACGAATGTGCCGCAAATGGCGTCCCCGCGGATGGCGTCGGCGTCCACGCAGATGTCCCCGGGGGCGCCCATGCCGATGAGCCAGGGGATGTCGATACCGAGTCCGCAGCAGCTGATGGCGCAGCAGAGAGCGATCGCGCCCAAGATTGAGCCGCCCGATACGATGGACGCTAGGACCATGTGGCTGCCAAAGAGAATGAATCATTGTAAGCTTGTTGTTTTATTTTGCACTTTTTTTTGCATTTTATATTTTTTTATAATGGAAGTTTACAAAGCTCTTGTTTTTGTATGTTTGTTTAAATTCGTTATTTTCAGCAAATAACTAAACCGTTAACTGTAATATACTTTGGGATTGGGTCAATGTATGAGAAGTTGTCTAACTTATGTATTTCTAATGTATATGTTTGATAAGTGTTATTGCATGTTGTACACAAAATTTAAAGCTTTTCTCTTATATAAGTAAAGTTTGCATGCTATATTAATTACAAATAATTTATAACAAGATTGTATATGAATACATACACCATGTTTGATTGTGTGTAAGATAACATACTTGTAATTATAAATATGTACTTTCTCATTTCCAAACACTTTCCATAGCATATGATTTATGACGATAACTTTTCTACTAGATATGGGCACTTACCTATTTATGAAAATTCATGTACCTATATTTTCTGGTTGTTCTTGCTCACATTCATATAAGCTAAGTTACTATACTTTGGATAAATGAAACTTGTTTAATTAAAGGGACAGTATGGTGAGCTTACAAAAATAAATACGTAAGCAGTACTTGTGGCAAAATCGCTGCCGGCCCGCGTGATGTTAAGCGGTTACCGCAGCCTATGAACACCTGCAACGCTATTGACTGTCTCATGTATCTTGAATATTATAGTTACATGCCCGTTGTCACAGCGATTTGAGCTTCTATTTCGCTTTCCATCAGGCGTAGGGAAGCAATTATATCGTGCAACCATAAAAAGGACTTGATATGTTTGGTTCTAAAACTCAAAATAAGAGTGACCATATAAATATTAACGTACGTATTTTCAGCGGCGCTGCCGGTCAGCATGTCCCCCGGTGGTACGACCCCTCTCATAGACGGCACGACCACAACATTTTTCACCACGGAACAGACGACCACAGAAACTCAACTAACGCAGACTATACCAGGTACGAAGTGTACGGGATTTAATGCACATATTCTTTTTAATGTTATAAGTTATTATATCAGGTATGTTGCGGATAATAGGTTCATCATCATCATCATCACCAGCCTATTGCAGTCCACTGCTGGACACAGGCTTCCCCAGTTGCTGGCCACTTAGGCCAAACATCTGGAGGATATACCCATAATCACCACGCTGGGCAGGCGGTTTGGCGATCGCAGGGCATAGTTTCGCTTCGGTGACGCTGCTGCCCGTCATCGGTCTGTGGTACGTAGCTACCCCTTCAATTTGTGATGGTTATACCGCCACCAGGCGGTTGCCAGCGTCTCGTTTGTTATTCGGCAGGATGCACCACGGGCAGGTGAGGTTGGCTTGGAGGGAAAAGATGATAGGCGTCCCCTCCTCATTCTCAGTATAACATTCTAAGACACGTTGACTTATTGTCCAGTAGGCACAGTGGCCGTATCCCCGGTGGCAGCAGAGACGTCGCAGCAGAACGGGTTCGCGGCCGCCAGCAGCCCTGCGCCGCAGCCCAGCCCGCTGCCGCACCGCGCGCCGCCGCAGCCGCAGCCGACGCCGCAGCCGCAGCAGCAACAGGGTAAGCAGCAGTTAGCAGGAGATGGCCTAACTGTAGTAGTTAGCAGAAGATGGGCTAACTGTAGTAGTTAGCGGGAGGTGGCCTAACTGCAGCAGTTGGCAGGAGATGGCCTAACTGCAGCAGTTAGCATGAGATGGCCTGACTGCAGCAGTTAGCAGGAGATGGCCTAACTGCAGCAGTTGGCAGGAGATGGCCTGACTGCAGCAGTTAGCATGAGATGGCCTGACTGTAGCAGTTAGCAGGAGATGGCCTGACTGCAGCAGTTATTAGAAGATGGCCTAACTGCAGCAGTTAGCAGGAGATGGCCTAACTGCAGCAGTTAGCAGGAGATGGCCTAACTGCAGCAGTTATGCCTTCAATTGTGATGGTTATACCGCCACCAGTCGGTTGTCAGCGCCTCGTTTGTTATTCGGCAGAATGCACCACGGGCAGGTGGGGTTGGCTTGGAGCGAAAAGATGATAGGTCGCTTCCTTACATCCCTAAGTACAGTACATAGTACAGTGACGCCGTTGGTTGGCAGGCACGTGGACTGGCAACAACACGTTGACGTACACCCAGAGCCTCGCGCCGCCGCCCGCCGCGCCCGCGTCGCTCGACGCGCCGCCGCACCACCACCACTACTGTGAGCATACCGTTTACGATGTAAATAATGGCATCCCATTGGTATATATGTCGTGGCCACATCGTACAATTTGCCCATATACATATCAAAATACAAAGCATTTTATTGCAATTTTTAGTTCCACTTTACCAGTCCTTAAAATCTCTTTGAAACAGCCGATATTAGACATATTTTTAATATCTTTTTTCTTCCACACTTTCACTGTTGACCGCCATATTGGTTTTGGCGACTAGTAGCGCCACGCGCGGTTCAATTTGGTACTAATTCGAACGATATGCCGAGGCAATTTGTAATCGGCTGTAATATCATAGCTCTGCATATTAGAAAATGAACGACATCTTACATACGGCGTACGGCATTTTATATAACGAATTTGTCTTTGTAAAGTGCCGACGCCGTTTGTATACGGGCGAATTATAGAATTTGCCTGCGACATTAACATGACCCAAGTGACACGCTTAAGTGTATCATATTAGTAATCTTGAATGTGTCATTTGGGTAAGATTAAAAATTTTCATATGTACTTACAGTTTGGGTATGCAAATTTTTACTTGAGTACATGTAAGACTTTAAGTTGGACACAGGGTACATATAAGTGTAACGCTAGAGTATAATTAAGAAGCCTACTCTCACATAGCGTCTCATAGTTTGTTGTTGTTATAATACTTGTTTAGTTAAACCTATAACCGTGTGCAGATAACGGCAACCCCGGTGGATTACTGTCAAGTCAGCCAGCGCCCGAGTACTGGTGTTCAGTGGCTTACTTTGAGCTGGACACGCAGGTTGGAGAAACATTCAAGGTGCCGTCGAGCAGACCTAATGTTACGGTGAGTATGGAATTGAGTTTAATGTTCACTGACCATTACAAGCAGATGATGGAAGTCCTTGGAATAAATAAATAAATAACCCAAGACATGCTACGCTGGGCCACACATCGCCATCTGGCCCCAAACTAAGCCAAAGCTTGTACTATGAGTACTGTAACTGATAAACTTACTTAGATGCTTTTTTCAGTAAATAAATACATAATATATTATTATTAGCAAACACTCGTTAAAGTATAGATGCTATTGTTATCGACGAATACAAGTGTCAACGGTGTGTAATGGGTTAAAAAAAACATGTAAGAAGGTAATGGAGTACATTTTGTTTTCATAGACTTACTGCTATATGTTTAATATTATATGTACCTGAGTTATTTTTTAGTTTTATCCTAAAAATAACCATTTCCAACCAACCAGGTAAAGAGTTCCAACCCCATTTGCGAATTCAGTCCTTACCTTAATTGTTTTTGCACACATGGAATCGTTGGGGCCTTTTCATAACTTCAATATTTATGTAATGGGTTCGTTCTTCTTCGATCTTCGGCTTCGAGTGATAGAAGAACTTATAAAGTGTGATTTCGTTGTTCAAACCATAATGTAAAACGAATGGAATAATGTTTCAGGTGGATGGGTACGTAGACCCATCGGGCGGTAACAGGTTCTGTCTCGGCGCGCTGAGCAATGTTCACAGGACAGAGCAGAGTGAGAGAGCAAGGTACGATAAATGTTCATAATTTGGTACATTATTGACAGAAGATATTACAGATAGCAGTCGTTACATCATATAAGAGATGATGATAACTCTGACGCCTAAACTGGGAATGGGTATAGCTTACCCTAAGTGATGCGGAGGTCTGATGGCAGTCGCTCTGTGTAAAAGCTTAGCCCTTGCCAAATCTCTCAATTTGGGAAGCCGACCCTGAGACAATCGGGAAAAAAGGCTAGGATGATGATGATTGACAGAAGATATTACCAACTTATTTATGCTTTACCCGGGAATTTCAGCTTTAATTTTGTGTTCCGTTTCGCTGAATCCATTTGCGCGTCGGCAAAGACGCTGGTCCTTAAGGCTATATGTTTTGTAACGAAGCCTTTAATCATGGCGCATTTGTTTTTAGTCCTGTCTTAGTGCTTCAACGAAAAGTTCGATTATTACTTGAAAGATGCAATATAACCGGCTCGAAGGACCAAAATCAATATTTTGGTGTTTTTTTTGCTAAAAAACCTGCTGTTTTTTTATAGTTTTTTTTTCTCTGTCGCAGACTGCACATCGGCAAAGGCGTCCAACTGGACCTGCGGGGCGAGGGCGACGTGTGGCTGCGCTGCCTGTCCGACCACTCGGTGTTCGTGCAGTCGTACTACCTGGACCGCGAGGCGGGCCGCGCGCCCGGCGACGCGGTGCACAAGATATACCCCTCAGCTTGCATCAAGGTACATAGCATTAGAGGAATACCCATGTCAGTCCACTGCTGAACATAGGCCTCGCCCAATGTTCGCCACTTAGATCGATTTTGGGCTTCTCGCATCCAGCACTTGCCAGCCGTCCTGCGTGAATCGTCACTCCACCTGGCCTGAGGCAAGCGCGGATCCAGCGATTAAAGAAGGTTGTGGGCACACCTTTTCTCTCGCCGGGAAAAATGTATTTAAGCATCCCCGTCACCTGGGGGGAGAGATGTGGGACTCACCCTACCTCAAGATGGAAGGGAAGCAGAGAATACCCACAAAAGAAAGTAGAATAATGCCCATAAGCAAGCATCCTTCATTCAAACGTCAACCACTGCACCGGTTCTCTTGTTAAGATGCATAATGCATTTCCCTCTGAATAAAAAAGTTTCCTTTGTTTCATAGTATAAACGACCTACTAAAGTCAGAGCAAATATCATCAGCCTGTAAAAAATGTGACGTCACAAGTCTATTAAGGTTGTGGGCATGCCCATCATGCCCACAACCGGTGGAGAAGAGATGAAGAAATGAAACCGCGCCTGGCCTGAGGGCGTCCTAGACTACGTTTGTCGAGACGCAGTCTCCACTCCAGAACTCGTTTACCTCAACGGTTATCGGTTCTGCGGCTGATGTGGCCAGCCCACTGCCACTTCAGCTTACTAATCCGGTGACATCCCCGCTATTCGGGAAAAACATTGAGTCATGGAATGCCCTTCCAGCTCATGTGTTTCTTTCCTCTTACAATCCTGGGTTCTTCAGGCGGGGCGTAAAACGGCATCTCAGTGGGCCTTCAGGACGAGGGCGACAGGCGCGGTGGGTTTGTCGGCCCTCAACCTCACGACCGCTTACCATTAGGTGGAGTGAGGTAAACCTGAACGCTTTTTTGAAAGAAAAAAAAACGGCGTGGTATTTAGGACTCACGCCGTCCTCGCGAGATGGCGCGGCGAAACCCTGAACCCTGTCTGAAGATGATGAGAAGGCAGAGAATTCCCACTATAAACGCTGGGCCCTCCATCACGTGCCATGGGGCAGCGTCAGACTAGAAGGACGAGTACTGGCTTTTTCTGGACTAGGAGTTCTGTCCATTGGTCAAGTCGCTGCTGACAGCTGCACCATGTACGACGTAGCTCGTACAGTCTTCTAGAAAGTCGTATTGATTAATCGTTCGTGTTTCCAGGTGTTCGACTTGCGGCAGTGCCACAGGCAGATGCAGACGCAAGCTGCTACGGCTCAGGCGGCCGCGGCTGCGCAGGCCGCCGCCGTCGCCGGACACATACAGCCGCAGCACCCCTCCATGAACAAGTGTACGTACCGAGTAGTGGCAGTGTCGCAGACAGATAGACAGATGTAGACGCGAGCGGCTGCAGCGCAGGACACATACACCCGCGGTACCCCTCCATGAACAAGTGTACGTACCGAGTAGTGGCAGTGCCACCGACAGATGGACAGATGCAGACGCGAGCGGCTGCGGCGCAGGACACATACACCCGCGGCACCCCTTCATGAACAAGTGTACGTACCGAGTAGTGGCAGTGCCGCACACAGATGCGATCCTGTACTTTAGGGCTAGTGTTATTAGAATTTTTGAATTTCGAACTTCCGTCATAAAAACGGAGCACCAGAGGTCTTCAGCACTGCCATCTGGCTCGATGGCTCATAGTGTAGGAGTAGTGACCGTGCCGTGGGTCGTGGGTTCGATCCCCGCAGAGCACAAACATTTTTGTTTATTAACATGTCTGTTTGTATTGGTCTGGGTGTTATACATAGGAAACCTATAGGTATAATATAATATACGAGATGACATTTTAATCAATATCCAAATTTTTTCTAGGCATTAGGTGTCGTTAATTTGGCGTTCTGCCCATTACTGCAAAAAAAATATAGTTCATATTTTCACAAAATATTTTTTGTCTCAAACCCATTATAAATTTCGTGTGGGCTAGCATGGTATGTCTTGGGTTATATTAATATTCTCTGCCGACTCGAAAAAATGTGTTAGTGGATTACCACTGGATAGGTCATCGGAAATGTTAATACATTGTACGTTTGTGGTTGCAGGTCTGACGGCGGCGGCGGGCATCGGCGTGGACGACCTGCGGCGGCTGTGCATCGTGCGGCTGTCGTTCGTGAAGGGCTGGGGGCCCGACTACCCGCGCACCTCCATCAAGGAGACGCCCTGCTGGGTCGAGGTGCATCTGCACAGGTGACTGACACATCATCATCATCATCATCGGCGTGGACGATCAAGCCAACCTCACCAGCCCGTGGTGCATCCTGCCGAATAACAAGCGAGGCGCTGGCAACCGACTGGTGGCGGTATAACCATCACAATTGCAGGTGTAGCTAAATACCACAGACCGATGACGGGCAGCAGCGTTACCGATGTGAGAAACTACCCTGCGATCGCCAACCCGCTTGCTCAGCGTGGCGATTATAGGTGTATGCTTTATTGGAGAGGCCTATGTCCTGCTGTGGACTGCAATAGGCTGATGATGATGATGATGACATAGCTACACCTTCATTTATGATGGAGAAGTAAAACCTCCATGTTTGCCGAAAGCGGCCATCAGTTGAAGGGGGCTTATGTCCAGTTGTGGACTGCTATTGGCTGATGATGATGAAACACACGGATAGCATAATTTGCCAAGATTTAAATGTTATCTCCTTTATTCACAGAGCGCTTCAGCTGCTTGACGAGGTGCTCCACACAATGCCCATCGATGGTCCTCGGAGCAACATCGAGTAGGAGTTGATCGGCTTCTTTTGAGGCCTTGAGCGAATGCAACTACGTACTGTGCTGCTTCGTTTAGTGTCTGTGATTGTGACGTAACGGGATTGTTGAGTGTGCCAGTGGAAAAGTGTAACAATAAAAGTGAACGATAAAAGTAGGAAGATTTTTTTTGGTGTTCGTTATGTATGGTTCCTTGGGTGGGGCAGACTGAGTGATTAATTGAATCTAAGCCTGTGTAAAGATCACTTCGCCATGTGGTTAAGTCCTGTGGCTTCTGTATAGAAGGCAGCAGTTAGTAAACCACCATACTAATATGATTTTTAATTTGAAATTCATTATGTATGTTTACTCAACGTTTCTCTGACATAGGAAAACATCATGACGTAACCTGCACACATTTGAAAAATTCTAAGGTTGTGTTTTCAACCAACCTGTACATTACCAGTGTGGTTTTAAAGCCTTATTGCCTATAGTTTAGGGGGGGTTCAAAACCTCCCCCCGTCGATGATCTGTGTATGTATCATCGTCAGCCCTTCGCAATCCACTTTGTATGTTATAGCAATAACAAATTGTTGTAAGACCTAATTATCCCTCAGATGTTTAATACAGATTATGTTAGGTTTAGTTGCTCAGTCTGCCTCCCCCTTTACATATTCATTATACATTAGATGTGTTGTGAAGTATATGATTTTATTTTGTTTAACTTTTATTATGTTGCTTAGTATCTTTTGTTCTATATCTCTTTAAAAATAGACACTTTCTTATTTATTTACTACCCAGATTAATTCATATAATAAAATTATCTTATCATATTATATCTTCAACTGCTTTAAAAGCTTTCATATTTGAAATCTTTTCTTATTAGTTTACTTTTAAATTATTCATATGTTTTAAAATTTTTATCTGCTTCAGTCTTCCATTCAAAATTGTTTTTATTTTGTCTTCCAATAAATTGAAATATAGGTATGTTGAGTGTTTACGTTGGATCGGTTCGTGTTATGTGGTGCCGGGACTCTAGAAGCAAAATGCACACTGAACTCTTTACAAGTGAATCGCTCGTGTTATAAACAAAGGTGAACTTATAATTTATGTCTTGTACTAGCAGATACAGTATGTAAGTGTTAACGTAACTTGTAGTTGTACGACAGTATTGACAGAACAAACTAAAGAACACATAAAGAGATCTCACTTAAATATTTTTCACAAAATGGTTTAAATAAATGTGTAAGATATTAGTGTATTTGTTGAATGAAACGCAAGATTGCCTGTTGTTGCCCTGCAAGATCAGAATATAGGAGAATTCTTGATAAATTCTTCACTCAAATTTAAAGGATGAAAAATCATCGTCACTCTTATTTATTAGTATTGCCGCTCTGTACTCCACTATTGATAGATAGATATAGTTGAGCAAAAGCAATGTTATGGATAGTGGTTATACTTACCATAAGTACCGAGTATCTATACCAACAATACTATTGACATTACTATATTGATAATGATGTCAATATTGATCAATGATCAAACTATCGATATTACTTGTAATAACTATTTATAGTCTGACAATGCTTAATAAGATGAAGGACAGTAAAAATGTTTTTATCAATTTATACATATATGAGTGCCGTGCCTTTGTGTCCATTATTTGGTACATTTTTAATTCATACATTAATTTCTAGAATCTCCAATACATTTGGTTATGTCACGGCTTACATCTTTCATGGTTCTCTACAATAAAGCAACATACGAATTTTAATAACAGCGATACTTTTTGTACTAAAATAAACTTAGTTTAAACGACAAGACATAATTATGGTTCAACTTGAAAGAAGCCAAATGGGATAAGCTTTTTAGTCGTAAGCATATGAGTTTAGAATAGTTTTAATGTTTAATTTATGTAGTATTTTGTAATTGGCGGACGCGTGACGTGAGGCTGTACTTTTGTTAGCTTGATGTGCCTGATTGGTGGAATTGCATGGACTGCTCTCATGTGATTGGTCATTCGACTGCCATTACGTAGCGACCGGCTAAGTCATATTTAAGGTTGTGGTCAAATATTCAGCTAACGACTGATTAATTAACATAGTTATAAATACTTGTGAATGTGTCCTATTGTTATATCCGTGCAGCTTTTTAACCAGATTTTTTTTAAGTTAGTTCAAAGGTCCATGCAATTTTGCTAAAATGATTTAGATGATCTGTGATGTGCTAATGAAAGGTGTTTATAAGATAAGGTGTGCGCGCGTCCGTTCTGTCCAACGTATCTCCTAAAGTAGAAGTCGAGTAATGAATCATTCACAGAAGGAGCTTCAGGGGAGTTTATGTGGAAAATGTCTTGTGATTAGATCTCTTGTCATTGTGTAAAGCCATTTGAATGTGTCTCATTCGTTGCCTCTGTGACTTATCAGTAGGGTAGCCGTACCTTAGTACCATTGAGTGATTATTTCTATGAAGCTTGTTAGCGTGTTTGCATTATTCACTCGAGTATGGGAGGTCATTACGGACATCTGTGAATGTCTAACTTAGCTAGGTTAAGTATAAAATGACATATTTTGTGTACGAAATCGTAAACGGTTTTAAGTAACTCTTAAGTAGTTTTAAGGGAATGGTGTTTGTGAACTTAAGGGCACGAATTTCTTATCAACTTTATAAGTATCGCTTACGTTTTTGAACTGAAAGATGTATGTGACACTTGCAAAGAGTAAAGTTGTAACTGAAATTCCCGCTCTGAATATTTGAGATTTTCGTAGTTTGCTTTTAAGTTTTGCTTTAATTATTATTACTTGGCAGATTATGATAATATTATGCGTTGAAACATTTATATTACTGTTAGTGAAAGTTAGCGTTTTCGATTTTTTATCATTATTTTTATAACATAAATAATACTTATGAGCTTTTGTCTATGACAAAATGTGGATTGACGATTTGAACGAAAGGGAAATGTAAATGTGTGTATTTCTGTTTTTTTTTGTAAACTTGATGATTTATTTCGATTTTATTTGTGTGATTTTTGAATTGTTGACAAACAAGCATCACATGTTTTTATTTTTGTTATTGCTATATATGTAATTTAGTTTATGCTTCTGAATTTTACAATTAATTACGATTGTTACCAATGACCACGTAAAGATTCGGAATATGCAAGTTCTGTAAATAGTACAATTTATTGAGAATATTTTTAATATAACTGAAATCGTACGTGGGCCGTGTGGCCTCTATATAATACAGGTCTTTGCGACTTGGTACTTAGAAATTATATTCGTAAAATTCTCTTTAGAAAGCTTCACAAAATTGTGTATCAAAAATACCTCTTTTATAGTGATCAAAAGGATTCAAAGGGTTTTTAGATGATATTAATGATATGTGGTAAGTTTTTTAATAATGTTGAAGTTTTGAATGAAATATTTGTCAAATTCTACATGCCACAGTTATCGACCGAGCTGTTTGGGACACTCTACGATTTTATGTACAACCACTTCTTACAGTTGTTGGGAGATTTACCGAAGTTATCCAAAGTTGATGAGGGGGGAGCTCATTGTTGTAGGCCTCGGCGCGAGGTCAAGTTCAAATTGAATTAAGCAATATGCTCACAAAAGTAAATGTATTCAATTTACATGTTAAATTTCCAATAGATGTGGGACTGGCAATGTTGTACGAATGAGTCTACAATTCCAATACATGTTATTGATGCGTTGTAATTGTCTATGGTTACATTTTAACCCTGTATCCTTGTCGTTATTTCTAAAACGTTTCTCTTTGATAAAACCTTCGAAGTCCGGGCGCAGTGGTGTTGCGTCGCGTTGTGGTGCAACACATTGCGTTGTGGTGTTACACGTTGCGTTGCGGTGCAACACGTTGCGTTGCTGTGCAACACGTTGCGTTTCGGTGCGGGGCGCTGCGTTTTTTTTCACCACGCCTTTCTTTAAAACAGTACACTATTAGTTTCTATCATTGACAGAATCAGTTGTAAAAATTGGTGTAAGTGGTTAAAATGATACTTTGAACGATACACTATTGATATGTTTACTTTTGTGGTGTTATGGTGTAACCATTGTTGTTTTCCCAATGGATGTTAAACCATACGATACAGTTACATTGATATGGATTTAATTGCACTCTTCCAGATATGGAATTCTATTGTATATAGAATAGTTAATTATAATCTTAATTTGATCGTAGATAAATTAATCGATTCCATATATATATAGATCTTCATATTTGGAAGTTAGTATTTGTTTAAACATAGTCGTTAAATTAGATTCACTGATAATAAAATTAAATATGTACTACAAATTATTGTAACCATTAATATTGAGCAGTTGCAATATTCTAAAAGTTCAAATTAGTGATACATATAAAATTACAGAATACGATTTATGGTTCAAAAATGTTCCTTGAATTATCTCGGCACGAATAAAAGTAATCTAAAACTATGATAGTAATGTCTGTTTACTTCCTTTATTATATCGGCTGCTGCGATTTGTATGAAATAAAATGTAAACTAAATCCCGACCTAAATAAAAAATAATTAAAATAGCTTCATTCGTTTGGGAGTTCCTGAAAGCTACGATTCGTCTTTATTACATGCATTGCCTCATTTAGTCTGGTACAACGCTGTGTGTCGGACAGCAAGTTGGCTCTGCATCTCATCTCCCGTTCTATTGATTGTCGCTTTATCGGATTATGAGAGCGAAGAAACTAAAAATCCAGCTTTTATAGACATTATTTGTGTATTATCATATCTAGGTTTAATTTGTACACCTGTAAAAATTGGCAGCTGCAAAGCCGACATCGACGTATAAGTCTATCCCTAGGACTAGGCGTTATGTAATACATACATAGTTCTAGAGACGGACTTGTTCGTCACTATAATATATAATCTCAAATCACCGATCGTGATGTTAAGTTTATGTTTGTTATATAGTGATTAAATTTGCTTTTCATATCTAAATCGATTAATATTTCTAAATAGGCGCAGCAGTCGATACCCACATACAGTTACTGTTCTAAATTGTACGTTAGTGTGTTTGTCCGATTGTTTTCACATTATTTTGGCTGAAGGGAGGTCTCCGCGCGCGGTACGGACTAGCCCTAAGAGCATAGTTAAGAGTGAAACTATGAAACAGAAATGAATATAAAGGTTATTCCTCTAATAGTGGTTTTATTTCCTGCTTTACTGGCGTGTGTATAATAGACTTGTTGTCTTACGAACAAGTGTTTGCAGGAAGAACGATACGTATTCACAATAACCTTAAATTAAGGCTGCGATTTCACAATTATTCACAACTCTGAGTAGACACTAGCTGATTCACCAATCACATAGCTTGAAATCTTACTATCTATCTCGCTCTCCCTCCAGTGATGTGGTTTTCAAGTCATGTGATAAATCGCGGCCAGCTCGTCTCTGCTCTGATCCGCTTGGCCTCAGTGGAACCGCACCCTTATGGTAGATGCTTGATAACGAACAGATTTTAGATACCTGTAGGTTCTTTTTTGTCAAGAAATTGCTGTATGGCTCTCTAAGAGTCCTGGTGCTACACCCATGTGCATCGGAAACAGGATGTTAGGGACATCCGTAACCGTAACTATCGGATATCCGATATAAAAAATATCCGTAACCGTAACCGAAACTATCGGATATCCGATATAAAAAAATAACCGTAACCGAAACTATCGGATATCCGATATAAAAATATTCGTAACCGTAACCGAAACTATCGGATATCCGATATAAAAAATATCCGTAACCGTACCTGAATCCGAAATAAAAGTTTCGGATAATATCGGATAGGGGCGAGCCTAATTGAGTCATCGTTATGACGGCCAGACACAAATAAATGATTTGATTTGATTTGATTTGACAAGTTTGTTCTGATCGGCCGGCTGCTACAAAGTACGGTCATGTCGATCTGTTTCATCGGATTATGATGGAATAGAGAATACACCTGCGTTTGCGCACCTGCGTACTTTGCTAGTCCCTTCAGAGAAAGGCTGATGGAGCCGAAATTCAGTCAGGAAAGTGTTCATTCTAACGGTCAGTAGTTGCGAGTGTTTGCAATTAATAGTAAATTACATCTTTGTATGACTCATCGTTATAATAATGGCTGAAATTTTGTTGACACGATACAAGAGCATGCATTATGCTATGTGTATGTCGACGCTCGTGCTAAATATACGAACGAGCGATTATTCATAGCGCGATTTTGGTGTATTTAAAGCCTTTGTCCTTCTTACAGCTTTTATGACGGTGACGACACCATTATGGCCTATCATGCATAAGATGTAGCGAGTTTTGTTTTAAACTTCGCAAAATTTAAGATTCAGACAGGTAGAGATGTAAGGGAGCGACCTATCATCTTTTTACTCCAAGCCAACCTCACCTGTCCGTGGTGCATCCTGCCGAGTAACAAACGAGGCGCTGGCAACCGACTGGTGGCGGTATAACCATCACAATTGAAGGCGTAGCTAAATACTAAAGACCGGTGACGGGCAGCAGCGTCACCGGAGCAAGAAGCTACGCCCTGCGATCGCCAACCCGCCTGCCCAGCGTGGCGATTATATGGGTATATCCTCCAGATGTTTGCTCTAAGTGGCGAACAACTGGAGAGGCCTATGTCCAGCAGTGGACTGTAATAGGCTGATGATGATGATGATGATGAACCATGATTCGCAGGGTAGGGCCGCCCCATACCATAAATCTACCCGTATAGGCTCGCTTAAGTACTTGTTCTAATGAATGTTCTTAATTAATGTTTCGTAGACGGCTCTGACTTGGACCAGACAGGCAATTGGTCAGTCCACTATAAATACGCACCGCGTCACTCCCGCGCACCGGCACCATTCCAATGCGAAACCGACCGGTGTTTTTTTTCAGCTATACAGTCAACGGCAAAAGTTGCATACAAAATTCGACCTTAATACGTTGACTTAGGAATTTACCGCATATTATCTTTACAGCTAACTGTATCTTTGGTGTTATGTTGATGTGGTGTAAGAAGTTGAAACTGCACAACAGATTCTGGTTAACGTTTGAAATCCGGAAACGTGAGAGCATGGGCCCTACTACAGAAAACGAAAACGATCGTTCGTTGAACGGATCGCGTATTTTTTCCCCATAAATCCCTCTCATTTGTCCCTCCCGTGTTCGAATATACGAACTAAAATTCGTCAACGTCGATTTCCAACAATTTAATTGATATACAGGGAGGGACAAATAAGAGAGATTTATGGGGCAAAAATACGCGATCCGTTTCAACGAACGATCGTTTTCGTTTTCTGTAGTAGGGCCTCAGAGTTACTGAGTCATGTACTAAGTATATATTTAAAAATCCCTCTCATTTGTCCCTCCCGTGTTCTGAACTGAACCGATTTAAGTGAAACTTAGTACATAGATGGTCTGGACCCTGAGAACAGACCTAGCTTTTCAATGCAAAAATGGGTTGCTTCCCCACGAAGTCGCGGGGACGGCTAGTATTTTGACGTTTTCATTGAAATAAACGTTTAAACACTGAAACTTCCTAGAAACGTCTAGTGAAGGATGCAGACGAGAATAGGCGCAAGGCGAGGCATGACTGAAATGTGACGGCCAAAGTCGAGGCGTTTTGCTTGTTAAAATAGACCAGGGGATTTTGAACACGAGCAAAGAAAACGTCTAATACAATACTAGCTGCGCCCCGCGCCCGCGTGGAGAGCAACACAATTCACGCATTAAAAACGACCAAAACTAAAAAGCGATAAATAACGTAAGTAATTCTATCCTTAAAACATATTATATGTATAACTATAATTATTTAAATATTACAATTATCACTTATTTTTGGAGTCGGTGCCAGCCTCAGGGTACCTAACGTAGACTGTTGTTGTCAGACGCGCGGCCGGCAAATCCACACGACAATATACATTTATTTGTTGGCTGGCACCGACTTCAAAAATAAGTGATAATTGTAATATTTAAATAATTATAGTTATACATATAATATGTTTTAAGGATAGAATTACTTACGTTATTTATCGCTTTTTAGTTTTGGTCGTTTGTGTTTTTTTTTTTGAAGTCGGTTTAATTTTTTTTTAAAAATAATTTTATTTCTCGATTTTTGGTTGCGTTAATGTGCTGTGAACTTGAATAAAGGCTAATTAATGTCCTTCAGAGTTAAAACTCTGAAGTAAACTTAGGAATGAAAAATTTTGATTTAAGTCAAGTGAAGACTTTGCGATCTAGAATCAAGCAAATCACTTACCAAATCACCTGCCCTATTAGCCCTGCATAAGTACATACTACTACCTAGTTTCTATCGACCAATGGCAGTACTGTTCCCTAACTCCTAACCGTTAAGGAGTTCTGTGGCTTCATTATCAGCACCAGATGATGACGCCCGGAAGCATATACCTGAGTAAAATATGATTACGTAACAAAAACACCATATGAGCATACAATTTTCGGTTGTTGCCATCAATTTCTCCAGGATCCCATCATCAGATCCTGACTTGGTGATAATGGGACCACCTCGGAAGTGTCCTCTGTCGAACTGTTGAAAAATTTTTGAAATCCATCCATAATTGACGGAAATATCGGTGAACAAACATAAAAAAAAATAAAAAAAAAAAATATTATACATACAGACGAATTGAGAACCTCCTCCTTTTTTCGAAGTCGGTTAAAAAGTAGCATAAATAAATACTTTGGGGTATCTAGGACTATCTGTGTACCTACAAAATTTGATTTAAATCGGTTCAGTAGTTTGACGGAATCCGCGACAGGAAGATCGATTGTCGTGTTTCTTATATTGCCTCATTATTACGTTAGTTGTTTTCATAAGTTTTGATCGGGGATATGAGTCCTGTAAAAATTACTTACTTTGGAATCGGAGCAATGTATGTGATGTTTTCTGATATTTATTTATTGAAAACTTTTTTTTCAATAAATAAATAAATATTAGAAAACATCACATACATTGCTCCGATCCCAAAGTAAGTAGCTTAAGCACTTGTGTTATGGGTATCAGAACAACGAAGGTACCTAATAAATACTTAAATACAAATATAAACACCCAGACACGGAACAAACACAAGTGTTTATCACACGAATGTTTGTCCCGGGTGGGAATCGAACCCACGACCCTTGGTTCAGAAGGCAGGGGGAAACACCAAACAGGGGGAAGGATACATACATTCACGTTGCGCTATTAATAAGGTATTTGGTACAAGACAAATCTGAACAATCACTAAAAATCCCACATAGATTTGTCGCCATCATGGCGTAACTATAGGTACCTACCATTTTGATTTGTATCAGGCAAATGTGTAATAAATTAATGTTGGGAGTTGAGATTTTCTTCTGACCCCCTTACGGGTAGGGACCCATGGCATATTGCCGACTTGCCACCCCGTAGTTAGGTACGCCACTACCTCTCAATTAACCAATAGAATACTTTTCGCTCCGGATCTATCCTGTGGGTACCCAAATCTTGCGATCGTGGCATCCGATAAACGGAAATGCCTTGGAACGTTGCCCGAGCAGCAGTGATTCACGCAGCCACACCTGTGCAAATCTTGTGTCTACCAACCTTCGATTACAAACGAGAAAACACTAATAAGTTTTGTTATAGCTAATAGGCAGATATTTTATCGTGATTCATCGATGTCCTAATTTAGAGAAGCAGTGTTATGTAACGACTGTGTGTAATTTTTGTTTTGAAATTATCTGATGTGAGTGTTTCACTTTTGTAGGGAACATAAATTGTCTTACCTATCTACTTACACTAAAATTATAGAGTTGAAAGTTATAAGGGAACACATAAAAATTATACATCTTTTTTCTTTACATCGGTGTGACATCGGTATACTCAAACAATAGTGTAATCAATTCGGAAACTATTACTATCATGTCAATTTCAAAAATTCGTTCACTATTGGAAAGTTACATTCTCCTGTGTAACTAGGTATAACAATAGACTATATTTATTGCTAAATAAATTTAGTCTATTGCTATACCTAGTTAGTCGATCCTTAATCTTATCTAGCGATAAGATTAGGGATCCTTACTCAAACGTAAATAATGTAACCTTATGAAATGTATGAGGGCGGGTCGTTAGTTCTGTAGGTAATGAAAGGAAGCCTACGCTGGAGCGAGCTCCACAACAAAACCGATTCATTCTAGTCTTGAAAATCCGAAGATTAACTATAGTTGTATAAGTAGACATAAAGTAAAACATCTTAGCGTAGGTACAAATACGTAAATCAGTGACGTTCCTATGTACGATATTAGTTCGTTGGAGAATTAACGTAAATATGATACTGCATCAGCTCTATTTTAATCAAAGTTGCAATCCTTCATCACTCATACTTCGTCATAGAGACGTCTAGAGGTAAACAGATGACATTAACGACTTCCATATACCGTATATTTCAATCGCTCCGGCAATAAAATAATATCAAAATCATGCTATTTAAAATTCCAAAAAGTCGAAGGAAACATTCTAGCCGTAAAATAGTTCGCTCGTAAAGCGAAAACATGTAAACAGTGCCGACCTCGCGCCAAAAATAAAGCTAATATTTCGGAATATTCCCTCACCGACTGCTTTCAGCCGTAACACTTACGAATATTTTGCGATCTCGGGCGGATGGCGGAGATAACATCTATCATCGGTGTAATTTGCTTGGCTAGAAAAGAAAGAGAGAGAAATATTTGTAATGTAGGTATCTTGCCATTCTCTACCCGAAGATTGTCTGGAAGAGATCGCATAAATGGTTTAAATATTGTAAACTTTCCTAGTTATAAGTATTTACATAATTATGGTGTAGTAGTAGTATTTATTTATGGTGTCTACCTTCAATAAAGTCTATCCATTTGTTAGAATCAATCCTCATCAGGCAGGCATAATGAGCAGGATCCTTGTTCCCCGAGAGATCTTCCGATGTTCAATTCAAGACTAGGTGAACCGGTTTTTGCTGGGCGCCGTAGTCTGCGATATCGCTTACAATTTAGGCAAATTGCAGACAAGCGATTTTCGAATAATAAAAAAAATAAAGAGTTCTGACCCCCCTAGGTTATGAATGTAACCCTTTTCATTAAAATATAGGTGCACCTAATTACGTCACAAGTGATATCTAGACTTTTTATTAGGTACAATGCAGATAATAATAATATTTTCCTAAATAGACTAACCCTGGGTGGGTTAGTCTATTTGTGTCAATAAAAAGACACGAAACAGATGTGCCAAGTGTTATCACAAACTACCTGCTAAAACAACATTAGCAGGTAGTTTGTGATAACACAAGATCCAATTAGTCATCACTGGGAAATCTTGAGGTGATTATAATATCACATTGAAAATGATGCACTTTTTTTTATTTATGTAGGTAGGTAAGGCTAGATATGGTACATTGTATGATTAGCGAAAATAGGGGATTGTTAGCCCGTTTACACTCGCGTGCGAGTGACGAGGCGAGGCGCGAGGCGAGCGACGAGGCGAGAGTGTGAACACTCGCTCGCGCCTCGCCTCGCGCCTCGCCTCGTCACTCGCAGCGCTCGCGTCGCGAGCGGTTTTTTGGTCACGAGTCAAAGGGCCTCGCGACGAACGCGAGCGGGGTGTTTACACTCGCGCTCTCGCTTCATTCGCGATTCAGCGCTGTGCCGCGCAGGTCGTTAAAATGGATTAGTCTTATGAGGAAACATTTAGATTTATTGGAGCATTTCAAAGGGAACCAATAGGCTATTATGGCTAAAAATTGTAATTAGTCCGTCTTTTAGATTATTCATAAATAAAAGACACGTATTTTTCCTTTTTTCATTCAAATAAACAATAGCAAAGATACAAGGCATCTAAAGTTAGGAGTGGGAGTCTTTGACGTCACTCGCTCCCGTAAAAATGCCTCACCGAGTGACGTCACGCGTAATTTCAACGGGCTATAACTTTGTAAGATTTAGTCTAATTTACAAATAAAAAAATACGTGTCTTTTATTTTTGAATAAGCTAAAAGACGGACTAATTACAATTTTTAGCCATAATAGCCTATTCTGTGGAACCCAAAATAAATACCATAAAATGAACCAAAAAGTAAACGATGCGTGGAAGAGGTTGTCATTACAAATGAAATGAATAGACCTTTAATTGATTTAAAACATAAGACATTTTACTTTTTTATTTGTATTTAATGTGTGTAGTTCAATAAACCATGACTTGTTGCCGCTAACATTTCGACGTCCTCCATTGTCGCGAGCTCAAAGACAACTGAACTCGTGACGAGAGTGTAAACACCAAGCTCGTTTCGGGGGGCGTGGCGCGAGTCACGAGGCGAGGTACGAGGCGAGTCGCGAGGCGAGAGTGTAAATGGGGTACAGAAGTTTTTTGAGTTCACAGAATTGATAATGTTAACTTCCAATGAAATTAAACCCTTTAGTAGGTACGTACTGTGCTTGTGTGAAGCGTAAAGAAGAAGGTTTAAACCTACCTACAGGTAGTACCTAAGGTACATTTTTTCTCCAGCTTCTGTCAAAATTAAAGCCGGCGCACTTTTTCCTATTAATATTATAAAGGGTTAAAGTTCCTATAGATACCTACATGTTTCATATTTCACGCGAAAACTAGTGAACCGATTTTGATGAAACTTAACAGCAACGTAGTTCATACCTCAGATTAACACATTAGGCTCTAATTTATTTAATTTTGTAACTCTGACCGCCGAGACACACAAGGAAAAGCAATTGTCATCGACGCATTTAAGGCTTTCAAAGGGTTAAGGATATTATCATTATGCAGAAGCAAAGGCTGCAGCTAGTAAGTATTAGAAGTTCATCTACGATAATAACTTATACAGGCTGTTAATCATACTTATAATACATACATCACTTAATTACTGGGTGTTAATTTCTGTTGAAGTGAAATAGATCAACACTTGTAGGTACAATGCAACGTAATGCAAAGTCTGAAGCCCTGAATATCTCATAAATGGGCCACGTGATTATTATAAGGAGAACAATCTGCCAGTTAGCGCCCGAAATAATACCTTTAGATAGCGGTGTTAGTTGTTGTCGATAAAATTGGTAAGCGTCCACGCAGACTAAATAGTACCCACCATCCTACTATTAGATATTAGCTTTATTATTTGTCGTGAATTGCAAATTCGGGCTTTTGATAAAAAAGGAAGCTGTAGGAAAAGAAAGTTTGTCAAACGTTTCACCTTTTTTTTTGTTTTTTTTTTTCTAAATGACTACGATGATGGCCAGGACGGCCTTGTCATCATCACCGGACTGTTGGGGGAGCGGAAGGCTCTCACCCCTACACACGGAACCTTACCTGTGTAAAGGTTCCATGTGAATACCGCTTCTCGGGAAACGTGGTTCAGGACGCTTTTAGGCTAATGGCTACTTTACAAGATTTTAGAGAGGTAGGGCATAGCGAATCTTCGCTCGAATTGAGCCACCCGTGGACCTCCACTCTATAGAATACCGCAGCCAAAAAAAAAAGTTGTCTCAGCGAGTTGGGATAGAGCGGTCACAAAATTGGGGCACCTACAGATATTCATACATGACATATAATTTAATTCCCACATCCACATTTCAGGGTTATTAGCATACTAACGTATAGTAGTATTAGTAGGTTACTACTAAGAACAATGACACCTGTGCCTTTTTAAGCTAGATTTGTAGCGTTTTGAAAGTTCTAATATCTTGTTTAGATTACTTTCGTGGCAGTACTATTTTACCCGTAGGCAGATTTCAAGTCGCGACTAGTAGATAAATTATATCGTTGATTTTATCATTTTATCACTTTACTGAATTCAGCTGTTACTTAGCCGTAAGCCCGAAAAGAAAGCAATAAAATAGATCGAAACTACATACCGTTCGGGCCCAATCAATGACAAGACGTTACACACATATGTCCTAGGTCTATAGTATATAATATAGTGTATAATATACCTCAAGCCTCACTTCGACTATTTAGCCTATTCCCTCAATCCCATACTGCAAGCAATTAAATATACCACCTGGTTTAGGTATGTTATGTAGTACCTACCTACCAAACCAACGTGCTCATCTATTCTCATCGAGTTATGCCGATTAATTAACACATCCCATTCGCTCATCGACGTTCCGCCCAACACTATTGATAGTACAAGATCTCATTCTGAATCACAATCGAAAAAAAAATGTCTGAAAGAAAGTACTGGCACAAAACACTGTGACGTCACATCGATAACCCTAGCCGCATCCCTACCCAGTCGTATCCCGTCCCTCGGCCGCCAGCGCATCGCCGACCGTCCGGGCGCCCGGCAGCGCGTCGAACGAACGAAACGCACCGTACAGAGCACGCCGCCGTGTTTACGAACGCAAACCTATCCCCGTATTCGAATTTTGAAATTTGAATTTCAAATTTGGAATTCCGTTTGTAGTGCAGTGACGAATTGAGTTTGGATTTTGATTTGGCGATTGGTGAGTCGGATTATCGGTTAATGGGTTAACGATGTGGTCTTAGTTCGTTAAGGTTTGCGTAATTAATCTGGAACTTGTTTTTCAACTATGTAATTCGACAACTTCCTAGGGATATAGAAGTATTTAGATGATTTAATAACTTAATGTCATTTTAGAATAATGTTTATAAAAGTTTTTAAATGTTTTAGAGATGACATTTTAAAAATTTACGGTTTAAAAGTCTAGGTTTGATTCTTAATCGGGAAACGAATTTTCATAATTGTTTAGTGTAAGTTTTAGTAAGATCAAAATAGGTATAGTGAATAAGCTCAACTAAAGTTATGTAGTAGCTAGTACCGCCGCCTAATGAACCAAGAGATCTCGTGTTCGGGGTTGGCCCAAAATTGTTATTGGGTTTCTGTCAAACTCCACTGGCGTAACTATCATTGCATTCGAGACCCGTGGCTAATTCATTCGATGTTAATTAAATGTAAAATAATAAATGTTGGGAGTATGGATTTTCCTCTGACCTGCTCTGGGTGGCCTGTGACATTTTCCGACCTCATCATCAGCTTATTGCAGTCCACTGCTAGACATAGGCCTCTCTAGTAGTTCGCCACTTAGAGCAAACATCTGGAGGATACCCATAATCGCCACGCTGGGTAGGCGGGTTGGCGATGGCAGGCCGTAACTTTTCGCTTCGTTGACGCTGCTGCCGTCATCGATCTGTGCTTTTTAGCTACGCCTGTAATTGTGACCGCCACCTGTCGGTTGCAAGCGCCTCGTTTGCTATTCGGCAGGATGCACCATGGGCAGATGATAGGCCGCTCCCTTACATCCCTTTTCCGACAAGCGACTCTGTAGTTACGCTTATGCTTTGTACATCAGAGTCAAGAAGATGGTGGCCATACACCTCTGTGTCCTGTGTCTGATCTCTCTCCAGTCCAAACCTCTCGCAAAGCGCTTTGTCTCCAAATTCATGGTGCGAATGTAAGCTTCGGAAGTCTTTGCTAAAGGCGAGTTGCTACGTTACAGAGTGTATACTGTACACAGTCCGTGTACAGATAGAATCTTCAGATTTTGGTGAGAGTGAGTCGTTTTTTGATGGGTGAGCACGCACCATCGTATGCTCTAACGGAGCTTAACATCAGGCGAGTTTGAGTCAAGCGCTACCATTTACTTACCAGTCAAAGTTATGCGTAGAAATCCCTAAGTGGGGATGTAAGGGAGCGACCTATCCATAGACCTTTGCGCTCCAAGCCACTCTCACCTGCCCGTGGTGCATCCTGCCGAACAAAAATCGAGGCTTTGGCAAACCGACTGATGGCGATAATATAACCATCACGATAGAAGGCGTAGCTAAACATCACAGGTCGATGACGGGCAGCAGCGTCAACGAAGCAAGGAGCTACGCCCTGCGACCGCCAACCCGCCTGCCCAACGTGGCTATTATGGGTATATCCTCCAGATATTTGCCCTTAGTGGCGAATAGCTGGAGAGGTAGGCCAAATGGACATAGTTGTCCAGCAGTGATCTGCAATAGGCTGATGATGATGTGTAGAAATCATTATATTCTGACTTATAACGTCTCATACAATCTATGTCATTAAAATATAACTATATTTGTTAGATAAATACATAAATATACTTTATTGCACTTCAAACTTAATACTAGGCACAAAGAGCTAGCTAACTTGAAATCTAAAATAATCATGACGATGACGGATTACGCTGACCCAGCGTTCATTCATCTAGATTAGACCGTAGATTTATTAGGAAATTGTTCAGCAAAGCGCATGCGATAAATCAATGCGAGTGGCATTGTTGTGCGCGATTACGCATGCGCGTGAGTCGACTCGTCACGTCATGCGCGGTCAGAACTCGGATTTAGACGCGAGCGCAGTCACAGGGTTGACTATTAAGTTTTTTGTTTTGCATGTTGAATGAGAGATTCGTAAGGCCTTTCTCGCATAGAATCGTAAGCGTATCGTAATCTGTGTTGTTGCTGAAAACGTTACCGCCATAGTTCTCCGCGAGGAAATCTTGTAGGTAGTTTTAGGTAGATACTAAGTCAAAAATGACCTGGATGTAGGAAGAAAATGCAGGAATTATAATGTTACTTTCTGCGCTGGCTCAGCGTTCCAAAGAGGATCTAGACCTCCGACACCGCCACTCTACTCGGTCCTAGTTGAATTGATAGCGATACCTCAAGTGTCCCCCCAGTAATTAAAATCTGAAAGAAAAATATAAATTTCTAAATATTTATGGTACCAACTGACTGATTGACGATAGGCTCTACTTAGATGTCTAAATTAGAAAATTCAGTCAAAATTGAATTTTGATTTTTGGTACTTACTCATACATATGTTCTAATCTCCGCCAATCATGGAAGTAATATGTACGTAGTACATAATACTTCCATGCCGCCAATGAAAATTTGACAACTTTTGTTGATGAAACATCGTGACATCATTCAAGTTTAGGCAAAGGTATACCGGTGGATTTCCACCAAAGCAAAATTCTTAGAGTTTTCGTAGGCATTATTAGGTTAGTAGCATTAGTAGGTATTATTACTTTCTTTTTATAATGTGTTTTTAGGATATTTTGATGTTATTTACGGAAGATTAGTTTTCAAGGAAGTCATGATAGCAATACGAAGAGTCATTGTTTAGAGAAACAGCTTTGTCAATTTTTTCTCGACATTGACAGAAATGGACCTCGTACGTAAGTTAAAGTTTGTTCAACACGTGTTGGTGAAAAATTTGGCAGCTTTTCTTTTTGTGTTTTTTAAGTTTGTTAGAAACATTGAACTTCAACGAACAGCCTACGCTCTGCAACAGAGTGCATCAAAAATAGAGCGAACAGACATAACAATACAGTATTTACGTGTTTATCTACCCACATAATGTTCGATTTCCTGAAGTATGTAGCTGCATCTCGACAGAAAGTGGAAGTATGAACCCACGCTCCTTTTTTAGCAATAGAAAATGTGTAAACAATAAACTTTAAGTCTTTTAAAATGCACACATTTTATTGTGTTCTTATGCTAAAAAACGATGTAAGTATCTATAGCTAGATGATCTCTGGAATTAAGATCCGAATCTTAGATTAATTAGGTAAATGAAGTTAATTAATATCAGAAATGAAGTTTTCTCTTTAAACTCCGTACTTGTAATAAACTGCATCGTAAAATGCACTACCTATACCAATGTTTGTCCAAATGCTTGGTTAGTGAGTAATAGATTCTATCAGACATCGAAGGTCAATTAACAGATGTAGGGTGTTAATCAGGCTACGGCTGGTTTATTAATCTACATTAAACTACATATCAGGTAGATTTTACATTGCACACCTTTAAATTCTGTGAATATAAATAAATGCAGTCACACCAACCTGAAAGTAAGGTTTTCTGTTGTACTGTAGGAATACCAAGAAACGGGTACGATTAAAACCTACTGCGGTCACCCGACCCGCCTGCCAAGCTTCCCCCCCCCCCCCCCCCCCCCAATACATATAAAGTTAAGCGTGAACATTCTTTATAGGTTAGTGGGTTGCTTTATGTTATATCTGTTTGTAACCTTTTTGCAAGTGGCGATATCCCATCGTTAATGGGTAGCGGTTCTGGTGACCGATTAGTGCAATGGTGTCATGAAGCACCTTACAGGTTACACGGGTACAACCCTTGTGTACCCTTCAACAGGCAAGTCATACACCACTAACTATAATAATAAAGAAATCGTAGTAAGGAACCCTAGACTTGGCACGACTTTGTATAGATTTCATTACTTTTTAGAGACAAACAAGAGGTCCATCGAAACTTGGCTAGTTTTTCACAGAATGTTTTTGATGGAATACACATGAAAAAAAAAGCAATAAAAAAGTACACCAAAACAAAGACCTTCCTTCCTTCCTCTTACAATCCTGGGTTCTTTAGGCGGGGCGTGAAATGGCATCTCAGTGGGCCTTCAGGGTGAGGGCGACCCTCGCAATGGGATTGTTCTATTGTGCCTGTGAACTTAACTTTTGGACCTCACGACCTTTTACCATAAGGTGGAGTGAGGTCATCCTGAAAGCTCTTCTTATAAAAAAAATGACCGGACATCGCGTTGTTGCGACATCCAGGATAAAATGGCCTCTCTCAGCATATAGCCGTGGCCCGCGCTGGAGCCCGGCGCTGGTTTTCAGTAAGTCCTACTGAGTGAGGCCCACGGACAATACAAATATAAAATTGTTGTTGCGATGTGTGACGCAAGCAAAGGTCGTTTCAGGTGCGAACCGCGACTGCATCACCCTCGGGATGTTTACGTCTGGACTTTGAAACAAAAACGTTGCTCTGTTGGCCTTCTACAGACGGATAAGTGGAGCAGTAGGTAATGCGAGCTTAAATAAACTTTACCCACTGATGAATGCTATAAAATAAACTTAACGGATTTATCACGAATCTATTTTGAAAATAAGGAAACCATTGAACCATGTTTACATAGACTGTTAACTGTATTACCCGAATTAATACGTATTATCATGAAAATTTATGTATTTTATATATTTATAATAGATTTAAGTAGGTAAAGCTTTAAAAAGGGCCTCAATTAGCGTTAAACCGTGGCCCCCGTACTATATAAGAGAATGAAAACAAAGTTTTATACGTCTTCAAAATGATTCTCCTCTCAGAACGTCTTTCAGCACTTCATCATAAGAATGCACAGTTATGAAAGTGGCGCATTCCTTGGCTCACCTGCGCACGCGCACGGCCCCGTTTCGCGTCCTCGGACAACAATAGCCAGCGTATAAAATGTATCATTTCGCCTACGGGGAACAGCGCCATGTGTTATGATGATGCTTTCGTTATGAGCGTGATTTGTTGTAAGCGTTTGTCATGGAAGAGAGCAGGTGTTTCATTCTCCTGACTGAATTTCAGCAGTGGTTAGCCAAGTACGCAGGAAACGCGCAAACGCAGACGCACTCTTTATCCCTTCACGCTTATAATCCGATCGGACGATAGGTTGATAGTTATGGTATAATTTCTTGATAAAAAATCTAAGGTAACTAGTCAACAAACATAATGCATATTAAAATGTGTGTCCCTTTTCCCCTATAATCGCCTCGTGACCCGCCCTCGCTTTGCTACAGGTACTTATTTCAGATATTTTTTTACTTTTCGTAAGGATTACATTATTGGCGTTTTAGTAGCAAAAAATATAGCCTATGTTACTCAGGGCAGGGTGAATGTAGCTTTCCAATCGTGAAAGAATGTTTGAAATCGGCATAGTACATCGTTTTTGAGTTTATTCGTTACAACCATACAGACAAAAATAAAAATCTTTCCTCTTTATAATATTACTTAGCGTAGATAGTGTAGATGGGACGAAGGTCGATACGACGGGAGAGAGATCAGGGGCTGCTCAGTGAAATTTCTTGACCGAAAATCCAAGGAATTTAGCCAAGAAGCAGGAGATATTAAAGTGCGCAAAGGCACTTATTAATCTGTGGCAAAGGTGCACAAACGCAGGTGCTCTCTTTGTTCTTTCATTCTGTTAATCTGATGAAACGATAGTTCAACATGACCGGAGAGAGTTTAGTAAATGCTACTGAGTAATTTCTTCATAGAAAAACCCAGTTACAATAATTGGCCGGGGATTGTTATCCTGGCACCTCTGAGGTGGTTAGCTGACCGCTAGACCAGCTAGGCAGTCAATTTTATTTATTATTCATATTTAAAAGGCCGGCAGTGACCCTAAATTCCATTAAGAGTTGTAAGTGTCCATTGGCGGTGTCTTATGTGTGCTTACCATCACGCTTGCTCGTCTGCCGCCTCTCGCATAAAAAAAATAATTAAGGTAGGTACTATCCAAAAACTGCTCTAGTCGCCTTTAGCTGTAAGGCTGCCTAAATTGTACAACAAATGTCTGGTACACCGAAAATAAAAAAAAAGAAATACCCAGTTTGAAGTCAATTGTTTAGTGTAATAAGAATATCCATCTTTAAGATGGTTCAAGATTTACGCGTAGAAATAAGACAATTTATCTCAGCCATATGAACGAAAGGCGCAGTTTACCTATCTTTAGAGCTGGCGAAAGGCCCGCATTATACAGAGAGTGCCAAAACGCTATAATAATGTACATATTTTCACATGCCATGTCTGGCATCATAAATACAACTATTTTTGCATACGTGACTAATTTTATAGCTCAGGTGTCGGAAATAAATGCAGTGTCACCGTCATAACTCTAAAACTGTCAAGTATAAATAGGCTTCTAACACAGGCTTCTAATAATCTTCACTACATAAGTAGTATAAAACAAAGTACCTTTTGTTGTCTGTCTGTCCCTATGTATGTGTATCGTTAAAACTACACAACGGATTTAGATGCGGTTTTTTATATAGAGGGATTTAAGAGAAAGGTTATGTGACGTGAATATATGCAATGCATATAGTAGGTATTGCAACCTTGCGAAGCCAGGGCGAGTCACTAATTTTTCATAAATAAAAAACGTCGATACCTAATGCTTCCTGGACGAAAATTCTTATGCTTTGTTACTATTCAATCGTTTAAATTAGAAAGAGACAAAGTGAAATTAAAACATACTGCCTAAATTAAAGCTGAGTGGACACCGTTTAGTGTCAGGATGAAAATTGTTTTATCCCATTGCTCATGTAACCTGTATGTGACTCTAATAAACGTTTTTCTATTCTATTCTAAATTATATTAATGTATAATATACTTATTCCTATCCGTTATAAGCGATCTCTTCCAGACAACCTTTGGGTCGAGTAGGGTTAGTGTAGCAATTAATTAAACGCAATTATAACATTTAGAAAGTTTTGTATGCTAATCGTGGCATATGCTATGACTAGTTCTAAATCAACCATTCTGGTCTATTAAAAGTATCTATCTATCTACCTACATCATCATAACCGGTTGAGAAATCTCCAAATAATTTCGTAAATATTTTGCCAGTTTGTTTGACCTTGCAACCGTAGCAGTGAACATTAAATCATCCCGCCATTAATGAGTGGTTAAAGCTGTTTTCTTTACACATTGCGTTCTTATTTCAGAGTCCGGGGAGTGTCTGGATGAAACTGTTGCTGTGAACATAAGAAGATGGCTCAGAACGGGTAATTAACCATTTTTAGTATATAAGGAGAGCAGTTAAAGAAGTTATAGTTAACATTTTACTTTACACTTAAGAAAGAGCGAAAAGAGGATTAGGAATGAAGTTCAAGATATTTTACAAATAAATTTGTTAGGGATACACGAAAACTATGTAAAAATTGATGTTAAGCAAATTAGTGGACGTTTTTATTGGTGTTGGACGAGACGAGCAAGCGATCAGCAATTCCACATAATATGCATTGTCTACAGTGAGGAGAGAGCTCTTTTTAAGCTACGTTTTAATGCAATGCATTTTAAGATAATTTCATCTTTTCAAACATTTTTAATAGTATTTTAGATGTTATGTACCGTCAAAATTAAACATATGTTTCTTTTTAATCTTCATACTTAAAAAATAGGATGTTCTATATTTTTATTTATTGTCTGCATTTCTACCCTAAAACTTCCTTTAATCCTTACGGGAATATCATTATATTTTTTTTTCACCAACATTGCATTTATTTTTTCTTTCAATGCTCACTTTCTCATCTGACTTAAAGTCCATAAGCAAAGCAAGCATAAGCATAAGAAAATTAGAATAACATATATCTGGATCAGATTTAACATATTTACCATACCATACAATTTATTCCTACCTTCCACGCTCATACCTATTATAGAGAAAACACTTGACCAGGCTCTTTCAGCCAAACTCCATTGCACTTATTATAACGCCTCTCTAGTTGCGTAGTTCTCATCGTCGAGATTGATCACTCAATCCAAACATACGGAATGTACCAAAGTGGAATAGGTCAGCGCGTCCACGGAGCACGGTGGCCGAAAATAACCTGTCTTGGCTGTGTTCCAGGTTCAGCCCGGTCGGCGGCCACGTCGGCAGGATACCAAACTTCGGGAAAACACAGGTCAATGTGAGTATGACAGTTTTGTAGTACCTAAAGACTTTTTTTATAGCAGATCGCCATAATGGCTCTACGCCTGATGGAAAGCGAAGAAAAGCCCAAGTCGCTGTCACAACGGGCAAGTAACTGGTCAGTTACTTGTCAGTTGCCACCGCCATGCACGCTCAACCCTTACCCTAAACCGAAATCCAACTCACTAGCAGAAACATGACCCGGATGTCGTTTGGCTGCGGTATTCTATAGGGTGGAGGTCCTTCCCCGGACAGACTGCTCAATTCGAGCAAAGATTCGCTATACCTCTCTTACCAAGACTTATAGTTAGAGAGCTCTCTGAGCAGTTCTCTGGTAGGTACCTAATTTTGGGATGTAAGGGCCCGTGGTTCATCCTCCAACAAACGAGGTTTTGGCAAACGACTGGTGGCGGTATAAGCATCACGATTGAAGGTGTTGCTAAATACCACAGGCCGATGACGGGCAAAAGCGTCACCGGAGCGAGGACTACGCCCTGCGACCGCCAACCCGCTTGCCCAGCGTGACTAGTATAAATAGAGACTCCAGGCGTTTTCTCAAAGTAGCGAACAACTGGAGAGGCCTATGTCCAGCAGTGGACTCCGATAAACTAATGATGATGATGATAGGGTTTGTTGATAGGCTCATATCTGGTTAACAACCATGGTATTACATAATTATTTAAACGAAATGTTTAGGTAGGATAAATAGCTAGTGTTGAGTTATTTCTTTCAATGTATCAAAATATTTTCAAAACATAATTTATCTTATCTGTTATTATTTTCAGCCAATGGGGAGTGAACCACCAGCATGCATCCAAAACGCCATGATGACGAAGGACAAAAAGCCGTTTACATACACACCGGGAGGTCTCGATCTCTCTCAGATCAAAACCCCCAGCATGGCCCGAAGATTGGCCAGACAACGATCTCTGGAAGAACAGGAACAAGCGCAGGGACGCCCTGTAGGAAACTATCACCCTCAGGGAGGACCGGTTCCACCACCACCACCCCCTCCTAAAATGCCAGGGCCACCTGCACCCCCACCCCCGCCTCCGATAGTCATTGAGGTACCCAACTCAAAGTCTCCGAAACCTATTGCTCCAGGTGAACGACCCGAAATCGTCATCCCAGAGAACCCGATCGGAATGCTAAGGAAAACCAACAGCCCTTACCACTGGGAAGCCGAAAAGGCTGAGGTGAACAGAATGGGACCTGTTCCTAAGTTCCAAGAGAAGGTGCCTAGTCCGTTAACGGTTAAAATGCCTCCATCTAACTTCTCCCAACAACCTCAAACTTACACTCCTCCAGGTCGAGATCGCCAGAACTACTCTTACGGCAATAATCATACCCCCGAAAGCCCTATCTACAAACCTGAAGCTCAGTATGCACATCAGAAATCAGCTTCTCCCAATGTAAATGGTTCACCACCTACAAGGGAGTTGCTACAACGACAAGATTCTCAGTTCAATAAGAGCCCTCAGCCCTTCGCCCAGTCACCAGCACCAGTTAGTAATGGTTCTCCCTACTCTCCCAGCCCAAACAATGCATGGAGGCAACCAGAAAAAAGGGACTCGCCAATGAACAGCCCTATTTCACCACAATCCCAGCGTGGTCAGTATTCTCCAGCCTCACAACAGTATTCTCCAAATTACCAAAACCAATCACCCCCTACCAACAGTGGCCCTGTATTCCACACTCTTCCCAGAGCCGGCCAAAGGAATCAAGATAACTTCGTAAACAATAACCAGAATGTAATTTACAATAACACACGGGAAGCTAGTCCCAAAACAGATACCAATCCAGCTCCCTGGAGAATGAACACTCTGAGTAGGCCACAGACTCGTGAGCCTGAAAACTTACAAAACCTGTACCACAACAGCCAAGCCGCAAATCAACAACCAACTTACTCGCCTCCTTGGAAAGCGAACGATACAAACAATAACGATAACAGTTACATTCCTACTTGGAAACAGGAAAATAGAAATAATCAAGCACCTAATCAGCAGTACACCCCTCCATGGGTTCAAGCACAGGAAGCTAATAATAACAGACAACAGGACACATACAACGCTCCGTGGCGGGGTCAGAAGAACGAACAGACTAGCCCACCATCTCCCCCAAGATCAAACCAGCAAGAACAACCACGGTATCAGTCTACTATGTCTATACCGGTGACGAAAAGGCCGAACCCTCAACAGGAATACAACGACACGCCTCCTCAGAGAGAAGTGGTATACGTAAACCAGGAACCAGTATTCTATTGCCCTGAAAGCCCGAAGGCTGCCCCTGCGTGGGTGAGGACACAGAAGGAGAAAACCAAGACGCCTCCACCCGAATGGTGTCAGAGACCTTTGGATGGTAGAAGAAGTTCACCCCGTGAGCTAGAAACACCGCCCCGAGACACAAACCAAGAGCCAGAATGGGTTAAGAAGAGTAATCAAATGGCTAGGAATGCTAGAGAGGTCATGAGTCCTCCTAAATATCAGCAGCCTGTGCCGCCGTCGTGGTCAACGCTTCCTTCAGAGAATCGCAAGAGCTTGCCAAGAGATACACCTTCTCAAGGGAACAGGGTGATACCAATACAGATGGACAATAGGCAAGGGAATCAACAGCCTCAGCAGTTAAGGATTGTGATTGATATGCAGCCAAATGGTCAGGCGCCTCAGCAACGGGGACCGCTGTCTCAGCCGACACAGCGCATCATGAGAGTGCTGTCGCCTCAGCTGGTCAGGTTGGATGATGGACCCGCCCAGAACGACCTGCCGACGTTGAATAGAAACTTCCAACCGAGCCAGGACAGTCAGCCGAAGACTCGGATAATTCCGATTCAAATTGAAGGCGATAGCGGGGCAAACAAAAGGTAAATACGAGTAGAGTATGTTTCTTGATCTCATTCTTGATATAAAGAAAAGCACATATACCTACATTATTTTTAAAGTTTCATCATTTGTATTTTTCAGTATAAATGTACATTTGGTAGTGATTCTTGCAAGTCCCTGCTTGCAAGGGTCGTGTGTTCAAGGTCCTGCTGACCAGAACCCATTACCAAACACTTGAATTAAAATATATAGTTTGCTGAATATTTTGTTGCTAATACTATGATAAATAAGATACATATTTGAAGTAGCCCATTTGGTTTTGACACAAATCTATTTCTTTTACTTAACTTTGGGCTCAGGCTAATTGTCAAATTACTTAAGGTAGTTAGCTGTTGTTTACTCAAGGTAGTTTTTTTTTAAATTAAGCACTATTTCCTAGTTCAGGTATCAGCCTGCCATATTCACTCTCCAGTCTATGTTAAAAGTCTACCTAAGCTAGTCATAGTTGGTTGAGAATAAATGAATGAAATGTTTTATTTTTTCAAAATCGCACTATTTCAAGCTTCTGAAATTCGTAGACTTTTCAACAATTCCTTGTGTTAGGTGCACATTGCACGTCATAAAACATATCCGTACAGCATTTTCAAACAGCAACACACATTTACATGTGCGATTTTAATCCGTTTCAGCTTCGGTGGGCGGTACTAAGGGAGCTATTCGCACAGAACTGAAGTAAACACATTTTTATTGGCGCTATGAGTCAGTGTGACGCTTGCTTTAAATTTAGCGCTTTTAGTCGGCTCTAATTCTACTCGACTACTCACATTCGTGCAGAGGCAATTGGCAGTTATGATTTTACACTAATTTTTTGGTATTCACATCGACTTCTGGAATAATTTACGCTTAATTACTTACCTTTTTCACATGTATCATGGTCTTTACTTCTGTAAAAGCTTTAAACTTTTCTACTAACTCCGTTTGAGTAAAAAGATGGTCATCTTTGTTATTACTGTGCTATCAATTGAACTAAGTCTTCCATACATTATTAAAAAGTGTAAATATATTGTAATTTTGCATTTGTTCATCATTCCTTAAGATGAAATCAAATTACATTAATGCTATGTTATATTATGTATAAAACATCATCATCATCATCAGCCCGTGTCAGTCCACTGCTGGACATGGCCTCTCCTAAAACAACAACAACAAACACATAAAACAAAACATAATCGGTGATAAAAGTTGGTATATATTTATAAGCTTATTAACAGACAACGTATTCAAAGATAAGACCGATGAAATACTATCCCCTATCCAAAGGTAGTCCGGATGAGTCTATATAAGTTAATGGTCTATTACATCTAGTTATAAGTCATCTATCTGTATGAAGTGCCATAACATATATTTAAGACAGATAAGAGAAAAAAGAAAAAAAATTATTTGAAAATACGTTTCACACAAAGTGTTACGTTTTTGAAATTACTTTATTGCAATATTTGCTCCGAGCTCCGGGGAAAAGTTAATCGGAAAACAGCAATTGCAAAACACATGTGCAGCTTTTAAGCTCGTACACTGTCGTGTAATTAAGCTTCATTCGGAGGTATCCCGACGCTGGCCGGTCCCATTCGGATTCCACGTTGAACGCAATAATAGTTTGTGTTTTTCGTCCCAGGCAGCGTTGCCGATCTATAGATAGTTTAACAGTCGATAGTTTGATACTATAGATAGAGTTCAGAACCAAACAATACTATCGCTAGAAAGCAATACTTTGGATAGTTTTGTTGGTCACGGAGAAAAAACTATCGATCATCATCATCAGCCTATCGCAGTTCATTGCGCAAACACTTGGAGGGTACGCCACCCTGGGCAGGCGGGTTGGCGATCGCAGGGTCTAGTTCCTAGCTCCGGGGACGCTGCTGCCCGTTGTCGGCCTGTGGTACTTTGCTACGCCTTCAGTCCTGATAGTTGTACCGCCACCAGTCGGTTTCCAGAGCCTCGTTCGTTATTCAGCAGGATGTACCATGGGCAGGTGAGGATGGCTTGGAGCGAGAAGATGATAGGTCACTCCCTAACTTCCCATGTTTGGTTACGGAGAATAAACTACCTATAGATATTATATCGATACTATCTTTAGATTATTCTCCGTAACCAATGGTGTATCGATGCCCTATCAACAGTATCGATTATTAGTATCGAATAATAACAGAATAGTCGGTATCGATAGCTAAGTTCGGTAGTTTAAAACAATTGATAGACGATACTATTCTATATAAGTAGTTAACTATCGATTGACAACACTAGTTCCAGCATCATTTTCACCGAGCACATTTCCGCTTAAGCACCTCATTTCAATATTCTTGTTGGAGTTAAGTATTTACTCAGTTCGGGTTACGAATGTCACGATTCGTTATTCGTTTGTCGTTCTTTTTCCGTATCGTTTTCCATTCACGCTTTCATCTTTTCATTTTGTATTGAATAGCTGGCGTTGAGTGCTTATATTTGGAGTTTTTTAATCAATTGTTTTTGTTTTCGTGTGAAATTTGATTTAAAAATTGTTTTCAGGACGTTTTAATTTGTGATTTAAAAGGCAGAATAGGTGTATTGTTAAGTGTTTAACATTCAATAATTTGCAATCAGTATTCAGTAATTGAAATACTTTTAGGCAGTTGATTTATGAACGTTTTATTGTTCGCGAATAAAGGAAAAAAGTAGAAGAGATTTTATGCGTTTTCTAGTGTGGTACATGTATTGATTTCCAGTCTAGCTGAATTTAAATAATAACAATAATGTAGATATGGTATTTGAAAAATCATAAATTAAATTTTACATTGCATTGCAATACCAGGATTTGTGTTCTCCAAAATATAGCACATAGATACTAAAGATTATTCGTGGTCATGTCAGTTTGTCATTTCAGCGTTTCGGGAAAGCGGTATGGTAGCTGGCGGTATGAAATTAATGGTTATATGTGAACTAACACCCGAAACCGTGAAGTGACCACTTTTGGGATCAGTCAGTCAGAATAATCCTACAAAAGCTAAAATAACATATCGACCAACTGGACCCCTAACATCAAGTTTATGATCTTACTCGTACAGTTACCACCTGTAAAAGAAATATGTAAAAGAAAATCCAAATCAAGATTTCATTTCTGTGCTTCCAGGGTGTACTATCATAAGTTCACACAAGAGGGTCCCCCCAGGCAATCCAAGGCTTTCAAGGTGTTGCAGATCATCACCGGCACCCAGGATCAGGATGACATACAAAATATGGAAGACAATCACGGCTACACGGACGTTTAACCGAGTTATTAAATTCCTGATAACACATAGTTTACGTACCTAAATGAAAATTCGTTCTAAGAGTCAGTCAGCCCCCTTATTGATGAAAAATCGGTTTAATTCTTACTAGCTAAAAACATGTATTTACATATATAAATTTCAGTAAAGAATCTTTATGCAATCCACATTTTGCAATTATTTGCAAAATGTGGCAAAAAACCGGTTTTGATAAAGGTTTGGGTATTTTTTTTTTCTGTGGGATTTGGTTTGGTGTAATACTTTCGGAATAAAACGGTGTTATTATGTTATTCCTTTAGTCTGTAGAAAGACTAATTCATATATAAGTAAATAGGCGACCTATAACTAGGTATTTAAAAATCTTATATCAGAACATTACGAAGTATTTCTTTACTCTAATCCATTAACTACCTATGTTTATTTATTCATAATAATGGTTTACAGTCTACGATAGGCAAAATGTATATTTGTGTGTTTGTAATATAATATATAGGAATGAAATAGGTACCTAGTTATGTTTTTTAATATACAGCTATATTTGAAATTTGCGCTATTCATATTTAAAATATATTTTCTTATTTTAATTTATTTTGACGTATGATAAAACTGATGATGTCGTCTAATTATTTTTTTAACATTTTTGTAACTGAAGTAAACATTTATGGTTTTTTAAAATATCTGTATTAATGTCATGGGTTAGTTACTTTAAACTTGATATGAAAAACTCAATCGTTACCATTACAACAATACCTGCTAAGTAACTGCTTAGTCAAGAGAATGACAAGATTTGAAATTCTTTGAAACATTTTCTTAATAACACAAAGTTATGTTATTTATAAATTTAAAGTATTTTACATTAGTAATAATATACTGTGTATAATCAACCGATACTAATATACGATTAGTTAATTATGACTCTGACACAAGATAACTAATTTTATTAAATTAGTTTAGAGTCGGTGCGATACGAATTGACCGTTACTGAAATAATTATAATTTACAAATATAAAATAAATAAATAATAAGAAAGCTGATTTGGTCTGTTAGACTAGAAAAATATTTATTATCTTAGATACTACACTAGTATTTAAGGCTTATATTATAATAAGTTACCAAATTACCAAACATATCGAAATATAAAATCGGCGATTGAAAATAACTTTTTTAAGTGAAAAGTGGTCGAGATAAGCCGATTGAAGAGTAAATTTAATTATGATGAAAAGAAACGACTGAATCCTTTAAAGAAATTGGATAATCATGCTAATAATTTTTTTACATTGATCCGCTCAGTTTTGAAGTTTGTAAATAAAGAAGGACTCACTCCGGTCTGGTTTTATTCAAAAGTTCTTAACAGTCTTTATCAGTTTTCACTGGTAATGTTATTATTACTATGAATTAATTTATAAGTCTAATACGATAATTATATTTAAGTAGATTGTATATAAATCGAATGAAATCAATGGCGAAAACCGATTTAATGCTTTTTATTTTGTGATCTACCTAATGCTCACAGATACGGCTAGCTTACCAAAGAATTTATTAGTACAATTAGTAAATTATATGCGTTATTTTTATTTATTTATTTATATTTTATTTAAGGGTTTCGTTTTAAGGCCTAGATAGATATATTTATAAGTTAATAAAATAAGTATATGTTACCAAGTAATTTATGTATGACGCGTTCATAAATTTCCTATTATGTATATTTCCTGATAACTAACATAAACCCTTCCTACCATTAATAACGTATAATATCGTGTGTACTATACATTATAATATAAATATAATATCATAAGCTTTTATTCGATTTGTGTAGTATATTTCCAAATAAAAGATATTTGTTTCTATTCCTTCTATCGTATATATGTAATACAATATTATATTTGCTTGTCTTTACAAAACCCTGTAACAACATGATTAGGACTAACTAATTAACAGTATACGGAATTCCTCTAGTGACGATGGCATTTTTGTGATTTCCAAATTGAGTTTTTGTGATTAACCAAATTAATGATGTTAAGTTGTCTGTTAGTTTATACAGATACAATTATTTCTGCATAAATCAATATTTCTTGGTTCTATAATGTTCGACTGCTGGTTCAGTCCCAAATAAGAATTGATTGCTTTCAAACATGTACTTACTTCAAATGTACCTACCTATTAGACACAGATGAAAAATACTCATCAGTGGTACTAGTGTTCATAGAAGAAGGAAAGAATTGTTCAGGAATTCACCTGAAGCACGGATGGTTCCATCTTCATAATTCAAGCTCAGATCAATTTACGAACTTGGCTTAGATTATATTCTTGAAGAAGACCATTAATTTTCACTAAACTTTGGTTTGATTAGGTACTCAGTGTGAATTATCTGGTGAATATTTTTTCGACAATTCTGCAAATTTAATATAATATTGTATCTGTATAAAATAACATTACAAAGTACATGAAAAACAGACAAGGGGTGTGGCAATCTAGTCAGTGTGATCTTTTCTAAGTATATAAGTATACATTATAAATATTAAAATACGTTATAGCGGATATTATATTTTGCTTATAAATTATGGATTGTAGTTTTGTAAGTCAGAAATAATTTTTCTAATAAAATATATGAAAACCGGATACGTTTTTCAATTTAAATTCTATTGAGATTAGGAGAAAAACGATGTAGGGGCAATGATGTATCATTGCAAAAACTAAGATTTTCACAATTTTAAAATCATGTTGTCAAGATATCCTATCATTACCACGTGATTTTGGTGTGAAGTGACATGTATCGTAATTGTAAAAGCTTACTCGTACTATATCCCTATCATAAAACCTACTTATGTGGAAGTAACCTTATATGCACGAACCTTATAACACGACATAAAGTGATAGAATAGAGACAAAGCCGTATTGCTAAATCAAATCCTCCTTTTCTTCTCACGTTGGACATCAAACGAGGTAGAGGGAAGATCTTGAAAGAGTTAAACCTATTGAGGAGTGCATTATTTTTAATTACACGTGTTCCCTTCTTCTTATAGTCTTGGGTCTTTATATTGCTCGTCTTGGCGGAGGCACGACTGTGCATTGGGGCGTAAAGCGGCATTTACCTACTCGTATGCAGGTCGTCCTAGTGTGATCGATCCGTGTTACACTAACTACTTATAGGTTTATAGGTTTCAAAATCTGATGGGAAAAAAATGTTTTAAAAATAGCGATTTTCATATGGAAATAAAAAAAATATCATCTGTCAACTGAAATTTCGAGGAATTGTTTTTTGGTCTGACTTCAATTTTCTTTAAAATTTAAAAAAATACTCCTAAAGTATTGCTATCATCAATTTCTTTTTCCCTTTTTGCCATCAGATTCTGGTAGACCAATAGGCGTGATGCGGATCGCTTACATTTTTTTTGAAGCGTGACCCTGTTGATGATGATACTAACGTCATATAATTACGGGAAATGTTCTCTTTCATTTTATCATTATGAGGATTCAAATAGTTCACCTAAATGCTAAGTTTAGAAAATTGAAAAAAAAAACATTCAAGCTGAGGAATGCAGTTCGTAGCACGGTTAAAACGCGTGCAAAAGTTTTACATAAAAACTATTTTGATTCAAGTGTGGGCTAACGACAAATGTGAATGTCTTCAATGTACGTTTACCGGCTATTTCGATCTGTGACGTCCGTTATAATGACGAAAGGATCGCTATTCGTAAATTCTTGAAAGCATTTCACGTATTTTAGTTGATCATTGCAACGAAACGTGGATGTAAAGATTGTGGAAAGTTCTCATAAACCATGTCGTCACGGAGAATAATGCAAATCACCGCCGTTTTTCTTCTCGTGGGTGTTACAAGAGTCAGTCAACTAAGGAACTTCGACAGATTTCAGCTTTAAAATGTTGGAGCTATAGGGTTACCCCTATAGCTCCAACATCCAACCTATCCTATAGCTCCAACGATTTTACAATCGTAGAGATGTCATGCGCAGATCAGAATATGGATCAGAACGAACGGCTTAATCTGTCTTCCGATGCTCGGAGATGTACTTATCACTGGAGGGGAAAGTAATGGGAGGCCATACCCACTAAATTGCCCCTGTGTCGCCAGTGGGCAGCAACTTGCAAGGATACGGGATATTTTTTTTATTTTTTTTTATTATAGACATAATGGCTTAATGGAAAGCGAAAGAGTAGCCCAAGTCGCTGTGACGACGGGCAAGTAACAGGTCAGTTACCTGCCAGTTGCCACCGTCATCGCGCCATGCCGGTCCAACCCTAACCCCCCACAAGTTCTGGAAACCCTACAGAAACACGACCCGGAGGTCATTTGCATTGGCAGATGAGGTTGGCTTGAAGCGGAAGGATGATAGGCCGCTCTCTTACATCCCTAGAAATTATTTATAAACCAACATTATGGTAAGTTAACGCAACCCATAAACTTCCTACTAATCTATGCACTCCTGGTACTTTTCACTAAGTCACTGCTCATTTTACGGTGAACTAACAAACTGTTAAGGCTCATGTCCATTGAAGCGGAGCGAGCGAGAAACTGTAATATTGACTCACTATTTACCTATACTCATGTCCCTTCCAGCGGGGCTACGAGACGGCGAAGACAAATGATCTTGGCTTGCCAACTGGTTTGTGACGCAAATTCGCATTGTCTCGGCCCGAGGTGGATGTTGTGATTAGCGCTGAGCTAAACCAGACATTTGTTAATGCAGTCTATGTGCTGTAACAAATAGTCCGGTGTTAGCTTCGTCCATGAAGCGGTGGATAATAAGTATAAGATAATTTTGTTAAACCAGAAGATTCTTAGCTAAAGAAAGATGTTCTTTATTGTCAACTATATGGTGTGCACCAAATAATATAATGTGTAGGTTTTGTAAGTATTGATTTTTTTGGAATGAATGGTAATTCATCTTACGTTGTTAACCCCATCTGTTGAAAGTTGTTCGAACTGATGTAAGTCTTGTTATGATGTTGGTATCACGGATTGCTTCGTGGTATACTCGTAGATGCCGTCACCGAGCGAAAAGCTTCGATAGATTTTCATTTGCAAACGGAATTTTCGGAACGAAATACACGGACGCCTGGTGGCATGATTATGAAACTCTATTATGTATCTCCATTCAAGTTGACATTTACGCGGTTACTTTTTTTTTTTTTTTTTTTTTATTTATTGGCTAAACATTACATTATTATATCAAATTAATACAGTATTCGAAAACCACTGAGGTTTATATTGATACTGCTGATGTTCGCATCTACACAGTGAGTGAAATAATTATTAAGATTTAAGCGCCTGTTCATACTAGCGTTTATTTTCGTTCACACTAGCGGTTGATCCGCCCGGCGGCGACCGCAAATCGACCGCCGATCAACCGCAAAACGGCCGAGGTGTTCACACTAGCGGTCGCGGTTTTGCGGTTCGGCAGCTGGTAGTGTTGTAGATCGATGGTCGGCTATAGGTAATTGTTGATTCTTTAGTGAGAATAAATCGATTCAAGTACCAAATGATTTTACAATCTAAACATCGATAATCGCTTTAAAGATAATTTATGTGTGACTTTAATTATTCTGTTTTTGGGAATAGGATACTGACTGTTTACTGTTCTATATTACTTTCTGGTCACCTTAAGAAGAAGTACAATTTAACTTATTTGAGAGCCATGAGTACTAAATTGATTGCAAATGAGAAGTTTATTGACGATAAACTTCAAATATTATTACAAAAATTAGGTTTTGATTAAATTATAATATCGTATTTTTATCTATAATAACATCTTCAATTAAGAATAAATTTCATAAACTCACATTTAATACAGTTGTCACAATTGTCTTAAGCGAATAGCAAATAATTAACGATTCCTAGTGATCGTTTAACTTTCTGGTGTCCCATGCTGATTACAATTTGTACTAGTCACAAATCGATTAATCATTATGATCCATTAACGTAACGATTAAATTGTAACAACACTAAAAATAAAACAATTACGTATCTACTAACAGAACGTAACCATTTTTGAAGCGCCTTGCGAAAATAAAGAATTATTGTATTTACTTCATACTAAAATTATGATGTATTATGTTGTATTCTACTACCTGTTTTTACGGTAGATCTAATGGGAGTTTTCGTTCCCACAATACTTAAAGAAATTCTTATCAAATTTACAATACTGAATGAACTGACTGACTCCTTTGCGCGCATCGGCGTACGGATAAACTTGGACAAAACCAAGGTCATGTTCAATGAACATGCTCTACCGGAACTCAAAGTTGTTCAAAAATATGTAGGTATACCTCGGGCAGACATTGCAGTTAGGTGGAACCAGCTTTGAGGACGAGGTAATTAGGAATAGTCAGGCTTCAGATGGTCGATCCCACAGTGCCTAAAGACGAAAGTCTTTAATCAGTGCGTTCTACCGGTTATGACATACGTAGCTAAAATGTGGACACTTACGGTACGGCTAGTCCACAAGCTAAAGATCGTTCAGCAATCATATCGAAAGGGCTTTGCTCGGGTCTCTCTGTCTTATTCGAAATGTGGTGATCTGGTAGAGAACCCAAGTTATCCACAGCTCACCGATTTAATAAATTGAAGGGGCATCGTTCTAGCTACATCAGCCGCAGAATAATCAATAAATAATCAATAAATCTCTATGTGGTTTGAATCCTTAGGGAAGTAAGAACGAGATTTTGCAACATGTTCTACCGAAACCGATGGCAGTTTACGGCGCTTTTAATTTACTTACAATTTACATTTTCAATTTAATCAAATATGTTATATTATTAAATAAGGAAAACTAAAACATAAAATAGGTAGATATAAGTATTCATGAATTAATCATGTTCAGATTTCCATTATTTCGTATTTCATAGAAAATAATGTTTGATTTTTGGTATAGAAAAATGCTAACTAAAAATGTATCTATAGGTTAATAACCATTTCTAAATAATTAGTGTGGCCTCAACGTGTACTTATATTTTCCACCATAATTTATAAATTCAAATAAATTAGTTTCATATTTTATTTTAAACGTGTAAAGTTACGTTCTATAAAACAGAAGAAGAAATGTCACTAGCTAGTGATGGAGGTATAGTGCTATTAAAGTTTCGATAATATCTAAATATAGTAAGCTGAAAAGTAAAATAATTTTAAATGGAAATGGATAGTTTCTTGAGAAAATATTTCGACAAAGAGTAAAGAAAGGTAATTTTTTTTATAGTGCAAACGGGCCATTATTATCACTTAGGAAATAGTTAAATAACTTTCTCCTTAGCTGTTGTGTAATGGTCATCGTGGCCTCTCTCATCCTTTCTTTCCTATTCTATATTACCTTCGAGTACTGTTTTACGTAATGGGGGTTGAAGGCAGTTCAGGGAGTGGTGGATATTGCTCACCCGACAAGAGCAAACCTCTTTAGAATTAATGAATATGAAATTTTGCGATATTGACTTGTGGTAGAGTATATCTTCTAGCTAAAAATATTTAGTAGCTGAAAATTTTACCCAAAATATGGATAGTATTGCTGCCCACCAATTGTGAACCATTAATTACGAGAGTACCTACACTAAAGAACTTACGTCGGCACTAAGTTATTTTCCTAGTGACACTACGTAGTGCAGATACGCTTACTTTGCATAAATGTAAGATTCGCGATGGGCATTTGTCTTCTACTTTCATCGATATTCACAATTTGACTATAGAGCAGCCCTAGCCCGCCGATGTCAAAACGCGTGAACAGGGGTAGCGGATCAACCGCCAAACCGCAGTTTGAACGCCGCGCCCCGCCGCGTTCGTAGTGTGAACAGGGGTAGCGGTTTGACGGCGGTTTGATGGCGGTTAAACGTCAATCTGAAGGAAGCCTAAAGAACTAAGTTATACAATCAATTATTTAACTCAGGGTTTGGTTTGAGTTGAGTCAATAAGTACGCTTTCAATTTATTTTTAATATTACTCGGTGTGATATTCTCACGAAGATTTTCGGGTAGTTCGTTAATAAGTCGCGGAGCGAGGTAGGCCGCGGTGCGCTGCCCGTACGAGTTGCTCGCGCGGCCAGTGACGAGCCGGCCCGCCGCCACAGCCCGAGTGTACACAGGATGATTGCATATTATTTTTAATGATTCGTCAAAAAAATATTGTTTTAGAAAAATGTTTTTAAATTGTGTGTGGATAGGTAAGACTTTACAATGTTTAAAAAGGCCAGATTCATCATTACTAAATTTATGTTTAATGTTACCGGATACTATGTTTTTAATGATTTTGTGCTGAAGTGCATAAATTTTATTCAGATACGTCTTATATGTACGACCATAGCTTCCCAAACCATATTGCACATATGATTCTGCCAAAGCGTTATATAACATTAATTTGACCTTGAATGGTATGCGATTTTTTAGAATGATAATATTTGCTAGGAATTGTCTCAGCTTGGTACATACGTAATCTATATGCTTTTCCCAATTGAACTTGTCATCAATAGTCAAACCAAGATATTTTATGCTCTTAACAATTTCTATCCGTGGACAATGGCACATGCCGTTATACGGGGTATGAAGACAACTGTGGTTGTGGGCTACTAAGCAATCAATGGGTACATGTTTCAAGTAGGGTAGTACTTATTACCAGTAAATTCGTTTTAGATTCTATGAATGTGTAATTTTTTATTTATTTATATATTTAGGAAATTAGTTTAAATGATAATTATCTCTCCAGCAGCTTCTACCAGCGACATTTCCGAGTGGATACCACTTAGGGATCCTCAAGAAACGAGCATGTATATTTTGTATTGCTCACCAAACGAAACTTAAAACTAGGCACAAAGGTATAGTATAAAGTACAATTTAGACGATTTTATCGCTATAAGCGCTAACAAACGATTGTTTTCGATTTTGGTGGTAAAGATCCAGCGCTTGATCTTGCGCAAATCGTCGCTCCTGTCCTGAGGGCGTCCTACACTAGATACGTTTGCCGAGAAGCGGTATCCACTCTAAGTATAACTCGTTTACTCCAACGGTTATCGGTTCTGGTATAATTACATCAATAGGTTTTGAAACGTTTTTTGTTAGACGATGCACTTAAGAGCAGATCTAAACTCGTGAAGTATGTCAACGAAGTAAACTAAAATTAGTTATTCGGATTCTTGTTAGCGTATCAAAGTGATTTAATTCTAGGTCAACACTACGCGTAATCTTGTTGTTTTTCAGTCTGATTTACGCCTGTCACATATGGTTAACTATAAATAAACAATAAATGCCCACCACAGATGCCCACCAACCGAATGTAGTAATGTACTCAAACTAAGGCTTTAATTTTTGTATTATGGGAACCACAGATTAGGCGAATTCCAGAACACCTACGTTCAAGACAAAATTAAGAAAAGTGCGTTTTCTAAATTGATATGGCCGTTTAATAGAACCTAGAACCTTCGGAATAAAGTAAACAACTTTCTGTTTAGGTATGGTATTTTGGTTATTTAGGTAGGTTTGTCGTTGTGGTAGTTTTAAGTGTGGCTGGGAAAAGCTGTATAAGTTGTCAAGCCACAAACTCTTGCGGTAGCCTTGGATTCTATAATTTGCGGCTTTATTTCTAAATCTGGAAAAGACTGATTCCGAAACAACTTTTGTAGATAAGTTTAGGTATGCGGTATCTTTTGGTTGACTGGTAGAGAATGCCTATGCGGCATTAAGTCCGCCTTTTGTACACTCTTTTTATTGTGCAATAAAGTTTAAATAAATAAATAAATAAATAATCTTTTCATGAACTTCATTTACCCGCTTACTGAAAATTTATGAACAAAAATTAATCGTTCTATGAAGGGTTAATATAAGTACATAACAATAACATGTTTTTAAATAAGCATTTTGAATTAGGAATCCTTATACGAACGCCAGATATTAGTTATCTTTCAAAAAATGAAATTATATAAAACTTGAAATTACCCTGCGTACTGGCCAGTTGGACAAAATGCCATTTTCATCTAGTGCAAATACTTTTTTGACATGCAATAAAAGTATTTAATTAATAGAAATTATAACGATAAAGTAATAAATGTGAGAGTAAACTTTTATCTCAGGTGGCTTGTGCGTTGTTCTATATTATACCATACCACAAAAAGGGCGCCATACTGTACATATTTATCACAAAAAAATATTTGAAATCTTATAATATGGCAAATGTCAACTTGCAACTATTTCCGTGTGGCCATGACTACCAATTTTTTTCTGTTTGTCTTAAATGAATGGGAGTCCAATGTAAAATGATGGCATCTACTCTTAGCTGGACCACGCTCGACCAATCGTCCGATCTATCAGCGTCGTCATCAAGGCCGCCGGCGCGGGCGCAGGCGCGGGAAACGAACGTATTTTTGGCGCCAATTGCGTAACAGGAGAGACGTGTCCGACATTTTTTTTTTCAATTTTAGGGTTAAGCTTGTAGTGCACCGGGAGAGCGTCAATGTTGTATATGAAATTGAACAGTTGTAGCTTTAGAGTTCCGCGTCCGCTAACATAATGAACCGATTGATTTCTTACTTCGACTACTGTTTAGAATGTATTATATCTTGTACATTAAAACTTATTTACAAAGCAAAAAGTAAAACAGTAGGCCTACTCTGAAATGTGCTATCGAGTTGTGTGCGTGTATCGGTCCGTCACGAAGCTATTCAATTACCTACTGCTAATACCCATCAGGCTTGTACCGGATCATGCACGGACAAAATTCCAAATAAAAACGACCAAAACTAAAAAGCGATAAATAACGTAAGTAATTCTATCCTTAATACATAATTATTTAAATATTACAATTATCACTTATTTTTGAAGCCGGTGCCAGCCTCTCGGTACCTAACGTAGACTGTTGTTGTATGACGCGCGCGGCCGGCAAATCCACACGACAATATACATTTTCTTGTTTGGCTGGCACCGACTTCAAAAATAAGTGATAATTGTAATATTTAAATAATTATGTATTAAGGATAGAATTACTTACGTTATTTATCGCTTTTTAGTTTTGGTCGTTTGTGTTTTTTTTGAAGTCGGTTTAATTTTTTTCTTAAAAATAATTTTATTTCACTATTTTTAGTTGCGTTAATGTGCTGTGACCTTGAATAAAGGCTTATTAATATCCTTAAGAGTTTTACTTAGGAATGAAAAATTTTGCTTTAAGTCAAGTGAAGACTTTGCGAACTAGAATCAAGCATATCACTTACCAAAATCACCTGCCCTATTAGCACTGCAAAAGTACATACTTACTACCTAGTTTAATATCGACTAAAGTCAGTACTGTCCCCTAACTCCTAACCGTTAAGGAGTTCTGTGGCTTCATCATCAGCACCAGATGTTGACGCCCGGAAGCATATACCTGAGTAAAATATGATTACGTAACAAAAACACCATATGAGCATACAATTTTCGGTTGTTGCCCTCAATTTCTCCAGGATTCCATCATCAGATCCTGACTTGGTGATAATGGGACCACCTCGGAAGTGTCCCCTGTCGAACTGTCGAAAAATTTTTGAAATCCATCCATAATTGACGGAAATATCGGTGAACAAACATAAAAAAAAAAAAAAAAATATTATACATACAGACGAATTGAGAACCTCCTCCTTTTTTCGAAGTCGGTTAAAAAGAGCTTACGAAGTAAAGCAGTACCTAGTTATAAAGTGTTGAAATAACCCCAAAACTTCACTGTCTAGGCGTATGATAATTCATTTGTGTATTTTTTGAAAAATTGCAACGTGTGGTGTAATCCACATTTCTCTATCACGGGTTTCCCCTATCAAGCCAATGCCAACAGTTCTTCAGAGTAGTTAATTTCCTTAATTGATCGAATAGCATCCGTAACCTTTGGACAAAGCAATAACGATCTAAATGTAAAAGTGTCATTTTTTGCAGGTGCAAAGCTCGGTGTGTCCTCGCCCCAACCGCGTCTTTTTCCAACCTTGCTAATTAGCATCTCCCCTTCCGCTTGGCCCCCGATACGTAAGACGTAAGACGAGAAGGTGAATGGAACAACAGCCAGAGGGGGGCCTGGTCTAAAATGACCGCAAATATGACAATAGCCGTCTCTGTTGACCGGATTTTGACCATATAACAAAGTGTATGTGCTTGTGGGACAATTCAAAGTCATGTCTTTTTGTACGGATTGAAGATTCGGTTCTTGAGGTAATTGAGGTTCCGGGTACTTTGTTATCCTGAACTGGAATCCCCGTTTGCTATGTGGTGTATATGTATATATCACAGTAAAATTTTATTGTAAATACCGTTTTAAATTGTCAAAAGATTGTGAACTGTAACATAATGCTTACAGTTTAACTGTTATTTTTCGGTAGACTAATCGATCGAAGTGAAATCCTTAAATTGAAATCTGTCACGCGTTAAATTTTAACAGTTCCACTTTGATCGATCACAATCTACCGAAAATTAGACGTTAAATTGTAAGCAGTTGTTACGGTTCACAATCTTTCAACAGATTACAGGCTCGGTGGCTCAATTGGTAGTGACCTCTGCCTTCTGAGCCAAGGGTCGTGGGTTCGATTCCCACCCGGGACAGACATTCGTGTGATGAATACTTGTGTTTGTTCCGTGTCTGGGTGTTTATAATTTGTATTTAAGTATTTATTTGTGGTACCTTCGTTGTTCTGATACCCACAACACAAGTGCTTAAGCTACTTACTTTGGGATTAGAGCAATGTATGTGATGTTGTCTAATATTTATTTATTTATTTATTACAATTTGACGGCGACAGATAGGTGACCTACGCGAGATAGCAAACGAGGATTCCTATGTTCCTCAGACAATGTCACACCTAATCACTAGTCAATTGTGCCCATTGTGCCCTACGATCCAAATGGCGTAACTACGAGTATACCATTTTAGATTGAACGAACGACTGACAAGAGAGTTTCAGACGCTAGATTCTGGTCGGAATATGAGTGACTTTTTTAAAAAGTTAATTGACTCAAAAAGAAGAAAAAGACTTGCAATTATACACACACACCATAATAATAAATCAACAAGTCCCTTAAATAACATTTATGCCGCTAATATATCCCCCTAATTCCCGCATTATTACAAATCTGTTGACTTTCACATCTCAACGAATTTATCTAGCTCCAAATATAGCGCATAGTCCGCGTCGGATGCCGCCTAATAACTCGATTTGTTAAAGCTTGCGGTAAACATTTACGTGAGGCTGACCGGTGAACGAAACTATCGTGAGGAAACGGGCACAGCTGTGAAGAAATTCTAGTCATATGAAGTCAACTAACCTGCGTTTGCGTAACCACCAAAATGCGACTAGTTCGGGCACTCGTATTCCCTATATTTTTGTATGCTGCAGAAACTGGGACCCTTCAAGAGGTGGAAAAAAAGAAAATAGACGCTCTAGAGATGTGGTGCTAGAGGAGAATGCTCGGAGTATCGTGGACTGAATTCCGCACCAACGAGTCTATACTTTGAGAACTCGGAATCAAGCAGCGTTTATCGTCTTTGGTACAGTCCCGTATCCTTACCTCCTTTGGTCACGTATGCCGCCGAGGAGAGGTGGCTATTGAGCAACTTGTGGTCCAGAGAAAGGTTGATGGTACCAGGCCAAGAGGGAGATCGCCTATGAGATGGACGGACCAGATAAAGGCAACCGTAAGGGGCTCGTCGTCTCTACTCGAATGCACGAGGAAGGCGGCTGTGAGTGGCGAATGGCGGCGCGTTGTGAAGCTGGCCACCAACGCCTGAAATGACGACCACGACCACTCGGACGAGAGTGACATCGACGAAGAAGAACCTGCGTTTAACCTGTGTTTGCCTAAGGACTTATCATATCACAGTGCGCCCTGCTGTATGGGGCTTGGAATACTAAAGAGGTATTACTATCCTATCGTAAGAGACGAAGCACTGGCGATCGTCGGGTTAAGTGGGTATTCTCCGCATTCTTCTAGACAGGAGTGATCCCACATAACCCCATACCCAGGGCCCTGGTGTATTATACGTAAAGGCATTCTCGATAAAAAAACATCTATCGCTTAATTTAGAGTTACTTAGATTACCCTACCTAATTTAGACTTACATAATAAAGAACAAATAACCCAAGACATGCTACCCTGGGCCACACAGCGCCATCTAGTCCCAAACCAAGCCGAAGCTTGTAAAATAGGTACTAGACATCTGATGAACTTACTTAGATATTTTTTTTAACGTAGCATAGCAAGCACTCAGACCAAAACAAACAGATATGGGTACAACATACGATAGGTACAACATAATATATAAGGTAGGTAGGTCGTTCATGCACACGAATATGACAGAAAGACAGGAGTTTTAGTGGGTATTCCTTGCCTTTCTTCCATCAGGAGGCTCCCGTTCCTGAGGATTGCGTAAGTCCCATATGCATCGGCATTACCCGTGTCCCTGCAACTTGCTGCCCACTGGGGTAAGTGGGTATTATGCACCCCTATTTCGGGAGGTGTGAGTCCCCCTTTGTCACCTCCCCCCGGAGGTGGCATGACGAGGCCTAACGCATTCCCCTCTGGAAAAAAACTCCCCCGGGTATTGGAGATGCGTAAACGGCATTTGTTCGGTTTTGAAAATAGGGTTCAATATGAACTACCGAACCCTAAAAAGGAACATGAATAAATATTGCTCCAGTATTGTACCATTACATTGCGAGCTATGTAAACAAACTTTGTTTACATATCTCGGTGTTATTTTTGGCAACGAGCGATATGTCGCGTTGGCGGAATGTTGCGGACGCGTGTTGGTGTCGAGGCGTGTCAACACGTGACGCGAGACAATGTTGCGTGTTGCGAGCTGCGACGGGTTATGTAAGTTTTTAGTTTTTAGACTCCATTTTTTTAGCTTTAGAAGTTGTATAAGCAAAGAAGCAGCGGTAATAAAACCTTCTTCTTACACAAATAGGTAATATGTAAATTACAATAATTATAAACGAGTGATTTTGAGTTGCCCAACAAAATGTAAAATTGATAATGTTCTCTTACAGTATAATTTTTGATCTTTTTTTTTTACCCTACTTTAGTAAGTGCCGTTTAAGGGCCAAAAGATTCCGGGTCCGGCAAAAAATTGTTCAGAAGTTGATCCCTCGCTTAATATTTCTCGGATCGTGACGAACTATCGCGTCTTCGGATTATAAGAAAGAAGGAACAGAGTGTGCATCTGTGTTTTCGCATACACTTGCGGACTTTCATATCTCTTGCTTACTTGACTAATTTTGAGTCCCCTTAAAAATTTACCGCTGTGGCTGAAATGCGGTAAGGAGTGGATATAGGTTTTATAGTAACGTGTGTATTTATAGACCTACGCCCTACCTTTAAGAGAGGTAGGGCATAGCGAATCTTCGCTCGAATTGAGCTGCCCGTCCGGGGAAAGACTTCCACCCTATAAAATACCGCAGCCAAATGACCTTCGGGTCGTGTTTCTGCTGGTGAGTAGGGTGTCCGGAGCTCGTGGGGGGTTAGGGTTGGGTTGGTTACTTGCCAGTTGTCACAGCGACTTGGGCCTCTCTTTCGCTTTCCATCAGGCGTAGGGAAGCCACTATGTCGAGCCACTATAAAAAAATAATTCTATAAATACTAAAGACCGGTGACGGGCAGCAGCGTCACCGGAGCAAGAAGCTACGCCCTGCGATCGCCAACCCGCCTGCCCAGCGTGGCGATTATGGGTATATCCTCCAGATGTTTGCTCTAAGTGGCGAACAACTGGAGAGGCCTATGTCCAGCAGTGGACTGTAATAGGCTGATGATGATGATGACTATAAAAAAAATACCTACCTAGCTTGAGTAAGGACTAAAGAGACGTCTTCACAAGGGTAAAGAAAGAAAGGGTAAACATTTGTCTTGTTATTATCATACTTACTCGTAACAATCTAAATCAGACTTGCTTCATTCTAAATGGATTCTGAATACTGACCTTCATTCCGCCTACATTTGAACTAAATATTTTTGCTGTAGCGAAAAGTCAAATAATGTCGTTTCTATTTTAGGTCACGGCTTTGGTCGTAAATTCGGTTAATTATTACACATTATATTTATTTATGTTTTTGTGCCTATAATAAAGAAGAATTAGAACAATGTTTACGGTACGACTGGTCCACAGGTCGCAAAGTCTTTCAAATAGCTGTGGAGCTATGGATGTTTCTCTGCGGGATCGAATCCGAAATTAAGTGATTAGATAGAGAAGTATGTTGTAAGTGATTAGATATAGAAGATAGTAAATTGATTTGATTTGATTTGAGATCCAAAGTCATAGACGTAGCTTACCGGATTAACAAGCTGAAGAAGTGGGTGATAAGTTGGGATAAGGAGTTTTGGATTGGATACCGATTCTCGGCAAATGTAGAGTTGGACTCCCTCAGGCCAGTAGGAGTGACGATTAGCGCAAGATGGCTGGCAGGTGCTGGATGCGAGAAGACGATCGGGCAAATCGGCGAAAAATTGGAGAGTTTATCTTTTAAATTATCGATCATGCATTATTAACATCCTTCAAATTCTCTATCTATCTATACTTATAATAAATCTGCAGAGAGGTCAATTTTGTACATGAAATATTTTTTCAAAATAACTAGTACTACTAATCAGGGGGTGATTAGTGATCGATACTGATGCCAAAAATGCAATCAGTAAAATTATTGTCTGTCTGTCTGTCCGTCTGTCTATCTATCTGTCTGTCTGTATGTAGAAAAAAAAACTACTTGACGGATTTTAACAAAACTTGGTACGATTATTCTTCATACTCCTGGGCAGGTTATAGTAAACTTTTCATCACGTTACAATCAATAGGAGCTGAGTAGTGACGGTAAGTGTAGGGAAAACGGGAGAAATTTTTATCTGCATCACGCGAGAACTACTGCATGGAATTGTATGCGGTTTTCACCAATGTATTGCTAGAGGTCCAACATAAAATTTAGATACCATTTTATGTTTTTATGAAGTCCTTTTTTTTGAAACGCGATATCCACGCGTGCGACGCCGCCGGCACAGCTAGTAAGTACTTAATAATCTGTATAGGAATAAAATGTCTCAATTTACACTTACGTTATATGCGTCACGCCTAATACTGCAAACGCATTTTAGCTCCACGTTTAGCTTCCATCAGACAGGCGCATTCTCAGTTCCACAAATAGTTACTTTAAATCTGTGTCAATAATTCACTAACAGATACATTTATCCATTCATTGAACGAATGAAATGAATGATGAATGGTATCGTTTACCTTAATGACGCCTGTTTGGATGTTTGTGGTGAAACTATAGCAGTCTATAAATCATTTGCAACCAAAATAGGTTTTTAAAATATCTTATTTATAGCGTTGTTTATGGAATGTAGGATCCGGATGTCGTTAATACTGTGTTGCTTCGATATTTCTATTTTTGATTCGAATATTTTGACAAATTGGTGGTAATCTTAGTTGTAAATAGCAAACTTAGTAGATATACCTAATAGAGAATTACTTTTTAAATACATATCTTAAAGACCAAGCAAAGACTAGTCCGATGGCTCATTTGGTAGTGACCTCTGCCTTCTTAGCCAAGGGTTGTGGGTTCGATTTCCGGCCACTACAAACATTTGTGTTCATGAACATGTCTGTTCGTATTGGTCTAGATGTTCTCCCGAACACTATACTAATTATATATATATATTTATTTTTGGTAACCTCGTTGTTCTGATACCATAACACAAGTGCTCAAACTACTGACTTTGTGATCGGAGTTATGTATGTTGTCTGATAAAATAATAGGTACAAAGAGTATGACACCCAGGTATATGTAAACAAATAATTAACACAAGACATGGCAGAGGGGAGAGAGGCCTATGTCCGGCAGTGGACATGTGGGCTGATGACGATGTCGATGCTACACTGGGCCACACAGCGATATCTAGTCTCAAACTAAGCCGAAGCTTGTACTATGAAAACTAGATAACTGATATGATGGGATAAACAAGTGAATGAGCTATTTGTACCGCGTCATGTAAACTCTTTTAATACCGTTTCGCTTCGAGATGACGCGTTCGTATAGACAGTTTACCGATGCAAGGCCGCGGATTAACGATGTTGGAAATACGATCAGACGCTAGTGCCTATACTTTATGTATGTATGGTACGTAATAACTTTTAAACTTTCGCGTTGTATCATAACACGTGAAATATTCGGCATATAACGTGCACAATACCTTGTTTAGTCCGACTCGACGCGACGTTTTTTCCGGCATTGGGGAGGACTATAAAGTATGTGTGCATTTAATTTAAACCATTTCAAGTTTTATGGAAGTAATCGCAGCCAAATGATTTCCAAGTCGTGTTTCTGCCGGTCAACTGACAGGTAACTGACCAGATACTTACCCGTTGTCACAGCGGCTTGGGTTTTTCTTTCGCTATCCATCAGTTGTAGGGAAGCCATTATGTCGAGATACTATAAAAAAACCTATCATATGCTTAAGTATATAAAACTATGCAACGGATTTTTATGCGATTATTATACAGATAGTGATTCAGAAGTAAAAAAATGGGAGTCTGTATTTTCTAAAGTGTAAATACTCATATTTATTTATAATATTAGTATCATAGTAAATAAGACCATGACGTCAATACATAATTCACATTCCTTATGTTATGGTCACATTTTGTACACATTTAACTGTTACTTGTCTAGATACCTGAAACCTTGATATAATTCAGACACGTAAATTAATGATCTTGGAAGCAAATTGCAAATAGTACTGGAATTATTTTAGCCAATTAAAATTGCTGGGCGATCTGGAAAGCTTTGCGGAAATAGAGTTTGGCGCAAATGTTACATTTATTTTAATGTACTTACTATACACACTTACTTATTTATCTATAGTGCGTAAACGCAGCTAAATACCAGCTTGAAGCGAGATCATTCTTATTAACCGACGTCAAAAAAGGAGGAGGTTCTCAATTCGACGATTTTTTTTTGTTGTATGTTTTACGTATTACCACATATCTTGTGAATCGTGAATCGATTAGAAAAAATATTTTTTTGTTTGAAAAGGTGTAAATCCTAGTTGGGACTACAATGGGACCATTGTCACTAATTTTCGAAATCACAGGTTTAGTTGTTTTGAGAGACGCCCTTAATAATAAAATCTGCTATTTATAGTACAAGGAAAACTTTTAGTATTGAGACAGTTGATATGAATGAATTGTCTGGCGCAATATTTATATCATCATTATGATATTAACACATCTTTTGTCGAATAATCATGTCTTAAATGAAATTTATTGCAATTGGCATCATTTGGGAACAGATGAAATTGAGCGAAATTTGGCTTCAAAGAATAGACTAGAATAGAAGTCGATACGTTTGATAAATTAATAAAAAAAAACAGACGATTTTATCACATAAAGTTAATACTTTATGCATTTGTTTTATGAAACCAGAAGAAATGGAGCTACAGCAAGTAGGTAGGTATATGCTTAAAAAATAAAATACATTTTCTTTTATTCGCTACGGGTTTACGCTTGACTGCAATTCACATGATGGTAAGCCATATCGTAATCTACGGTGCAGTGGAGCGCGCTCACCCAGCACAAACCGGTACACACGTCTTGAAGATGGGAAAATTGTATGTCTCTGGGATACTAGAGCTCAGCAAAGAGTTCCATAGTTTGGTCGTTCGCACTATGAAAGTAGAACCGAAACGTGCTGTGCGAGTTTTTGGAATTTACACCATCATTCATCGGCCCGTATCAGTCCACTGCTGGACATAGGCCACTCCTAATGTTATAACGGTATTATAACGGTGCATATTCGCCATATCACTGTCCGTCCGATGTCACAAACCGAGGTACAAATTTAAAAATAATTTTATCTAAAAAATCTAACCGATAAAATATCAAAACTTTACGACTTTCCGTTCTAGACTTGTAAATTGTCAAATACGTTTAAAAAAATAAGGATACAAATGGCCCATTCAATCCCTATCTTCCGGAATTCAATATAGTCAATAGGCTTTACTTTTTATAAACAATGTATAAAATAAATCCGATGCACGTTTCCAATTTGCCGCCATCTCGTAAGCCTCTTGATTGCATTGCTTTGGCACGGTTATTAATTTTTACACAAAACCATCCCATTTGGCTTATATTTCCCATTTTCCTTAACTGATAGTGGGCCACAGTGTGTGGTGAACGCAGTAATTCTATTAGGGATAGAGTTGTTTGATAAATTTAAATAGGGGAGATTTCTAAAGTATTTCGCAACCACTCAAAACGCGGCCAGTAAAATGAATAGGCCGCTGTTAATTTAGTAAATTTACCAAAGATTTTCTTACGTTTTATACGTCATTAATTTCGTTTTGAAAGTGGATAGTAGAAGTACGTTTCATGACCTCACGGCTTTTATTGGGTCACGGTTCATATTCATAACTTTTTTGACGGAATATCGTAAGATAAGTATATGGGATGGGACCTGGACCTGAAACACCGCATAAAGAACGTTATGGATTTCCAGAAAGGAGGCTTATATTATGTTCAGCAGTGGATGCATTCATGTTGAGAAGAAGAAAATCTAAGTACTTAAAGGGAATATATTTCACAGTGGCTTCTGATGAGTTGACTCGGTACGGGATATGTGAGACTCTCCATCCTTATCAAGTGTATACCATCCTTACGAAGTAAATACCATTGTGCGAATGAGTATCGCTTGGCAAGCATACGAGTAGCGCTAAAGCAAACGGATGTATACCCTACTGTGACATATCATTTGTACTGTGACGCATTTCGCGTCGAACCCGTGACTACGCGACGCGATAATTGGCGCAGTGACACAATCCGATCAGTCTGATTGTCTCCGTCAATTCCAATTTGGATATACAAACTCTATTAGCACGACGGACGCCATCGCCGAGAGGACCCAGAAACTGCTAACAGTTAATCCCTTCAGGCGAACGCTAAGAAACCCAATCAGTGGAAATAAAGTGACTTGGTACGGAGTGACGTCACTCTTGCTAATCTGGCGGCAGTAAGCTTGTGGAGTATCGCCAGCGAAGTAATCCTGTAGTCATTGGCAGACACTTGACAATATGTGACGCAATTTGGGACGATCTTCCCGTGATTGGGAGACGTAGTGATGCTATGCACATACTCGAATTCCTCGTGAATTTTTATTTAGTGGCAGCCTGTATCTTTATTGAGGATTTTTTGATAGGTAAATGAGTAATGCTTTACCCCATTGACTCGCATGATGTTAAGCTACGTTAGTGTCTACGATGAAGCACGCTCAATAAAAACCGATTCACTGTTGCCTAGAAAATCCAAATTGAGAATTTCCCCAAGGCAGCATTTTGACCTGTAGTCCTTCCTTTTTCGGAAATGTATCCATTTTCCTCGATCCGATTATTTCTTGCCAAGGTCAGCCAGGTGCATTGCAAGTTTAGAACTTGTTCCACTTTTGTTTTTGCCGGGGAAAAAGGTTTTAGGCAACCTATGGGGCTCATGCCACCCTCAAGATATAGAAGTTCACCCTGCCTCAAGATGTTGGGGAGACAGGGAATACCCCCAAAAACCCCGGCCTCTCCTCCGGCCGGGGTTTTTGCATTTGCACTTTGTCTGTCTAAGTAGAGCAAGTGTTTAATAAGGACTTTTGCGTTTTCTCTTTTAAGTCGTCTTATACTATATGTATATCTGTATATCGTCAGTCAAATAAATCGACTCAGCAGTAGCATCTCCGCCGGGTCACGTTGGTTAATGAACAACAAACTAATCCCTATTAGTGACTGCAGGGTACCGAACCCTTTGGAGAATTAAGCTCACTGGAGAGAAAGGCGTATTGCGTACTGTACTTGATCCTAATAGATGTTGGAACTGTTTAGCGCGTGGGTACTGGTGTTTTGTGAAATAGGCCAGTGACCGCTTATAGTTCGATAGAGGAGTGAACTCTTGAGAAAAGGAATCGAGGCTATGACGGTATCAAATATAGAAACATTATGGATTATGATTGTAATGATAAAATTGTATAAATCTTCTAACATTTTATAACCTCACTCTCACCTACCCGTGGTGCATCTTGCGGAATCACAAACGAGGCTCTGGCAACCAACTGGTTGCGGTATAAGCATCACAAAATTGAAGACCACAAGTCGCTGACGGATAGCAGCGTCACTGGAGCGAGGAGCTACGCCCTGTGGTATTTAGCTATGCCTTCAATTGTAATGGTTATACCGCCACCAGTCGGTTGTCAGCGCCTCGTCTGTTATTCGGCAGGATGCACCACGAGCAGGTGAGGTTGAACGATGATAGGTCGCTCTCATACATCCCAAGGAGTACATCTTTGCACATTAAGTAATTTACTGGTAACATATCTATATCCGTATCGGTAAAGCTCCCGTAGATGCTCCCAATCAGAGGTCGCGGACGCGTCAGCCACACCTGTGGGTCCCGGCCCGTTGTTCCTTAATTAACAATTTCATGATAGAACGGGTTATGAGCCCGATAGATTACTCGCGTTGATGGCGAGATCCCCATAAAACGGACGTGGGATGGATTAATAGTTTGTTTGGATGACAGCGTAATAGTAATTACGGAGGTTTAATTACGATTTCTATGTCATTTGGACGTCATTATGGAGCGTTATGGGCGTCATTTGGAGGACAAAGCTAAATTAGCTAGCAAAAGTTGGGTGTTCTTAACAGGGCGAGACGGTTCTTCACACCGAGTCAGCGACTTGTGCTGTACAAGGCCCAAGTCCTTCCTCATGTGGAGTACTGAACTCAACAGCTAGACCCATCTGACATCCTCCAACGACGAGCTGTGCGAATTGTGGGTGATCCCGATCTCATTAACAAATTGGAGACGTTGGGGCTACGGAGAGACTTTGGCTCCCTTTGCGTCTTCGACAGACTATTTCATGGAGTGCTCTGAGGAAATGTTTGACATTATGCCAATGTCACCATTTTGACATCGCACTACTCGTCGCCGCGGCAGAGTCCATCCATACCATTTGGAAACCTTTCCATCAAGAACTGTTCGTTTCAATATTGCAACAATTTGCATTTGAATTTAAACTAGAACCTGTCTATGCATTTACTACCTACATTTATTACTCGCTTTATTCGACAATTCAATTCGATATCAACATTAATTCTATTGTTGTTTTTATAACTCCGGCTTACGGAAATGAACATACGAATAAATGATGATTTTATTTTTTCCTATCGCGAATGGAAAAGTTAATTAACGTTGTTTAAATGAAACGTATACGGTGTTCAATGTACAATTGAATGTTGATCAAACAATAGCTGGTTATTATTATTGATATAGTTAGTTCAATTCTCGCTAGGAACAGTATTTTTTTTATAAGAAGAGCTTTCAGGATGACCTCACTCCACCTGATGGTAAGCGGTCGCGAGGTCCAAAAGTTAGGTCGACAGGCACAACCGAACAAACCCATTGCGCCTGTCGCCCTCACCCTGAAGGCCCACTAAGATGCCGTTTCACGCCCCGCCTCTTTCTCCTCTCTTACGATCCTTGGTGCTTTCACCCAGGATCGTAAGAGGAAGGAAACATATGAGCTGGAAGGGCATTCCGTGACTTAATGACACGGGGCAAGAACGAGTAACTAAACCTCTTGGTGCGCGCCATCACCGTCTGGATGGTTTGCGGATGACAACGCTGTCCAGCACGTGTTGTTCGGGAGTGAAAAGGAGAGGATGGAACGAGTTGGAATAAGTCTTCGGAGCATTCCCCATTGTAGAGACCATATAGAACACTAAGGCTGGCAATGTCTTTACGTAGCAGTGAAGAAGTTCTAGGTTCTTGGTCACCTCTTCGCTGCAACCTATCGAGAGCCTCCAACACCACTAGACAACTGATAAACTTAACTGTTTTTGTAAATAAATACATTTATAGGTACACAGCAAACACCCAGACCAAAACAAACACACATGTTCATGCACACAAGTGCTATCACTCCCCCAATGGCAACTGTTATTTGGGGGGATTTGTCTTAGTGACCACGCTTGGCAGGTCATGACCGCGGTAGGTTTTATTTGTACTGGGTACCCTACAGGTATAAATAAACCTACAGGTACTACGGCACCCACGGGATGAGATATGGTGATTGGTGATCCTATTGTATATGCGAAAACTCATAGTTTCCACAATACGACAGATAAATGAAATACCAGTTATAGCCTAAAACAATCAACAACAATATTTGTAAGACACGTCTTGTATTTTTACACATCTACGTATCTTGAAATATCTGTGCTCATATCATTTTTCCAAGATCTTCAGTGTTCTCGCCCAGTGTGCATTAGCCACATTGTAGCGTCGCAGGAAGGTGCGGTGCAGCAAACGAGCATGTTTAGGGGCGCCCGCGGTAACGGCGCGGTGGCACGACAATGATATTTTATTAGATGCGAAAATGCGATGCGTTACTTTCTCGTACGGAACCTTAACTGTTGCACTACTGCTACACTTTAAAATATTGCCCTGTAAAATTCTTATATTATGTACTAGCTGTGCCGGCGGCGTAGCACGCGTGGGTATCGGGTTTCAAAAATAACGGACTTCCATATATTGATACCTACATTTTAAGTTAGACTTCTAGCAATACCTTGGTGAAAACCGCATTAAATTCCATGCAGTAGTTTTCACGTGAAGCGCGATCAAACATACAAATAAAAATTTCTCCCGTTTTCCCAACACTGCTCTGTTCTTATTGATTGTAGCGTGATGAAAAGTATACTATAACCTGTCCAGAAGTATGAAGAATAATTGTACCAAGTTTCGTCAAAATCCGTCCAGTAGTTTTTTTTCTATAACGAACATACAGACAGACAAAAATTTTACTGATTGCATTTTTGGCATCAGTATCGATCACTAATCATCCCCTGATAGTTACTTTAAAAATATATTTCATGTATAGAATTGACTTCTCTATAGATTCATTATAAGTAAAGATAGATAAATAACCTAGCGACAAACCCTCGCTTCACTTCGGGTATTTCAGATAAAGATTTCATTGTGTCACATTATTATTGGCGATTTATAAGGATCCCCCATCTTTTCTAGTTATAAATATACCATGTGTTACTCAATATAAATGTGGCTTTGTTATGGTATGTAGGGGTTCAATGATATTACTCGTATATTAGATGCGGAAACATGCGGGTTACCCCTCTCGTACAGAGCCTTAAGTGTTGCACTACTCCTACAATTTAAAATATTGCTTTTGCCCTGTATTTGCATAGAAGAAATCAGTAAATTTAGGAGTTGTCTAGGAGACTTTTTCAAGTGGGAGAGAAAGAAAGAAAAAAAAAGAAACTTTTTACGACTTTATAAATACGAACAAGCCAAATACAGGTAAGTTATGGGATGGAGCAAGACTACGATATTAATATTTTCGTAGCATATTCGTAGTCAGTTAAGTAGATAAAGTATCATTATCTAAGTATTTACGATACCGTAGCCGTTTGGATTTACACTGTAGCTTCATATTGTAAGATTATATCCTATCCTATCCTACTAATATTATAAATGCGAAAGTTTGTTTGGATAGATGGATAGATGTTTGTTACTCTTTAACGTAAAAAAAACTCAGATTTTTATGAAACTTCACAGTAATATAGCTTATACATTGGATTAAACACATAGGCTATGTTTTATATGAATATTCGCGCGGGCAGAGCCGCGGGCAGCAGCTAGTTTAAAATAATCTTTCTAATAAACAATCGTAATAATTGCCACGCTGGGCAGGCGGGCTGGCGTTCGCAGGGCGTACCTCCTCGCTCCGGTGACGCTGCTGCTCGTCAACGGCCTGTTGTATTTAGCTACGCTTTCGATCGTGATGGTTATATCACCATCAGTCGGTTGCCAGAGCCTCGTTTGTTATTCAGCATGATGCACCACGGGCAGGTGAGGGTGGCTTGGAGCTATCTAGGTCTACATCCCTTTAATTCTGCGACTAAGCTAACTTAATATACATATACCACTTAGTATTTCTTTAGGTTCTATTGCTTAAGTGCTAAATGGATGTTTTCAAGTACGCCAAGTTAGTAAGTTAGCACCGTAGCCCGAAGCCAGCAAATGTAGTCGTGTCCTAAGTTGCGTACATGGTACCTGCCACTAACGCCCGTGAACTTAACGTGTAACTTGGAACGCTTAGAAGTTACACGTGCTTAGTCGTTGTTAACATAACGCTTAGGTTTTTCACTTATTTTCTTTAAATTCTTTGTTTATTAAGTCATGATTTTGGTGGTTTATGTTGTAAGGCGATTGCCGAAACGGTGGCCGATTTAGAGATTCTCGGTTTGATTCTAAGTTGCACTACATTTAGGAAACGAACTTGTCTCTATAGTCTATGGTGTGGATGTTTTGGGAGATACCGTCAAAAATGTTTTAAAGAAAACACATTGCGTAGGTACCTATTAGTAGATTGATAATAAAGACGAGGATCTCACCTAAACAGAAAATCAATCAATCACCAGTCCTTCGCAGTCCACTGCTGGACATAGGCCTCTCCAATTGTTTGCCACCTTTCTCGATCCTGGGCTTCTCGCATCCAGCATATGCTAGCCATCTTGCGTAAATCATCGGTCCACCTTTGCTGAGGGCGCTCTACACTACATTTGCCGAGACGCGGTCTCCACTCTAGAACTCGTCTACCGCAACAGAACCGCTGTTCTTGTCAAAAAATCATTTCCTAAATTTTCCCAACCGGGAATCAAATCCAAACCCTGTTTAATATCAGAGAGTCTACTATAGCTTTTACTTGTCGCTTTAAAATGAATAGGCTATTGTAAAAACGTTTGAAATCAAACACATTGAGCATATTGAACTCGAATTTACAGCGACGGATACTGGAAGGAACTGAGGCGGTAATGGTTGGAAATAGCACTCGGGTGTTGTAAAATTGTTTTTACTATCGGTTGGGCACGAACGATAATGCTGGAGTTAAAGTAAACAGTGTTAATATGATAGTGGTTTATCTGTCAAGGCTATTTAAAAACGGAAAAGGATTTTCACAAGTAAAATCGACACATGCGTATCTTCTGACTTACTTCCTTCTTCCAGCAACGACCTAAGCCAAAATATATGTCTCATAAAGTGTTCTCCCCGTGACCACGGTGAAACTTCCAGTCCAAAAAAGGTATGTGTGCTTTAGGTCCCGAACATAATTTGATATCATCATCATCAGCCCGTGTCAGTCCACTGCTGGACATAGGCCTCTCCTAATGTTCGCCACTTAGGTCGATTTTGGGCTTCTCAAATCTCCTGCGCAAATCGTCACTCCACCTGGCCCGAGGGCGTCCTACATTACGTTTGCCGATACGCGGTCTCAACTCCAGAACTCGTTTACCCCAACGGTTATCGGTTCTGCGGCTAATATGGCCAGCCCACTGCCACTTCAGCTTACTAATCCGGTGAGCTATGTCGGTGACTTTGGTTCTCTGCCGGATCACCTCATTTCGGATTCGATCCCGCAGAGAGACGCCGAGCATAGCTCTTTCCATAGCTCGCTATATATAATTTGATATATTATGATGCAATGTGAGAGTTAACCAGTTCTTATTAGAACAATGAAAGTACAACATATAAATGTTTGCTTAATGGGAGGAGATTGAAACGCCACCCCTGGTTCAGAAAGCAGGGTTACTATATAGATATAAAGTCATTGGGCCAATCAATTCGTTTTATAATAATGTGTTTCTGCCTTTATTATTCCGAACACCGTGAGAACCGCGTATTGCATTCTATACCGACTCTTCAGTAGAAACTTACTAACTATTTCGAAACGCAAAAGTAAACTACACATTCCGCCAGACAAGGCATAACTGTACAATGTGCGAAACTTGTCAGGCTCCCATGAGCTGGTAGCAGTAAAAGTATTAATAAATCGTGTTTACACAGCGTCTTGCGGCTGCGGCGCTTCGTACCGCAGCCTCGGACTTTTATCCAACTGGGAAGCTTAAAAACACGAAATTAGTGTTTAGTAGGACAAGAAGAGGTACTTGATAGAGTGGGATGTAAGGGCCTATCATCTTTTCCCACCAAGCCAAAGGCTGTCTGATTAGCTCAATCAAAGAAAAGCTGATTCTTTGTAAGAAATTTTTTTTTTTACAATCAATTCATGTGCTTTTAGAGCGCGATATTAGACCGTCTTGTTATCTTCGCTTTCTCGGTTCCACGAAACCTGGTGTCCCAACCCGTACAAAGTCTAACGACATTAAGAAATAAGAAAAGCCGATGAGGCGAGGTATACATAGGGTTGCCATCCCCTAAATTGCCGGCGCCGGACAACACGGCAAAAATTCCGGACATTTGGGCACCTTTTCGCTCCAAGCCAACCTCACCTGCCCGTGGTGCATCCTGCTGAACAACAAACGAGGCGCTGGCAACCGACTGATGGCGGTATAACCATCATAATTGAAGGCATAGCTAAATACCACAGGCTGATAACGGGCAGCAGCGTCATCGGAGCGAGAAGCTACGTCCTGCGATCGCCAACCCGCCTGCCCAGCGTGGCGATTATGGGCATATCCTCCAGATGTTTGCCCTGAGTGGCGAGCAACTGGAGAGGCCTATGTCCAGCAGTGGACTGCGATAGGCTGATGATGATGATGATGATGATGGGCGAAATTTGGTCAATCCCCGGTCACTTCAGAATTTTTTCATAATTTTTTTATTATTTTGCCGTGCCTTCTTAATTGTGGATTTATCTCTTATCTCGAGTTGCGATTTCAAAAATGTCCGGATTTTACCTGGACACTTTTAAAAGCCCCGGCCGGACGGACCCCTGACGCCCTTCAAACTAGGACAAATGCGGGGAAACCCGGACGGATTGCAACCCTAGATACAGAAGTCGGAACATACATGTGCCTCACTCTATTACTGACATCTACCGCGACATCAAATTTGAAGTGATACAATTTGAGAAATCGCTTGCTCTTACATTTTCATACGAAGTCCAGAACACATTCACCGCCTCTTGTGTGTCTCAACACTATCCGAAATGAACATTTATTTACTACCGACGAAAAAACCAATTAATTGTTGTCACATTCGAGAGCCAAGCGAACTGTTATCTGACCGGTGGAGCAGCGGTCTTTTAAATGCGAATTCGTGTAGACAAAAACGTTTCGAACAAACCAAACAGCCCATTTTACTGGTCATGCCAACTGGACATACTGTTATGTCACATGTTATACGAGTATACTGTTGGAATGCCCAGATTCGGGAGCACGTGCTACTTATGAACGAAAGGTCCAGAAATTAGTTCCTAAGTATTTTTTGAATGTAAATGTTAGTACCAAATAAACGTTTTTCTATTCTATTCTATTCTAAATTATTACTGAGTTCTTCTGTCAAGAATTTACTCATTCGCAGCCCTGGAGTCAGGAAAGCGATGAGAAATCCTCCCTGTATCAGATAGCACGATATGATTTCTCTCTGATTGTGTCGAACTACGAGTATCGTCCCATTGGATTATAAGAGTAAAGGAACAGAGAGAGCATCTGTGTTTGCGCACACTCTTGTCCATTTTGTAAATTAATTCTGCGTAGACTACATAGGCTAAGATATTGGCCACTATGGCTGAAATTCGGTCAGGTTTCATTTATCGTATTATTTAAGTAAATACTACTGTGCCGTGGTACCTAAATTTTACGTTAGACTTCTAGCCATACATTAATGACAACCGCATTTAATTCCATGCAAAAGCTATCGCGTGATGTGCGATCAAACAAACAGATAAAAATTTCGCCCGTTTTCCCAACACTTACCGTCACTGCTCTGCTCCAATTGATTGTAGCGTGATGAAAGGTATACTATAACCTGCCCAGGTGTATGAAGAATAATCGTACTAAGTTTCGTCAAAATCCGTCTAGTAGTTTTTTTTTCTATAACGAACATACAGACAGACAAAAATTTTACTGATTGCATTTTTGGCATCAGTTCTCACTATCTATCACTAATCACCCCCTGATAGTTATTTTGAAAATATATTTAATGTACAGAATTGATTTCTCTACAGATTTATTGTAAGTATAGAAGAAGATAGAAAAAGCTTCCCAAGAAACTCTTGTACAGTACAAATAGTAACTTGTTCCCGATGGCATCCCAGTGACGCAGGCTTCTAAACCAGGAAGTATTTTTGTGTAGCAAGGTTACGTCAACGAAACCAATCGTTTACTCATTACTGAACATCCGGCGACATTGATACTGGAAAATAGATCAGACACTGTTTGATATTTATTAAAATGTTATATTTACATAGTGTTTTCTCATTCATTTAAAATATCTATAGTCAGTACGGACATGGCTGTTGACTAGTAGCAAGGTCAGTTTACACATATTGCTGGAATATTGAAAAACACTCTTGAACAAAATATATGTGCCTATTTTTGTCTATGATGCCTCCACTTTGTTTTGAATTTTCCAGCTATTTAACATTTTTGTGACACAATATAATGGACTCTTTTAATGTCTGCTCAATGAAAATGCTTTTTAAGAATGTCAGTTCAGTGAAAATGTTGTCAACATATTTTTTATGTTTTAATGTGGCATTATAGAAATGTGACGTAAGTTAACCCAGTGTACGAGCTTATTTTTTTATCTTCCTAAAGAAATACAATTTTTTTAAGGTTTGAAAATCACCCGATTCTTCATTGAACCAAAATCGACAATTTTTTATCTATTTTTGTGAAAGAAATTCACAACAATCATGACAGTAATATTGTCTTGACCATCTTTACCATGCCTATTAGCTAAATTACATTTTGCAAATTAACAACATACTTATATTATGTATATTTGATATATGTGATACCAAACGCCTATATAATACAAGTATATGCCTAGGTTAGATACGTAGGTACATTCTGATGATGATGATGATACTAAAAGCTGCAATATCCACAAGAATATCTGCACTAAAGTCATCTCTCCATGGGGAATAGCTATAATTATCGGGTATGTTAAGGGACCCACACGTATCATCTTCTCGCTCCAAGCCAACCTCAACGGCCCCTGGTGCATCCTGCTGATTAACGAACGAGGCACTGGCAACCTACTGATGGCGGTAAAACCATCACGATTGAAGACGTAGCTCAGCATCAGTGTCACCGGAGCGAGAAGCTAGGCCCTGCGATCGCCAATCCGACTGCCCAGCGTGGCGATTAATGGTACGAGTATAACCTTCAGGTGTTCGCCACTTTGGGCAAAGAGGCCTATGTCCAGCAGTGGACTGCGATAGGTTGATAAAGATGATTGAAAATCGCAACTAATTGTTGCAATATGAGACAGCAATAGGCGTGCAAAGTTAATATTTGACTATTGTTTTCTTTCAAGAGCTGCTCTCTTCCTTCTTCGTACTTCCATGAAATAAGTACCTACCAAAACATGGAGTCTACAATTTTATAATACCTCGTCTTAAAACGTGTGGAAAACTTTGTTGCAAGTGTTATGAGACAGGTTTTATTTCGTCCTGTCATGTTTGCGAGAACTTTGGAACATTTCACGGGCAAGTTACATTGTGTGCGGCGCATCTTTCAAGTAATAGCAACGTCGGTGTGGCCGTTATATTGCGAATTGTGATGGGTTTTATTACAGGAGAAGATGAGAAGATTGACGCATTTAATATGTCACTTATGATAGTAAGTTGAGGTGGCGTATACGTTTGGATTTGGCAAGAATTAGCAATGAATCGTGGGATGTACGTGGTAAGCTACAAACCCGGGGTTTTGTCACAGTGAATATCGTATCGGCAATATGTGAAAAAATAATGTCCTTTTAAATAACCTATGGGTAAAACCGATGCAACAGCTATATATTACTGTTAAGTTTCATTCAAATCCCTTTAGTTGCTTTCGTGGGAAAATTTAATCATCATCCATCAATGTAAGAAAAATATCACATTTATAATATTACTCGCAGTAGGATGATTACATTTAGGTATCACGGGTTGATGCCGACAGAACGACCTTTTTAAATACGTTTACTTTGTTTTCTACATAGTTTTTGTATTTAAAAGTGTATTTTTAATCTGTTCTTGTTGCTATGGTTTGTTTGTTATTGTTTTTATTTTCATAGAGCTAGTGTGTTTACAGTCCACCGCGGCTGAGTGGAAATACAGTGTTTTTGTGGTTTCTCTTTGATTGTTTGATTCCACACCCCTTGACGCCAGCTCCAGCTGCACACGGATGTTTCACCGAGTTTACCGCGTCACTGGTAAACGGGTAGGTACACCACCAGCTGTGAACGTAGGTAGAAATCTAAAGACGTCCCCGACGACGTAAGAAGAGAAAAATATCATCTATTGTAGGTACATATTGTAATTTAGGGATGTAAGGGAGCGGCCTATCATCTTTCCGCTCCAAGCCAACCTCACCTGCCCGTGGTGCATCCTGCCGAATAACAAACGAGGCGCTGGCAACCGACTGGTGGCGGTATAACCATCACAATTTAAGGCGGAGCTAAATACCACAGACCGATGACGGGCAGCAGCGTCAACGGAGCGACAAGCTACGCCCTGCGATCGCCAACCCGCCTGCCCAGCGTGGCGATTATGGGTACATCCTCCAGATGTTTGCCCTAGGTGGCAAGCAACTGGAGAGGCCTATGTCCAGCAGTGGACTGCAATAGGCTGATGATGATGATGATTGTAATTTAGTTGCATCTGGTCACTGATACATATATGATATATTTCTGAAAGGTAGAATAGATAAAATGAAGATCTCGTAACGAAAATCTTGCGTCGATCGAAAGCATAACGTAGTTGAGATAGTAAAAATGTAAACATTTCTTGCAGACTAAATCTTCAAAGTATGCACAAGGTGCAGCTTTTTAACGTAAATCGTCGAAATCTTTAAACATTTTTGTTTTGATTTATTTCTAGCATTTAGTATCTAAGAAGTGTTTAAAAGTCTGCGTTCCTTCTGCTACGGATGCGGTAAACAAGATAACTGTTCAGTGTGCTAGTAGATAGAGCGAATCTAGGAGATTAGGCACTATTATTTTAGGTTTTAAGTCACAGGCTATCTATATTATATTCGTATCAATTGATATATGATAGTGTGTACAGTACAATACGAATAGGTTTAATTTTGTAAGTATGTTCAAAGGGAATAATTGAAATCTGATCTATTTTAACAGACTTAGGCGGCCCTCTAAGTTTATAGGAAAAGTGTAAAAAATTTAAAAGATTTTTTAAGGTTGTATAATTTTATGTTAATGAAGAATTTCCTAAACGAAATGTATGGGAATGGGAGAGAATCCAGTTCTGAATTGTGATAGCTCGGGGAGCTTGGGTGCTAAAGTAATATGTTTAATATAGGGGAGGTCTCCAGTCTCGCTCAAGTTTTGTGCAGTGGAAATTTTTTAAGCTATCCTAGCTCAGCGAGACAAGCAGAGCAGCTCCTTCTTCTCCTTCTTTCAGTGGTACCTGAACCGATCTGGTCGTCACTTAGAAGCTTTTTCTTTTCTTTTGGTAGGAAACACTGCCTTTGACCAGTTGCGGGTTCAATTCCCGCTCAGTAATACATGAACATGTCTGTTTGCATTATTGTTGTCCGCGACCTTGCTGAGCGTACCTACTAACGGAGTAATTTTTCCATTTCATTCATAATCAAGAGGTTAAAAAAATTGAAAAAAAAATTGTGCACACTCCTAGTCTATTAAGATAGTGGGTATCGTGCCTACAAGTGGCTTCGCCCTTGGGCCAGACCCTGGAAGGACCGCCAAAGGACGCGCAAAGTCGCGCGCGTCTGCAGTCGCGCGCCGTATCAGAAGAAGCGCGGCCGGCGCGCACACTTGTCGTTCGCAACATTTTCGCCCAAACAATAAAATTATAAGCGATACGAAAATAGAATCGGCGCCCGAGCTCGCGGCAAACGGAGGAAACTGGCTAGTGCGACTCTGGAGGTCTGGATTCGTGCGTTGCGCCCGCGTCGCCCTTCCCGACTGCTCCCAGGTTTGTTCACCTGCCTCACCTCGAATGTCATTATCATAATAACACTCACGTATAACGCCCATACACAAACGCACTGACACCACACCTTACAAAAATCACCAAAAAAAAGGAGATAATTTTAACTATGATCTCGACAGCAGTAATTATAGATATGCTAATGAACCAGCGCAGCGCGATGAGATCTGCATAGAAATTCATATTTGCTAACAAGTTCGCAACTCAAACGGAAAATGTTTCCTTTTGATTAAGCGTTAGATTTGCTTTTGAATACTTTAAATATTAGTCCGGTTTTTATTTCTTTCGCTTTATGAAAATATCTACCGTTAGCACGTTTTGTTTATTATTTGTGAATCTTAATCGAAATCTATGAAGTTCATTTTAGTTATTTTTTTTTTATTTAGTGCATCTGCGTATATTATGTGTCTGAAGCTCTTTACGTGGCGTTTGTGACCTTATTCCTGAGTTAGTTAGGCGTGGAAAAATACACCAACTTCATGGTTTTGCTGTCGCTTTTATCCATGGATTTATCTAAACCATTGATAGTGTCGCTGTTGGGACTTACCTAGATATAGATGAACTCGTAGGAAGGCATTTTTCCTGTTATGGGTTCAAGCTTAAGTTATGCGTGACAACCCCTTAAGAAAACCTTTAAGAAATTATTTCACGTGCCACTGTTTGGCTAAATGGACGAACGTTTGACCTGACATCTTACGTACTCTGTTTGTTGTGAAATAAATATCATTACCATTAATCCGAGCGAGCTATATCATTTATCATTATTTTATCTCTTTCGATTGCCTCCGCTGATTGTTTAATCGAGCATTCTATAATCGGCTAAATACGTAAGCCCTTCTGTATGGTCTACCTACTTCCATTATCTTCTTTGACTATCACTTGACTGTTTTCTCTTTATTTGTGGAGTTTTTTACTAAGTAGGCAGCATTGACTTTGTAGTTCCGTTATAAAAATTAAGTGTTACGAAAAGTTTCCCAATACCGACATTTTTAAGAGCGTTCAATGCTGTGAAATTAATTTTACTCGAGAGAAGATACACGAAGCTTTCGATTTCCAGCTGTTACTTCGTGTTATGAAAATATTTTCATTTGAGCGTGGGCGCCAATATTTTGTAACTTTTACATCAAATGTCGGATTCTGCAACCGTGCTATTTCGGGCGATGACAATAAATCTTTAATGCTCGGAGTGTTAATGAGATATTTTCGTAACAATGTTGAGAGTAAATTCATGGAAGCTGGAATTATCAATTATTTGTGTTTACTGCGCTCTTAAAGCAAGGTCAATCGGAATTCTGGAGCGGCGGGAAGGAACGGCGCGTTTTATTATAGAATTGCGTTTATATTTTTCTAGTTGTTTCCAGTCGTGTAAATGTGTTACGCTATGAACATTATTTTCAGCAAATACGTTATATAAAAATTCCATATAACATTCCTAGAAGTATGATATACCTACTAGCGACCCGCCCTTGCTTCTTTTTGGGTATTTCAAATAAACATTTAATTTGGTTACTTTATTGGCGTTTTAGTAAGGTTATTAAGCTTTTCTTACAAATAAATATAGCCTATGTTACTTAAGGTGAACGTAGTTAACAAATGGTGAAAGAATTTTTGAAATCGGCACAGTACTTAGTTTTCGACGTTATTCATTGAGAATGTACTTATACACACACATACACACGCAAAAATTCATATCTTTTCTCTTTATAGCATTAGTTCTTTCTATATCTACAGATCTCGTATATTATAATATAAACATCTCCGATATCATAGCAAATTGGAGAAACTGTTAAAAAATGTAAAGACAAAAAACATACTAACTAATAGGTACAGCCGGTTAAAAACAATCTACGGAATTATTGTACGTATATATCTCTACCAAAATTGTTTGATTCACAAGCAGATCTGTTTATTTATTAGACAAAACAAAAGATTCCATTTCGGCAGGAGCCAAGCTTTCTTTTGTGAAGTTCAGCATTACTTAAACAGAGTTTTCGTGAGAAAAGTTTTGAGACGCGTATTGTAAACGTTTGGTTTTCTTGTCAGATCGACGCATCACGCGGCTGGTCGATCAGCGCAGTTTGTGTCTGTGCCAAGTTTCATATAGCTGTGTTGTTGGGCAACTATTATATTTTCTTTGGAAATTACTGAGATTCAAATCGTGGTTAGGGATATTTATCCAACTATAACGCATTCCAATGCGTTGAATTGCTGGTAAGTGCTAGATGCGAGGGGTAGATGGCAAAATGGCGAACAGCTGGATAGGCCTATGTCCAGCAGTGGACCATAGACTGATGATCATTTACATTCCTACATTGTTTCAATCCTAATGTAGGTCAAGCACTTGTATCATGAAAACTAGCCAATACATTCATAGACAGAGAGATATTTATTATTATACTCATTAAAATTTACTTAATACGAGGTATAATAGACATTTTATTGTGCAATTGAGACGGTCTTATTGATTAAGACTGTCTTTTCCAGACAACCTCAGGGTAGTGGATAGTTAAAATGAAAGGATGAGGTGAGCTATAGATAGTTACCATAAATATACACTTTCAGACACGAATCAAACATATACAAACATGTATTTCATACGAATGTTTATGGTGGGATTTGCATCTATGAGTGAGAGTGAGATCAGTGTGCCTAGCACGAACACTTTCGAAAAAGTATGCGTAACGTAACCGTAAACAGGCGATAATTTTCACTACGTTAACTTACGTAAACGTAGTACCTCTTACGCACGATAGGGGCGCTGTACCAAGTTTCATACAAATGTCTACGGTAACGTTACGCATACTTTTTCTAAAATGTTCGTGCTAGGCACACAGTTCAGAGGGCAGTCTCACTATCGAATGAGCCCTCGAGTCGGTTATTAAAGTAAAGTTTTAAGACGTGAGGTTAAGGCAAATGTATATATTTGCAATATCTTCATTGTTTTGATACCCACAACTTATGTTGTGCATGCTCAAGCTACTTGTTTCGGCATCGGAGCAATGCGTGTGATGTTGTCTGATACGCATCAACAGCTCATGTTTGTCCCCACCGAGATCCCTTAAGATCAGGAGTGCCGGTCACTAGTTATCTGCAGCTGGCCAGGGCAGGCAGGCATGCGGCTGAATGCTTGGGCGTTACCCGAGTTGGGATGTAAGGGAGTGACCTATCACCTTTTCACTCCAAGCCATCCTCACCTGCCCGTGGTGCATCCTGCCGAACAACAAACGAGGCTCTGGCAAACCGACTGGTGGCGGTAAAACCATCACGATAGAAGGCGTAGCTAAATACCACAGGCCGATGACGGGCAGCAGCGTCACCGGAGCAAGAAGCTACGCCCTGCGATCGCCAACCCGCCTGCCCAGCGTGGCGATTATGGGTATATCCTCCAGATGTTTGCCCTAGGTGGCGAACAACTGGAGAGGCCTATGTCCAGCAGTGGACTGTAATAGGCTGATGATGATGATGATGATGTACCCGAGTCCCTGCAAGTTGCTGTTCACTGGCGACACAGAGGGCTTGGAGGATGGGTATGCACTCCCATTCTGGGAGTTGGTCCCACACAACACGCCGACTCCTTGCGGAGGCAGCGTTAAGGTGCCTAATACATTCCTATCTAGAAAAAAAAGTATCTCTAAAGATACTGGTCAAGGACTAGCTAACAGAAACTGGCCCTAACTTCTTACTTTCAAAACCAAGTTTTGTTCTGTTCTTGGATAATTAATGACCCTCATTTGTTACTGCGAAAGTATTTTAATGGCGGAATAACAATAACGCGATTTCGTCTAAACTTTACATTGTACGTTTTATCTGCATTATGACTGTTGTTTAAAAATATTGTTTTTATTGTTTAGGGTCAACCTACACTACGACTTTACTACTAGGTAGATACATAACGTGAGAAATTACGGGGTCGATATTCTTACTCCATATGTTGAACATTATTTCTTGCATGAACAAATAATAATTTCCTTTTTGCTAAGATAAGAATTGTTGCAGTTGCCTAGTTTTTAAAAACAATCATCATCAGCCTTTGTTAGTCCACTGTTCTAATTAGGCCTAAAAATAATTAAACTAATGTACGATAATTTGCTTAAATGAGACAAATAAAATTATCACAATTAAATAGATCAATATTACGTGAACTCGAAATGGGAATCGCTACGTATTGTATTTAGGTACCTACTAAGTTCTACTTTTCTCAGATCATGGTCGTCACAGATTAAAATAATTCTTAAAAATTTAGAATTAAATAAAACAAGTAAATTATTGGTATACGTTTCGGGCAAGTACTTTTGACTCGTCGAAAGATACTAAAACATTTGTTTAACGTTTACGGTTTTTTTTTTACATTTGTATTTTAAACAAAAACAAAAACGTTAGTTCCAGTGGTACTGACCGATAAACTAGAATGGTTTGTTATTATCGCAACCTTTCGTTTACAAACAAACTACTTTTAACCGGCCGTTCGGCGTTTTCTTCGACTGCTTACCTACGTGTACTCTGTTATGTAAACAGTGTAGTGAGTATTCGTAGTGGATTGTGACGTCACCGGCACAGGTGTAACTCCACGTGGGTTTACGAGCGATGCCCACTACCGCTGCATTGATATAAGCCCATTCATTCGCAGAGACGGAACAATGGGTGCGCGAGTGCAGTTTAAAGTTTGATTAGGCGGAAAACTGTTTATTTACACTGCATGCCTTTTTATTGTTCATTGCTCCGTTGAAATAACTACTTACATAGACTTAGACATTAGTATAGTGACTTAACTGTGAAGGCTTTGTGGGAATCATCGAGACAGACAGTGGACTTTAATTTTTGGTTCAGTCACTTTTCTTGCGCATTGTTATTTACAAAGATAAAAAGTTTAACAATAAACCTTTTATCTGTGTTAAATGCTGATAGTATTTACTATAAAATCGTTTCGGTGTTTATTTCGCAAACGATTTAACACTATGTCGTCTTGGCACAAGATTTTCTTTGAAATCGTAAAAGTTGACGAAATTAGGTTTAATTGCGTGTGATATTTCACAGTTTATGTGGGCTGTATTTTATTTTTAATTTATTTCGTCATGACTCTTGTTTTTGTGGGCCTTTTTACTTAAATGAATGAGTACAAACTTTGATAATTCTTAGGATTAGGAGGCGCACATCCACCGTTTTCCGCGTTCAAAAGGTTAAAAACAATTAATATTTTTGACATGTTACCAACAGCTAGTGCTATTTCTAGGCTGTAGATGTTAGCGATAGGTCTTGCATTCATCTTCTTTGCGTTTTGATGACAAAACGACATCAAACCCGCTGTGCCAGCTATCCCGACTGCACCCCCAGTCACGGACATTAATTAGCTCGGTGAGAGAGCGGGTCTCTCCACTCATGAGACAGCAGACTTGGTCTTGCATTTGAATTCTGTGTTAAGTCAAACATTATTACTGATATAATATTAGGGTTAATGGGGATGTGTACTGTCATGTCAATTGACATACAGACCTGCTTTTAAGTAGCTATGAAAATATAATTACTTCTTATATTTCGTAAGGCTTTACAAAATTGCTAATCAAGACTTTATTCTCTCCATTTTCTACATTAATTTATATAATTAAAATTTGCACATATCAGTTTAATGCAGCCAACCAGAAACGCTGTTTGCAACAAATCAGTGCATCAGACAGAAATAACTTTAAGTTTACTTAGCTTTTGCATTTGAACATTAAGGGAAAATCTGCATAGTTCGCTTGTTTACTTGGTAAATGTAGATTAGGGCTAAAATTATCTTAGAATAAACAATTGGAATGTGGCCATTAGATGCAATAAATTTCTAAATACCACTCTAGTAAAAGAGGACATTGTTTACTATCGAAACACCTTAGTTGTTTAATATTATACTTACTTTTTTAGTGTCTATAGAACAGATTAATATTCAGGCTAGCAAAAGTCGTAATGCCACGTATTTCTAAAGTCTTATGCCGTGGCCACACATTGGAGATATTTGCACGGTACTTTGACACAATGAAGACATTGAGCGCGTTAGTATTGGGCATTGGACAGCGATTGGACGCAAAGTTGAGTCCAATGTGTGGCCGCGGCATTACAAAGTATATGAAGTAATCATGTTTGAATCGATACTTTGAATTTCATTATGATGTGATTTTTTTTTTCTTTTTGAGAAAAAGCATTATCAAGGAGCCAGCCAGTATTTTGTTACCGTTTGTCGGTCCGTTGACAGCGCAACAGCTGTTTGTGATAAGCTGTGGTCGGCGGGAAAATTACTCGACGGTCTCCTGTGTAGTGTTAAATAAAAGTGCATTTGATTTCATTTTGCATGTTTATTTTCAATTTGTATTAATGTATAAACCATTTTGTAAGCATTTTTTCTTTTTTTCCATGCCCAACGAGCTATCTTAAAGATACACTAGAGGGGAACGTATTTAAATAACAATTTTGGTGCTAACAGGCCCTAAAGTATTGACTGGCTTGATGGCTCATTTGGTAATGACCTTTGCATTCTGAGCCAAGGGGCGTGGGTTCGATCCCTGCACAGTATAAACCACGTATTTGCTCCGCGGTACAAACATTTATGTGAAATAATATGTCTGTTTGTATTGGTCTGGTTATTGTCTATGTATAATAGGTATGTATTATTTACAAAAGAAGTACCTAAGTAAGTAAGTTTTTCAGTTGTCTAGTACCAATAGTGCAAGCTTCAGCTTAGTTTGGGCTAGACGGTGCTGTGTGGCCCAGCGTGGCATGTCTTGAGGTATTCATTTATTTATAACGTAACGCGAATGAACGATAATATAACTTACATAACAGTATGAAACTTTTACTTGGACGTAGTTTCAGTTAAATAAAAAACCTTTCTTAATATTGGGCCGCCATTTTATTAAAGACATCGCTAAGTTTTACAACTTGTCATTTCGATTATCTTGTGAAATACGTGTTTAGAATTAGAATAAAAAAATTAACTAACGTCTGATTAGGGACTAGTTTTATTTGTACTCCGGTAAACGCCTGTTCCCTGATATTCCCTTAGTCGTCTTTTACGACACCCATTGGATGTGATGGGGTGGTCCTTTTCTAAATGAAACCACACGGAATCTGTATTATAACGTCCATGGACGGTATTGACTGCTTACCATCAGGCATAACACTTGCTCGTCTGCCGCCTCTTGCATAAAAAAATATCTACATCCGCCATTTTCTTTTTCCGTCTCGTCTATACGTGGCGAAGATGTTTGATAAATAAAGGTGAGTTCAATCACCTCGCATCAATCACATCTCGTTATCATCGCTCCACGTGGCATGGAGAATGGATCCCTAGGTGGTTGGCTGCTCGCCAAGTGACGTCACCGCACAGGTGATGCCAAGTGTTAATGAACTTAGACGCGGTGTGGTACTCCGCTGGAGGGTAATGTCTGCCGCGTCTAGTGTACCAGTTATTGTGACGCCTGGCTTGTATATGACCAAAAAAGGTAAAGTACGAAACTACCGAGATAACTAAATAACAAAAAAATATATTTAGATAATTAGTATGCCTACATTTCACTTTTATTTTATCGTTAGTCCACCTCGCTAGAGGGCGTCACACGCCGCGTTTTCGGATTTCGCGTCTTGTTTAGATTACTGAAGTTAAACCGGTATTATACTGGTACTGGTACCACTTTTCTTGCAAATAAAACTATTCTATTCTATATAACGGACATGTTGCAGGAATAAATATCTGAAAAGTATTTTTTCAATTTATCAACAGCCCTGGTCCGCTCACTGCAGAACGTAAAGCCTCCTTTAATTCGCGCCACATTTCTCTATAACTGGCTTCCCTCATTCTTCTAAGGTCATCAACCTAACGGATGGAGTCCTACATTACGTCTGCCTAAAAGCGTTGTCCACTCCAAGACTTGTCTACTCCACCCATTGTTAAACATGACCAATTCACTGTCACATTACGGTACGGTACCTACATTTCGTTCTCTGACCGAGTTAGGTCGTTACAAGATAATATGAGGACTAATTTATTAAATGTAATGGAAGTTTTGAAGTCATCATCTGTCAATTATAAATTCAAACGCCAGGCTGAAGTTTGAAACATGAAATAAATATCAGTGAGTTTTAATTAGGGCAATTGCTATTGTTTACTTTAAATAAAATGATACAGGCAGTTCAGTTGTAAAAAGCTTTGAGTTTCCAATTAAAAAAAGAAAACAAAAATCAATTATAACAATAGCACCATAAAGTGCAACCGCAATTTTGTAAAAGCCTGAACATTAGCGCGTATAGGTTACGTTACGAGCGTGCAATATCGTAGAGAGCTGCGCGCAACCTCACTAAACCGTTGTCACAGGTTAACGCCAACGCGATGACGCGACGCGATGCGATGCGATGTGACGCGAAAATATCAAGTAGTCTGTATGCAGTAGTGGTCGCATCGCTTCGCGTCGTTATACATATGTCGGGTACCCTCTGCTGGAAAGCTCACCTAGGACACATAGGCGAGTGACGGGATGCGACATTAAGTAATGTGGAAGCGACAGATACTTTACGATACATGGTCTATATGTCTGTATGTAGTCGTAGCGTATAAGTTGCATTATGAGCGTGTAATATCGGTGAGAGAGGCTCGGCGTGGCGTCACTGACCTTTGTCATAGGCGAGCGACGGAATGCGACATGCGGCGATGCGATGCAAACTTAAAGCCGATATTTCACGCTAAGCGTGTTCTACATGTCGCTCCTTACCCGTTGTCCTAGGCTAACGACAAACGCGAAAACGCGACGCGAATATTTCAAGTACATAGTGTTTATATGAAGTAGTAGCCTACGGAGTCCCGTTATTCAGTGTACGGTGAAATATAAGTACCTTACGTCGTGTCGCGTTGAATCGCTTCATGTCGCGTCCCGTCGCTCAAATAGGACTACCTATGCGAAAGTGCAGTGCGGCGTCCGTCACTAACCCGGCACTAACCCGTTGTCATAGACGGACGACGATGTGACATGCAGCGACGAAGCGAATGCAAAGCGACCTATTGTAACATACGTCATGTTTTTGGTAGAAACAAAATGCCCATTTAACTTAGAATCGAAGAATGAAAAAAATACATACTGCTCATTATAAGTGACGTCACTATTTCACATCACCAGCAAAGGTATAATAAAATATTTATGGAGATCCTTCCAAGCTGATGACGTCAAAAGATTAACTTATGAAGCCATATAATATATTCAAGAATACACGAGCAATTCTAATCCGGCCGGGTTTATTTAAAACAATATTTCAAACGCGGCAGTTAGTAAGCGGTATTTATCTGTAGCTATAATTGCTGCAAATGCAGTTGTTACGTGCTCACTTCTCGGCTATAAAACATACGTGGGACATTCAAGTGCACAAGTTTAAGGTTAATATAAAATAATTATCATCATCCGCAGTGTTTTATACGTACCCCCGGTACGTATAAAACACTGCGGAGGGTTACGCTAAACCGAGTTGATAAGACATAAGACAATGATCAAAAAGAGAGTGTGAGGCCGCGGTGGACGTGCCCGCTCTACGCTACCTCCGGCTCTGGCGTCGTCAAAGGGCATCCAACGTATCGTATGCCCTCTGAGCCTCTCTTTTGTGCCCCGAGTGGTACGTGCGGGGCTGCGATCCGCTCATTGTGGCGTAACGGTGGTGCACCAGTATGCCATGAAGTAAGTAGGACTAAAATCTGAAGCAGTAATAAATTTGAAATATAATAAAATACTAATACTAATAAGTTAACTGACTATTTGTTATTTTTTGCTTTCCGAATGTTTTAAAACGACGATACACATAATTGTGTTTTGTCATGAAAATAAATTTGGCAAAGATACTTAATTTATCTCGGTTAACCAATGTGTCTTTGATGTAACAGCTTGGCAACTAAAATTACTTTTATTTTCAATTGCCATCTCTTTATTATTGTTTGACAAAAAAACATATTATATCAGTGTTTTTAAATATAAACCATTTAAATGTATTTAAAAACATTTAGTGGATCGAGAGTTGACATAAGAAATTCGTTATCTAAACTAATCTGGCAAGGGCTCTTAAAACTACACATCATTGTCAAGTTTCATATCAAAATAGAAAATTTAAGTGATATCTAACATCTTGCTGCGTAAACAAACTTATTTACCGTTTAACCGGCCTGTAGTTTTGTAACATCCAAAAATATAATGACCTGCAATGTTTGTGTCTATTTCAGCGTTGACAAGTTAAAAATAGCCGGGAATTATTATGTGACCTAGATGTTGGCAGCCAAATTATAATATTCGTTGAGCCAACGCTTTCGTGCGCGACTGTCCCCGCGATTCTCAGGTTTTATTTCACTGAAATGCTATTGAATTGCGGTGAAATTAATTGCAGCATCAAATTTTTATTGTAGGATTATGAACAGTTATATTTTATTTTATTTTAGTCTGGCAAAACATAGAGGGAATTCGACCGGCCATCTTAGCACAATGCATACGAAGTAGTATTGAACATATTTACGTTTTCATGCTTAGGTTTTTAACCGACATCCACGCGCGTCACTTTGCACAACTGTCACTTTCAAAAAAACTGTCTCAACTGTCAGTGTTACTATGGTAACTTTTTTAAAAAGTAATTAGGAAATTGAAATTCACATATTTATTGAAAAAATCATTATCGTTCTATTTTATTTATTTATTTTATTTTATCACAAAATCCACAGCTCTTAAGCTAACAATTACAGAGAGAATATTTATTGCGTTATGTTTAAAGTTACAAGAGATTTAAAAAATAAATAAGTGTCTCACATAAAACCCTGCAAGGGCACAGCAAAGTATTTGAATTGCCATTGCTAACAATAATTATCATTTTAATCATTGTCGCTTACCCAATTCCAAGCGTCCCAGTGTAACAAAGTCCCATGTGTGTTATATTGGAATATCACTCTAGTCCCGGGCAAAAGGCCAAAACTACAACGCGTGCACAATAACCCATTATCTGTCCATTATAATTGTCTAACTTGCATACGGATCTGCATACGGGAATGCGTATTTACAATAGCGACAGTTTTGGAACGATGTCAAGTGTTTTATGATCTTGTGCGATGTGCCTCGCTGATGTTTCAATTAGTACCGTTTATAATATAAATTTATTTATTTTAATTTGAATATTAATTTATGTAATTAATTTATATAAATTTATTTGACGGGCTTGATAGCTCGCTTAACTGGCTCGATGGCTCATTTGACTGGCTCGTTGGCTCATTTGACTGGCTCGATGGCTCATTTGACTGGCTCGATGGCTCATTTGACTGACTCAATGGCTTATTTGGTAGTGACCTCTGCCTTCTGAGCCAAGGGTGCGATCTCCACACAGTACAAACATATGTGTGTGTATACCTAATATGTATTTATTTACAAAAAGAAGTATCTAAAGAAGTAAGTCTATCAGTTGTCTAGTACCCATAGTACAAGCTTCGGCTTAGTGTGGGACTAGACGGCGCTGTGTAGCCCAGTGTGTTTCTTGGTTTATTTATTATTATTATTTATTTAATAATCTTTGTATCTGTGTTTTTTTTTCTAATTAAATATGATGATGGCCAGGGCGGCCTTGTCATCATCTCCGGACTGTTGGGGGAGCGGATGGCTCTCACCCCTAGGTAGAATAAGGAACACGGCTAAGGGCCCCCTAGAGGAGCTTGGACCTCTCGGCGGACGGCTCGTTGTTTTGAGGAGAGACGACCGGTTGCGGGCCGGTTTCGCGGTCGGGACGCAGATTGTATCCTTGAAATTTCCGCAAGCTATCCGAGAGATGACGCTGGATGTACACTGAATCGCGGTGTTGTTACGATTTTCCGTCTTCTCATTATCACCAGGAGTATTTCTAATCTCTGTCAGCTTTGATTAACTCAATGTAGGTAATGTGATGCTGCTATGCTTCGGCGCTACCCGAGTCCCAGCAAGTTGCTGCCCACAGGACATACAAGGGGTTTAGTGGGTATGCCCCCGTATAAAATGCTCTAGCATTCGCTATATGAATGTTTTAAAATAGTATCTAGATTTTGTATAAAAGCTTATTGTATTATACAAACGCAAACAAACAAACGTTTGACTCCGATCCAAAAGACGGTATTGAAAACATTTAGGATATTAGAAAATTAATTGCTTACATTTATATTATTTGTTAGCAGTTGCCAAAAGCAATATCGTTTTGATACTAAAATACTGAACCCATTGTTTATCCTTTCTCGCAGTATTAGATGTTGACAGGTATTGTGATTTCCCGTGTAAGTTTTCACTGCGCGTAGATAGAACAAAATACTTAGCAGTATAACAGATAGCTGCAATCCTCAGCCTGGAGAGGTCCACTGCTGGAAATAGCCCCCTACCCCCCCTAATGCCATTTATCATTTAGGGGATTAGCCACCGCACTTGGCCTGCATAGGCGGGCAGTGCTGGTGTCGTGGAGCTATGTTTTACTGGACCCACCACCCCATAGCGCTACATACGCTTCAGAGGGTATTCCCTGCTTCCTCACCATCCTCAGGCAGTGTGCTCCTCTCCCTCCTGAGGGCGGCGTGAGTCCGACATACCCCGTCACTCCCCCCAGTGACAGGGATGCGTTAAAGGATTTTCCTCGGTTTAAAAAAAGCCATCGCGCTTGGCAGGCGGTTTGTTGAACGCGCTAGGTTTTATCTGTACCCAGATAAACGTTGCTGCCCGTTTCCTCACACTCCCTTAGTCGTTTCATCTAAATATATAAATGAATATCAGACAACATCACATACATTGCTCTGATCCCAAAGTAAGTAGCTTAAGCACTGGTTATGGGTATCAGAACAAGAAGGTACCATTAATAAATACTTAAATACAAATATAAACACCCAGACACAGAACAAACACAAGTGTTCATCACACGAATATTTGTCCCGAGTGGGAATCGAACCCACGACCCTTGGTTCAGAAGGCAGGGGTCACTACCAATTAAGCCACCGAGCCAGTCACATGTAGTAGTAAATGAGGATACCACACTGACAATAGATAGACAGATATTATTTATGTATAACAGAATATTTGTTGCACGATTTGAGGGGCCTTAAGCGATCTCTAGACAACCTCTCAGTTTTGAGGGGTCAAAATAATTACGTTATATTTAGTAGATTATAAAAATATATTGGACACGTATTTTTCCTTTTTTCATGTAAACAAAAACTGACAAAGATACAACGCACCAAAATGTAGGAGTGGGGGTTTTTGGCGTCACTCAGTGGCGAAAATACTCCCACTCTCTGACGTCACATTTTTAGTCAAAACAAGTGAAAAAATACTTGTCTTTTATTTTTGAACAATCTTAAAGACGGACTTATTACTTTTTTTTACGGAAACAGGCCTATTGTTATTGTGGGGTCTATGTCCAGCTGTGGACGCTTGCTAATTAATGATGATCGTCCACAGAGCTTCTTATGTAATTTAGGTTAAGTCTAAAATGTAGCCCTAAAATAAATCTATGAATGAAGCGACCTTGGCGATGTGACCTAAATGTCTGTCGCTATAAAGTGTAGCATTTATTACTCTCCATTATTTAATACCGTTATTAAACATTTATGCTCTTTATCGGTGCCTGTCTTTTGTTATATGCGACATTTACTGTCCCATGTGATATAATTTTTCATTGATATAAACATTAGTACTGTAGCCAATTAATCATACAGTTATAGAAGTGATTTATTAACAATATACCTATTTAAAAGTATATTTTTAATCAATTTTAAAGCGTGTTTGATAAAAAGAGATGAAAACATAGTACTACGCTGCATCTATTGAGATGTATCTATGTATTAAAATTCTATATAAGTTCTACAAACTACAAATAATAATAACATTAATATTTCTCTCAAAAGCAAAGAAGAAAGATTTACTTGCAAGTTTTTATTTGCACGTGTAAACGAATTGGAATGGAATTGAGATCATCTAAAAACTAATTTTCTTTTCGTATTCTTTTTTCAAATTAAGTGCTCTGCAAATGATTAATGGATTCAATGTTATTATAGTAGAGTAATAGGTTAGTTAGTATTTTTTTTATATCGGTTCAGCATAATGGCTACCATGCTGGCTTGGGAGCGAACAAAAAAAACATAATATGTTTTTATAAAAAAAACATTATTATAATGCCAGTGGAAACCGGCTAAGGGAACTGTTGCCTGAGAATAACAATGAGCTGTATTAGGTACCCGCAGGTGAAGGTATTATCACCAACGGAAGCAATCTCAAAGAGGGCTAGCATAAGGCTATAAAATTTAGCCAAAACCCCTATACAGCATGACGAGTCAGAAGAAGAAAACATTGTGTGCCGACCCCACTTAGAGTGGGATAAGGGCAGGATAATTATGATGGCTCACCATTAGTGACTCCCTTTCGTCTGATGGAAAGCTGGAAAGGACGCCCGTGTCGCGCCATAAACGGGAGGAATACCTCAGTTTCCAGTCAGTAACCATAGCAATGCTGACACGCAAAATGCTTCTTCACGCTTCATTTAAAGCATTTTCGGATATTTTGGGACACTCTAAGTGTCACACACTGGATATATTAAAGCGCAGGGCATAGGTTGAACGAACACAGTGAATTTATTCCACAGATAAAAAATAACTCGTGCATTTACACACAGATAATTTATCTCTATGTAACAACACTAGAGGGCGCTGAGCGCATTACATTAATTTTGATATCCATTTTTAACAGGATAGCTAAGCTGATATTACGCTATTATTTGTTACACTTTGTCTTTGTACTTCCATTGATCCCCACAATGGCTCTTACGTAAAGCACTTCGTAATTAATGGCGGACTATGTAGTAAAATGACTATTTAAAACCTGCCATTACCTATATGCCACGGTATTGATTGACCATAAACATCGCACAACGTTGCACGGCCGGATTTATACCGCCATAACCATCCACTGCCTTTAATAACTCAGTGCTATCGCTCTCTCGAATTAACTTATAACGATTATTAAACGTTATTATTAGTTGGTGTTACTCTGTTGCCGGAGATTTAAGAAGCGCTCAGAGATGTGTCTAGATATTCAGAGCGATTTCATGACATTCTCATGTATCCGTGTGCTATGTCGGTAACTTTAATTCTCTGCCGGGTCACCTCATTTCAGGACCGATCTCCCAGAGAGACGCCAAGCATAGTCCTTTCCATAGCTCGTTGAGCGACCTTCAACTTTTTGACTAGCCGTACCGTGAGTGTCCACGTTTCGGCTCCATATGTCATAACCGCTAGAACGCACTGATCGAAGACTTTCGTCTTTAGGCACTGTGGGATCGACGATGTGAAGACTCGACGTAGTTTCCCAAACGCTGCCGATGTCCAGCAGTGGCTGATGATGGTGATTTAATGATTTCAAAGGAAGTTTAAATGATAACTTACATACAGTTGGCATTATTTAAAATAACGTTAACCGTTTCGTTACATCAAACATAGCGAGAAAGAAATACGAGAAATTTAGCAAACATTTTCTACATGTTGCCAATTTTCTGCCGTCTAAATTAAGAAGGCATCCATTAGTATTTGCCATGAACTCGGCAATGAGAAATGAGAATGATTTTCTACTGGTTCTTTAATGTCAGGGGCGTATTTCCGAGAGTTGATTGACACGAACATACGTTAAAGTTTTCTTACTAAAATAACCAGTAATTGGTACCACTTCTAACAGACGTCGCATTGTTTTAATTGTTTTTATTACGCGAATAGAAAAGTGTAACGTAGACTTACATTGACCTGTGGTTAGACATTTTTTTTGAGGATTGTAAATAGCAGTTCATAACTATTACTATATAGTATGAAAGGCGTTTTCGTCTGCCTCTCTGTCCCTATGTATGCATAGATCTTTAAAATACGGATAGATTTACAGGTTTTTCATGACGCACTTATGCATATTTTTTTGCGGCCGACTGTAATGCCATAATTGGTTAGTTGTCTTTAGTCTTAAGTATATCTGACATGGCTAAATTCGTCCCGCTTTAGACCCCGGATATAAAGACAGTATTTTACACTGAAAGATATACAAATTATGTGAACTGTCCACTGACAATATTATTTTCGACTTTTCGGCTTCTATATGACGGCGCTTGATCGCGCCAGTGTAACTATAGGCCAGGCTAACATAATATCCCCAAGAATATCCCTAAGACATGCCACGCTGGGCTACACAGCGCCACCTAGTCCCAAACTAAGCCGAAGCTTGTACTGTGGGTACTAGACAGCTGATAAACTTACTTAGATACATTATTTTTGTAAATAAATACATATTATACATAGAGAACACCCAGACCAATCCAAACAAACATGTTCATGAACACAAATGTTTGAACTGTGCGGGAATCAAACCCACGACACTTGGCTCAGAGGGCAGAGGTTACTACCAAATGAGCCATCGAGCCAGATAATTGTATCTAACATACAATTATGTTTGAAAACATTAGTTGATTTTGGCAAGTACAATGCCGTATCATGTGTCAAAAAAATGAAAGAAAAATGTATTACAGTTCAACGTACCTAATGTGTTCAGTTCTAAATGCAAAAGTCAGCAAACGTGAAATAGGAATATTTACACAGACCAGTATTATTTCTATAACACAGTGTACTTAACCAGCAATAATAGATATCATAAAGAACACGAATAATATGCTATCGATATACAATATATCAGCTTATGGCGCATCGCCAAGTCGCGTGTAGGGAATACGCATGTTTTTTTGTTTAATAAAAGCTCACTATTGTGACAACCAGGAGAAGATTTATCGGTTCATAGTGTACTAAGTTCTGTTGTCACGGTTTCAATGAAGAGACCAGAACTTTGCGACTTAATGCGTTCTTTGTCGCACTTCGTTGTTTAGGGTTTCATACAAAAAATGAAACGAATTATACTTGTCACTGGTAGTTTCAACCATTTTTCAACACATCTGTACTGTAGAAAAAGGTTAGGTACCAAATAGAGTTTTTAAATAATAATAAAAATAATAAAAATGTCCTATATAGTTACAATTGTTTTTGATGTCACTCTATACTGTCATAAGCTATCAAAGAGAATACAGTCATTGACTATCAATTATATAGACGGTATGTTAAACGTCGTCTATATTATCGTGATACTAATAAAGACCATCACTTCTTAAAATGTATTATTTTATGTGTAGCGTGTGTTATTAAATATGAACTTATAAAATAAGCTAAAATAGAATGAATCACAAAGTGAAAAGATCAATCTTCCGTTAAGTTACCAAAGCAGCTTAAACTAACAGATCTATTTGCGGAATCACATTGTTATCCGAAGGGTGAAGACGTTACATCAACTTCGGAATCCAAAACTTTCGGCAAAGCTACGTCTATTTACGTTAATTTGAGAAGATCCTTTATATAACCGCATTTTATGGCCACGCCATCTTTTGTTGATCCACAGATTTTGAAATTTGGAAAGGTTATCATTCGTGTTGGCGCATTAGGCAGACTTCCAAAATGGAAGACGATAGTTAACCCCGATTTTAACCTTATCATGCTTGATGCACGGCTGCGTCAAAATCATATCAGAGCTAGTCTTTTAGAACGGTATCAAATAGAAAACAAAAACATATTGTTTATACGTACATAGGTATTTATAATTTGGGTTATAGAGATATTTTTGCAAGTGGTAGTTTCTTGTACTGATTAAGCTGGTAGAAATCTAAACCTAAGCACAAACACTAAACCTGGGCTTGCGAAAACATTTCCTCAAACTAAAGCCCTCATATCAATGTCATCCATAGATCTGGCCTATCACCAGTGTCGGTTTCAGGATTAACCCCCCCCCCTCACTAAGTCTTCACAATAAGTAAGGATGCATGACGCCAGGGCGCCGTTTTCAGACCCTTCGCATTGCCTCTATACATCAGGAACCTTGGGCGATCGCCCAACCGCGTCCTACCCAACCCTTATATAAATTTTATTCTTTATGCGGGGTGGGAGCAGGTAATAGTTAGATAGTTAGCCATGACAATAATGCCGCTACTGCGTATCACTGCCGAGCAGTTATTGGTTAAATATTGATTGTTACCGGTCTTCAGCTGTTGTTTGTGATAACTAAACCTTCGAGGCAGCCATATTGTTTACTAAAACTAAATGAATTTCGATTTTGTTTGAAAAAACGCATACAGGGCCAGCGATCCTTTTATGTTCTGTCAAACAAAAATAAATTGAACAGACTGAAACCATTCACAGTTAGAAATAAAATTGGACGAGATAAATGAAATAGCTCAAAACGGCCCACTGGTTCTAAATAGCCAATCGAATTTGTTTACATCTTTTATACAAAGTTGTGTTTACTGCAAAGTTTATCGAAAATGAATATAATTATATGCTAACTAAAAAAGAGAACACGACTGTTGCCTACTAGCATTAAGCAAACCTTCTTCTATCTTCTATACTTATAATAAATCAGTAGAGAGGTCAATTCTATACAGTAAATATATTTTCAAAATAACTATCAGGGTGATTAGTGATCCTGATTAGTGATACTGATGCCAAAAATGCAATCAGTCAAATTTTTGTCCGTCTGTCTGTCTTTCTGTCTGTCTGTATGTTCGTTATAGAAACAAAACGAAACGAACGACGAAACGAAACTTGGTATGATGTTTGATTGATTTAGTAATTTTAAATTTGTTATCATTTCTTACAATAAAATGTAAACTTATATGGCCAAAATGTAGATCATCATAATGGACAAAGCTATTTATATTAGCCATTTATAACAACAATACCTAGGTAACTTTCAATTCAATATCAATACTAGATATTGGCCCATACGTATCCACAATTAGATAGCATCGAATCAGATCTTGTTTGTATAAACAAACACACATCCAATATGATTTCCAACGCGTCCCAGATTGCACATGTGTGCTGCCCAGACAGCCAATAAACCTGCTCTAGTCAAACACAACTCCAGTCGTCCATTATTTGCCGTTTATCTTTTATTGCCTTCTTTATGATGTATGCGTATTTTTAGCGCAGTTTTTGAACGGTGCAATGGCCTAGAGTGTAAAAAAAGCGGGAATATTCATTTCCAGAGATCGTGGGTTAACATTGCGCGCACGCCCCCTCCCATGTAAATAAGTCTGAGTAACGGTTCAGAATAACTAATGAAATGACATAGTCCAATCTCAAATTAAGGTTTTCCTTATATGTAGGTACTAGGATTATGTATGTATGATTAAAATTTATCTATATATATAAAAGAACATGTCCTGACTGAACGAGCAACGCAGAGCCAAAACCGCTGAAGCGAATGCAACGAAATTTTGCACATAGGTTACATTTATGACGTAGGCGCCCGCTAAGAAGGGATTTTTCGAAATTCACCCGCTCAAGGTTTAAAATAGGGGTTAAACGCGGGCGAAGCCGCTGGGGCACAGCTAGTATTTCATAAACATGGGGGGGGGGGGGGACTTAAATATTTAAAAATATTTAGGTAGATATGGGCCCTGCGATTATTAAAATATTTAAGTAGATACTAAATTAGAAGAAGAACTGCAGAAATCCTACAACTAGATACATTACCAATAGTGAAGCGATGCGCTCGTAATTACTAGTAGGAATAGTGGCTGGTTGGTGCGAATTCGCGCCACTTGAGAGGCAAATGCTGTCTCGGCTTGAAGCGCAAATTCATCCGGATATTTCTCGCGGCTTCACGATATTGACGCGATAGCCGGCGGCCACGAAAGGAAGAAAAAATATGATGTTAATGTCCTCTTTTGTAAAGCAGATGCGTTAAAATAAAAAGAATATCCTCTTTTGTAAAGCAGATGCGTTTGGGGAACTTGAAAGACAATATTTTAATGGCAAATAGATAAATTGTAAAGTGTCGTATGATCTCATCATTAGCCCATTGCATTCCACTGCTGGACGTAGGCCTCTCCAGCTGTTCGCTACTTTGGGTAAACATTTGGAGGATATACTCATAATCGCCACGCTGGGCAGGCGATCGCAGGGCATAGCTACTAGCTCCGATAACGTTGCTGCCAGTGATCGGCCTATGGTATTATCTCTTGTATACTTGCTCGGGTCGTTAAATTGGGGGCTCTGGGCTACATGATATTTAGCAGAGAGAGAGAAATTGGCGATTCACATCACGCTAATTTTAGTGCAATGTATATTGGCTACAATAATGCCTAAAGATAGGACGTTATGAAAGTTCCGGATACGATTTGGCGAATGGGTCTATGTTGTGTCTGCGTTTTTTAGGAGATTTTAGAGAGATCCATTTATCATCAAGTCCTATAAAATGGTCGTCATGGTTAAGGGGAGCTTTAAGCTCAGGGTATGGCTGTTGACGTCATCAATCATATATTGAGTACTATGACCCGCCCCGGCTTCACACGGGTTCAATACAATTTTTTGTGGGAATTTCGAGAATTGCAAGTGCCGTAAGTAAACGTATTTAGCCGTTTAGGCTGTGGGTTGATATGTCAGTCAGTCCGTTTCTCCTTATAGTTCCTGAACCATATAATTTATTATTTTAAAAATACATCTTTATAAACGAACGGTTGTTTTACATTTAAGTTTTACTACAAAGCGCCATGAAAATACAAGCAGTCGCGTTTGTATTGTGCCGACCTACGCCGCGTAGGTAAACGATTTTTTCTCAAAGATCGGTATTGGTCGGACATAATAAATAATAGCCAGTATTTTCCCATCGAGCTACGTTAAAAAGATTCCTATTTATTTATGAAATCGACGTGTACTTTAGCGCTTTTTGCTATAAAAGCGAATGCACAAAAGCATTTTCTCCGCTCAATTCATCCTCAGGAGTGAATAAAGTTGTATTTTGTGTGTATGTACTTTCTCTAGGTGGAATTTTAATGTTAATATTTGTATTTTCATTTCCGTGATCGGAAGAATGACCCATATTTTCTTACTTCATTTAATTATTTTTATTTTATTTAATGAATGCGAAAGCTTTTACGTCAAAACTACTGAAATTATATAAACGAAATGATTATATATTTCTTTTAATGCGAAAAATTGTTGTAAGGCCTTAAAAATGGGGATGAAAAGTTGTACGAATAATTTTTAAAAATAGAAGCTTGAAACTTATTATTTGGTTGCTTGCTGATTCAATATAAATAAGAATGGCTTCCAAGTTTATACGTGTGTGTCATATTTGTAAAGACAAAGACTCGATCACAGCTAGTTAAAATTAAATCAATATGAAATGAAGTAAATACAAATAAATCATTATACATACTATGCTCAATAATATCCTAGTACCAAAATAAAGCCACAGACGAGGCTTATATAAATTAATTAAAAAAACCAATGCATTGCTCATACTCTCGCCATAACTGTTGTATTTTATCTATACTTATAATAAATCTGTAGAGAGGTCAATTCTGTACATAAAATATTTTTTCAAAATAACTATCAGGGGGTGATAAGTGATCGATACTGATACCAAAAATGCAATCAGTAAAATTTTTGTCTGTCTGTCTGTCTGTCTGTCTGTATGTTCGTTATAGAAAAAAAAACTACTGAACAGATTTTGACGAAACTTGGTACAATTATTGTTCATACTCCTGGGCAGGTTATAGGATACTTTTCATCACGCTACAATCAATAGGAGCGGAGCAGTGACGGGAAGTGTTGGGAAAACGCGAGAAATTTAAACCTGTATGTTTGAACGCGCATTACGCGAAAACTACTGCATAGAATTGAATGCGGTTTTCACCAATGTATTGCTAGAGGTCTAACTTAAAACTTAGGCACAAGGTATAGATGGGTATTATATGGAAGTCCGTTATTTTTGAAACCCGATATCCACGCGAGCGACGCCGCTGGCACAGCTAGTTCTTAATAAAATTCTTTCATTAAGTTAAAACTTCTTGATATTCTTCTATCATTTTAACTCTACGTTGATATTTCACGGAACATTTTCTAGTTGCAGCTATCGCATTTAATTGTTCTCTTTGTTTTGTTCACAGAATGGCAACAAAGGGGGAATCTGCCCAGACAGAAGTGAAAGTAAGTATACAACTAGTCCATTAATGTTTTACCCATTTCCATAATGGATACCCATTTAGTTGACTATAGTTCTCGGAATGAAAAATCTTTGATTTTCTGCACGAAATGTAGAAAAATTTACGTTGTTGCATCGATTTGGGCTTCTCTTTCGCTTTCAATTAGGCGAATGGTGGCCACTATTCTGTCATCACCATCATCATCAGCCTGCAACGTCCACTGCTGGACATAGTCCTCTTAAAATGAGCATTGTCATTTAGGGGAATTCGTCTTAGTCACCAAGCTTGGCATTCATTTGGCACAGTTATACGTTGCAACCCTTCGACGAGGCAGCGTTTGGGAAACTTCGTCGAGTCTTCACATCGTCGATCCCACAGTGCCTAAATACGAAAGTCTTCGATCAGTGCGTTCTACCGGTTATGAAATATGGAGCCGAAACGTGGACACTCACGGTACGGCTAGTCCACAAGTTGAAGGTCGCTCAGCGATCTATGGAAAGGGCTATGCTCGGCGTCTCTCTGCGAGATCGGATCCGAAATGAGGTGATCCGGCAGAGAACCAAAGTTACCGACAGCTCACCGGATCTGTAAGTTGAAATGGCAGTGGGTTGGCCACATCAGCCGCAGAACCAATAAACGTTGGGGTAAACGAGTTCTAGAGTGGAGACCGCGTCTCGGCAAACTTAGTGTAGGACGCCCTCAGGCCAACTGGAGTGACGATTTGCGCAAGACGGCTGGCAAGTGCTGGATGCGAGAGGCCCGGGACCGATCGAAGTGGCAAGCATTGGGAGAGGCCTATGTCCAGCAGTAGACTGATGTGGGCTGATGCCCGTTTCCTGATACTTCTTTAGTCATCTTCTAAGATACCCACGGAATGAGATGGGAAATCCTATTCTAAATGCGAAAATCGCACGGACTACAGACATACCGTCTACCGTCCTAGTTAAAGAATAAGAATAAGAAAAACTTTATTTGGCACACTGTTACACAAAATAACAAAAAATAGAAAGAACGAAAGTTAATGAACCGCCCCCTGTCCTTTAATTTAAATGGTTCCAAGTGCATAATTAAAACTTTGCAAAACACGAGTACATAAATTAAGTTTCAATTACGGCGATAACGATACTCGTGAAGTATTTAGTGGTGGCTAAAAAGTTCATAGAGCCTCGTTACTTATTTACTTAATTAACATAACATGCAATTTTGCTTGTTAACCGACTTATTTTTTGTACAACGTGTTTATATGGCCATAACTCTAGGACTGCATTCTCTAATTAAAAATAAGTAATAAAAGTCCAAGGAATATAATATGTCATAAAGTTCATACTTTAGGTATAAATTAACATAAATCTAAAAATATCATGTGTGAATGTATTAGGTCTTTGCCCTTCGGTAAAAGTACGGTAATTAGACTATTTATTATGCGTAGAGATTTTTTTCAATAAAATGCGAAACACATATTCTGTCAATTTTATCAAGTATTCAAAAATGGTGATGAAATTAATAACTTGATAAAATTAATAATTTACCAGATTGGGAAAGAAGTTAAAACCTTTTGTCTATCTACTCGTAGTTTAATTTACGTCTATGTAATAAACTAAGACATTTATTGTAACAACTTCTTATTACTGTAAAAACTAATACATGTAATTTTGGTTTCACATAATACGTTAAAGATTCACTAGCGTTCCTATATACGGTAAACAATCGCCTAATATGATACAAACGAAAGTATGTACATATTTAATGTTGACCACTTATGAAATGAAATCGAGCGCAAAGCAAGCCATGCGCCCCGCGAACAAAGTCGCATGCGAAAAAAATGCGTAGTGCGCTCACGCGATGCATTTGCATGTTTGGAGACACCACGCGTTTAGACTTTCCTCGGATATGTCCTAGTTTTCTCTAACATCATCATCAGCCTATTACAGTCCACTGCTGGGCATAGGCCTCTCCAGTTGTTCGCCACTTAGAGCAAACATCTGGAGGATATACCCATAATCGCCACGCTGGGCAGGCGGGTTGGCGATCGCAGGGCGTAGCTTCTTGCTCCGGTGACGCTGCTGCCCGTCACCGGTCTTTAGTATTTAGCTAATTTAGCTCTAACATCATCAGCCTGCAAACGTTCACAGCTCGACATTGTTTGTTTCGTGGAAGAAATAGCTTGGACACTATAGTTTGGACGTTCTTACTAAGAAAGTAGAGACGAAACGCACCCAGTCATGTGATCAACAGCCATGTTCCATCAGAGCGGCCATAGCTGCTGAAGTTGTGATTGATTATTTCAAACTTTAATTAAATCATCATCGGCCTGTAAACATCCACTGCTACACATAGGCTTCCCCCATATATATTATTATTTGAGAGGATTTGCCTTAGTCACCACGCTTGGCAGGCGAGTTGGTAACCGCGGTAGGTTTTATTCGTAGCCAAGAAAACGATGCTGTCCGTTTCCTGATTTTCCCTCCTCTTTTTTGACACCCACAAGATGAGATGGGGTGGTTCTATTTTTAATTCGGAAACCACACAGACTCCACTAGTTTTGTCTATGTACGCTATTGGCTCAGGCAAGCATTTTCTATCTCTGACTCAAAAGAATGATGTGTTAATTATTAACTAAAATTTGTATAGATACAATGTATGTGGATCTCTTATTTTAAGTTTATAAATTACTTTGCAGTTAATTATTTTGCAGTATTACACTGTATCCACTGTTTGTCCTAGTTTTTAAATTGCATATATAGCAACCCTAGCATAAATGAATAAGGAGACCCGTCTATACGACGGATTTCCGACGGCGTTTCTTTGCGAAACACCATGCATGGCGATGCAAATTGGAGTACCTGGTAAGGTGCATTTTTTTAAAAGATCCCGTTGATACCGTTAATGGGGGAATAAGAAAAACTTTACGAGATTGTAATGCCGTACGTAAGTTGAGGGGCTGTGTGTACTAAACTAAGTAGCTAACTACCATTGGATTAAAAAAAATAATGCTGTTTAATAGGTTTTGACTGGCTCAGTGGCTCAATTGGCAGTGACCCCTGCCTTGTGAACCAAGGGTCGTGGCTTCGATTCCCACCCGGGGCAAACATCGTGTTCGTCCCGTGTCTGGGTGTTTATATTTGTATTTAAGTATTTATTTGTGGTACCTTCGTTGTTCCGATAGCCATAAAACAAGTGCTTAAGCTACTTACTTTGGGATCGGAGCAATATATGTGATGTTGTTTGATATTATATTTATTTATAGTACATGAGGGACTTGTTTTATAATTCGACAGGCTCGGTGGCTCATTTGGTAGTGACCTCTGCTCTCTGATTCAAGGGTTGTGGGTTCGATTCCCGCACAGTACAAACATTTGTGTTCATGAACATGTCTGTTTGTATTGGTCTGGGTGTTTTCTATGTATAATATGTATTTATTAAAAAAAATATGTATCTAAGTAAGTTTATCAGTTATCTAGTACCCATAGTACAAGCTTCGGCTTAGTTTGGGGCTAGGTGGCGCTGTGTGGCCCAGCGTGGCATGTTTTATATTTATTTATAATATTGAGGCAGCGACAGATGGTGGGCCCATTTCACACCTTCCTCCAGTGGTGTGCCGTCCACGTTGAGCATTCCGACCCCCCTCAGGGCTCAGACAGAGTGCTCGGAGCAGCCCACACTTGGGTTTAGTGGGTATTCTCCGCTGGCTAGGAGGCAGCAACACATAACCCAGGTGTCCCTTACCCAGGGCCCTAGTGTAAGCGTAAAGGCATGCCCAACGAAAAAAAAGACAACGTGGACATCTTTGGGGGAGGCCTATGTCACGACATAGGACTAAACTAGCTGTGCTCGCGACTTCGTCCGCGTGGAATAGTTATTTTTTCCCTGTTTTTTTTTTTACATTTTCTATTATTTCTTCGTTCCGTATAGTTGCAACGTGATGTTATATAGCCTAAAGCCTTTCTCGATAAATGGTCTATTTAACACAAAAAGAATTTTTCAATTCGGACCAGTAGTTCCTGAGATTAGCGCGTTCAAACAAACAAACAAACTCTTCAGCTTTATAATTAATGATTAAACGAACTTACCTTAAGTGAAGTTCTATCATAATTATACGATAGCTTTGTCCGAAAAGATTAGAATTTGACACATGTAGTTTCACATACGGTGATGCCAGATATGCACTAGAGTTGAGGATAGCAACACTCATTTATTAAAAAAATAAAAGAAATTGTGGGTAGGTTTTACTTACAAACCGATTGACAGTTCATTCTATCGTCATTTAGTTCAGAGCCATTATGAATAAGGAAAGAACCATTTCATAATATTTCACGAATATTATGGGCCCTTTATGAAGAAGGGAGGGAGGGTCTCTAATCTTTTCGGACAAAGCTATCGTATAATTATGATAGAACTTCACTTAAGGTAAGTTCGTTTAATCATTAATTATACTTCAAGCTTTGTCCTTCAAGATTAGAATTTGACACATGTAGATTTTGAGAGCTAAGTCTTGTTAAATATTATGAAATGCATCCCTTCGTTAGCTAGGTACATTAGCTTTTATTAACTTAATTTGTCAGATACAAAGATATTAATATTTATTCATATTATTTACTTATTATTATGTTATCTAATTGTCTTAAATTCGTTTTATAGTGTTTATACTGTCATAATTTTACAAACCGAAAAATTATTATTATCAACATTATTTATCAATAATGAACTTAATTATTTTGTATACTCAATTACATGGATGTAACATAATTAACTAATTAAAATATTATGCTACTAGCAAAATCATTCGTAGGATTACAATTAGGTAAAATTGTTCTATTATAGAACTTACCAATAGTGTACGAAGTGCCGCTCCATCCGGCAGTTCTTATTGGTCTAGTTCTTATGCCTTGTACCTACTATGAGCCAAAAAAAATGAAGGGTCAATACCACTCGCTTGTAGGGTGGACTTGATCCATCTGCTGAGAGTTTGAGCAGTTACTGCTTTGTGTGGCTTCTTGAAGCTAATAAAAAGAGATGTATGATTATTTCGTAAGTTTTGTGTAACATCTATTTACGTGCTTAATGTTTCAACCGGACATATTTGTAGCTTTTCTCTATAATATGGTAGAACGACAATTGGCCACACACCCGGGCGAGATGTCTTAATCAAATCAGGGATTTTTATATTTATTTCATGAGTTTTGAATTCTATATTTTCTAATATTTATTTTAGAAAAAGTCTGAACCCTGTAAGCGTTGATTAAGGCTCAGAGGTAACTAATTTTTTAGATAAGTTTTCTAATGAAAGTTCTTTATTTGGGAACCAATTAAATAAAAAGTCTAAGACCTGTGACGTGTCCCCTTTTATATTGTACTTCGGCAATGGAGGCCTTAGTCTATAAAAACCTTTAAAAAAGCCGTCTCACCCGATCATCATCTCCGACTTTTCGACTTAATATAATAGACAAAGCAGACCTGCAGCTATTTAGTGTGCCGTACTGCGATCCCGAGTTATAGTTTTCGGTTAAAAAATAAATAACTTGTGGTATTGATGCTTCAAATACATTAATATTGTTAGAGTGGCAAAATCGATACCATTTTCTTACACACGTGTCGTATTGTTTAATGCTATTATCTGACAATGACGACATCAATAAGTACATCTATAGATGAAAGCGGAACGGATCTTCTTAACATCGAATTCCGGATAATATGCCTGCAACCAGCGTAATCTGGAGGTGCAGGTTGCGATCGCTGGAATGGGAAATGATCACTTGATAAGAGGGATGAAATACCAAACATTTTGACACTAACAGTTGTTTATATAGAGGGAATCACGGCTGAGTTGGCCGCAGAGGTACAACTTGTATACCTCTGGCGCGGTCGTTTATGATTTTTCTTAAGGTCTTCAGAACGCTAGCAAAGGGTGGAAAACCATAGAAATATATGTTGAACCATGACACAGTGAAGGCATTTATTGCAAATGCATCTGGGTCTCTATTCCAGGATACGTATTTTTGGCACTTCGTATTAATACGACTGGCAAAAAGGTCAATATCAGGTTTTTTACCGAATTGTGATAAAATGCGATAAAGGCGACATCTGATAATTCCCATTCTTTGTCGCGATGCACGCGCCTAGACTCTGCATCCGCGACTCGGTTGTCTGCCGAGCTTATTCTAGCTAGACACTATTGCCACAATTCCTTAAGTTGCGTTAAGTGGGGAAACTGCACCCCGCCCATGCGATTAATATAATATATTGCGGTAGTATTATCAATTCTTAAAAGAATTTGATAATTACAATAATCTTTGGCAAATATTTTTAGCAACCCCCGCACGCTGCCCCCCACCCCGTAGTTGAGGCATCGGAGTATATTTCGAGACAGTAATCGTCAGAAATTATTAAATTAGCAGATTTGTCAATTGATTGTAGCCACCATCCAAATTGCAGTTCAGATTGCAGTTCGTCCGGAATAGTCATGTAATTTTCATAATTATCATGGCATAATTTTAAGTTTAAATATTTAATACGTTCAAATCCTTTTGTATTTAATACCAATCGTAATCTATTCCGGAGCAAGCTGAAGTAAGTAGACCGAGAAGTTGAGCGAAATCTCTTAATTTACATCTTTTAATTTAATTAATGTTTTTATATACATGTACCATATTTTTTAATTTTTTCTTTCTTATTCGACGGTAGGCTGACTTGAAATAGCTCCGAGTTTAATATAAATCCCAAATATTTGCACTCTGTTTTTGGAAACAGGCAGCTTTTTTAGCAGCTTGGTGGTTGAGAAACCCTAAAGAAGAGTTAATAATTTCAGGGTGAACATGATATTTTCCGAACAGGAGTCAAAGGAATCGGCGATTAGGTATAAATCGTCGAGATATACTGTGGAACAATATCCCATACACCGCAGCAATCTGACAACTGGCTTCATAATCTTTGTAAATACATAATTATGGTGCTGTATTCAACCCCTGAGCTATCATGTTAAATTCGTAGTATGAACCATTAAAATAAAAATGTAAATATTTTTTAGAATCCTCATAAATTTTTATTAAAAATTAGGCATCTTGCAATTCAATTGTACCCATAATCTTCTAATTTAAAGTGATTTGTGGTAACAACTTTATTTTAAATTTTTAGTTTTAATATGAATCGAAATTTACCATCTGGTTTTGCAACTACAAAATATGAGGATAAAAACTGATCATTACAAAGCTCACATTTGGAAATAGCACCGATTTGCCTAAGATTATGAATAGTTTCATGCAATTGCAATTTTACCCTGTCAGAGAATGCTGGTGTTATAAGTGGTTTATTTTGACAAACTGGCTGAGAGATAGGTATCTCGTAGCCATTTATGCATTTTAAAATAAAAGGGTCGTTTGTTATATGAGCCCATTGGTGGTAAAATAGTAAAAGCCTTCCGGCGTACTTTACCGTGTCTATCGGTGGTAGCGGTTCTGCGCTGGAGGTTGCTGTGATAACCTGCAAGATGGACCGCGCCGATTCTTCTGAGAGGCAGGCTGCTGATGCCTCTGGGTCCTCGGCGGCCTGCGGCTCGGGGGAGGCGCTTTCCAGTTTAAAGGCCTCCCTGGGGCCTTTGCCTTCTGGACTACGGATCTTACATTGGGATTAAACTTTAATTCGGAACTAGATTTAGAAATCGCCTTAGCGGTTTTTAAAGTACCGGCAGTCTTTTCCAAAAGGAAAATTATATATTTTTGTAGTTTGTAATTGATCCTGCATGTCCTTTTTGAGATTGGCCAGAATAAAATTTCTTCTGGTCAGAGAGTCTAAGTATTGACAGTCACAAAGGATGCGATTAGCGTCCAATAAGATTTTAATGAGTATTAACTAACTTGTCTTACGCATGATATAGCGTTTGCTATTTGTTTTGTTTTATTTCAATGCGTTTGTCTCTTTTCGTGACCGATTCTGAAACGGCGGCTTTGATCTCCGCATACAGAGCAGAGGTGCATCGACAAAACGCAATTTGCCGGAGGCAAATATTTTGTAAGAAGTTCCTTGCGTGCTTCTTTTGTGAGTCCGGTAGTGGCAGTGTGTTCAAACCGAACAGTTAAATCCTTACGAATATTTTCGCCATAGGTCTTTAGAGCTGATGGGTCATCATCACCTAGTAGTGATAAGAGCTCTTCATAATATTGGCGACTGGTCCTGAATGTCGGTACCTGTGGCACTAGCGGTGGCGGCGGCGACATTAGGAGCGGCGTAGGTATCGGCGGCGGCGGTGCGGCCGGCGGCGCCGTCGGCGCCAGTAGTGGCGGGGGCGGCGGGCGCCGGCGCCGGGGCGGGCGAGGCCGCGTATGCGGCGGCGAGCGCGGCGTCTGCGGCGTCAGCCGCTGCGCTTGTCAAAGGCATTGGGTCAAAATAATATTGTTCTCCAACCATGTAGGGATCAATTTCTATAATTTCGTCTTCTGGAATTACAGAAAAACGTATCCGATAATCCATTATGCCCCTTATTGTGACAAATTTATTTTGTCCGCCAATAGAATGACAATCTAACACTATTACAGTAATTAAACAGTCGTTGTGACTGCTTGCGGAACTGTAAAATGGGTAGGTAACAACTCTAGGCGTTGTACCGCATGCCCGGTAGGTAGATTTATTTTATTAAGATACGGGAAGGTATTATCACACAGCCGATAATACCGCAATCCCAATTAAGTGAGTGACAACCCGGTATGGTATGACCGCAACACTTAAATATTAAAGCACTATAGGCATTTAACGCTCGAAGACATTTTATTTTATTAAGATACGGGAAGGTATTATCACATAGCCGATAATACCGCAATCCCAATTAAGTGAGTGACAACCCGGTATGGTATGACCGCAACACTTAAATATTAAAGCACTATAGGCATTTAACACTCGAAGACATATTTTCACTCTTTATCAATCATCTAATCATTAGGTATGATTGCAGAGGATTGAACTCTCGATAATCTCGCTTATTGTCTGTGTGATAGGGTAGATGTTAGCGTACAGATGCTAACACCACAGACCCTCAGACACGAATAGGTACCTAAATATACCGATGAATATTTTAACATTATCGTAAATACCTTGTGGATTTGACGACGGCTCGTAGTCCTCGACGAAGCAGACAAATAAGAATCACTTCTACGGCGACGCCCGCGCACTATTTTTCGTTCCAGTTTTTTAACTTTTTAACAATTTCTCGTAGTCATCACTACTTTACTTCCGTTTAGGCATTTTGACGAAATTTGCCCTAAATTTTAACTTTATAAATAAAGTAGGTGCGCACTGGCAGAGCACTGAAATGTGAATGACGATAGAATGAACTGTCAATCGGTTTGTAAGTAAAACCTACCCACAATTTCTTTTATTTTTTTAATAAATGAGTGTTGCTATCCTCAACTCTAGTGCATATCTGGCATCACCGTATGTGAAACTACATGTGTCAAATTCTAATCTTGAAGGACAAAGCTTGAAGTATAATATTAGTTAAGATAGGAACTACTCTTGCGGCTGAATATGATGATAAAGAGCAATTTGTTTCGCGCCTTTTCGATTGTGAGATAAAACGTTACAATTCGTTACGTTCTCGTCGCGTAATCGTGCGTTGTCGTGCGATTTGGTCCCGGGCCAAGTGGGAGCGACTGATCCGGGTGCATTCGGTAGCCGTAAATCTCTGGCTTCATCCACACGACAGCGTGATACGAACTCTGAGATGACATATTGTTTTTTGCTGTTTGAATGACAGCAAACGTTTTCTTTGAGTTTATTACCGTTTTGTTTTAGTTCTACCTACATCTGTTTTGAAATAAAATCATTATCTAAGCGGCTGCGATTATAACGTTGATATATAAATATAAATATCAGACAACATCCCATACATTTCCCCTACCCCAAAGTAAGTAGCTTAAGCACTGATGTTATGGGTATCAGAATAACTAAGGTACCACAAATATATACTTAAATACAAATATAAACACCCAGACACGGAACAAACACAAGTGATCATCACACGAATGTTTGTCCCGGGGATCGAACCCACGACCCTTTGTTCAGAAGGCAGGAGTCACTACCAATTGAACCACTGAACCCCGTATTATTTATTTACTTTACTGTTTGATGGTATCGTGAAATTATATAGATTTCTTTTTATTATTTATCTAAATCTAACTCTATTACCTACCTACTACACATAAAGATAATATTTGAAATAACTAATAATAGATAAATATAAATTTCGCAAGAAGTTTAATAGATGAAAGAAATTACATACTGACAATTAATTTTATTTTAAAATAGTGACATGTTCTGTATTAATTATGATGTTTTTTTTATGTACTAACTTTTAACTTGACCATGATTTAAACAAAGTTGCTTTTTTTGTACGATGTACCTATTTGAAATTTTATTGTTCCATTAATCTATTGCATTACCTAATTGACTACTAACTAATTTATATGTAATTACCTTTGAAACTTATTTTATAAGCGCTTTGGAGTATCTCTGTTAGCTTGTAAAATGTTTGAAAATAAATAAATAAATAAATAAATAAATAAATACGATTTTCTAATTCAATTCCGATCCGACAGTGCAATGCACGCAATTACCTACTAATGGCATGCTGATTTGGAAGTAGATAATAATCCTCCAGATGTTTGTCCTAAGTGGGAAGAACTGGAGAGGCCTATGTCCAGCAGTGGACTGCAAAAGGCTGATGATGATGATTGCATCAAACCATTTCCTGGCTACAAGGATAAAGCACTATAGTTGTTACTCATTACTTTAGTAACATCATTACTTTCTAACAAGCATGTAGCGCTTCTAATCAACTCGCAACCGTTAAAGTGCTGACATCGCAAACAAGCAGAACATCTCTGTTAAATGAGCGATCCGTCGATCGGGAATTAATATCGGATAAACTTTGGATGTATTTGTATACGGAACAATGAATCGATCTGTTTATCTCGATTAAGCAACAAAGTTTGCTTTAAATGTTTGATGAACGTACTGATTTTGGATACAGTTGTAATGTTTAATGGCGTGGAGAAAACTTGCTATATTTTTATTTCCAGTTCTATCTTTACACATTTGACTAAAATTTATTTAATGAAGCTGCACTTTAAGTATAGAAAGAAAAAAAAATTTTGGCTACACAAAACACAGAGAGTACACAATATAAATTCACATTATCATTATGAACAGAGAAAGCAAAAGAAGATATACAGAGATAGAACGAAAGTGTGTAGCCAATCAAGTTTGAACATCAGCGTACCTATGCAGTAGTAGTGTCACAGGTGTAATAATAAAAAATCAATGCATACATCCAATACGGTATGGGGTTCTGTTAGACGTTTAAAACATTATATACTCGTATAATTAGTCATAGCAAATGGATCAGTGTAGAATATTTTAAACTAATTTTTATACACGCTGGGCCACCTAGCCCCAAACTAAGCCGAAGCTTGTACTATGGGTACTAGACAACTGATAAACTTACTTAGATACATTTTTTTTTGTAAATAAATACATATTATACATAGAAAACACCCAGACCAATACAAACAGACATGTTCATGAACACAAATGTTTGTACTGTGCGGGAATCGAACCCACGACCCTTGGCTCAGAGGGCAGAGGTCACTACCAAATGAGCCACCGAGCCTATCCCCTAATCATTTTACATATTTAAATACCCCATTTGATTGTCGTAGCATTCTACATAATTCTGATTTAAACTAATATTTCCTGAATACAAATTTTAAAGATATTTGAGAGTTTTCTCATTAAAGATATTTGGTTTGTAATTGAAATATTTCCTATGCAATCGCTAACCAACTTTACACATTATTAATCTGAACTTCAAAGTAATGCACCTATTTACTGCGAATATAATTATTGTGGAACCACAGAGGAGCTGTATTATTGAAAAATATCCATAACTAGCACCCCGCTCCTCGCTTCGCTTCGGATAAATCAATTATTTAAAAGTAATTTCGCGAGGCCTCAGGGCGAGCTCCGCGTAGGGCGAAGCCCGGAGCGTCCAGCGTCGCAGACCTAGCTTGAGCACGCACGCGCGAAGAGCGTGCGGCGAAAGCTAGTATAACCTATACACACGCCTACAATGCTAAAATTAATGGATGCTAGAAACAACATGAAGGTACATTCGATTCGAAGGCTGAGAAATCTGAACATGGCTTGACATATAACAAACGCAATATGTGATGCAGTTAACATAAAAGCAATACGTTGTTCAGGCCTTTTGTTCAGGAACCACCTGCTCTTAGCTAAGGTTCAATTTACTGTTAGTTCAGATGAATAATTATATATCTAGCGACGCTTTCTAAACACTGATGACTTTAAGAGAGGTAGGGCATAGCGAATCTTCGCTCGAATTGAGCTGCCCGTCCGGGGAAGGACCTCCACCCTATAGAATACCGCAGCCAAATGATGGTTCGTGTTTCTGCCGGTGAGTAGCGTTACCGGAGCTCGTGGGGGGTTTGGGTTGGGCCAGCATGGCAGTGGCAACTGACAGGTAACTGACCAGTTACTTGCCGTAAACTCAAAACCATTTTTCATCTTTCATCAGCATTTTTCATATTAGTACCTACATGAAATTACCTTAAAAATGATTTAGCGATAATGATACTACTTTAATAGCGCTATTTTCTTCCGACATGCGTAATTCTTCATCATTAGCCTATTATAGTCCACTACTGGACATAGATCTCCATAATCGCCACGTTGGGCAGGCGGGTTGGCGATCGCAGGGCGTAGCTTCACGCTCCGGTGACGCTGTTGCCCGTCATCGGTCTGTGACATTTAGCTACGCCTTCATCTGTGACGGTTATACCGCCCAGAGTCGGCTACCAGCGCTTTGTTTGTTATTCGGCAGGATGCACCACGGGCAGGTGAGGTTGACTTCGAGCGAAAAGATGATAGGCCGATCCCTCACATTGAACCGTGGGTCGAACACAAATTCGCATCCCCTACCCCATGCGTCATCATCATCATCATCAGCCTATTGCAGTCCACTGCTGAACATAGGCCTCTGCAGTTGTTCGCCACTTAGGACAAACACCTGGAGGTTATACCCATAATCGCCACCCTGGGCAGGCGGGTTGGCGATCGCAGGACGTAGCTCCTCGCTCCGGTGACGCTGCTGCCCGTCATCGGTCTGTGGTACCTAGCTACGCCTTCAATTGTGGTTATACCGCCACCAGTCGGTTGCCAGCGCCTTTTTTGTTATTCGGCAGGATGCACCACGGGCAGGTGAGGTTGGCTTGGAACGAAATGATGACAGGCCACTCCCTTACAACCCAAGCGTAATTAAAACTATTTTATTAGGCTAAAATACATACATACATTACCTAATATAGGGTACAGAAATTATAACATCGGATTAGAAAAGAAAAAAATTTATTATGCATGCACAGATCGCAGTTTTCATTATGTGAGCCTACCTAAACCTTGAAAGAATGCATTCATATTTTTTGGGTTCTTAGAGCTTCATGTCACTATGATTCAGGATGCCTTGTTCACGGATTATGCTAGATTTGTTCGACTGTGCACTATTCCTAAATGTTGTTCCGATTTGTTGCTAAATGAGGAGCCTCCAAGCTGATAGCAGCATTGATGCAGGAAACACCGGTGGTGTGTTTTCAAGGTGGTCGTATTTTTAGCTATAGCAATTTGCTTATAGTATTTTCCGAAGAATTTTATCCTGAAAGTAAGCCGACGGTTCACAAATATTTATATCACTGTTTGTTGTAAATTTTCGATAATTCCGTATTTACTTCGATGTAGTACCTATCATGTCCAAATGACAATTTCTTTGACAAATTCAAGAAATGACAGTATCTATGGTCATTTCAAAAAGTATGTAACATATTTTGCCGAAATTGTAAAATCTAAAATGTAAGATACCCTTGTAATCTATAGCCTGTGTGTAAATCTGATGCATAAATAACATTCCTGTAAAGTTTCATCAAAATCCTTTCAGTAGTTTTTACGTGAAAGTACGATTTCATATTAGAATTTATTTATTTAGTTGTCATAACAGTTTCGGTTGCTATGGGAACGTTGTCATGAGACGTCAGTATGTAAGATCGTTTTCTTTTTTTGTAGATTAAAATCTTTTTGGTAAATTTGGGTTACATTATTGGAGTTTAAGCACGGATCCCTAACTTTTTTTTAAATATAATATAGCCTATGTTCAGCGCAGATACTGTAGCTATCCGACGGTGAAAGAATTATTCAAATCGGTCCAGTAGTTTCGGAGCCTATTCGTATCAAACAAACAAACAAACAAACAATCAAATCTTTCCTCTTTATAATTTTAGTTTAGATATAGCCGTATTTATGGAATAACCGAGGTCGACGAACGGGCCAACTACGATAGCGGTCAAGAGGATATATTTTTGTTGATACCACAACGTTTCTCTGAAGAAATGTAACATAAACATGATTTTTAGCTACGGTTGGCAGATACCGGCCACGGAAAAGAATACAAATCACCTCCTTCTTCTCGCGAGTGTCGTACAAATTGACTCTGGAACTTCTTGATATTTCAGCTTCTCAGTCCGGGGTACGGCTTACTCGCCTGGCTGGCAAATCACCGTACACTCAACAAACATTCGTGTGGCGAAGACAACTGACAAGTGATTGATTTGGTTACTTGTCCATTGCCGCAACGGCTTGGGCCTCTCTTTTGATCAGGTGATGGGAGGCCATTACGCCGAGCTACTATAAAAAATATTGTTATGTTCGTATTACTGAATAAATCACTGTGAATAGGCTGATGCGTTTCAGTTTATGTTACTGCATTAAACTATTTGGAACAGATGATAATGTAACATTTACATAAACTATAATTAGATATCATAAGACAAAGATAAAAATTACAGATATTTATTAAGAAAAATACGACCGCCTAAATTGTACCACAAGTTGTCTGTAATACCTTTTCTATAAATGTTTATATTTTGTGCAATAAATAAATCTATTAAATACAAAATAAAGTCAATTAAAGTCAAGAAATTTAAACGGTACCCCATTACATTCGCATGAAATATGCTCTCAATCTTTCAGTATAATATTAGAAGTCATAAACTGGTATATCAAACGCCCGTCCAACTGACATTAACTATGCTAAATACGATATGTGAAAACGAAAACGTTCACGCGCCAGCGATCGAGCAAGAGAAATTGCATCACATGAATGGAAATTCTGTATAGCAATAAATAATAATCGCGATCCCATCGGAAGTGTATGCCGTTGTTTTGACGATTCGGCTAAGACATATCGTGGATGAGGCGCCCGCTGATATTGGGGTCGCGACCAAAATACATGGCGGCGGCCGCGCAGACGGCAGTAGGCGGCAAGCGGCGCACGCGCCGACCGCGCGGACCTTCCGCCAGCTCCGAGTGTACCGGCTCGTTACCAACGCGCTATATTTAACCGCTGCGACCAGCTTAATATCAGCAAGTTCCGCCAAAAAACAAACCCGACCCGATAGAACAGTGATGTGAAAATTGATAGTGCCACAGTGTCAAATATAAACGTATTGGACCACGTGCTTATATATCACTATAACACAGGAAGTAAATATATTTTGTTTGCTAACGTCGACCCTCGGAGTATCGCGTTATTTCCAAAATATTTGACAGCCTGCCAAAAAGCGCGGTTAGTGGAAATACATTTGTAATAAAATATTGATGTGATAAATAATTCGTGGGGAATATTTCAGCAAGATGAATCCGCCGTCAGCTTTACACAGTGCCATGAGCAGGGAACGCAAACCGTTCACTTATACCCCTGGGGGGTTGGACTTATCGGAGATTAAGTCGGAGCGTATGGCAAAAAGGTTGATGAGAAATGCTATGAATCAAGGTGTGCCTGAAGTACCAGTACAACAAGTTCAGTCCCCGCCAGCGACCGGAACTCCTGTTATGGTCCCAAATTTCAACTGTCTGCCAGTTCAAGTTTTTCCAACGATCAACTTGCCAGCCAATCCAAAGTCGTTGTTACGAACACGAAGTAATCCTGATCCGAGGGAAGCACCAGTTCCTAGAGTACCGCCTCCACAAACAAATCAGTTCCCGAAACCGAGTCGGCCAGAACCGAAAAACCCAGTTTCAACATACTCATCAATAAATAATAACAACAGTCCTAGTTACCAAAAACCAGAGATTCAAACTTCAATATATTCACCAATTAATATTAATGATACTTCTAGTTTTGTACCACAAACGAACCCAACTTCAATATTTTCCCCAATGGACATTAATAGTTCTAATTTCTTAAAGCAAGATAACTCAACACAAGCATATGCACCAAACAACTATAACAATTATAGTTACCAAAGACCAGTGTCTATGTTTGATTACAATACGGCTTCGAACAATTCATACACATTACCGAGAACGAATTACGGAAGCAGTGAACCATCTGCTTACTTACCAGAAATCAGTTATGATGCAGAATATTGCCAAGCCTTACCAAGAAATATAGTAAACAAACCAGAAATGTCAGAATTAAGATGCGATCAGCCCATGGCTAGCGAAAGTTATAGATCTAGTGACCTAGAACCAAAACAAAGGAATGAAAATGCCAATGTATTTCAAGCTCCTTCAACAACAAGTAATGAATTTAATGCGGTCAATGCACAATTGGAATGTAAAAGTGAGAATGAATCTTTGGCAAGCGGAAATTCTGAAGTTTTGAGAACAGAAACAAAACAACAACACAATTACAATGAAGGATATAAGATTCCCGATTTAGATATTTCTGTGAAAACTGAAATTATTGACATAGACCAAAGTCAACAAACAGATGCAAGTAACAGTATAAAAATTCCTGATCTAGATATTTCTTTAAAAACAGAAGATGTTGATCTGAATAAAAAAGATGAGGTTTGCGAGAGTTTTAATATTGCCATGAAACCGTTGAATCCAGAAATTGTTGATAAACCACAACAAAACAACATTGAAGAAAGTGAAGCAAGTAATAGCCATTTAGACTTAGACTTTTCGATACAGCCTATAAAACTATCAAGGACACCTTCACCGTTTGAGAAGCCTGCAGAGGAAGAACCAACATCTGATGACGAACAGGTTTACTTGATCTTACTATGTACTGAATATTTTATATATTGTTGTGTTTACATTATATTTCAACGCATACTGACCAAACAAAATTGAATGGGTACAATTTATTAAATTAAATACTCAACATCAGACCCGTTTCATTATTTTTATAGGTATCTTATATCGTACTATGTATACTTAGAAGAAAATGAGTTACTAATTTAATATTTTTGCTTTTTTCAGAAAGTAGTCAAGGTGGTGAAGAAGCAAGTAAAGAAGGAAAGCAAATCTGAAGTGCAAAATGGTAATCAAAATGGGGACCAAGAAGCTCAAATGACAGTGAAGCTGCCCACTAAAAAATCAGCAGCTAAGACTGAGACCCACGTCGAAGTTGTCAAGAAACAATTACCAGATGGAAGCATAGAAGAGGTCAAGACTACGACAACTAAGACAACAGTCGATGGTAAAACAACAATCGCAACCAAAACTGAAACGACCATAATTCCTAAAGAAGAAGAGGAGGAAGTGGAAGTTGAAGAAGAAGAAGAAGTCGAAGAAGAAAATGGTGCGGTTGAAGTAGTTGAGGAAAATGGCGACGACGAAGCAGTTGAAGAAGTTGTCGTTGTCAAAAAATCTCCAGTCGTAGAAAATGGCCACACAGTCGTAAAGAAAGAAGAGCGTACTGAGACCACTGTTACAAAAAAAGTAGCTGTAGTACAAAAGCAAGAAGCGGAGGAAGAGGAAGAAGAAGAAGAGGAGGAAGAGGAGGTTGAGGAGGAGGTTGTGAAAGAAGAGAAGAAACCAGAACCAGTTAAGGAACCTAAAGTAGAAGTACAAGAGGAGGAGGAAGTTGAAGAAGAAGAAGAAGTTGTAGAAGAAAAGGCTGAAGTTACTAAGAAAGAGGTTGTAGAAGAAAAGACAGAAGTTAAAGAAGAGGAGGAGGTAGAGGAAGAAGAGGCTGAAGAAGAAGAGGTTGTTGAAGAAGCTAAAGTAGAATCTAAAGAAGAACCTGAAGCGCCCGCTAAGGAAGAGGAAGAAGAGGTAGAGGAAGAGTATGAAGAGGCCGAAGAAAAAGTCGAGGAAAAAGTAGTGAAGTCAGAACCTGCCAAGGAACCAGAAGAAGAAGAAACCGAGGAAGAGTATGAATCCGAAAAGGAAGAAGAACCTCCTAAAGCTGCACCACAAGTAGCTAAAGAGAAAACTGAAACTCAAGAGGTGAAAGCAGAGGAGGTCACCAAAGAGCCTGAAGAACAAAAAGAGGTTAAGCCTGAACCCCAACCAGCACCGAAACCAGAACCATCTGTGCCCTTGAGGGAGCCGTCTATTCCTTTGGAAAAAGTTGAAGATGTCGAAATTAAACCGATCGGTGCATCTTCAGAAACGGTGACTAAGTCACACACTGAAATAATAACGAGTAACGAAATACCAACCGGCCCCCTGTCAACACAAACAGAATACAAACGAATTGAGAACATAGTGTCAGTAAACCGAACAACCAAAACGTTGGATCAAAGCTATGAGCAGTTGACTCAGCAAGGAGTACCTACAGTTAAGACCTATTTCGCTCCTCCTAGTATTGACAGGATTTCCACCTCACCTCTACCTTCAAGGCCTTATCAGCCAGTGTACGCTCCTGTTGACAAACCTCAAGAGAGGCGCCATAGTTTATTATTGGAAAGATTAAGCGTTGACCGTCAAATGCCATCCGACTTATACCAAAACAACTATCAGCAGTACAGCAACCAAACTTATGAACAACAAAGGCAATATTCGCAAGAGCCCCAAGCGGAAGTTCTTACGGTTAGCAACGTGAAACCCAGCACGATAACAAACTCTCAGTGGTACCAACAGCAACAACAGCAGCAGGTTAAGAAGGAATCTAACGTTCTGTACAATAACGTTAGCACTCCTGTCCAAGCCCCAGCGGCTAGCCAACTCTGGAATCAGCCTCAACCTTCCCCTCAGCCTCCGTCCCAGCCCTTGTACCAACCCCCATCTCAGCCGCAATATCAAGCTCCATCCCAGCCACAGTACCAACCCACATACACAGAAACTCAAGACAGAAACACTAGCTCTTACCAGCAAAACACATATCAACCATACACACCCAAACCCGCTACATGGGGCCCGTCCTCCGATTCACTATCAAACGCATACTCCCAACAAAACCAGTACTCTACACTCAACCAAAACACCACAGAATCTTATCAAACATCCAAGTCTACACAACAGTATTCATCTAGCTACGTACCTCCTCCATGGGAGCAAGATTCGAGTTACGTAGCAGATGTATCAAATCAATCACAAAACTTTTATCAGCCACCACCACCCACCAACACATACACCCCAGGTACCAACCAAGGCTGGACGCCAGCACCACCCAAAAGCAAATTCTCCAAACCTCCTCCAACGGCTTATATTCCACCTGCCCCTAACCAGTCTTTCGTACGTGCTGCGACTGCTGAACCAGTAAGAACATCTCAAGGGAAGAAGACTTACTACAGCGAATACGAGAGGCGTTACATAACAGTGCCCGAAAACAACTATATCCCTGGTGAAAGCAAATACCAACCGCAGCCGGATCCTTCCCCTCAATATTACTACGACAACAACGAGCCCGCAGAAACGGTTGAACCACAGTGGCGTAAAGAACTTAGGGAGTTTACTGAAAAGAGCTCTTCTGTGACAACAGAGCAAACCTCAGTGAAGCCTCCTTGGGAGGAAGATCCCAAATTTTATAACAAACCTCCGACCAACACTGTTACGTATTCGACCACGCCGACTTGGAGTCAGACTTTGAGGCCGCGTTCATGGCGCGAGAGGAGTTTTGAGTCGGAGTACGTAGGGTCTCAGGACGTGTCCAAAACGTCGACTCTGGGCCGAGGGCGGCCTTTGAGCAGCTACGCTAATAACAACGTGGAAACGATCCCTGAGAGGCCGCGGGGTGTGTCAGTGGATAGATACAACCCGAACAACTATCAGGCGCCAGTGGCTGCCCAGCATCCCCCCGTGCAGACGCACACTCTGAACGTGGTTCCTCCTGCCAAGAGTTACCACAACCCCAATGTGCCAGCGTATCACACCCAGCCTCGTGCCTCAGCTGAACCAAGGTACATATAAAATTAATTTTTATTACACTTAATCAATTGGCTGATACTAAGATGAATAGGATTCGTATCGTTTATTATTTTAGTAGGCATTCAATTACGACTAGAATTTACTCGTGTAACTAACGACCTTTTACTGGACTGGTTAATGAAAAAAAAGTACATTTAAATGCATGGGTAGCCAGTGCCAAAAACTGATTTTATTGGACAGCGCTCAATCGAAAGTATGAAGCCTATAGGATGACGTTAAAAAAAACGTTAGGTTGGCTATTTTTATCCATCATGACTTATAAGTTTACCTATAGGTACAAACAGGTAGATCGGTATCAGTGTTGGTCTTGCGTCTTATACTTACCTCTCTAATCTGCACGAGGGAAGAAATAAATCTGGAATTGTGTTGTGCGTAAACTCTTGTGCACTACAATATCTCCCATGTACTTGACTGTTCTCCTTGGAGTTCAGTCGCTGTGGCCAATTCTATTTCTAATCACAACAACACAACAATTAACATTGGTGAATAGGAAATCTGTAGTTCAGTTTTAAACGCTGTCATGTTTTGTAATTTTGCAATGATCGTTATTATTTCCTACCGCATTGTTGGTGCTTGCAATTTTGTTTGTAACATTAAGCCAAGTAATTGTTTCCTCCTGTAATGTATTATCAGTTTATGCCTATTTGTAATAACTTTGTTGATCTAGATTGCCGTAACTCTGATCATATAAATACTTGTTTTGGCACTGGCTTCAGCAGTCGTGTGGTTTTCGGTTTAATCTATGGTAGGCAGGAGAGATGGCCTATGCACATAGTTTTGTGACCTATACTCTTCCATGGGATCAACTAAATGGATGTTAATGATGAAAATGGTGATACAAGTCTCGATGACTAGACAAAGAGGTACTTTATCTTTCGTGATGTTCGTAGGTATGTATATGTATTTTGCTCTAATTTCTTTTAAATCACATAATATTGGTTCGATCCCAAAGTAAGTAACTTGTCTTATGAGCATCAGAAAAACGAAGGTACCTACCACAAACATACGAGATAATACTTCACTACAAACACCCAGACACGGAACACACAAAAATTTCATCACACGATTATTTGTCCCAGGTGGAAATCGTGCCTAAGACCTTGTTCAGAAGGTAGATGACAAATGAGACAGTCGATCTAGGTATGATCATGTCAAACCAAGTTTGTAAGTTTGAACGGGCTGTTTCCGCAACTCGATGACTAAGCGCCTATTTTAATGTTTAACTAAATCAAAAGTTGTATTGTAATCGTATTTAAACTTTTTATTTCGTGTTTTTCAGAGAGCATGCCGTCTACCCAATAGCACGCAACTGGGGAGACTCCCGCGAGAGCCCGATCCAGTCCAGATCCTTCAAGTACCTCCAGTGGATCACGGGAACCGACGAGTAATTAGCCAAAACTAATTTTAAGTGTGGATATTTTTGTATTGGATGACAGCAGGCAATGGTCACTTATTTTAGTTAGCTTCATCGCGATCCTAAAGTTCTTAAAATGAATTAGATGTGATTGTATGAAGGAAAATAAGGCGGACATAAACACGACTGCTTGTATTTATTGTGTATAGATGTGAATGGAAACAGAAGATGCCAATGTCAACAATTCGCAGAAAGATATAAATTTAGTGGAAGCGAATCGATCTGCTTCGATTCGCCAGTCGTTTGTCTGATAAATATTGTATCTGGCGAATTAGTTTGGCATACTAATCTTCCTCTTCCATTAATATCTGCGGTGAGATTGTAAAAACGATGCAAACGAATATATTGATCGTATGTTAATACTAGTCTAAGTTAGCCTCTATTAGTTTTTTTATTCTTTAATCTACTGTTCTGTAATTAATTTTCGACTTCTACAATGATTAATATGTACTCACAACGGGCCTTTATACGTACTAAACGCGTGTCCATAGCATTTGTCAATAATCAACTTGTCTGCCAGTGTATCCTCGTTTTAAGCTTAATCTCGTCGCTTTGACGAGATCCGAGCTTAAATTGGTACTCTGCGCGATGTGATATATTTAAATATTTATTTCGCTAACCTAGTCATTGAGACATCGTTTCTCACTAGTCTTATGGTAATTTAGAAATCTATTTGAATGCATTTCCGCTTCAGTTTTGTACTAATGAGATTATATTCGGAGGAATTTGTAGCTACACCATCCTGGGATTAATATGTGTAAATAATTAATGTGATGGATATGCTCAGACGACATCAAAGGTGTTGCCGTTTGTAGTTGCGTCTAAATAGTATAATGAAATTTGAACAGGATTTTGATTAATTGGCCATTTTCGTGTGTCACATAGCAACGATAGTATGTTACATTTAATAGCCATTAAGTTACACGAACATGCATAATGTATGCTATCAAAATGTGAAGCCTACAATGCTCTTAGATTGCCGTTGCTCTTGGTTATTACAATAAAAGAGAATGACATGTCATTGTTTCGGGGTTAAGAAATAGGATGGTAATGAATGCGTTGTATTGATAAGGATTTGCTGCAATTAATGAAAGTCTTATCTAATAAGCTACAAGCAGAGCAAAGGCATCATGTGCACAAAAATGGCAACAAGCAGGAAACCAAAGAAATTAGGCCTATCGCCACAGCTACTATGAAAATACGCTCAATGTTGAAAGATATATGAATTACATTCGGTCAACATCAATCAAACAAGCAAAATTAAATTATGTCAATTCACATATTTACCTTGGACGGTACAGCATTCAAATTCCAAAAACCAAAGTACTTAATATTTTTTTAAGATCACTTATTTACCAATTAACAGTTATCACGGGTGTACTTCAAACATTGCGTTTTTTTGTCTAAAAACGTGAATGTTCTTGTTTTTACACCACCGCATTGCTTTATTTATTCAATGTATAGTAAACTATGTTTAATTTTAGCCCTAAATAACTGCGGTTTCGTACTGTCTGTGTGCTATTGAGTTCCTCGTTTGTATAAATATAGGAGCATGGTGCATTGCGCTAAATCTTGTTCTCATACAAATCTATGTTATCCGTGTAATTATTGTTGAGTTTTATTTAATAAAAACTGAAAACCTTTTGTTTTATTTATTTATTTTAGTGGTTGTATCGTTAATGAACATGTTTTCATATGTTTAATTAGATTTAATTCGTCCGATGGTAAGCCTTGTTCGCGACGCGGACCGGAAAATAGTTTTTTACCTTTTACTCTATGTTACAACAGTATTTATTTAATGAGACACATCATTAGGTTCGACAAACAATTTTCTAAGAATTTAGCAAGCAGCAGGCATTTCTAAGATTTTTGTAATTCATTTTATTGCAAACCGTCACGCAATAAATTTCTTTTGCTGTCTACAAAGCAAATAAATTGTAGCTTTTTATTGAAATAAAATGCACACTCTTTCCATTACTAATGAACAAGAAATATCTTTAAATTTTTCACACACGACGACTTCACACCACTTTACAAAGTAAAAACAAAAAAAGACAGGATATAGCTCGCGTACTTTAGCAAATTCAATTATGAACATAGAAAACTTAATCTCACATCTGTAATTGTGCTATCCCCGACTCGGAAATGGTTTCATTCGCGTATAAAGGATTCCGTATGTGCGAATGGTAAGGACTTTGTATGTTACTTTAGTTGCCAGCAAGACTTTTCGCAATCGTCTCGCAAAGGGAAATCGATTCGAGATTCTTTCGCGAGTTCACGTTCAAATGGTACTTATTTAATTATAATTTTTAATTTCTTCAGATGGTACGGTTTACCTGCCTGGCTGGTGAAATAGCAGTGAAGTGGCCCTGGTCAATGTTAAACGCAGATTGTCCAACTGTCCAATTTTCATCGTAACAAGAGCAGTGACTCATTTGACAGGCTCGATGGCTCATTTGGTAGTGACCTCTGCCCTCTGAGTCAAGAGTCGTGGGTTCGATTCCCGCACAGTACAAACATTTGTGTTCATGAACATGTCTGTTTGTATTGGTCTGGGTGTTTTCTATGTATAATATGTATTTATTTACAAAAAAAAATATCTAAGTAAGTTTATCAGTTGTCTAGTACCCATAGTACAAGCTTCGGCTTAATTTGGGGCTAGGTGGCGTTGTGTGGCCCAGCGTGGCATGTCTTGGGTTATTATGATTATTTATTTAGTTGAAAGTACCAGAAGCGCATACGTAGGAAGTATATAAGAAGGTTGCGCTAACTTACCCTTACGCTTGGTTGATTAGATGATTGAGTGAAAGCATCAGGAGCGCATAGAATCGTAGGAAGTCTATAGGCTGCGTTACTAATGTTGAATACCTTTTCTTAAACACAAAATTTGGTCTTCGACTTCTCACGTATGTATGCGCTCCTGGTACTTTTCACTCGGTCGTTGATCTTATTACGATAAAAATTGGATATTTTGCTACTTAGACATTCTGTGATCAGTGTGCCTAGCACGAAAATTTTCGAAAAAGTACCTATGCGTAACGTTACCGTAAACATTTGTATGAAACTTGGTACAGCGCCCCTATCGTGCGTAAGAGGTACTACGTTTACGTACGTTAACGTAGTGAAAATTATCGCCCTGTTTACGGTTACGTTACGCATACTTTTTCGAAAGTGTTCGTGCTAGGCACACAGTTGTTTAAATATCGAGCTATTTTAAAGGCCGGAATGGCGGTGGCTTACTGACATATGATTAATTTGGTTAGTTGTCCGTCGACGCAGTGACTTGGGCTTCTCTCTTCGCTTCATCAATCGAAGTTAAGCTATAATATAATATGCTATGATATAATTATCTTCTAAAAAGAACTGGCCCTGAATCGCAGCCGGAAACTTCTGATACACATTACATCAAAGAGGTCGTCTACATTTGAATATACGCGGTTATAAAAAAAACAAATACCTATGTTCCCCGCTGTGAGGATTTGCTTCTTTAAACCAAGGAACCCAAAACGCGAATCCCTGCTCTACATAGAAACATTTTTCGACGCTAATTCCACGTAATTTTGCGGTGCAAATCCTTTTAGCTGAATCACATGCAAGGCTGCGGTCACGTACTTGCACAAATAAGGATATACGCTCCGTACCCCCCTCCCCTCCCCTCCTGGAAACCGTAAAAATCTCTCTTTACAGTCTAGGAACAGGGAAAGGCTCTCGCACAGGGCCACGACGCCGAGTTGCGTCCCGTTATGCGGGGAATTTAAAATGCAGTGATTCTACCCCTGTTGGGATACAGGTGAGTATGTATGTACAATGTACATTGTACTTATTTATACTTAACATTTGTAATGGACGATAGGATGTAAGGGAGCGACCTACCATCATTTCGCTCGCTTCAAGCCTCACCTGCCCGTGGTGCATCCTGCCGATTAATAAACGAGGCGCTGGCCACAGACTGATGGTATTATAACCATCACAATTGATCGCGTAGCTAAACACCACAGGCGGTTGACGGGCACCAGCGAGAAGCTACGCCCTGCGATCGCCAACCCGCCTGCCCAGCGTGGCGATTATGGGTATATCCTGCAGATATTTGTCCGAAGTGGCGAATAACTGGAGAGGCCTATGTCCAGCAGTGGACTGCAATAGGCTGATGATGATGATGATCATACTTCACATGTGTAAGACTTCATAATACAGTATTATAATAAGTAAATGCGCTTGATTGGGTCATCATCATCATTAGTCTGCAAATATCCACAGCTGGTATGTTTTCTTTAGTAGCTCGACATAATGGCTTCCCTACTCCTGATGGAAAGCGAAAGAGAAGCCCATGTCGCTGTGACAACGGGCAAGTAACTGGTCAGTTACCTGTCGGTTGCCACTGTCAAGCCGGCCCAACCCTAACGCCTGAAACCCTACTCACCGGCAGAAACACGACCCGAAGGTCATTTGGCTGCGGTATTCTATGTCCAGCAGTGGACTGATGTGGGCTGATGATGATGATGATGACGATTCTATAAAATAAATAAAAAGTATTTATTTCAGATAACTAAAGATCCATACATTGTTAGTACAAGCTTAATTTCTATGTTAGTACCTTATTTCTAAAACTGACCTTGTCCTAAACAACATTTTGCCGATCAGTGAACATTCCTCACTGTCGGCTATCTCCTTCAGCACGCTGTGGCGGCTGCCGCGCACTCTGTGCAATAAAGATGCGCTCTTTTTGCGCATGATGGCGTCAAAGGTATCGACGCCCGCCAGCGCAAACATCGCGGACGCGCTACAGAACCGCGGCAGCCGCAGCAGCGCCCTGAAGGCGTTATTGTATTGGATACGTAGGGCGCTGTAGGCCTTTTTGGTATAGTTGGCCCACAAACTGCACGAATAGGCATGCAATATCTGTCCTGCAATGACGACTGTTATTTGGGGAGATTTGCCTTAGTCTTAGTCATCACGCTTGGCAGATGGGTTGGTGACCGCAGTAGGTTTTATTTGTACCCAAGTAAACGCTGCTGCCTGATATTTCCTTAGCCGTCTTCTTCATCTCCCATGAGATGTAATGGGGTGGCCCTATTCTAAATACGAAAACCACACGATTAAGAATCTTGATTGGGTACGTATGAGAAGGATACGAGTTCGAAGATTCTATTCAAGTCAAGTCAAAAAGTCAAGTCAAAATAATCTTTATTTGTATAGGTTTTTATGAAAAACACTTACAAATCGTCGAAGCTACCACCGGTTCGGAAAGCAGCGTTCTACCGAGAAGATACCGGCAAGAAACTCGTGTAGTTGCTCTTTTCAAAATGGTGTTTACAATATTATTATCACATTCATACTTTTAACTACGACCACGTCATACAGTCTGGGGCCTTACAAAATTAATTATGAATTAGATTAAAAAAAAAATTAAAGTTAGGATGTACTCGTCTGGCTTGCGACTACCGAACCTACATTCGGCGAACCACCCGCGAAGTAACTTCGTAGGTAGGGAAAACAATTTGAAGAGCACACTATTTTCCTGCATCATTTAACTTTACTATTAGAAAAACTGTCGTAAATATACTACGAGTAAAACCATTGAACTATTTTAAATACCACATTAAGTCAAAGTTACCGACTTCTGGCAACTGGCCAGATTTATTTTATTAGTTTACTAGCTTTGGCTGCGGTTTCGCCTGTAAATAGTTTCATCAGTTTTAAGATTTGTCCATATACTTACAGATTTTGAACATAATATGTAAATCGTATGATTGGTTGAATCTTCAAAACAAAAAAAAAACGTATACATAACATACGGTTGACTATAAAACTGTAAAAGTACTTAATTTAGAGCAATTTGTTAAAAGTACAAGTACAGTAAGTAGTACATACTCGTAATTATTTGTTGTAAGAACTACAAAATGTTCGATGGCTAAATTAAATGTTGCGTTAACGGTTTTCTACAAAGACTGACATAAAAAAAATTAGCTTAAAGAGTGGTACAATGAATCGATATTGATTTTCACACTTTTGGAATTGACTTTCCCAATTAACTTTGAATGCCTATTGCGTTCTGATTTTAAAAAAGTTAATATATTGCGATTTCCGAAAATAGCTAGGAAAGAAAAGACGGGCTTTTAACTGGTTATTTGGTATTAAGTTCTGCTAAACACTGGTTCTCGAAGTCGTGTACCTACTAAGCTGTTTACCATCCTCCGCCAATTTCGTCGCTGGTCCGCCAAGCATTCAACAAGAACGCTCTACGTTGTGCCTCTTCATGCGTAACGACACATGCCGATATATATTAACTAGATGGAATATCCTTCAAATAATCTTTCATCTTTATATTGCTTCAAGGATTAAGCCTCGCTAAGACCGCAATCCCCAATCGCTGAGCGATCGACAACAAAGCCTTTATTTTACGCATCGCAAATTCACGCACGCAGTATAGATTAGAGCAATTTTCGGTATTTCTTTTCTCTTCAAAGATAATAGGCTTCCCTCGGCGAGAGATAACGAACCTCCGCGGGGGACGCAGCCCTATTACATGTTGGTTTTGATGCAACCTTTAGTTCGGCTTTGTCTCTATTGTGATACTCGTCATCATCAGCCTATCACTGCTGGATATAGGCCTCTCCAGTTGTTCGCCCCTCGGAGCAAACACCTGGAGGCTTTACCCATAGTCAATACTCTGGGTTGGCGATTAGATGGCGTACCTTTGGGCCGGTTTTATTTGAAAGAAGAAGTTTATATAACGAAAGCGAACTTACAGTCATCATCATCATCAGCCTATTGCAGTCCACTGCTGGACATAGGCCTCTCTAGTTGGTCGCCACTTAGGGCAAACATCTGGAGGATATACCCATAATCGCCATGCTGAGCAGGCGGGCTCGCAGAGCGAAGCTTCTAGCTTCAGGGAATTGAATTGTGGTTATTATACCGCCACCAGTCGGTTGTCACCGCCTCGTTTTTTATTCGGCAGGATGCAACATGGGCAGGCGAGGTTGGTTTGGAGGGAAAAGATGATAGGCCGCTCCTTTACATTCGAAGTTACAGGTACAAACTATACTGCAAAGACGACACGTAATAAGTCTTAGCTGAGCGATCTGAGGCGTAGATAACCGCCACTTTTTATCGTAAAACCGAAAACATTACGCAAGTAATCGACTAACGAGACCAATTGGGATATTCCCCTGGGATACCCTTTCGGGACACAATCAAGTACCTTTGTGTTATTCTAGCAATTAGGGGATTGTTCCGTTTGTATTCGGAGGTCGTCTTAAACACAGATTGATTAAGGGCTGAGGCGATTGTTTTAGTGATTTGTGTGGGTACAGTGTGCAGCAAATGTTTCTGTGAGCGCGGGCTTATGTACAATTGACCACTGTCTTTCATAGTGGTCAATTTACAAGATTAGATAAGTTGACACGTCAGTTTTCTGCAGGGCAAACAATTTATAGTGCTCTCCGATGCACTAAAGTTAATTATCGTTAATTGACTCTAGGTAGATAGAAAATCTCAGTATTTTTTAGCTTGACAAGGGAACTCAGGACCTCTTGGTCTTCAGATGGCGCTGGCAATTACTGCGCTAATGAGGCCAGCTCCTACATTCAGTTATATATACAACTAACCGCCAGCAAATCTCAGCAACAATTATTATGAACGAAACCGTTTCATGTCCGACAAATATAATAAAGTCGTATGAATCACCATGTAACCTATTCATCCCTCATTATTTATTGGCTAATAATTCCGATACGTTCCCACAAATGTTTTCGTTGGCCGCCCAAGCGTGATCATCGTCTATCTGGCAGTTATTGATAAGTTTATCTTACGCTTGTCAGCCCTAACGACGAAAAACATTTAGGTAATCAATATTGCTTCTCTTTCGCAAACTGTGACCCATATTAACAAAGAAAGGTACGCCGTGATTCTATAGATAGATAAGAGAAGAGAATATCTATTCTGTTTGTAAATAAATAGATATTATACATAGAAAACACCCAGACCAATACAAACAGACATGTTTGTAGGTACTGTGCGGGGATCGAACCCACAACCCTTGGTTCAGAAGGCAGAGATCACTACCAAATGAGCAATCGAGCCAGTCCTATGAAGAACTTTCGCTCTTATCTACTAGATCACAAATTTTCTTTAACATAATTCAGCTTATTGCACGACCAATAAAAGTAATTTACAACGACTTAAACCAAACTTTTCTAGATAATTCCAAACCTCAACCTTGCCACTTTGGGCAATCTGGAGGCTCTACCCATAATCGCCACGCTGGGCAGGCGGGTTGGCGCTCGTAGGGCGTAGCTCCTCGCTCTGGTGACGATGCTGCTCGTCGTCGGCCTGTGGTATTTAGTGACACCTTCTATCGTGTTGGTTATACCGCCACCACTTGGTAGCCAGAGCCTCGTTTGTTATTCAGCAAGATGCACCACAGGCAGGTGATATCCCTTATATCCCGTACATACATTAATTTTAAATAGGTATACATTTTTAATTTTACCTAAACACGATACCCAAGTTTATGCATTACATAAACAAAGGGATGAAAGAATACAAACTTAAAGCACAATAAAGTAAGGCTTCCACTACAAGCCATTCTGAGACTATGTCGGAACACTCGCGAAGTTACGAATTACGACCGCAGTTAAACTTTTATTGATAAAACTGACTTAACTTTTAATAACTTGTGACTTCTAGTTTGAATCCTGAAAAATGGCGTTTACTCGAGATATTTGAGGTTTGGAATTATCTAGAAAAGTTGGGTTTAAGTCGTTGTAAATTACTTTTAATGGTCGTGCAATAAGCTGAATTATGTTAAAGAAAATTTGTGCTCTAGTAGATAAGAGCGAAAGTTCTTCAAAGGACTGGCTCGATGGCTCATTTGGTAGTGATCTCTGCCTTCTGAAAAACGACGCTCTGGCAACCACCAGACGGCAATATATTCGCAGTTTAAGGCATAACTAGGTACCACGAACCTTTGAGCAGAAGCGTAACCGGAGCGATGAGCTACTCCCTGCGATCGCCAATCCTCCTGCCCAGCGTGGCGATTATGGTTAGAGCTCCAGACCTTTGACCAAAGTGAAGAAGAATTGGATATTCCTGTGTCCAGCAGTGGACTGCGATAGGCTGATGGTGATGATGATAATTATATGAATGAACTACCCTTGGAGTTTCACTTCGCAACAGTATCAAAAATGGATCATTTAAAAACGCTACAAAGAAAAAAGTCGCAACCGCTGTCGAAAATGTCCAAGTATTTTTCCATAAAATCAGCGGAATCCATTTTCTCACCAAAAAATAACGAAGCCATCGAACGTAGACTTTTTTTCCGTCGAAAACTCCCCATTCAGGAAGATTACAAACAAAACGGAGTGATCAAGTTATCGCCTCGGTTGGTTTGTCGGTCCCCACAAAGGCTTAACTTTTAATTGGAGCTCAAATCCGCCGTATTTGAAAATGAAGATCCTTTTGTTTGTAGGCCACCTGATTCGCGTTATTCCTTTTCAAAAACTGGTGGTTGACTGGGATTACAGAACGCTTAGTGATGGTGCTTTATTGTTCTATGGTTTTTATAAAAGAAAATATAAGTATGGAGAGGTAGGGCATAGCGAATCTTCGCTCGAGAGCCGCCCGTCCGGGGAAGGACCTCCACCCTATAGAATACTGCAGCCAAATGACCTCCGGGTCGCGTTTCTGCCCCTGATATTGCAGGCGTCCATAGGCTGCGGTGACCGCTTAACATCAGACGGGCCGTCAGCTTGTTGTATAAATGAAAACTCCAAGAATTTTTCACTAACTGGCATCGAACCAAGCTTTGCTTAACATAACACTTCATTTTATAAAAACCTACGTCTATTTCAAATGCAATTGAGTTGCAGGGTGCAGTTTCAATTTTTCTTATACCTAGAGCCATCCGTCTCCGTTCAGAAAATGTGTGTGTTCGCTTTGTGGAATGCAATTGTCAAAACATCTTTCAGTTCGGTAGGTAGCTGAAGAGAGTTTTGTTCATTTTAATCATAGCTTATGACCAGGATATTAGGTTGGTATGTTAGCCATTTCAATACTTTTTAATAATAAACAGAATGTAATAGAAACGAATAGGACCATCCCATCTCATCCCGTGGGTGTCGTAGAAGACGACTAAAAGAATATCAGGAAAATCATCATCGTCCTATTGCAGTCCACTGCTGGACATAGGCATCTCCAGTTGTTCGCCAGCAGCGTTTACCTGGTTGGAAATAAAACCTACTACAGACGGTTTGGTGATTAAACCCGCCTGCCAAGCATTATTACTAATTCAAATCCCTCCAAATCACAATTGTCATTGTTAAAGGGAGACCTAGGGCCTGCAGTGGACGGTTGCCAGCTAATGATGATGAGCTCATTTCTAACAAAATCCATGCATCTTTTCCTCGAGGGTCCCTAAGTCTACTACTAAATGTTAGCAGCTAAGTCCATACAATATACTGAAGTACGCTTAAATCTCCCGCTAACAGATTTACAACTACCCACACTAATGCACAGTGGGCGTGATACAACGCTAATTACAGATAGTGTTCAGGCTTCAGTATTTTACGTCAGTGTGGCGAGCGTTCATTGTAAGCTTTTTACAAAGTTAGCTGGTGTCGACACTTGGGATCGGCAGTCAGATCGGCTCAATTTTTTAAGTTGTTGCACATTATTTCACTCAGCGAGCTATGGAAAGGGCTATGCTCGGCGATCGTTGGTATCCGAAACGAGGTGATCTGTCAGAGAACCAAAGTCACCGACATATGTAGCTCAACGGATTTGTAAGCTGAAGTGGCAGTGGGCTGGCCATATTAGCCGCAGAACCGATAAACGTTGGGGTAAACGAGTTCCGGAGTGTAGACCGCGTCTCGGCAAACGTAATGTAGGACGCCCTCAGACCAGGTGGAGTGACGATTTGCGCAGGACGGCTGGCAAGTGCTGGATGCGAAAGGCCCAAAATCGATCAAGGTGGCGAACATTAGGAGAGGCCTATGTCCAGCAGTGGACTGACACGGGCTGATGATGATGATGATGCACATTATTTTGTACTCATCATCAGTCTATCCCAAACCATTTGAAATAGACGTAGGTTTTTATAAAATGAAGTGTTATGTTAAGCAAAGCTTGGTTCGATGCCAGTTAGTGAAAAATTCTTGGAGTTTTCATTTATACAACAAGCTGACGGCCCGTCTGATGTTAAGCGGTCACCGCAGCCTATGGACGCCTGCAATATCAGGGGCAGAAACGCGACCCGGAGGTCATTTGGCTGCAGTATTCTATAGGGTGGAGGTCCTTCCCCGGACGGGCGGCTCTCGAGCGAAGATTCGCTATGCCCTACCTCTCCATACTTATATTTTCTTTTATAAAAACCATAGAACAATAAAGCACCATCACTAAGCGTTCTGTAATCCCAGTCAACCACCAGTTTTTGAAAAGGAATAACGCGAATCAGGTGGCCTACAAACAAAAGGATCTTCATTTTCAAATACGGCGGATTTGAGCTCCAATTAAAAGTTAAGCCTTTGTGGGGACCGACAAACCAACCGAGGCGATAACTTGATCACTCCGTTTTGTTTGTAATCTTCCTGAATGGGGAGTTTTCGACGGAAAAAAAGTCTACGTTCGATGGCTTCGTTATTTTTTGGTGAGAAAATGGATTCCGCTGATTTTATGGAAAAATACTTGGACATTTTCGACAGCGGTTGCGACTTTTTTCTTTGTAGCGTTTTTAAATGATCCATTTTTGATACTGTTGCGAAGTGAAACTCCAAGGGTAGTTCATTCATATAATTATCATCATCACCATCAGCCTATCGCAGTCCACTGCTGGACACAGGAATATCCAATTCTTCTTCACTTTGGTCAAAGGTCTGGAGCTCTAACCATAATCGCCACGCTGGGCAGGAGGATTGGCGATCGCAGGGAGTAGCTCATCGCTCCGGTTACGCTTCTGCTCAAAGGTTCGTGGTACCTAGTTATGCCTTAAACTGCGAATATATTGCCGTCTGGTGGTTGCCAGAGCGTCGTTTGTTATTCGGCAGGATGCGAAAAGATGATAGGTCGCTCCCTTACATCTTTTCTCTTATAGCTATTTTTATACATAAAGCCCTACTCCGAGAGTAAGGGATATAATCTTGTTTTGGCGACTAACGAACGCCAGTGTTACCTATTAACATGAACCTGGACAAAACAGCTTACTAATCCATAGATCCTAACTCAGCACGGACCGTACTAAAACCAGGTCCGTTTAAGCACAAATTAGCATGTTCGCACCAGATAATGCGTCGCAAACTAGGCACTAGCAAAACATTCGATTAGGCCGAACGAAACAAATACTGCCCCGGCCGGACGCGCGTGTTTGTGGTCAAATTAGCCGCTGGTCCCTGGTGGACATACGTTATTCATAGAAATACAAAACTCGACTATAAAACAGGAGCGTAAGGTGTGAGATGAAGCGGTTTTGCTGAGTGGTTTTGTTCGTCAGTAGGTGCATCATCGGCCTGCTAACATCCGCTACTGGACATAGGTGTAGAAACCACACGGCTTTAGAATAGGACCACCTCATCTGTTCCCGTGGGTCTCGTAGAAGAACTAAGGGAATATAAGGAAAAGGGCAGCAAATTTTGCAAATAAAACCTACAAATTATCTATCATGTAAGTAGTCGCTGAATTTACTGGGGTGAGGGGGTATGATTTGTTTTTGGCGAATAAAAAAGTGTGTAGTTTCCGGATTAAGAATAAGACCTCACCAAAAAAGACCTAATCATTTCAGCATATGGACATCACAACACTAGGTGGGTCACAAGTGCGTTTTCGACCCTTGAGAAATTTGTAGGCTCGCCTTTTGGCCTAAGTCATACAACTCGCAGCTGGAAACTGATTTCAAAGAATCGTTGCACGAGGCAGAAAATTGCGCGCAAAACGTATGTACCATACTTCTATCTATAGGTACGTAAATTACCTTGTTAGCATTTTTCGCTATATACGGCAGGATGTGTTAACCCTTTAACCGTCTTGAATAACACCAAATCGCTTTTTCTTTTCCTTTGTGCCATTCTCATCCTGCCAGTAATTTGACTGTCATTCGAGATAACGTGTGTACACATCAATTTGATTGCGAATAGGCAAACACGGCGGACAAACTTAAATGTTTGATATTTCAGAGTTGATGGATAGTTGGTACTGCCATAGCGCCATAACTTAATACTCCGAGAGAGATATATGTTTACACCATTTGTTATAGTAGATTGTTTTCACTAACAGTTCCAACGTTTTAGAGTTTTTGTTTCCAGGATCACAATGTATTTTTACACTATTTTGGTAATTCCACAATTGAATGAATTGATAAATTCTATTGTTTTAACTTTTGAATAAAAAATCTAAACTAATATTGTAAAGCTGAAGAGTTTGTTTGTTTGAACGCGCTAATCTCAGAAACTACTGGTCTGAATTGAAAAATTCTTTGTGTGTATTAATAGACCATTTATCGAGGAAGGCTTCAGGCTATATAACATCACGCTGCAACTATTAGGAGCGAAGAAATAATGGAAAATGTAAAAAAAAAACGGTGAAAAAATAACTTTTCCACGCGTACGAAGTCGCGAGCACAGCTAGTATTTAATATTTTGTAAAAAGAGGAACTGTAGTAGACACTAATCCACATATGAAATAACCATGAACAATAAAGTAATGAACAATGTAATGGTACCAATGATATCGGCTCGCTATCCTCACACGAACACGTCTTTACTCGGCGGCGGTGGGACACAGACTGACTGTCCTCCCACCCCGCACCTTGCGTGAAGTGTAGGAACGAGACGACAGTTGTCAGTGTCAGATGTCAGTGTCAGATGTCACTGTCAGATGTTTGACAGTGTGTGTAGCTGTGTGTGTCTGTTTGTATGTTCGTGCATGCTACATCTCTCCCTTATTTTTTTTTTATTTATTTTTTTAGTTAATTATACTTATTTATGTATTTGTAATTAACTTCATTTAGATATTGTATATATGTCCAAATCATTAGTATTAGTTATAATTTCAGTATATAATATTTGGCTTTGCGTCCGCTCCTAATATATTGTAGAATACCTCGTGTAAATCAGCTCCACCGAAATGAAGTAAACATGCTCTTTTCTATACTCGCTACTTCCAAGTAGATGTGTACACCCCGCGCTTCTATCGCTCCCATCGGACCGCGACCGACCTTATATCACCTTCGCATTCGAATTTGTCAAGTATGAATACCGATTGTAGTTTACCTGTAGATAATAGGTATGACGACTAATTTTTGTTTTGGATCAATATTAATGCATCAACCAACCATAGAAACATTGGTGAAAGAATTACTTCGCTTGTATAAAAAGTCCCCTAGCTATGACAATTTCAAAATTACAAATATCAACTCGCCCAAAACGCTTTATGCAAACCGATATTGCGCGGTGTTTTGTATGCCTCGTTTAAGAAGCTTGTTCGATGGCCATTTCGAATAATGCGTTTATGTTATGGATTTCATATCAAAATATGTTTTAATTAATGTACCTAAAACAGTCTTATTCATGATTTATGATTAATTTTACACTTCTGGAACCGATTCTCCCGATGAACCTTGAAGGCCTATTGCGCTCTCAATCCGCAAAACAACTTCGTTGTGACTTCTCAAATAAGCGCTACTTTAATGGTTCCTTCCGGCAACCATCAAATAACATGGAAAATCACCCATTGACGTCTCCCCTATTTGTGTGTTTTTTCTGTATTCGTTGCTGTAAATGTGTGTGTAAATGTGTACCTTTGCAAACATTTTTTTTTTCTATCTAATATCATATAGTGTTACGCAATTTAATGCATTTCATGAATTCCCGTGTTATTACTAACTGAACGGCCCGCAATTGAATTCTTTATTCCTTAGATCGCAATTCAATGCACTATTATTAATATTGGTAACGCAATTAAATGCATAGTCATCGCAATTCAATGCCACAACCTCGCAATTTAAAGCCATAACTCTATTATTCGCAATTCAATGCCATGTTAGTAGGGTTACCAGATAGAACTCGATTAAATCTGGGATAACTCCAGGACAACAGTGTCGAGCCCTAGTAAAATATTTGTACTCAAAGAGGTAATTGATATTTATTCTCAAACACATATTTTTATAAGATAGCTATGTACATACTCAGTAGGTAATTAACGCCAGTTATAATTTTAGGATAAATAAAATAATAAGATAAAACAGTCTCCCCCTGCAAATAGATTCACCCGTAATACCTTTGCACGTGGCACTTTTTCCTGCTAGCACTGCGACATGTAGCCTGCTGAGAAGAAGTGCCGAAACAAACTCAAAAGTTAGATTTTTTTTTATTTTTTAAATAAAATATATAGATACAATAAAAAATGAAATTATGAATGCACGAACACAAATGCCTGCACCGCGCGGGAACCGAACCCACGACTCCTAGCCCAGAAGGCCGAGGCCACCACCAAATGAGCCCTCAACCCAGTCAATTTTGTTGAACATAATAAAATTATTATTTTTTCACTTTGTCCTATGAATGAGTTACCAGTCATAAGAAGCCTGATATTGGAAACAGCAAGCCTGCCCCTACCTCCAGGATTGCACCGTCGAAGATCTGAGTTCTTTACTATATAAATTTATATTTTTACTTTCAACCATATATGCATTCAAATAAGTACTGTGATGCCACAGTCAGGACGCTAACTCCCTAAGTGATTCACGAGATCAATGTAGCTGAACTAAGTTCCCCCACCAGTGCTCCTATATGAGGGGTCTATTGTAACTTAGAGTCCACAGCAATCCCTAAAAAGGTCGTAGAATCAACAAGCTCAATGTGTTCCCCATTTATGTAAATATACTAGTACGAGTATTTATTTACTTGCTTCACATTAGACATCATGAATTTAATAGACTATAAAACTAATTATTAGAATTAAAAGCAAATTATTTGTGTCAAACCAATACCTGCTAAAGATCATTATTTACTTCGTCAGATACTTGTCAGTTTCAATAATTAGAGAAGTGCCATCCGCCAACAATACCCTCTCACTCAAGCCCTCAGCGAAATACGGAAGGTCATTTAAATATATATTGAAAACAGCAATGGTCCCAATATAGGAGAGCCCTGGGGCACTCCCGTACGTAGTAGGGCGCCAGAAGATTCACTTCCGTCAATATAGGACTTGAAACTTAAAGCAACATTCGAGACACCATAATGCCGCAACTTCAGAAGTAAGATTTCATGATTAACGCAATCAAATGCCTATGATAAATTACAGAAAACACCCACTGTATCCTGCTTACTTTCCCAAGCATCGAATATATTATTATGTTTCATCAGAGCCACTCCTGCATCAGTAGTGGACCTACCTTTTGTAAAACAAATTGCTTTTTAGGCAATAACTTTTTTTTCTTAAAGTGAAATACTAATTGGTTAAAAATATTTTTTTCCAAAGATTTAACTAAGTGCAGGATCTTAGTAAGTATGTAAGTCGAATAATTATTTTTACGCTGTCATGAGTCAAATGTTTAGTTATGCCAAATCGCCTTCACTCGCTCAGACAGTGAGCTAGGCTGCACAAAGCAAGAATGACCAGTTCTATATTTTGTAAAATTCATTTTAGATATTTATTCAATATAACATAATTCAAGAGATGAATTACAATTAACTATCAAGAATAATATAATAATTATTTTCCCGGGATAATTGAACAGACAAATCGATGTGCGATATCCTGAAATTAAAGCAACGCTATCACTACGATACTGACCAGTATTTTGCTTTCAAAGTGTTATTGACTGATAGCGACTCCCTAAAAATGTTGATATTGTTATCACCAGTGTGTTTACATTGTAATTAGTCAAATGCCTTGTTGTGCAGAGCCCCTTTCACTCGCCATCCTAGTGAGCTAGACTTGCGAAACGCGGTTGGCCTTATTAGATGAATTACAGTTTTACATGCTCATAATCATTTTTTTTTTTTTTTTTTTTTTTAGGGTGATTAAATTAGATTAGAACAAAATAAAGACAAAATTACAAAGAAATCGTCACTTGAGCAATTACGAATACTCAGGTTCTTTGGAAACGTTACCCGTAATAACAATTCGATGGAGCGGTTGGTGATTCAGGGCAGAGTCGAAGGTAACAGACCACGGGGTCGATCGCCTACCCGCTGGACAGTCACCATTAAGTCCGTCACCGGGACACCTGTGGTGGAATGTTCTCCTGCCACCTGCAGGGACCGGTGGACTGATCGCGAAAGCGGCAACCACAGTAGCAGACGACTCCCCATGACCACGACCACTCTGTCAAGAGTGAACAACTGAGAAGAGAACCTAAATTTAGTCAAAATACTAAATAAATACGTTATAAATAAATACCCAGTTGTACCAAGCCATCTCTTCACCCGCTGCCAGTGCAAGTGATTACCACCAGCGGGACCTGACCAGATACTTCGCCATTCCAGTCCCCTCCACCAGCAGCCAGTGGGCCAGACCAGTACCATACAAAAGGTCGCTGATACGGCTGGAACCTGGGGGTGTGGAATCAAACGAGTAATGGGAAACCACAAAAACACTTTAATATACAGCCGTAGCGGACTGTAAACTTCAACACGCTAGATAAACAATAAACAATAATATATCAAAACCATAGCAACACAAAATACTTTTAAAAAACACTTCTCAATACAAAACTATATATAAAACTATGTACATAAACGTATATAAAAAGGTTGTCTGTCCGCAACAGTCGCTAAGCGGAATTCTACGGAATGCTTAGTCATACTAGTCCGCTTCACCCGCTGCCAGTGAAACAGACTAGCCCAACACATACGATGCCTCTGCAGTATTCAAATTTAAATAAATGTATTCATTCATGAGGGTAAATATTTAAGAATTTAATAATTAGTATAATCTAACTAACCTTGTTCTGGCTGCAACTCGAGAGGCTACAATTAACCTTGTTTCAGTTGAAGTTCCACCACTCAAAGGCCTTAAGCTTGTTTTGGCCTAAGCTTCACCAAGCTCACAGGCCTGATTCAAGCGTGTCCTGGCTGAAGTATCACACAGACACAAGACAAGACACAGCCTTCAATTAAAACTGAACAGACAAACATTGATTCCAGTATTATTATAAAAGACTATTTTCATTTCAACTAATATCGGTGACCTACCCCTAATCGCAGCACTCCTAGTGACCGAACTAATGACTTTGTAAATAACAATACCTACTAATCAATAACTCAAATTATCTTAACCAATGTGCGGCCATACATACACATGTAGTATATTTTCATGTAAATATAATTCTAATTCAAGTTCTTTGCCAGGTAAGCCTTGTATACTTTTGATGAATAGTATTTAACTGGTCAGACTTTCCCTTTGTTGACATATTTACATTGCTAGAGTTATCCTTTATTCTATAGATGAAATTAAGACCAAGAGCTTAGTAGTAAATGATTTCGGAATTCGGGACAACTAAGTCTAATTATTGGGCACAGGTCAAGAGGCAAAATTCCGGAACAATCCAGGACCTTCAACCCATCTGTCTTTATATGCATGCGGTGTTTACCTTTAAAGATTGTTACACTTAGTTGATAAGATAACATGTACTAGTATAGTATAGCTTTGGTGTATACAAACGCTGGTAAACCTATTAAATAAATAAATAAATCTGGCAAGCCTACATGATTGTTACATACAATATCAAGATGTGGCTTTGTTTACAACGATACTGCTGTTGCTACTGGTAAGATACCTACACGCGTAGCGTTATACGTTAAAACTTAATCTCGGTTTATTTTTACCCATAACGTCATTAACTAACTAACAGTAACAATCCCTACGCAAAAGTAGCAGCTGTGCGTTATGTGCCTGTCCTAATACCATACTTTTAGTTAACTAGGCAAGTTATGTAATAAGTTTATTTGTCATTATTACGCTCTGATAATGCGCGGAAATCGAGGTACTTGTATAATTAAATATGGTTTACTGTGAATCACCTACAACCTCGATTACTTTACTACCTTTGTTCCGTTCCGCGATTATTGAACGGGTCAAATACCGAATAGTATAGTGTACAGAAAACAATATGATTTAGCTTCTTTTATTTTTGTATGTATGCTTAATTACATTGTCTAAGCAATTTTGCACATATCTTTTAGATTACTGCAGCATTATGCAAATCAAAATATGTACCCGTGTCGACGGTGCAACTGGTTTAACGCAAGCAGTAGGTAATCAAAACAAAGATACATTGTTCTTTTTCCACCATGGATAATTATTTCGTCAACTGATGGGTAGGTACGCAAAATTATTTATTATATTCTTTAGTGAAATTAAACGTTCATACAGTGATTGAAATAAAACAGTTTAAACGTATTTTTTTTTTTTTTTGCTTAAAGCTACAATACAATAATTAACGACCTATCCGAGCACTCGCTTGATTTTACTTTATTGGCAGTTGAAATGAATAAAAATTGCTACGTATCTAAGAAATCTAGCATTGAAAGAATGTGTTTCTTTATTTACAAAATCAAACCCATTACTTTACCTTCTTTTTTTTTTTTTTTAAATTAAATACAGTTTTCCTAACAGTATAAACAGTAAAATTACTTACAGTTTTTCCGTCGTCGCCAAAATGTAGTAGACACTAATCCACATATGAAATAACCATGAACAATAAAGTAATGAACAATGTAATGGTACCAATGATATCGGCTCGCTATCCTCACACGAACACGTCTTTACTCGGCGGCGGTGGGACACAGACTGACTGTCCTCCCACCCCGCACCTTGCGTGAAGTGTAGGAACGAGACGACAGTTGTCAGTGTCAGATGTCAGTGTCAGATGTCACTGTCAGATGTTTGACAGTGTGTGTAGCTGTGTGTGTCTGTTTGTATGTTCGTGCATGCTACAGGAACCTTCTCTTTTCGATTCAAATTGTGGTTAAAAATAACAAATTACTCCCTCCTCTTTATTAAAATAGTTTATATATAAAAGTGTAGCAAAACTTATCGTTACCCATGAAATTGACTTTCAGTTTTTTTAAATTGTTTAAAAGTAGCTCGGTAAAGCCTGATGGAAAACGAAAAAGAAGCCCAACTCACTTATAAATGTAGGTATAGAAAAGTTGTCCAATGGTTATCCACTAAATTGACGTTCAATTGCTTTTTTTGTATGTAAAGAAAAAAAAAGGCTCAGCTCAAAGACTAACTGTGGAATCGGACAAATAATCAAAACAGTCACTTGTACTGACCAACTACTTAATATTACATTCTTAAAGACTGCTTTCATTCAATACAAACCCACAGATTCCATACAATTCTTAAGTTAAACTAAAAAAACTAGCATGACATAAAACTAAAATCTTCGTCAATAAAATACAAGGTGTTATAAAAGTAAACTCAAACAGAAATATGAAGCTCAGTGTCAATAAAAGTTGTGAGAGAATAAAAGTAGTGAGGGAACAAACACAGGTCGGTATCGGAGTTAGCAGTTCACGGCGCGTGTTTGCGGGACAAACGCGATTTGCCGTGTACGTGATCGCGGCTGGATGTATTGATAGCTTTGAGTGCAAATTGAAAACCTATTTTAAACTTAGTTCTCCTTTTATTTTTACTATCATGTAACTTTTACAGCTTAAGCTTTGCAAAAGAGGTAAAATCAATTTATTTTTTTCCTTTTGTATTACTAGGTTGAACATTTAATTCTATTTGACAGTATGCATGTATGTTTATATAATTATTTATTAATTATTTATAATAAAGGTAATATGTAATTCAGCAAATCAAAGTCCACATAGCATGCCGTGGCAACCTTTAATTAAGGTGACACTTAGCTATAAGTTTGTGTTTCCTGTATCGTTTTTATAATGTAATGGTGTTAATCTTGTTGGTTGTCCTAATAAATAAATAAATAAAATAAAAATAATATTTGTGTCTGTATTTATTTAAGTAGGTATTGCTGTTCATTTATTACCAATTTCTGAATCAGTTGATAGCTATACTCTACCTAAAGTTTATTTGGAAGATATCGCTAATAGCAATAAGACCGCTTAAATTGTACAAGAAATGTCGAGGTGTAGAACGTCTATATTAAGACACGCGAGAGCGTGTCAGCCAAGTTTCATCTATTCCACGTGTACAAATACTTTCAGTTTTTCGTCGTTTTAATTAGCTGGTACGGACGCCTAACAACCATGAATACCCATGTTCAAATCACCAGATTAATTATCAAAATCTGAATTTATCTAAAACACTAAATTATGGTTGCACGAAAGGAGATGTACGTCATTGCAATATCATAGAACCGTACACAGTGTTGTTCATATGCTTCAAAGTCAAAGGAACTATTCCTTTGATATATCCAGTCTTTACAAAGGAAATCTTTTGATGCCATACCGAATCCTATTTCGTTTTCAAGGCAATCAATGCTGTGTGTAATCTTTGTTCTGAATTCTGTGCCGCAGGCTAAAGGAATGTGTGTATGATTGAGCTATTCGACATAATACAATCTGGCTGTTTCGGTGGTCTGGTGGTAACAAATACATAAGGATCAAGAGGTCCATGGTTTGGATCCCGGACGGGCCAAAATGTGTTACTGGGTTTTTTGTAATATAATAAACATTTATACCTATTATACAGAAACCTTTAACTCGTTGAACGCCGTTGGCATCAACGGCGTATAACGAGTTAAAGCAACGGCATTATATGCGTCATGCGTCAACGGCATTATATGCGTCATGCGTCAACGGCATTATATGCGTCAATAATAATAATATATTTATTTTCTATTGTGTCCCATTTCTCGGCGGTCAAAAGACTAAACGAAACTATTTATTTTGACTTAATCGCTTATAATAAGGCATGATGCAGTGTTAAAATAAGAAAGATGACGAGTTAACATAAAAATAGATTAGGGATTTAGAACTACAGTGGTCAAAAAATTTTTTTTGTTAAGTAATTAATTTTGAATCTACTCTAGATTCCTCACCCACAGATAAATTTATTAATAGATTACGTCTACATAAAATAACATTTTAATAGGTGTATTCCATTCAAAGATCAACAAGCAATAATACCCCTTGAATAATACGCTTTTACCGTCTCCTGTACCTAGCCACAAGCCTCAAGCTTCGTACAAAGCTCACATGATCACCTATTGCAAAATGTACAAAAAATTTAATATAACCGGTAACATGCGGGGACCACATAAAACGTGCATGGAAATTAATAACAAACTTTGCCAGTTAAAAATTTTAGCGGAAAGGCATTATTGGATAACTTTTATGTGAGGTACTCCGGCTTTGCTTTGGTCACTCAGATAACGTGGCGGAACACGCCTGACAGTGTTTTGTCAGCGGGATTGTGTTAAAAAGTCCTATTACAGTTTTAGTTTTTAGTGCAGAAACTAGGATGATAAACGGTGGCCATTTAAAACTCACATGTAATGTACTAGACTTAGCTGTTACACTATTAACCACGATTAACAATCAAGAATAGTGCTGTTCATAAAAACTTGACAAAAAGACGAGTTTTTTTGATAACCATGTTTAAGCTTGTGTTTTGACTTTAATCACTATTGGCCGGGATGTAAGGGAGCCTATCATCTTCGCTCCAAGCCTTCACCTGCCCTTGGTTCATCCTGCCGAATAATAAACGAGGCCCTGGCAACCGACTGGTGGCGGTATAACCATTACAATTGAAGGCGTAACTAAATAGCAGACACCGATGACATGCAGCAGTTACCGGAGCGAGAAGCTACGCCCTGCGATCAACTAACCGCTTGCCAAGGCATTTATGAGTATGTCCTCCAGAAGTTTGCCCTAATTGGCGAACAACTGGAGAGACCTTTGTCCAACAGTGGACGTTTGTAGGCTGATGTTGAGGTAGGTTTCCTACTTATATATTTAATAGTAGCTAAATAAGTTTATTTATACTCCCATAAACACCAAGTACGTGCTTATAAAATCTTCGTGGAAATGATGTCGTTTAGAAGTAGGAAAAACTCAGTTTATTGTTCTTAATTGTGGTTTATTTCCATTTTGAAAGCATATATTAATACAAGGTGAATTGTTAATAAAACTTGATTGCTTTCTTCAATCGTGACGGACAATAAAAAATACTAACGTCATAATTATTCGCTTTATGAATAAAGGATTCTTTGAAGGGAGTTGAATTATTTTGCGGGGTGATTTTATAATGTGGAAGTAAGGATAACAAACATTTTTAAATAGCCTTGCGTCACAGGAGCGAGGAGCTACGTCCTGCGATCGCCAACCCGCCTGCCCAGCGTGGCGATTATGGGCATATCCTCCAAATGTTTGCCCTGAGTGGCGATCAACTGGAGAGGCCTATGTCCAGCAGTGGACTGCAATAGGCTGGTGATGATGATGATGATGAAATAGCCTTGCTATATTTGCGGGATCCGGTGAATATTCGTGATGGAATTTGAAATTTATGTATTTTTACTTAAACAATAAAATTTAAAAAGAGTATATAGGGTGAATTCTCATACAAAAAAAAAAACCAATGCGTTGCCCGATATTAAAATCAGCATCAGGTTTTTTTTATTTAGTTCTAAGAAAGCACTTAACCACAATCACACCTGATGTTAAGTGATGATGTGGTCTTGGATGGAGCGCGCTTACTTAGATAAAGTCTTTTCACTTTAGCCTTAAAAACCTCCAAGTTGTAATACTCAGGACAGACGTCAGCTGGCAGAGAATTCCATATTTTACCGTTCGCGGCAGGAAGGAGTTTGCAAATCTTTTTGTACGGATGGGAGGTATGTCGTGTAAGAGATAATAAGCCGCTCCCTTATGGGATGTAAGGGAGCGGCCTATCATCTCTTCGCTCCAAGCCAACCTCACCTGCCCGTGGTGCATCCTGCCGAATAACAAACGAGGCGCTGGCAACCGACTGGTGGTGGTATAACCATCACAATTGAAGGTGTAGCTAAATACTAAAGACCGGTGACGGGCAGCAGCGTCACCGGAGCAAGAAGCTACGCCCTGCGATCGCCAACCCGCCTGCCCAGCGTGGCGATTATGGGTATATCCTCCAGATGTTTTCTCTAAGTGGCGAACAACTGGAGAGGCCTATGTCCAGCAGTGGACTGTAATAGGCTGATGATGATGATGATGGGAGGTATGTTAACTACGTAAGGATGGTAAGCCAGCCTACGTCTTGTATTCCAATGATGGAAAGGAGCTGACAAGGTAAATTTAATTTAACCCTTAACCCTCCGTGTACGAATCCGACTCGTACTTGACCGGTGTGTTCCCTATTACAAACCAGTGGTAACCAATACATGACACCCTGAATATTATTTTAGAACACTAAAAGCAAAAACTGGGCTATTTTTCACTAGGTACGTGGGCTGGACACACGTGTTTTTATGATGTGTAACATAAATTTTTCAAGTATCGGTGTATTCAGTTGGTTGATTTTGGATCCAGTTTTATTAGAGAATAAAAAATAGAGGAACGAATGCATATAACAATTTTTATTAACACACTGCGTGCGCGGATGAAGTGTTCATGGTGAGTTTTCATTGCATCATAACTTAAATGGTTGAATAGATTTAGATTTTAGAGATGAAGTTATTTTTTTTTTCGATATCCTGAAAATTATAAAAAAAAACATAAAATTAATAGGTATTACACGAGTATTTCTTTAGTATCCATCTTTAGTCAAAGACTTAACAAAGGAAAAACATACACGGAATACAGAATCACACGGAATACATTTTCTATACAACAAAGTCTCATTATTATGTATTAGTTCATTTTACATAAATTAGGTGCTGTGTTATCTTTGTACATTCACCGCACACAATTCCAGCTCTATGCATGACCCAAAGGTTGACCGGTAGACTACTTAATGCTCCTTGCATTAAGTTAGCATGCATAACAATTAGGTATTTATGGGAGCGACCCATCATCTTTTTGCTCCAAGCCACCCTGCTGTATTACAGACGAGGTACTGACAACCGACTGGTGGCAACATAACTGTTAAATACCACAGGTCGATCGGAGCAAGGAGCTACGTCCTGCGATTGCTAAGCCGCCCAGTGTGGCGATTATGGGTATATCATCATCCAGGTGTTTGCCCAAAGTAGTGAAAAACTAGAGAGACAGTCCAGCAGTGGACTGCGATAGGCATCGGCCTATCATCATCATAACATCATCAGATGATGATGATGAAGTCGGTTAAAGAGTTAGCTATCCCAGCAGCACTATCGCATCTCTCAACTCGAGAAACAATCTCATACAAATTGACAAGGGTCGCATTAACCCAGTAGATCGATTAGAGTTCCGCACGCCGATCGGCAAACCGCTCACGTTCGGATCCCATTACAATTGTATTGGATAGAAACTCTCGAATGTTCGAATTTGATCCGCTTGTAATACTGATACCGAACTTTGGACGACTTGATATGGCATTGATTATTCGATCACTGGTGTAACTTCCTTGAAAATAGCTTGCGGAGGGAATTCAAATGTCTTCTTTGTTTGGGAAAGTAGGCACGCTATTTCGTGGAGGGTCGTTTGTTCGTAACTATGGATAAAATGCCACTGAACCATGGTCGTCGATAGTTATTAGCCATTAATAATAGGGTCTATCGATACTCTCAGTATTACTGATATTTTTTTGTTAGGAATAACCCAAGACATGCCACGCTGGGCCACACAGCGCCACCTAGCCCCAAACTAAGCCGAAGCTTGTACTATGGGTACTAGACAACTGATAAACTTACATACACATTTTTTTTTCGTAAATAAATACATATTACACATAGAAAACACCCAGACCAATACAAACAGACATGTTCATGAACACAAATGTTTGTACTGTGCGGGAATCGAACCCACGACCCTTGGCTCAGAGGGCAGAGGTCACTACCAAATGAGCCACCGAGCCTGTCAAAAAAATTTAGGAAGGAAAAAAAAATGTTCCTATAGGTTTTTAAAAAAGCACTGACAAGCCTACAAACTACCACCGGCTCGGAAAGCAGCATTCTACCGAGAAGAAACCGGCAAGAAGCTTGTATAGATGCTCTTTTAAACATACCTAGTGTTTACAATATTATCATCACATTTACACTTTTAACTACGTACACGTCATACAGTCTAAGGATTTCTAAAACCTTACAAAATTTGTTATGTATTAGACTAAAAAGATAAATTAACATATTTTATCCAAGGCAATCAGGAGCAGACCAGTCTCCAAGACCCAGATCACCAGATCAAACAACTAGACACAAGCTCTGAATCCAACTAAAAATCAATTCAGTCTTCGGAATCCAATGACAAATTTATTGGAGCAAATGTTCACATGTTCCGAGCCGACATAAGTTTATTCATGTGCGCCGACACGACTTGAGACGGTCCGACATGGCCGACTTATCGTAGGATGGACTCGTGCGTGGGACGGACATTGAGGGGAACCGACCGTGAATTGTTTGTGGGGTACAGAATCAGAGCAGAAATGTATCAGGAATATACTGTTTTGTGTCTAAGACCTAGGTGAAAACGTTAAGCTAGCAAATGAAATAGGCCGATAACTCAAAATCTTAAATTTAGCTGCCCACCCAAGACAGAATCTAAGTACCTATCTTATATATAAAAATGAATTCCTGTTCGTTAGTCTCGCTAAAACTCGGGAACGGCTGGACCGATTTCGCAAATTTTAGTCTTGAATTATTTGTGGAAGTCCAGAGAAGGTTTAAAAGGTGAATAACGGGCAGTACCTACGAAGTCTGCCGGGTCAGCTAGTCTTATATATAAAAATAAATTCCTGTTCGTTAGTCTCGCTAAAACTCGGGAACGGCTGGGCCGATTGTGCTTATTTTGGTTTTAAAATGTTTGTCGTTGTCCAGGGTAGGTTTAAAAGGTAAATAATGGGTGGTACGAAGTCTGCCGGGCCAGCTAGTAACTAAATAAATAATCCCTATCGACGGAGCGAGAAGCTATTCCCTGCGATCACCAACCCGCCTGCCCAGCGAGGCGATTATTGGTAAAGCCTCCAGATGTTCGACCAAAGTGGAGAAATGTCTGACTATGACTGTGATAGACTGATGATGTGATATGATGATGTGAATCCAAAACATGCCACGCTATGCCACATATTGCCATCTACTCGTAGTCCCAAACTAAGCCAAAACTTGTACTATGGTTATTACCTATCTCTACTGGTCTATTGACAACCGATAAACTTTCATACTTACTTTTTTTTTGTAAATCTATACTAATACTCGTGCTCGCGACTTCGTCCGCGTGGAATAGTTATTTTTTCCCCGTTTTTTTTACATTTTCCATTAATATTTCTTCGCTCCTAATAGTTGCAGCGTGATGTTATATAGCCTAAAGCCTTCCTCGATAAATGGTCTATTCAACACAAAAAGAATTTTTCAATTCGGACCAGTAGTTCCTGAGATTAGCGCGTTCAAACAAACAAACAAACAAACAAACTCTTCAGCTTTATAATATTAGTTAAGATTTTAAAGCTGAAGAGTTTGTTTGTTTGTTTGAACGCGCTAATCTCAAGAACAACTGGTCCGAATTGAAAAATTCTTGTGTTGAATAGACCATTTATCGAGGAAGGCTTTAGGCTATATAACATCACGCTGCAACTATTAGGAGCGAAGAAATATTAATGGAAAATGTAAAAAAAACGGGGAAAAAATAACTATTCCACGCGGACGAAGTCGCGAGCACAGCTAGTGCATAATATACATAAAATATGTAATAGGCACCCTGGCCAATACAAACATACTCGTATATTGCTCATGCACATAAATGCTTGTAGGTAGGTACTATGTGGGGATCGAACCCGCAACAACTGCAACAAAGGCATCGTTCACTCCCAAACCAAGCTGATCGTCAAACCAAACCAAACTAAGTTTCAAGTCAAGATATGTGTATGTCTATGTGAGGACAGTACGAGGTTGAACAGAGCCAACTGAGGGAGTAATCGGCTCGACACAGCCAACTCAAGCGATGCCGAAACGCTGTACTATGCTATTTATGTGGGTGACAATATGACAAACCAACTGAGAATTTCTAGTGACGTAGAGACGATATACAGTTCAATTCTTTGTGGCCAATACACATGCTTTTGCTTAAGTTTTTTTTTATAGTAGCTCAACATAATGTCCATCCCTACGCCTGATGAAAAGCGAAAGAGAAGCCCAAGTCGCTGTGACAACGGGCAAGTTACTGGCCAGCTGTCACAGCAACCTGTCAGTTGCCACCGCCATGCCGGCCTAATCCAAACCCCTCACGAGCTCCGGAAACCCTATTCACCGGCAGAAACACGCCCCGAAGGGTCATTTGGCTGCGGTATCTATAGGGTGGAGGTCCTTCCCCGGACGGCCGGCTCAATTCGAGCGAAGATTCGCTATGCCCTACCTCTCAATAAATCTTTACCAGTTTAAAAAGCACATTATTAATTACCAACTAAAAGTTTCCTTGCAAGAATATACACCATGGTGCCTGGAGGCCTGTGTCCAACCACTGATGGTGAAAAACTAACTAACTAACTAAAAAATAAATACTGAAGACGCTACAATAAAGAAAGTTTTAAGTACCCATCAAGTAAAAAAAGAATCCTAGGCATTGAAACAATAAATTAAAGTGCTCTGCAGGATACGATCTGAAGGTCCTATTGTGGCGAACCCTTTTAGCAAATTGTTCAGCTGTTGTCTTAGTCCTGAGACGGGATTATAAGAAGCCTTTACGCTTCCTTCATTCAGAAACAAAGGAATCAATTAACTAATTTAGATGAGATCGCCAACCCACTTATTTAGGACACAAAGGCCTTTAAGTTCTGTTACAGTTGAACGTTCAGTAAAGGGTTATATTAATTCCAGTAAACTTCTGATTACAACTAGAGACGTGGTGGCCGAAATACGGTCAAGAGAGAATAGTCCTAATAAAATAATTTACTTGTTGAGCTACAGCTACTGGTTATGACCCTGCCTTCTGAACCAAATGACGTGAGTTCGATCCCCATCCGGGACAAAAAATAATTTTTTTTATAAGAAGAGCTTACAGGATGACCTCACTCCACCTGATGGTAAGCGGTTGAGAGGTCCAAAAGTTAGGTCGACAGGCACAATAGAACAAACACATTGCGCCTGTCGCCCTCACCCTGAAGGCCCACTGAGATGCCGTTTCACGTCCCGCCTAAAGAACCCAGGAAGGAAACACATGAAACACACATTCATGTGATAAACATCTGTATATTTTTTAATTATAAGAGAGGTAAGGCATAGCGAAGCTTCGCTCGAATTAAGCCACCCGTCCGGGGAAGGACCTCCACCCTATAGAATACCGCAGTCAAATGACAAATGGTCGTGTTTCTGCCGGTGAGTAGGTTTTCCGGAGCTCGTGGGGGGTTAGGGTTGGGCCGGCATGGCGGTGGCAACTGACAGGTAACTGACCAGTTACTTGCCCGTTGTCACAGCGACTTGGGCTTCTCTTTCGCTTTCCATCAGGTGTAGGGATGCCATTATGTCGAGCCACTATAAAAAAAAAAAAAAAAGAGGCGGCTGAGGAGCAAATGTGATGCCTGATGGTAAGCAGTCAACACCGCCCATAGACACCCGCAACTCATATCGAGTTCTGGAGTCGCTGCCGGCCTTTTAAATAGAAGTACGCTCGCTTCTTGAAGGTTCGCAAGTCGTAGCTGTTCGGAAAGACTGTCGCAGGAAGTTGGTTCCACAAAACTGAAGCGCGAGGCAAGAAGTTCCTTATTAAGCGTACAGCCGAAGACCACCAACCATCGAGATAATGAGAATGGAATTGGAATTGGTAACCGGGTTCTGTATGTCATTTGTTCCGTGACTGACTTTTATTAGGTTATTTGTGGTTCACACAAGTGTTGAAAACTTACTTTGAGATCAGAGCAATATGTAGGTACCTGATGTTGATGTTAAAAATGCATTATCCTACTTACCTACTACTAATATTATAATTAATACGAGAGCTAATTTGAAGAACGACTTTCAATGAACCTTATAGTAGTATAGTATATTATGATACTATACTATTAAGACTTGGGCTTTATGAAGAAATTTCTGGATAAAAGAATACAGTACCTACCAAATTTTGGTCTAACTTCCGATAACATGAAAATATTCAAATACTAAACCTGTCTCTAAGCCGTCTGCTCAAATCGAGTCCAAATCGATTCTACAATCGGACTGAAAGATTTATGCATGTCGAATAGTCCACACACGAGTAGGTACATACATATCACGCATTACCATTCCGGAGTCGTGACCAGCGTTGATAAGTGCGTACAAAAACAAATTTTAAAACCTCTATCTGTACGTTGTTTTTTCACACGGTGCTACACAAACGCGGACGGAACACTGCAAACCAAATTGCTTTATTGTCCAAAAGTCAGACTCTGTGAAAATAACAGTTGGCGGCTAGTGGCGAAGTTATATCCGGTGGACACATTGGCTGATATTCGGACGAACATTGGGGGGATGAAAATTGAAATGAGAGTACTTTATTTAAGATTACTTATAAGAGAGATTTGTATATTGTGTGCGTGTGTTTGTAATGAATAAACTCTTAAACTACTACCTACTACTACTATTAACTAAGTTATTAAAAAAATTACATCACCATTGGAAAGTTATATTCACCCTGAGTAACATAGGCCATAATTAATTGCTATAAAAGATTATGAATCCTTACTAAAACGCCAATAATGAAACCTAACGAAATGTTTATTTGAAATACCCGAAGCTAAGGCGGTTGGTTCGGTAGTCCGGTTGTCTGAATCATGAAGTTCACCGTGTCAGCTAATAGTAGATAGATCTGAAGGCACGGTCGTGCCCCCGCCAAGATGAGCCTAGGATATTCTTTATTGCACAGAAAATAAAATTAAAACAAACATACAGGAAAGTATATATATTTGTAAACTAGGGACGTTTATCTAAACATCGATACCAATATTGTCTCTGTAGGCCGTAGGTATAGTTTTCATAGTAAGTTGCCCAGTGACCTTTCTGTCTCTAAGCCGTCTGCTCAAATCGAGTCCAAATCGATTCTACAATCGGACTGAAAGATTTATGCAACAGTAATATTGTAGTGCTATGTAGGCGGTTTTCAATAGCTGAGAGTGATCTCTGCGAGTGGTAATAAAAGGAAAACTAATTGTTCCTTCGCTCGGCTCGCCAACCGCGTTGGCCATGTGTATCGCACTTTATACAGACGCCACATAAAGTTGGCTACTATCGCGGATCAGACTGTTCAACCCGTTCGCTTCAGGATTTACTTTCCAATTGCACCCAAAACCGTTCGAATCAATTTGCGGCGCGAACTAATGTTGTGGCGTTGGCGAGTTTTAGTGTGTGTGTGTTCGCATAAGTTAATAGATCCGTTTATTAAGGGAGTTTTTAGCTTGTACCTGATTTTTTGAGTATCCGATATTATTAGGATACTGAACGTGAAAAAGGACATAAATGTTAATAAGTCATCATCATCATCATCAAACGTCTGCAAACGTCCACGGCTGGACATAGGGCTTGGGAGGATTTGCCTTAGACACAGTTTTATTTGTTCCTAGGTAAACGCTGCTGCCCGTTTCCTGATATTTCCTTAGTCGTTCTACGACACTCACGGCAATAAGACAAATCCACCTAAATAACAATAGGGATGTTTTTGGGGTCAAAATAATTACATTATATTATAATAACGCATAAAATACAGACTGTATTTTATGCGTTATCATAAAAATGTATTGGACACGTGTATTTTTCTTCTTAAATTTTGCCATTTTTTGCAAACATACACGGCATCAAAAGTTAGGAGTGGGAGCGTTTTACGTTACTCCGTCCCGTAAAAATGCCACTCTGCGTGACGTCACGCGTAATTTTAACGGGCTATAACTTTGGAATTTTTAGTTTAATTTACAAATAAAAAAATACATGTCTTTTATTTTTTAACTAGCAGTGCTCGCGACTTCGTCCGCGTGGAATAGTTATTTTTTCCCCGTTTTTTTTTACATTTCCCATTATCTCTTCGCTCCTAATAGTTGCAGCGTGGTGTTATATAGCCTATAGCCTTCCTCGATAAATGGTCTATTCAACACAAAAAGAATTTTTCAATTCGGACCAGTAGTTCCTGAGATTAGCGCGTTCAAACAAACAAACAAACAAACTCTTCAGCTTTATAATATTAGTTAAGATAAGCTAAAAGACGTACTAATTACGTATTTTTTAGCCAAACAAGCCTATTGTCATTGAGGGAATCCTATGTCCAGCAAGTGATGTTTGCAGGCTGATGCTGTTGATCGAATCCCGTTACTTAATTAAGTTTTAGAAGTAAAATAGATTCGCAATCGAGACTTTTGTAAGAATTGAGCTTAGAAAATGCCAGCAAACATCAAAAGCTCTAAGCAACTGGCTTTTTCGGATGTAAGGATATTAGAAACCTTCCCTTGAAATCCTAAGTCAATACTGTCGGAAGTATATTCCTTAGAACTGTCTCGGACTATTAGTTAAAGGTAAAGTTAATAACTTCATTGTTATATTGTTATAGCAATTTCCCAATAATAGACCTGTCGGGATTCTGGTGAAACTTAGGAAGGGCTAGGAAGTCCGTTGCTAGGTATTAGAAGGTTACCTGAGTCGATTGGTCTAGTAATAATTAGTGCTACAGTTGTACTAAATTTTACAAGAAATTTGGACCAGTCAAGAAATTTGGTGATTTATACGGCAAACTTATTAGTTAGGCACTTAATTTGATAATAATCTAACTTGAAAAAAAAATTAAACTGACTTCAAAAAACACTTAAGGAGCAGCGCAGACGACAACTATCCGTGACGCACTTTTGAGTCTATGCAATTATATGCAGTAACGCACACGACGCTCAAAAATCTGTCGCACAGATGACGCACATCTTCGATCATTCTGTCGGCAGAGCTGTAGGGACCTAGACGCTCTTTTTAAATGTCTCAGACGCAGACTCTATCGCACAAAAAGTGTGCCGTCTGCGCTGCATCTAAACCAGACAAAAAGTGTACATACCTGCATAAAACCGATAAATAACGTAACTAATAAACTGTTTAACACAATATTATAAGTATAACATAATTATAACTTTAATTACTTAAATATTTGCAATTATCACTTATTTTTGGAGTAGGTGCCAGCCAATATGATCTCTTTGACGATAACCAGTTATAGCTATAAGCACTCCGTTTGTTTAAATACATATTATACAACGTCACATACATTGCTCCGATCCCAAAGTAAGATTCTAAAACACTTGTTATGGGTATCAGAACAACGAAGGTACCGAAGATCGAGTTCAATAGAGCCACCGAGTCAGTCAACATCCTAATCCAAGATTCTGAGATCAGTAGTCCAAGATTGTTATCTCAATTTCTGCGATACACACGAACTCATAGGGGATCACAAAAAGATCTCACAAATATCTGTGAGCGATACGAATACGAGTAGGTAGTATTTGTGTTATAATTTCGCGCTGAGTGCACACGTCATGCCGATAAAACGGGTGAGATATGTGGCTGGAGCTCGCTGAGGGGAACGCTGGAATGTCTCAAATCTACTTATTGATATTGATGATAGTGTATTTGTGGAACTGTATTCATTGTTGTTATACGGTATTTTCTTGATTGTATATTAAACTTCATGTAACTTTGGGATGTAAGGGAGCGACCTATCTTCTTTTGGCACCAAGCCAACCTCACCTGCCCGTGCTGCATCCTGCCGAATAACAAACGAGGCGCTGGCAACCGACTGGTGGCGATATAACCGTCACAATTGAAGGCGTAGCTAAATACCATAGACCGATGACAGGCAGTACAATCGCCATCCCGCCTGGCCAGCGTTGCGATTATGGGTATATCCTCCAGATGTTTGCCCAAGTGGCGAACTACTGGAGAGGCCTATGTGCAACAGTGGACTGCAATAGGCTGATGATGATATTAAATTTTGGTATTTTTGTAACAATAGTGTACTTGGCTAATTTTGACTTTAGAAGTTACTTAATGGTTACCAGAAATAAAGATGATGATGACCAATGATGATGATGTTCGACCAGAGGGACGGACAACCACTGGAGGGGCCTATGTCCAGCAGTGGACGGCGATAATTTTTTTTTAAATGGGACGGTAGAATTCGACATTTTGATAGAAATATTGCTAGACGTAAAATCTCTACACACTCGAATTTCACAAGGATCTGTTTAAGGTAGGCTAGATTCCGTCCCCCTCTAGGGGGGGGCCTGCTGGGCCTGCTCCCCCTCTAGGGGGGGCCCTGCTGGGCCTGCTTCCCCTCTAGGGGGGGCCCTGCTGGGCCTGCTTAGGCGAGCAGCGCTAGTGGTGTCATGGCAGTCTTGATCCAAAGGTCCCATGGCACCACCCATCGTGCGCGTGACGGAGGGACCGGTGTTTTTAGTGGGTATTTCCTGCCTCACTTCCATCCTTCCGAGGCAGGATGAGTCCCACATAACCCTCCGCTCCCCCGAGCGGCGAGTATGCCTAAAAGCATTTTCACCGGTTGAAAAAAAAAAAAAAAAAGGCTAGATTCCGTGCGATACTTTGGCTTTACCACGTCAAAGTAAACTTTAAGTTCATTATGCTTATGAATCACTTGGAAACAGACAAATCCTTTTTTTTATATTTTAATGGGTAGCGCTTGCCCCCAACGCGCCTGATGTTAAGCGACGTTAAAAGTCTAAGGTGGAGCGCGCTCACCCAACAAATAATAATATAATAATAATAATCATTTATTGCAGGCATAAAAAACCCATATAACAAAATAACATATAAAACAATTGATAATAATTAAAAATAATAATAATACACATACACACATAATAATAAGGTCAACCGTTTGGTCTTGTCAGGCAAACTAGTCCACTGCCTGTCTGCAGTGTAGGTTTCTCCAGTGACTGAAGATCGGCCCAAAATGCCCATCACAGGCAGCTTCCAAAATTTTGTTCTCGCTTGAGCACACTCTCTGCCAAAACGATGCTACCCGTGCCCTAATGACGGCGTAGAAACCAGGCACCCGCGCCTCCGCAAACATGCCCGACGCACTACACCAACGAGGCAATTTCATAAGGATGCGAAATGCGTCATTATATTGCACCCTTATTGCATTCAGTGTTTTCTTCCAGTACGCAGTCCACATTTGACAGGTGTACAAGTTCTGGCAGAAAGTTTTAAATAAAATTATTTTAACTTCCTTGGACGCCCTGTTAAACCTGCGAGCCAGCATGTTGCAGCGTGTCGCAAGTGCCCGTCTCTCTCTCTCTATATCGCTGTCATCTCTTATATTCTCAGTAAGGATATGGCCTAAATACCTAAACTGTTTTACAACCTGCACTGCCGAACCATTCATGTACACGTTAGGCACCTTCTCCGGACCCCTCCCACAACGAAATATCATCATCTCGGTTTTGGCCGCATTATATTTCAGTCCGTGAGCATTAGCATAATGCTCACATACAGAAAGCAACTTCCTGAGACCCCTGATTGAGGGACTCAAGAGGACCATATCATCGGCGTAGCTCAAACTGTTTACACACAAACCTGCCAGATGACAGCCGACTTTGGTCTCCCTGAGACCCTCAATCAGGCTGTTGATGTAGACATTGAACAGGTCCGGAGAGGTGAGTCCACCTTGACGTACACCGCATTCTAATTTATAGCAATTAGAGGTCGAGTCGCCCCATCTCACAGCATTTGTTTGGTTATCGTACCAGTATCTCAACAGATCCACAGCTTCAGGAGGAACCCGAGACCGGAGAAGTTTGTTCCAGAGAATTTCATAATTCACTAGATCAAACGCCCGGCTCAGGTCCAGAAAGCAGGCGTATACCGACGTGTCACGACTCACATAATGATTAACGACCTGTTTCAGACTGAATATCGCGGAATCGGTTGAGAGACCGGGACGAAAACCAAACTGTGCATGATCAATATCAATACAGTTCAGCAATACTGGCTGCAACAGACGTTCCAGGATTTTCCCCACTATAGTTCCAAGAGAAATCGGCCTATAGTTATTTGATAGCCCTAAGTCCTTTGTTCTACTTTTTGGCACGGGTATCACAACAGTTTTCATCATTTCATTAGGCAGATAACTATACCGCACACATAAGTTGTACAATACACACAGCTTACCAAATATCACATCGCCAGCACAGAGAATGTGCTCAATGCTAAGATGGTCGTGACCTGGAGATTTTCCTTTTTTCATGTCCCTGACGACATCCCTAACTTCACGGGCTGTAAATGAAATAGAGCCTAAGGGCGTACTCCTAACACTCTCTTCAGACTCGTTAACTGCAGCAGGCGCTACAGCCACTGGTTCCACCTTGAATTGGCACGCAAACAGATCAGCTATAAGCTTAGGGTCCTGTATGCCCTTGACACTTTCAGGTAGCTTTGATTTAAAGTCAAGCTTTTTTATTTCTTTCCAAAATTTTCCAAAGTTTTTGTTTTTCTTATGAGTAGCTAAAATATTCAATTTAATTGATTCTTCATTTTTTTGACACCACCTTATTTTATTCTTAAAAGCTTTGCGACTTTGCTGCATGTTATTGTATATTATGCCATCTTTTGGTTTCCCCGACAAGACCCATACCTTAAAATCAGTTCTATAAATACCATGTAATTCTTTCACGTGCGCATTCCAACCGGTTATTGGTCTAATTTTCTTTTTTTGTGTGCTAGTAGCTGCATGTGCATGTGAGCTATTCACTGCTGCAGATTGCAACACGGTAACTATATCATTGTATAAAATATCAATAAAATTATAATGATCCTTAATTTTCACAACAAAAACCGATTCACTCTCGTCATAACAATCTGAAGATTATATCTCTCGGGGAACACGTATTCCGGTAAGAATAGAACTCACAACTTCGTGAAATAACTATAGTTATTTTGTTTTTTTTTTTCGACATAACCTAAAATGTTAGTCATATCTACAAAACTTTTTTTCTCGGACATCTCGATGTAATAGAAGATATTTATTATTTGGACAAACGGCAAAAAGTCGTGTTGAACAGTGCCATTAAACACGCTACTAAAGTTTTCAGGGACTTTTAATGCTGACTGTACATCCTTGTCAACGCTAATAAGCAAACTCGGAGCAAACTAGATAGATCTATTTAACAAGACACAATCAAGCGTTCTATCAGCTAACCTCATCCGAAAGAGGTAACATTAACATATAACCTACCTAACCTCTTTGCTAAGAGGCAATGTTAACAAATGAGCTATAAAGCACTGGAACGAAACGAGGATTGGTATCCTGCCCTCGTTCCTGATTCTTCTGGCGCAACAATTAGTGTTAATTGGGGAACAGATATACATACGGATATATGTTGGAAACGTGACAGAATGTGGGATAATGTTGATAAAAGTGCCTGGATTTTTGTCGGTTCACTTTGATTTAGGACTAGCTGTGCTCGCGACTTCGTCCGCGTGGAATAGCTATTTTTTCCCCGTTTTTTTTTACATTTTCCATTATTTCTTCGCTCCTAATAGTTGCAACGTGATGTTATATAGCCTAAAACCTTCCTCGATAAATGGTCTATTCAACACAAAAAGATTTTTTTAATTCGGACCAGTAGTTCCTGAGATTAGCGCGTTCAAACAAACAAACAAACAAACTCTTCAGCTTTATAATTTTTTCAATTCGGACCAGTAGTTCCTGAGATTAGCGCGTTCAAACAAACAAACAAACAAACTCTTCAGCTTTATAATATTAGTTAAGATATGCTAAGTAGACAGATATTCTTTATTTATTTATGAATTATTCCTCTAAGATAGACTTTGGTCGTAGATACACTTTTAGCAAATCCCCGCTTTTGTTATTGGTCAAGTACAGCAAAAATATTGCACACCCAACAGTTGACTTAAAATAAAACTAGATACAAAGACAAATCCTAATGTATGGGGGATGTAAGGGAGCGACCTATCACCTTTTCGCTCCAAACCATCCTCACCTGCTCGTGGGGAATCCTGCCGAACAATAAACGAGGCTCTGGCAAACCGACTGGTGGCGGTATAACCATCACAATAGAAGGCGTAGCTAAATAGCACAGGATATACCCATAATCGCCACGCTGGGCAGGCGGGTTGGCGATCGCAGGGCGTAGCTTCTGGCTCCGGTGACGCTGCTGCCCGTCATCTGTCTGTGGGATTTAGCTACGCTTTCAATTATGATGGTTATACCGACACCAGTCGGTTACCAGCGCCTCGTTTGTTATTCGGCAGGACGCACCACAGGCAGGTGAAGTTGGCTTGGAGTGAAATGATGATAGGCCGCTCCCTTAGTGGACAGTGTTAGTGAACTAATATAAAACTAATATAAATATAAAAGCTTAATTTCGATAAATTTAGTTAACCATAGTGTGAAGGTTTCCGAGCGCGCAGACGACCGGAAGTGACGCCGCCGAGCACGTCGATGGCGCCACAAACACAGGGCGGTTTCCGGAGATCGCGCGCCATTTCCGCAGTCGGTTTATCGACAGGGCTGCCCCGAGATTTTTTATGTTTAACTTACGTTTTATGAACTGAATATACGAGTATTTATTGACGTCACAACATTCTAGATGCATCATTGATGGACATTGGAATTGATAATGAGGAAAAGATGAAATAAAACTCGTAAAATACGCTTAATGTTTTTTTATGGGTATCGTTGCCTAGTATTATGGAAACATTGGTCAATAAGCATAAAAATCCCACAATATTACAATTTTAAAATAATAACATTTTCGCATGTGTTTTTAAACTGCTCTGGCAACCGACTTGTTGCGGTATAATTAATATACGATTAAAGGTGTAACTAATTTTTATCCGTACCATCTCGATACCTGGCAATCCACAACTGTGCGCTTCTCTCGCAATTTTCTGCCCCGCACGACTAAACTGTGGAATGCTTTGTCTCCGGACCGATACGACCTTAAAAATCTTCAAGAAAAATGTGTACCTCTTTCTTAAAGGCCGGCAACGCAGCTGTAACTCCTGATGTTGCAGATGTACATGGGCGGCGGTTATCACTTACCATCAGGTGAGCCGTATGCTCGTCTGCCCCCTATTTCATAAAAAAAATAGCACAGGCTGATGCGATAGGCCGATAATAAACATGCATGTATTAATAGTGGCGTCACTACTTAGTATAAAACAAAGTCGATTTTTGTGTCCTTCCCTATGTATGCATAGGGCTTTAAAACTACGCAACGGATTTTGTTTTTTTTTTAATAGAGTGATACAAGAGGAAGGTTCATATGTTTAACTAGCTGTGCCAGCGGCGTCGCACGCGTGGATATCGGGTTTGAAAAATAACGGACTTCCATAAAATACCTATCTATACATAGTGCCTAAGTTTTAAGTTAAACCTCTAGCAATACATTGGTGAAAACAGTATTCAATTTCATGCAGTAGTTTATGAGTGATGCGCGTTCCAAAAAATTCTCCCGTTTTCCTAACATTTCCCTTCACTGCTCTGCTCCTATTGATAGTAGCGTGATGAAAAGTACCCTATAACCTGCCCAGGAGTATGAAGAATAATTGTACCAAGTTTCGTTAAAATCCGTTGAGTAGTTTTTGTTTCTATAACGAACATACAGACAGACAGACAGACAGACAGACAGACAGACAGACAGACAGACAGACAAAAATTTTACTGATTGCATTTTTGGCATCAGTATCGATCACTAATCATCCCCTGATAGTTAATTTGAAAATATATACAATGTACAGAATTGACTTCTCTACAGATTTATTATAAGTATAGATGAAATGCCCGAAGCGAAGCGATGGGTTGTTGCTAGTTAACTAATAAATAAATAAATATCAGACAACATCACATACATTGCTCCGATCCCAAACTAAGTAGCGTAAGCACTTGTGTTATGGGTATCAGAACAACGAAGGTACCACAAATACATACTTAAATACAAATATAAACACCCAAACACGGAACAAACACAAGTGTTCATCACACGAATGTTTGTCCCGGGTGGGAATCGATCCCACGACCCTTGGTTCAGAAGGCAGGTGTCACTACCAATTGAGCCACCGAGCCAGTCAATAAAGCAAAGGTATTATAAGATCTCTTTGTACCATACTTTTAGCAAATAAATTCTATTCTATTCAAATATAGTGTTGTATGTTGTGTGTGTCAACCCTGAGTTGTCGGATCTTCATGGAGACAAACGTCTCTGACGTATTACGGGATGCAGCGACAAATTCCGCTGGGGAATTTTAATTGTTTCCGATATCGATTACAACCCAAATTAATACAGAATTAGTACGAGTAAATCCCACGAGTGTCGGTGAATTCATGTATTCAGAAGGTTTATGGGTTTAGTATAATATGTATGTTCGATACTCAAGATTCAATGGACCACCAAACGAAGAAAAATGTAGGTATACTTTTAGATATTTGCACGACTTTGCCCCTCTCTTAAGAATAGCACACTTCCTCTACCTGAAGGTTGTCTGGTAGTGATCGCTTACTAGTAATAAGACCGCCTAAATTGTACCATTAGTTATCTGTAATACTTTCTCTATCAATGTTTGTATTGTGTGCAATAACGAATAGGTATCTATCAATCTACTTTTTATACCTACCTACATACAAAAAAAATTGAACCACTTAGGCCAATTGCTGCAAAATTATTATTAGATTATTGTATCTTAATTTTGACGTACATATTATTGTGTATTCTTTTATAACTTGTAATCAAGACTCGGCTTTCCGTGGTGCGGTCGGAAACATTAATTTAAAGTTTAATTTTTTTAATTCGATACCAGGTTGTTGGGTTCGATTCCCGGTCGGGTTAAATTGTAAATGTTACTTTTCTAGGTTATACTTACAATAAGAAGTGTTTCTTTCATGTATCATTACTTGCTACTCAGTAAAAGTTTTTATAGTCTGTCCCGAACAGAAATATCTCACGAATGGCAGTTGGAATTTTTTATGTGATTGCGAGAAGCAATATTTAAATGTTCAAAACTGATATTGGCTTGGGTCTAAAAGTCATCCAAGAACTCAAATAAATTTTAGACCTGGTTTCAAGCCTTATGATTGTGATTAGTTGTAGTACAAAGAGCAAAATACAGACCCACTTAAATATTAAATCAAATAAAAACACTTTATAATTGTACCAGTAACTACATTTAATACCAAAATTATAATATTAATGATACGAATTATATTTCACAACACTATTCACCTTTAATAAGAGAATTTATGGGGTTCAACTTTCGAAGGGTCATGATAAGGACTAGATGAATTAGTACCTCCTGGATAATAAAAGTGTTGGCTAGTTGGACTATTAGGAGGATATTGATTACTATTACTAGGGTTGTATGTATTGGGTCCGTAATTATTACCAGGGTTGTTGGTATTGAAATTATTATTACTAGGGTTGTAAGGACTAACATTATTAGGACCGGGGTTATACGGATTTACATTATTAGGACCTGGGTACGGATTGGGACTGTAATGAATGCTGGGGTTATTAGAATTAAAATTACTATTACCTGGGTAGTTTGGATAAGCATTGCTAGGTCCTGGATTGTAAGGAGTACTAGGATTGTTAGAATTAAAATTATTATTGCCTGGGTAGTTCGAATTAGAATTGGTAGGAGCTGGGTTGTAATGAATGCTGGGATTGTTAGGATTGATATTATGATTATAACCTGGGTTATTAGGGTAAGAATTATTATAGCTTGGGTTTTTGGGGTAGTTGTTATTGTTAAATGAAGGGATCGAGTTACTGTTATTACGATTGCTGTATGACGGATAACCATGGTTATGATTAGGTTGATAGGTAGGTGTGGAGCTAGGATTGTATGCTGGGGTATTTGAATGTGAAGGGTTCTGTGGGTAAGTTGGATATCCAGGTCGTTTACTGGGATTATATGTTGGGTTGTTCGGGTATGATGGGTTGTAGTTTTGAGGGTGGGATGGAGTAGAATAACTATGGTTATTTGGATTATAGCCCGGTCTAAGGCTAGGATTATAAGTGGGGTTGTTAGGATTTGTTGTATTGTAGCTTTGTGGGTAAGCTGGGGTGTGTGATGTGTTTTGAGATGGATAATAGTTAGGTCTCAAGCTAGGGTTATATGTGGGGTGGCTAGGTGTCGAATGATTGCTTTGATATGGATATTGCCCATTATTCCAAGAGGGGTAAGGGCTGGGGGCAGGATAAGGTCTTCCTGGCTGGTGATGAGTAGGCCTATCACTGGAGTTTTGAAGCTTCGTCTGAAAATATTCAGTTTGGGAGTAGTTCGGTCTTTTACTTGTATCAAACGGCGGGTAATTTGGACGGGTATTGTTCACATTGGAGTATGTTGGTCTAAATATGTACCCGGTACTATTAGATGACGGGTATTGTTGATAAGGGCTCGGTGTGAGTGTAGGATAAAGACTGTGCGGTGTGCTTGAAGCCACTTGTCTGATACGGCGTGTCTTTCTCTGCTCTATAGGTTCTAGACTTGATTCTTCTTCTAAAAGTGTTTCGCCTTGGTTTCTCTGTTCTGAGAGCATTTCTGGTAATTCTATACTATCTTCCGTATCGTGCGATTTCGCTTCCAAACCCACTGCTCCATACGTTTCTTCACCATCTTCGAGTATTCGCAAAGAGTGGCAGTCTCCATTTAACAGAACTATAGCACAAACAATCGTAAACACGCGACTCACTCGCGAAGTCATTTTATCAACTGACTTAGTAAGAGGTAAATATTTTGTTCGAACAAGATAAACTTTGACTTAATTATCTTCGTTCATAAATATTAATTTTGTACTTCACAACCCTTCATGCAAATTTGAACTTTAGTACCAAACTAATAAAGTAACATTCGGTACAATGCTCAATATGGCATTGTAATTCCTATCTAACGTGTTCTGCTCATCGCGGAGCTTTTTGTATGTAATAATTGCGGAGGAACAATTATATTTATCATTTTCCCTATCTCTAAAAATAGCTAACCAATCAAATAAAACACATGTATTAAATATGTCGATGAATGAATGTCATCCGTTTCATTTAGTCATTCGGGTATAAGTACCTATAAGACTTTTATGTAGGAGAAAAGTGTATTATGTTCAAAGCACTATAATGTAGTATAATAGTGTAAAAAGGCTATCAATTGTGTATATAAAATCGCAATCAGTTCTTCGAAATCAGCTTCCAGATATTATTCCGAACGTATAGGTATATACTACTGGGGGCTTCAAAAGCGAGCCTACAAAATTCCTCAAAGGCTGGCAACGCACCTGTGACTCCCCTGGTATTGCGGTGTCTATGGGCTGAAGTGATCACTTACCATCAGGAGACTTTCAAGCTCGTTTACCCCCTCAGACAAAAAAAAAACTATCTGTGTAAGATGTAGAAGTTTGTTCTTTTGATAACTTGTAAGTTTCATAAAACACACAAATCGAAGTAATATTATTCATGTCTCGTTTTTGAATCGCAGACACATAAAATCTCCAGATTTATTTATAAAACCTATCGAAGTTATCGTACAAAATAAAAAATCTACGAGTAACACTCGTGAGGGCCACTTAAGGTCAATCTTGTCGTTTTCCTTATATAAAAAATTACCTGTTGTATGAATGTTGATACATACTATTATGATATATGACTAACTCGTTGGCCTACTAGCAGAAAGTGCCACCAAAGACATCGTTCAATCAGATTTTACCTTGTACTAAATGCACTATGTAGGGATAATGGGGATGTAAGGGAGCGGCCTATCATCTTTTCGCTCCAAGCCAACCTCACCTGCCCGTGGTGCATCCTGCCGAATAACAAACGAGGCGCTGGCAACCTACTGGTGGCGGTATAACCATCACAATTGAAGGCGTAGCTAAATACTAAAGACCGGTGACGGGCAGCAGCGTCACCAGAGCAAGAAGCTATGCCTTTCCCTTTAGAAAAAAAGAGTGTACTAGGTAATCGTTCACGATACTTAGCAAACTTTTACACTTAATACTTAATATTTGTACCTATTACATTGACCTTCACTGATTGATATCTAGTATAAATTGTATGACCATTACTAAGTTTAGCCATGTCACGTGTGACAGCTCACTCGTATACAGCAGATAACATTTGACATCAAACTTATACGCAGTTCCACCAACTAGTAATTATTTTTTAATTTTTCCTTGTTATTAAGACTTTCAACTAATTAAAAGACATTGTTTATATGAGCAGCACGACACGTCTGCTGGATTCACTCAGTTTTGACTGATTTTTATAGGCATTGATGATGAAGATGTTAAATCCGAATCTACTAGTACAATGAGGGCTGAGAATCCTCATCATCACTACTTTGGGCAAACACCTGGAGGATTTACTCATAATCGCCACGCTGGTTAGGCGGGTTGGCGATCGCAGGGCGTAGCATCTCGCTGCTGCCCATCATCGATTTGTGGTATTTAGCCTTCAATCGTGATGGCTATTATTCGTCTGTTATTCAGCCGGATGCTCCACGGGGAGGTGAGGGTGGGGTGGAGCGAAAAGATGATGGGTCGCTCCCTTACATCCCCTCAGATTTGTATGTTTTTTGTGCCAGCATCTTCTGGTTAGGTGTTGATTCGACTCGGAGTCTTTAAAGGAGCGACATAAAACATTACAACCATAAAAATATTGATAGGAACCGATACTGCATCTACCGCTACAAGACAATAAACCGGTTACAACACACCGCACAGTGTGTTTTGTGCGTAGGCAATAAAATTGGAATTTGAATGAAGGCCCGTTACAAGACTGTACTTGAGTGCTTTTGACGTATTGCCATAAAATATTTATAGCGAAAAGATACCCGAAAACAGCGTAAAGCGATATAACGCAAAACATTTTAGTGGTCCCTCCCAGCACGCAAATAACTTGTGTTTTACGATTCGCGGGCGAACCCTTTGAATTCTTAATAATTTAGAGGGAATAGTCGTCATGTACGCATTCGATTAAGATTTGCTTTGATAAAGGTTGAAATTGATCGTTATATTAGGTAGGTACTTTGTGTTTGAAAAGATATTTTGTTGTTTATTTTTTCCTTGTTGGTGGCAGACGAGCAACAGGCCTGTCTGATCTTAAACAGTAACCGCCGCATATGGACATCAGCAATGTCTGTAGCATGCCGCTGCCTACCTTCAAGTGGTCAATGAATGTAGTTTCCTGGATTCTTATTTACTTATTTATTTAAAACTTTATTGCACAAAATGGTACAAAAGGCGAACTTAATGCTAGGAGCATTTTCTACCAGTCAACCTTACGATCATGCAGAGAGCAAATGTGTGTGCGGTGAGTGTAAAAAGAAACACTATGATCTTTCATAGTGTTTCTTTTCTGTATTATCTAAAACGTTAAGTTGACCCAAAAAATGGTACGTTAGGTACATTATGTACGCCTTTTTGTAACAATATTATTTGTGTAGAAAATGTTGCCCTATCTTTGTTCACTAAACCTCTGATGCAGAAGAAAACGAAGTACCTATAGACCAAGCTTATCGTGCGATAGTACAGGGCATAAGCTTAAGACTGTGATTGCGTGCAGGTAGGCGTGTGACGAGGTGCATTGTGTCCCGATAAGGGTCTGCCCTCGGGCTCGCTGCACCGTGAGCAGGCTCCGGCGGATTAGTTGACTTGAATAGATAAGGGCTGACAATGTCAGCTGGAATCGGGTTGATAAGGATCGTGTGGTTATTTTGAAGAGATTACAGTGATGTATAACCATCACAAAGGCGTAGCTAAATACTTTAAAACGATGTCGGGAGTTGACTGGCCCGATGGCTCGTTAGGTTGGATTTAGGATGTAAAGGAGCGGCGAAAAGATGATACTTTTCGCTCCAAGCCAACCTCACCTGCCAGTGGTGCATCAAACGAGGCACTGGCGACCGACTGGTGGCGGTATAACCATCACAACTGAAGGCGTAGCTAAATACCACAGAATGATGACGGGCAGCAGCGTCATCGGAGCGAGAAGCTGCGCCCTGCGATCGCCAACCTGCCTGCCCAGCGTGGCGATTATTGGTAAAGCCTCCAGATGTTTGAACAAAGTGTCGAATAACTTAAGAGGCCTATGTATGTGTAGCTACGAGTCTCGATCACTCTCAGTCTTCTATCGGTTGCCTTTTGGAGAGTGTGCTGTGCATGAAATTTTCCAATAAGATTTGTCCCAGTAATTTTAAAAAAAGTATACAAACACTTAGTAAGTTAATGGATGCAATAATTAACCGGAGCTCGGGGTTAAGGTTGGGCCGGCATGGCAGTGGCATCTCACAGGTAACTAACCAGTTACTTGCCAGTTGTCACAGCGACTTGGGCTTCTCTTTGGCTTTCCATCAGGCTTAGGGAAGCCATCATGTCGAGCTACTATAAAAAAAGGATTTTATATCGTTTTTATCATTTCGTACCACTTTTTCCATCGTTTCTTTTCAATTATCGGTCTCCAATGGCGAAGTGCGGCTGATTTAAATTCGCGAATAATTGCTCAGTGGTGAGGAAAATTCTTGCTTTAGCCGCTGAGTCGGCCTGAAAACAAATGGCTTAACATGTTGGGAATAAATATTATTCTTTGTTAAAAAACGTATTTGTAATATAATTTGCAAAAGAAAAAAACCGCTTTCCATCAGGCGTAGGGAAGCCATTATGTCGAGCTACTATAACAAGACATTGTGGAAATAGAGGCATTATCAAAGACGTTAATAAGTTGAGTAGCTAATTACTTAAATCTACTGGCTGACTTTTTAGAACGAGTCCTGAATTACTTTTCATTTTTAAATTACACCAAAACTGGGTCGAGTTTCTTACTTTTCTTAATTACTGGTTTAAAAAATATATATCACTGTCAGTCTCTATCTATATCCATAAATACGTATCTCTAACAACACCGTTCAACTTTCAAGCTAAAATACATCGAACATGCGTACTGAAATACAACGCTCTTTCTAGTTTCTATGTAAAAACACGTCATCTGAAGTTCTTATTCAACGTAAGAACATTCGCTTATCTAAATCTCCCGCGTTCTTATGCAAATAGCCATGACAATCGCACTGTGGACGCGTCCAGGATCCCTGCGGTCTTTTTATTTGTAAGAATGATCAAAGAACGACGAAAATGAGTTTACTTCGCCAGTAGATATGTACCTAGTGGAAAACTCACGGACGGCGTATTTTCTACATAGATGGCAGCTTAGAATTTTAATCTAAAAATGTCAGTCAGATCATCTCATTTCTGATCCGATTGCGTAGAGAAACGAACGAAATCGAAAAACGTCAAAGAGTGGGAGTTTTTTCGCCACTAAGTGACGTCAAAGACAGCTACTCCTATATTTTTATGCCTTGTAGCTTTGTTATGTTTTTTTAAATGAAATAAGGAAAAATACGTGTCCAATATATTTTTATAATCTAAAATACGGACTAAATATAATGTACCTAATAATTGTTACCCTAGAAACATCCCCATTATATAGGTTTGCCAATAATTATTGTAATCAAATTAGCCTGCATTAAACACAGTTACCTATAAACTAAACCTGAGCTATCATTTGAAGCAAGACGGGAGCCCTCCTACCCTAACAACTGTATTCCAATAAAAGGCTGTAGTTATTCAAGTTACGCCGCTCATTTTCGACGAGACGTATCTGGTCGCATTTTAACCGTCGTATCTGGAGAACAAACAATATCTGTAATTTAATCTCTTACATTCGCTGATTACTTGGGATAGCTTCGGTAACTTAAAACCGAATTTGAGAAAAACTCTTAATTGATTTAACGAACACTAGTTTTGCTCGATTTTTTCCTACCAGTAATTCGATGTTGTGAGGCCTAATTACATATATTAAAACAAGAGTTAACAAGTGCAGGCGAGCAGTTCAATATGTCCATGTCATATTATGATCTAGGAAGTCTTACCTATATTTTGTAATATTCTGTTATCATTGAAATAACTTAATATTGGACTTAGACCTATGTATTGGTTATTCTAAAGCTTATATACCTACCAACATAATACTAGGAAAGTACACGTTATTTTCATTATGAAATAGCACTCGTTCAAAGCCGAGTCGTTAGTAATAACATAAATCTAAGAAGTTTCTTATTTAACGTGAAGTAAAAATTGAATTTCACCAACAAAGAGCACTGCATAGAAGTTATTTCGTAACAATGTAATACTTTTTATTTCATGGCGTCAAGTGAGTTTGCTAAAAGCGTCGTGATTATTTTCTTTATGGCAGCACTGCAATATACTTGTAGTTTTCAGCTTTCAGTGTTCAGTCACTGAAAACTGAAAAGTTTATAAAGATTAAGAATCACTGTAACAGTGAGAAACTAGAGCTTAGACTTATTAAAACCTTGATCTCTCAATGATAGATCATTATTTTATTCCCGACTCGAACTTATTTTCAATTTCACTTTTCTTATCCAAACATTTCGTCCGTTTTTTTTTATAGTAGCTCCGCATAATGGCTTCCCTACGCCTGATGGAAAGTGAAAGAGAAGCCCAAGTCGCAAGTAGGGCAAGTAATCAGTGGCCACTGGTCAGTTGCCTGTCAGTGGCCCAACGGCCCGGCCCAACCTTAACCCCCCACGAGCTCCGGAAACCCTACTTACCGGCAGAAACCCGGAGGTCATTTGGCTGCGGTATTCTTGGTGGAGGTCTTACCCCGGACGGCGATTTCGCCTTTCTAGCGAAGCTTAGGACTGGCATTTTAACTAACAGCCACTTAAGCTAAGAATCTCCCAAAGCAGTATTTATTAGGAATCAATAAATGAATATGATACCCACATTTTATCATCGTCATCATCATCGGCCTATCGCAGTCCCCTGCCTGACATAGGCCTCTCCAGTTGTTCGCCACATTGGGCAAACATCTGGGGCCTTTCCTCATAATAGCCAAGCTAGGCAGGTGGTAAATGTTATAGCTCATACGAAAGTTGATTGGAAGACTTTTGCTTCCATGCCGATACCAAAAAATATCGAATTTTACCATCATTTCTGTTCAAAATACAAGCGAAATCAAACTTCATTTTCCTACATTACTTGACAAAAGGAGCTACGAACTTAACACTGAAATATTAACAGCCAAGTTGTCACCGCAGAATAAATAGCATCGACGGCAGTTGCATACAAAACTGTAATAAATATTTCATTATTATACTCGGGAGCCATGCGCCGAGAATGAAATACAACACAAACCGTAGGGATGTGGGTTGGTCTCGATAAATATTTAAATCAACAAGTGTATCAACAGCGTGCATTGGTAATGTTGATCTCGGAAATATCGATATGATTTCTGTTCTGCGATATGTATTCTTGTGGAAATTTTTACATATTTTTTTTACACCTAAGAGTATGTCGACTAAGGGTCCCTGGTAGGATTTACCCACCTAGCAATCGTTTCAGGGTAGAGCGTAGTTGGGCGAAAGCCCTAGCGTCATGTTTTTTCAGTTGTTGAGAAGATCTCACCGGATTAGTAAGCTGAAGTGGCAGTGGGCTGGCCATATTAGCCGCAGAACCTATAACCGTTGGGGTAAACAAGTTCTGGAGTGGAGACCGCGTATCGGCAAACGTAATGTAGGACGCCCTCAGGCCAGGTGGAGTGACGATTTGCGCAGGACGGCTGGCAAGTGGATGCGAGAAGCCCAAAATCGACCTAAGTGGCGAACACTAGGAGAGGCCTATGTCCAGCAGTGGACTGACACGGGCTGATGATGATGATGATGAGAAGATCTAGCTGCTTTAATTTCCTTATTAAAGCAGCGGTTTAGGGGGGATGAGGAGATTCTAAAATCTGCTCTGGGAACGCCCGTGAAGAGACTTCAGACGTGTTTCGTGATCAGTCGGTAATATAGGCAGAATAATTCTAGTCCGGATGACACTGCATTTTGCTATAGGTGTTACCGAAATTTTTCAGATTTTTATAGAGTCTTGGACCGCTGCCTCCTGAACCAGGCGTCGTAGGTCCGATTCCCAACCGGGACAAACATTCGTGCGATCATTTGTGTTTGTTCTGTGATATTCATCATCATCAGCCTATAGCACACAACAACTGGAGAGGCTTATGTCCACTGCTGGACATAAGCCTCTCCAGTTGTAAACCACTTAGGGCAAACAGGCGGGTTGGCGAACCTTCAATTGTTGTGGTTATACCGCCACCAGTCAGTTGCTATGATAGGCCGCTCCCTTACATCCAGTCTGGATATTTGTCCATCGTAAATCTATCTCGACTATTTAGAATTTCATCGATATAGTCCAGATACGTTTATAATTTTCCTACATCCCTAATCTTCTGAGCTAATTAGGTAACAAGTATCGGAAGCCATCGTCTTGGGTGTTCTGTTCGGGTATCTAGGGATATTAACTACGCTGCTTAATACAGGGGCCCTACTACAGAAAACGAAAACGATCGTTCGTTGAACGGATCGCGTATTTTTGCCCCATAAATCCCTCTCATATGTCCCCCCCGTGTTCTAATATATCAATTAAATTGTTGAAAATCGATGTTGACGAATTTTAGTTCGTATATTCGAACACGGGAGGGACAAATGAGAGGGATTTATGGGGCAAAAATACGCGATCCGTTTACCGAACGATCGTTTTCGTTTTCTGTAGCAGGGCCCCAGTACTATAGTAAACTTGCGACAGCAAAGCGAGTTACGGCCGTATTCACAAACTACATTTTGATGCCTTGTATCTTTGTTATTTTTTGTTTAAAATACGCATCTAATATATTTTAATAATCTCAAATACGGACTAAATACAATGTAATTTTTTTGACCCTGGAAACATTCCTATTATTTTCATATCATAAAATGTTGTTATGTATGAAAATAAGTTTGGGAATGGTTTAATAATAACAAATACCACTATTCAAATTCCAAATGCAGAAGTGCATCTCAGCTCTGAGAAGAAATAATCGAAGCTCCTAATCTTGTAGCCCCCGCGGTATTTCCCAATGCTCCCTCTTAATCCACTTGCGGCGAGCGGGGAAGTATAAAACTTCCCGTTTAATCGACTCGGACGTGACCAAATGAATGGGGACGGGGACAAACAGGAACGCGGCGAACTGTTTTGTACAAACAGAGTGAGTTAAATGGGAACTTTGTGGCTTTTAAATTAAAGAATTTAATAAGTTGCGGAAAGGAATAAGGATTTATTAGCTCGGTAGTAGTAACCTACCTACTATATATACTAAAGGGATGTAAGGGAGCGACCTATCAACTTTTTTGCTCCAAGCCAACCTCATCTGCCAGTGGTGCATCCTGCCGAATAACAAACGAGGCGCTGGCAACCGACTGGCAGTGTAACCATCACAATTGAAGGCCTAGTTCGAGTTGACGGTATAACTATATTTCGAATTGACAGAAACGCAAATGATGGACTAAAAGTACCTCGTATACATCTCCCGAGTAACCGAGGACATGCGAGCGGCCCAGACAATACCGACGTATTACAGGCGACTAAGTTATATAAAAAAGAAGTACTTAAGTAAGTTCATCAGTTGTCTAGTACCCCATAGTAGGTACAAGCTTCAGCTTAGTTTGGGACTAGACGGCACTGTGTGGCCAATAGTGGCATGTCTTGGTTTAAAAAAAATACCTGACAAATAAATAAAATACAAAATAAATTAAATAAAATTTATTTGGAACTTTAACATGGTAAAAATTACAATGGATGTACGATAACAGCCACATTAGTTTTACAACTGTGTCGCAGCTGTTAACGCCCACCTCCGAAATAAAGGTACACAGCGTACCTATAAAACAGCTTAATCAACTCATTATACATACCTATCTAATATTTTACATCAATCATATTATAAACAGCGGGATATCTGTAAGCAGTCTTTCCAATCTTATTTCATCGAGTTCACGGCGTGAGTTCATTCCTTTTTCTTGATTTGATCAAACATAAAAGCCACACACTTTTCCGATAAAGTAAAGTAGAAATAATCTTTTTCCAATTTTAACGTTATTATTGTGAAGTTTCTTCACCTCCTCGAAAACGATTGAAAATAAAATAGAAAAAGCCACGCATTTCGCCAACAAGGCGCTTGGAATATAATTTTAAACCGCATTTTGTGGTGTTATTATCGTACTTCTTCGATTAAAGATTTCTGATGGAAATTTACGTAAGTTACAATTGGTTTTCAAATTCAAATTCAAATTCAAATATTTTATTTGCATACATGTGGTAATACAAGATGGTATAACACTATATGAACAGCACATGCACCCTGCAAGGGCGTCGCAATTTATACAATACAATTTTTATAATTTGCATATTTAAATTATTTATATATATATATATATATATTTATCTACATTCCTTTTATTTATATCTAATATTGCAATAATTACTTTATTATATTATTTCTACTTTACTATTTTATAATATTCATTTAATTTATAATAGCATTTATTATTTAAGTATTCAGTTAAGGATGTTACAAATGTATTATAATTATTAATGTCTTTTATATATCTAGGTAATGTATTATACAGTCTTACTGCCATCGAGTATGGCCCTGATTGATGCATAGTTAGAGTACTTCTCGGCAACACAAGTTTATTTCTATTTCGTAGCTTGATAGATCCGGTATATATATCATCAACATTTACAAACATACACATATTCTTTTTAACAATTTTACAGGTTTCTAAGATGTATAAAGATGTTACAGTAAGTATCCGATACTCTTTAAAGTAGGGCCTACAACTTTCCATTTGCCCTATGTTGGCCAGAATTCTGATACATTTTTTTTGTAGTGTGAAAAGTCTTAATATATCAGTACTATTTCCCCAAAGAGCAATCCCGTAGCGTAGCCACGAATGTGCGTACGCGTAATAAGCTATTTTGGCTGTGCTTAGATCAGTGGATCTTTTCAATTCGTTTAAGGCATAAATAAATCGCGATAATCTGTTGCATAGGTGTTCGATGTGGTTTTTGTAGTTTAGGTTACTGTCTATTTTTATGCCTAATAGTTTAAAGGTGTCAATGCATTCAATCTCTATGTTATTTATTGTGAATTTAACTGAAAGTTGTTTCTTCTGATGTGGCCTGAATATCATTAATTTAGTTTTTGTAAAATTTATTGCCAAATTGTGATCATCTAACCAAGATATTATATCTTTAAATACTCTATTTAGATTTGAATTTAGTTGGGTCCCATCTACCGTAGGTATTATTACAGACATGTCATCAGCAAATAGAATACTGGTTTCATTTATTAATTTTGGTAAGTCGTTAATGTAAATTATAAACAGAAAGCACCCGATAACACTACCTTGAGGAATGGATTTTGCGACATTAATTTTATCTGATCTAACACTAGTTATTTGATTTGTTTCTGGACACCTATGTTCGATTTCTACGTATTGCGTGCGCTGTGCAAAGTAAGAAGCTAACCATTTATGTGCTAAACCCCGGATGCCTAAACTGTATAATTTTTGAAGTAATATATTTGGCAGGACTCGATCATATGCCTTACTTAGATCTAGTAGGATTCCTACTGCGTAACTTTTGTCATTTATAATATCCAAAACTTTGTTAATATATTTAAAAACAGCAAGGGTGGTGGATCGATTTTTTCGAAAACCATTTTGACTATCATCAAATATGCCATATGTCTCACAGAAGGAATATAATCGGTTGGTCATTGCAGTCTCAAAAATCTTAGAAAATGATGGTAATAAAGCTATAGGTCGATAATTACTACTTAATTTTGGATCACCACTTTTATGCACCGGCTTTATTACCGATATCTTTAATTTGTCAGGGACTTCTCCTTCGTTAAAAGACTGATTAATTAGCAAGGTAAGAGGTTCGACTAGCTCACCTATACATTTTTTTATAAGAGAAGGTGGTATATCGTCAAAACCACAGCTGGATTTATTTTTGAGGTTTCGTATAATTCGGTCAGTCTCTGCAAAATCAATTGGTCTTAAATATATCGAGTTCTCGACCGGGGAAGCTACTGGGCGGCCAGGTGGGGGCGCGCTCCGGTCATACTCGCCAACTGATATAAAGTAATCATTCAGAGTGTTTGCTACTAATTGGGGGTTTTCCATCAAAGTATTTTCATTAGATAAAGTTATGTTTTTGTTTGACTTTTTAGATATTTTATTTGTTCTCTCTTTAACAATGGACCACATAGTTTTACTTATATTATTAGAGTGTTTAATCTTATTTATATAACATTGCTTTTTTGACTGTAATATAGCTTTTCTTAGTGTTTTTGAGTATTGCTTATAATGCTTATCTATGATGGGATTGGCCAATTGAGTGCTTAAAATTTTTAATAATCTTTTATGCCTACACGATATCTTTATGCCCTTTGTCAACCACACTTTAGTTTTTAAAGGTTTTATTTTTATTTTTATTTTTGGAATACAGTTATTGAGGGCATTATGGATGAAATCTAAGAAGTAATTATAATTTTCATTAACAGATTTATCTTTAAATATTTGTTCCCAATCATTTTTCCTGATATGTTTCTTAAATAAGTTAATATTATTTTCTTTATAAAGTCTTTTCTCTATGTACCATGTTGGGGTTAGCTTACACTCTGTATTATTTATTGAGACTGTGATACCTTTATGATCTGATAGGCCATATTCTTGTACTTTTATGTGTGTTTTGTTATTTATATAGAAATTAGTAAATATTAAATCAAGGCATGTAGCACTATTGCTTGTGATTCTGGTTGGTTCATTTATTAGCTGGGTGAAGTAAAATGTTTTCATTAATTCTAAAAGTGATGAAGATAGCTTACATTTTTCTAATATATTTATATTGAAATCTCCACCTATTATTATGTTTTTTTGAAAATCTTTTAATGATAATAATTTTAGTAGCTTCTCTAATGATGAAAAAAATATATCTGAGTTTCTATTTTTTACTGGCCAATATATGTTGATAATTATTGTATTTAAGTTAGGTATTTCTATACAACAAATTTCAAATATATATTCTATTGAAAGGTCAGTTATATCTTTACGTTCAATAAATTCTAAGTCATTGTTTATAAGAATACATACACCGCCCCCCTCGTACTGCTCTCTACAAAATATTGATGCACATTGGTATCCTTCAAGTCTTAATAAGTCTAGTTTAAATTTAGAAATCCATGTCTCTGTAAAACATAGCACTTTTAAATCCTTATCACTGTCTGTTATATCTTCAATTAGGTGTATCTTATTTTTACAGCTTCGTATATTCTGAAATAATACTTTAGTGACGAAATGTACCACCTATTGATGGTTTTGTCTGACCAAATATAGATGACGAGTTAGGATCATCTGTGCTAATAGAGTTTACAGGGTCTGTTGTGTTTAATTGTGAGGTAGGTGGGGACGAAGTAGTAGCAGTAGTCTTGCGTAGATTTTTCTGAGAGCGTACATTTGGATATTTCGCATGCACATTGTCATTCTGCAGCGATTGTTGCTGTGCCTGGCCATTTATTATTAAAACGCCGTCTCGCAGCACCGCATGCTGACCTCGCCGACGTGCTTCTAAAAGGGCTTTTCTCATGTCCCTCTTTTCCTGTAAGGATGTCTTATCCAGAAACTCACTGATTCCAAGTCCAGTATTCCTGAAGTAATATCTATTGTTTAGGATATACTTTGCAGTCTTCTTGCTAAGCAATTCTATTACTAGTGGTCTCGCATTTCCACTTTTTCCTATTCGGGATAGATCTTCAATATATCCGGAGAGATCCACTTGCAGTATTTCCTGAAAAATCCAAATTGTACGTTCGTATAACTCATTTTCCGACTCCCAATAGTTTTCTTGCAAACCGTAAAGAACTATTTTCTTGTCGTTTTCTAGATTTTTCTCTTTTGGTAGACTGCTGAGAGTGTTGTTAGTAGCATTTTTTGTTAGTTGTTCTATATTTTGCATTTCTTCCTGTAATTTTTGATTTTCTGATTGTAAGAAATCAATTTTTTTCATTATTTGCCCGATTTCATCCCTGAAGGTGTCCTGTATTTTATGCATTTGGTTTAGTTTCTCAGTGATGTCTAATTGGAATTCTGTTATAGCGGTAGATAATTCGCATTTGATGATAGACTTTAGATCATTAATTAGAGTATGGTTGTTGTGATCGAGCTTTTCATTTAAAAAGTCTTTAAGTTTTTCGATCATTGTCTCTGAACGTATGTCGCATATTTTGGTGATAGCTGGGGTATTTGCGAGTTCTATTGTGTCCCCAGGGATGCTAATGTCTTCTTCGGAGGATGATAAAGTTTGGTTTATTTTCGCACCTTTTTTCCTGAGAGTTATATTGTGTTCATTACTATTATTATTCTTCTTGCCTGCAGCGGTAGAGGTCGATGTGGTTGGAAAGTCATCATTTAATAGTAATCGTGGTCGAATAGGCGTATCTTGATTGTTCACCTTTGGTATCTTGTTGATGCATAATTGACATCTCCATTTTTCTCTATATTCCCCCGTGAGTGTACTGTAAAAACGTTTGGATGATACGTTTGTACATTCCAAATCATACTTGTTCTTGCAGATAGAACAAACAAGGAATTCTCTATCTGGTATAACTTGTAAACAACCCGCACAAATATTCGCTGCTGCCATCTCGTGCTAATAAATTGCACTAATGTGTCAAATCTTTAGTGCTGTGCGAGTGAGTCTAGTTCAATTGGTTACAACTAGATGGCGCTGAATTTTCGGAGAATAATAAATGTTTATTTTGGGTAAATTTCCATGCAATTTCGGATAAAAGTGTAATTAAAACACTCACGGGATGTTGTTACTTCCTTTTTCGTATAATAAGTACGTCATGTCCTTTTCTTTTAAGCTGTAGACGAACTGGGTTTTTTGAGTGGTGCAACAACAACAAATGTGAATTTTTCCGATATTTCTTCTTTTACTATTCTAAATTAGATGATAACTATAATTGAGGCGAGTTTCAAGTCACTTCACTTAAATATTCACTTTATTTCTTAGTAAGACACGATTTACTATTTTAATTATGAAAATAAATACGGAGCCTTTTATATTGTAGTGGCGCCGCCTATCCGCCCTTTTGATATACAATTCATTGATATTTATTTAAATGCATGTGTATGACAAATTGTAAGGCTATAATAGTACTTAACAATAGAACATTTATGAAATATAATAAAGGATTTTTCTATTTTTATCTTATAATATTAATATGTCAAAACTCCGCCACCTCACCCTTTCTATGTGGCGATGCCTTATTATTAGTCGGGCTTAGTATCCAATCCAGCCAGAGCCATGATGAATGCGAATATGCATTCATCATGGCTCTGGCTGGCAAAAACATCTGAACGACTTTCGTTTGTTAACGAAATAAAACATTAAGGCATGAAATGACCTAATGATTTGAAGAAAAACAGTGTTACCGCGATGTAATAACGCACAGCGCCATCTAGTGAAATTTTTGTACAATCTTTTAATAAATATTCTAACCAGGTTCACAACACAAAATGCACGTATAACCTAACTTATAATTTTGCCGCACGAACAAACCATCCTTGGCGAAAGCATACAAAATTCAATTCTTAACTCCGTGGCGCGAGACGATGCTTGTTAACCCCAATTTGTGAAGTTAAAGAATTTAAATATGCAAGGGTATGGCAGTGGAGGAAGTGGCGAGGAGCGAACTAACGGAAAGTGCTAACTGCTGTGTTTGCCACAGCAAGTGTGGGCGGTTGGCGCAAGCGAAAAGATGAAGCGATTTGAAAAAAATATGCAAAGTTTCCGCTTACTGGTGCGGGGGCCATCTACAACGCGTACCTTTCTCCTTTCTTCGTTGTACGTATGAAGTGTTACAAAACATACAAATAATAGAACTTAGTGCAATAAAAGGGATCTATGGGAGCGAACTTCTTTTCGCTCCAAGCCATCCTCACCTGCCCGGGATACATCCTGCTGAATAACGAACTAGGCGCTGGCAACCGACTGGTAGCGGTATAACCATCACAATTGACTGGCTCGTTGGCTCAAATGGTAGTGACCCCTGCCTTCTGAACCAAGGGTCGTGGGTTCGATTCCCACCTGGGACAAACATTCGTGTGATGAACACTTGTGTTTGTTCCGTGTCTGGGTGTTTATATTTGTATTTAAGTATTTGTTTGTGGTACCTTCGTTGTTCTGATACCCATGACACAAGTGCTTAAGCTACTTACTTTGGGATCGGAGCAATGTATGTGATGTTGTCTAATATTTATTTATTTATTATTATTTATTTATTTAATGCACCAATGTGTGTACCAACTTTGACACAATGAAGACATTGAGCGCGTTAGTATTGGGCATTTGACAGTGATTGGATGCAAAGTTGAGTCCAATGTGTGGCCGCGGCATAAAAGACGAACTAATAACATTTTTACGGCATCAGGCATATTCTCTTAACTTGGACCACGCCGGGTCGCTCTCAACGATCCCACTGCCCTCCCGAGTGCTGTTTGTTTCAAGAAGAGCCACTCCGTCGGGTGTTGGGCACAAGCCGCTAATAAGTAACGGACCCGCTGGCGATAATGCTGGGATTTTTAACTTGCCACTTGGACAGTTAAGTTACACCCTTGTGCCATGTTTCTTATTACATTCTTTGTTTTTTTTAGCCGATTAGACATAGATAAATGAGACTACTGATTCTGATGAAGATGGTTAGAGCAAAACCTTTTCGACAGGACACATTTGTGATGTTTTTTTAAAGAATAACTAATGTTAAGTTAGGGATGTATGGGACCTATTGGTGTTGCGGCAGTTCTAGACCATTCCAGGCCCCGTGACACCACCCTAAAGGTGCTTGACGGAGGGGCCGGGGTTTTTAGTGGGTATTCCCTGCCTCCTACCATCCTGAGGCAGGAGTTTTTGAGAGCGGCGTTAGTCCCACATACCCCGTAGTTCCCCCGAACGGCGGGAATGCGCAAAAGCATTTTCTACGGCTTAAAAAAGGAGGTTGTATGGGAGCTATCTCCTTTTCTCTCCAAGCCACTCGTCACAGCGTGACGACTCCTCTAGATGTATCGCCTAAATGGCGACGCCTATGTCCAGCAGTGGACTGCAATAGGATGATGATGATGATGCCGAGGATGTTTTCAATGTTATCATCATCATCATTATATTCATAGACCTCCCTAGAGACTGCCATAACGACCGGTTGTAAGCAGTTAAAATACGAACATTGAATTTAATTAAGTAGTCCCTATTCGAAGTTTCAACACAAACTGGCCTTTCTCATAAATAGTTTTTCAATCAGTTTCGAGGATAGTAATTATTTTTTGATTAAATTCCTACACTAGATAGTCTTTCTAATTCATAAAGGGTACTCTAAGGTTAGGGCGGTCACCCCTCCGCCTTTCAAGAATAATATTTATTAGTTCTATTGATTTAGGATTTATCTACTTAAAGACTTCGAGTAGGCTAGGTACAGTCAGCATCAGATGTTGATGATCACACTTAGATTTTACAACGCCAGCTAAGCCAGATATGCGCCAGAATTTAATGATTATCATAAAAGTACCGTCCATTTATCATGTTTAAAAGTCGGCAAACTGAATTATGGTCAAAATAGTCTATCATTTTTCGTGTCTCTAAGTAAGTAGTAAAGTCTCTGAACAAATTTCTAAAGTCCATGAACGAAATAAAATACTCAGCCGGGCTTACTGAAACCCAGCGCCGTGTTTCTACGGGGGCCACGGCCTAATGCTGAGTGAGACCCTTTAATTTTGGACGTCGGTCGCCACGGCCGTGTCCAGTCTAATAGTTATGTTTTATGTTTGTATGTTTATCTTTGCTTGTGTTTAAGTGTGTGTAAATTTGTGTGTTCTGTATATATCATGTTGTGATGTCCGAAAATAATAAACATTTGTTACTTCTTATAAATATTTATTGGCTTTGACTGCGCCGGTGGCTCAATTGGCTGCCTTCTGAAATAAGGGTCGTGGTTCGATCTCCAACCGGGACAAATATTCGTGTGAAGAACATTTTGTGTTTGTTCCGTATCTGGCTGTTCTGCTACCTTCGTTGGTCTGATACCCATAACACAAGCACTTAGGCTACTTACTTTGCGATCGGAGTAATGTATGTGATGTTGTGTGATATTTATTTATTATGTACCTATTTATTTGTAGACAGTCAAAGACTCAAAGTACTCATTCGATACCTACTCAAAATACAACCTCAAGCAAAAGCCAGATGGTGTCTAGTAAATTTATTATTTATGGCAGATATTTTTTAAATTTCAGATATTTCGGCTTCGAATCGTCGACCTCTGGATTCTAACAAAGCTTCTAACGTAATGAACTATGCAAATGCTAATACTATTGCTATTTTTATATGCAGCTGGTACTGCAATAGAGACAACATAGTAATTTCAATTCATGAACTCTTGAAAATCAAATGAATAGACTTTCATATTAAAATAACAACCGCTATCTACTTTCATTCGCTCTCGACAAAGTACGTTTGTTTGTATACATGTGGTAAACATAACATTTTCTCTAGGAAAATGTTTATGGTGAAATAAGTTACGTTTAATGTTCAGAGGAAATATTTTCTCAAATAGTTTAGCGAAGTTTTGCGGGGTATAGTCTGTAATAGATAGATAGATATTCTATATTATACAGTATGATAATTTAGAGATATAGATAAAATTCTATATTATACAGTAAGATAAGGTAGTACAATAAGTACCAAATGATGACTCTAAGGGCCAGTCAGACTAGGACAAATCCAGGACCGTTCCTTTTAGTCCATAAATATGAGCTAAACTACTGCTCTCACACTACTACACTAGATTTGCCGAGAAGCAGTATTCATTCCAAGAACTCGATTACCCCACCGGTTACTGTTTCTGCGGCTGATGTGGCGTGCCCATTACCACTTCTGCTTACTAAGGGAGGAAGAGAGGTAGGGTATAGCGAATCTTCGCTCGAATTGAGCCGCCCGTCCGGGGAAGGACCTCCACCCTATAGAATACCGCAGTCAAATGACCTCTGAGTCGTGTTTCTGCCGGTGAGTAGGGTTTCCGGAGCTCGTAGGGGGTTGGGGTTGGGCCGGCATGGCGGTGGCAACTGACAGGTAACTGACCAGTTACTTGCCCTTCTTCTCTTTCGCTTTCCATCAGGCGTAGGGAAGCCATTACGTCGAGCCACTATAAAAAAAAACTAATCCGGTGAGCTATACCTATCGATTGTCGGATCAGCTCATTCCCGTGTATTTAGTCGTCTACAAATATTAGTTTCAAAAGTTATTTTCTAAATATGATCAGATTACGCCCTAAGTGTCACAATATGAACGCAATACCTATGTAAAGGTACCGACTGGAGGATCATTGAAATAAATCGTCTCAGAGCGTGCACTGACTGTCAAATGAATTGTCGCGTGCTCAAGCTTTATACCTCTATACAATGAGTGTTTGAAACCTCACGACGGCGACAGTCGCCTCCAAGGAATACACAAAATAAACACCTAAGCTGTGTTTTTGAAAGCACTTGACTTTTCTATAGGCTATTGGCAGTAATAAACCATGATGTGAAGATTGCTTCTAATAATAAAAAACTTCCGTTTAATAACATTGCGCGTATAATAATTCGACTGGCTCGGTGGCTCAATTGGTAGTGACCTCTGCCTTCTGAGCTAAGAGTCGTGGGTTCGATCCCCACACATTACAAACATTTCTGTGCATGAACATGTTTGTTTGTATTGGTCTGGGTGTTTTCTATGTATAATATGTTATTTACAAAAAAAAATATATCTAAGTAAGTTTATCAGTTGTCTAGTACCCATAGTATAGTAGTACAAGCTTCGGCTTAGTTTGGGGCTAGATGGCGCTATGTGGCCCAGCGTGGCATGTCTTGGGTTATTTATTTATTTAATCGAAACTTTTCGGCAGGATTTATTTAATATTTATTGTATAAAAAATAGTGTACAAAAGGCAGACTTCAGTACGGGACTACGGGTATATATCCTTAAGAATCTGTAGAGATATTTATCGGGCAAGACGGACTGTGGCAAAGAGTTTCATAGCCGTTCGCACTTTTCAATTAAATTAATTTCTGTATAATTTGCAAGGTGTCATCATTTTTAGACACCATTTAATTACAACAGCAAATTCAACTCACAAACGCTTTAAATTAGACAGTACCATAAATAATAGCGAAAGTTCTTACACGACATTTCAGCAGCTAAATTTATTATGACCGTAATTTAGCGGGCTAAATGAAACTTTATATTCCTTGTTTGCAAATTGTCAACTAAGAAATTGCACAAGTATTACACTTACTTTCAACTTAACAGTTAAGTGTAGGCTATAGTCCACTGCTAGTAACAATCTAACTTTGTTCAAACTCAACTAACAAATTAAGAAGAATGGTACAAGTTAAATTAAAATCTTGAGATACCAAGCCTCCTTAAATTTATGCGTGTTGTGTACTTTTTAAACCAGAGTCTTTGGCCTTTAAACCTTGTCGAGGCCCAAAGTGGTAACTTACCGGCAAGTTATTTTTTGATGCTTAAAACTTAGAATTACGGCTGAAGTTGGGACAGCAGTGAACGCGGGTCAGCCTTTGGTGATTTTGCATAAAGAGTTTGCAGAAAATTGTTATTTATAATTTTAAATATTCCTTCAACTTTGTAATTCAATCTTTTCGGTATGGTTCATTTGGTAGTGACCCCTGCCTCCTATGTCATTTTTCTAGAGGGGAATGCATTAGGCACCTTCATTGACCTACCCCTAATAATTATCTATGAAGCACCTACGAAGGGTCGTGGTTACTATTTCTATCCAGGACAAACAAACATTCATGTGATGACATTTATGTTTGTTCATCACACGAATGTTCATATTTCTATTTAAGTATATATACATTTATAGAATCTTTGTTGTTCTGATACCCATAACACAAGTAGGTACTAAACTAACTCAAGCGACTTACTTTGGGATCGGAACAATGTTTAAGATGTTGTCTGATATTTCTTTATTATCTTTCAACACCAATACTGTAAAATATAAGTCATTAATTTTGGTATGTTTCACAGACTGGAAATGGCTCTAAATGTGACGATATCTTCACGTTAGTATAATGTATTATTATTTATTAGTTACCGCTATAATAGCGCATACAGCCTTGTTATGTGCATACAGGCGAAAGGACACATGGAGTATAGTATTCCGCCAATTAAGCCCTGGCATAAACATAATATCTATGAATAGACGCTCAGACGTCGAGTTGCTGTTGATATCACTACATAGTAGGTATAAAAAAGTAGCTTTTTGTGTCCCAATTGATTGCTGTAGGTATATTTCTAAAACTACGCAGCGGATTTTGATGCGGTTTTTTCAATAGATAGAGAGATTCAAATGAAAGGTTCAAGTATAAAATGTATGCATATTGGACCCGCGCGAAGCCGAGGTGTATCGCTAGTCTATAAATAAACAAACGCACCAAGAAAACTATATCAATCACCTGGTTTCAAACTACGATTTCCCCCCATACCAGATTATATCTAGGGGAATCTCTTATTATGGCACCCCCACCCGAAATATTAAAGGATTATATTATCTTGTGCTTGTGCACGATTTACCAAGTAAATAAAGTTCATTTTCTAAATTGACCTGACTAGGAACGAAAAACTGAACATTCCAATCATCTGAATGAAATGAAAATACATTAATTGGTCACTTGAGTCTAGTTACATGGACAAATAATAAGATATGCATCCAAATAGGCTGCCACTCAGCATGTGTCGTTGCGCGGGGGCACCGCGACCCTGGTTTTCAGTGACACCTTAAACAGAGCTGCGCTTACATGCCATTGCGCCACTGTTAACCCTACTGATTTCAGTGAAAGTCCGAATCATCTTTAATTTGTATAGGTATTTAAAAAAAACACTTACAAGTCGTCAAACTACCACAGGTTCGTAAAGCAGCATTCTACCGAGAAGACACCAATATTTTAATTATCTACCCGATATTTTACTACAAATCTAAACATTCAGCTCACGGGATTTGCAAACTAGCAGATAAACATAATAAAACTACTGACAATGCGATATCGACTTTGTATCCACAATACCCCTTCAATTCCATCTTACACCTATCTCTAGAGGAACAAAGTTTCTAGATATTTCATCTTTTCTATCTTACGCCATTTATTCTACCGTATATCACACTCAGCGTTCGTGTGATCCTTCTAAAAGCATTAGCTCTTAAAAGTAGCACCAGAAAGTGCATTTTATAAAGTTTGTGCAAAATCTTGGGTAAAAGAATATTAGTACTTATGCTTTAAAAGCGAGGTAATATAGCTACAATTAATAATCGGATTTTCATGTAAAAAGTGATCATGTTTTCGCTGTCTACGGGTACCTGGCAGGTGAGGGCTCTGACAACCGACTGGTGACGGTAAAACAATCAAAATTGAAGGCGTAGCTAAATTCCACAAGCCGATGACGGGCAGCAACGTCACTAGCGCGAAAAGCTACACCCAGCCACAAATTAATAAATAGTTACTACGTAACCAGCCAGCCATAAGACCCAGCGTGGTGATTATAGTGAAAAGCCTGCATTTGTTTGCCCAAAGTACCAGCTGAAGAGGCCTGTGTCCCGTAGTGGACTGCGATAGCCTAGTTATCTTAAAAGAGTATGCGAATTGAATATTATTTATTTTATTTGATATTTTATGGGCTATTTTTGCACACACAATTGTTTTTTGTCACACTTTAGTGTCTTTTGCCACACTTTGCGTAGTTTTTCTTTATGTATTTGCGCTTGACCGCATTTTGTATGATGTTAAACGATAGGTACATTGCTCAATCGTCCTCTGTGACCGAAATTCGGTCAAAGGAGGGTGGTAATAAACAAATATCAGATAACGTCACAGACATTGCTCCGATCCCAAAGTAAGTAGCTTAAGCACTTGTATATTGCTATCAGAACAACGAAGGTACCACAAATATATACTTAAATACAAATAATATAAATACCCAGACACGAAACAAACACAAAAAAATGTTTGTCCCGTGTGGGAATTGAACCCCCGGCCCTTAGTTCAGAAGGATTCACTACCAATTGAGCCACCCAGGCAGTCATAGTTAGTTAAAATCATTTAGTTAGACGAAGGTGCATTCAAAAGATGCGCCCATATTTTCTTTTGACCAACAAGTTATGAAGTGATTCAAATTTATTCGCGTCAGTATGGCGGAATGAATTTAAAGTGGACGAAAGATAAGCTTTGCATATTCATTCAAATAAACATTTTGCTAAGCAAGCAAAAATAGTCGGAGGGTGGTTAAATTTATGTGTAAGTACCGTAAATGCAGTTACACTAGTAACATTACTATGTTAGTAACGAATATATCGAATCCCACTTGATAGTATTAACTTGGATTCATTAACTTAAGAGAGGTAGAGCATAGCGAATCTTCGCTCGACTTAGCGGCCCGTTCGGGGAAAGATCTCCACCTGCCCTTGGTGTACCAAGCTGCCGAATAACAAACGAGGCTCTGGCAACCGAACGGTGGCGGTACAACCAATACGATAGAAGGCGTAGCATACAACAGGCCGATGACGGGCAGTAGCGTTACCGGAGCGAGGAGCCACGCTCTGCGATCGCCAACCCGCCTGGCCTACAGTGGAAGACTTCCAATTATCAAGATGATAAAAAAAATTTTATTGCTGTAGGTGGCAGACGAGGAAGCGGCCCATCTGATGTTAAATGGTTACCGCCGCTCATAGACTGTGCTATGCCAGGGCACAGCTTAGCCGCTGCCTACCGTAAGGAAAGAGTTCTCTTTCGACCACATTTGAAGAAGGACAAGTCGTAGCGATTAGGAATCACCGCGGCTGCAACCTCATTCCAGAGCTTACAAGTACACGGAAATAACGGACTTTGGAAACGAACAGTTCTTGATGCAAAAGTTTCCAAATGGTATGGATGGACCCTTTCGCGATGAAGGACTTGTACGAGGATGGAAAAAAGCGGCTAAAATAGTATTAGATTAAATAACTATTACGAACATTCGTTATTTTTGTGCAATAACGTTATCTATATAACTAGAACATGTTATACCTACATAATTGATTCCAGTTTACGAGCAAGCGGTTTAGTTGCGGCTGTATACTGTATAGTCTTTAATTAAAGCCGGTTTGATGATATCGCTAGATGAGCCTGAAAGGTCGTATCGTACGCACGTGTTACTTTGGGTCACGTGAATGATTAATTAAAGGTGAGTTAAGTACACGTAAACAAAGAAAGTGTTGGGGTTTTGTGCCCTTGGTAAGTAAGCAAATATTGGTGTTATTTACTTCGGTTGATTTATGTATTTAGAACAACCAGCAAACCTAGACTGAGTCGTAATATTTTACGTTTAAATTTTAAATTACATACAATCGTCAAGTGTTCGTATCATATGCATAAATATATATAAATATCAGACAACATCACATACATTGCTCCGATCCCAAAGTAGCTTAAGCACTTGTGTTATGCGAATCAGAACAACGAAGGTACCACAAATAAATACTTAAATACAAATATAAGCACCCAGATACGGAACAAACAAAAGTGTACATCGCACGAATGTTTGTCCCGGGTGGGAATCGAGCCCACGACCCTTGGTTCGGAAGGCAGGGGTCACTACCAATTGAGCCTCCGAACCAGTTAAATCACTTAACATCAGGTGAATTGTGGCCAAACTCAAACTCTAATATTTTTTAAAAAAACAAAATGTTTCGTTTTATGAAACATGTGGTTTACAGTAAAATTTAAGTTATATTGTTTTTAAATTCAATTAAGCAACTTTTTTTTAAAGAAAGAAATATACAAGCCACTTTCACGTTGAACCCGGAGGAAATCGTCCTTCCATTTGGCCTGAGGGTTCCGTATAGGCACCTGGGGTAGGTACTTAAGTACTTCCGTGACACACCCACGACTCTTCTGGTAGAAAACAGAACCTTTAATAATTACGCCAACTGTCCATTTATTGTAATTGGAACTAGAGACACAATATTGTTTTTCAATTACATTAATTGTATCGAAACATTGGGTGTTGTCTGAAATAACAGTGATTAACATTTGCGCGTAGGGTCGGCTTATAAGGTCGGGTTAGATTTAAAAACATGTACAATGTATGTGATATTAAGGTTAAGTAAACAAAACTAACTAGGGATGTAAGGGAGCGGCCTATCATCTTTTCGCTCCAAGCCAACCTCACATGCCCGTGGTGCATCCTGCCGAATAACAAACGAGGCGCTGGCAACCGACTAGTGGCGGTATAACCATCACAATTGAAGGCGTAGCTAAATACTAAAGACCGGTGACGGGCAGCAGCGTCACCGGAGCAAGAAGCTATGCCCTGCGATCGCCAACCAGGGCGCCTGCCCAGCGTGGCGATTATGGGTATATCCTCCAGATGTTTGCTCTATTTGGCGAACAACTGGAGAGGCATATGTCCAGCAGTGGACTGTAATAGGCTGATAATGATGATGATGAAACAAAACTATGAAGTTAGAACATAATATAAATAATTATCTCTTGGAAAATTTAATTTAGTTTTTCACTGATCATAGTATAATTAATGAACGCGCTTCACTCTCGCCTTGAAAGTCATAGGATAACCTATATCTTTCGGGAAACATGGGTTCTAGTAAAGAGTTCCATAGCATAGTTTAATCAAAATATTGACTTAAATATAGAATCGATTTCAACTAATTTGCGCGACTCAATCCCTCAGGTGTGCAATCAACTGCAACAAATTAGATTGAAACTAGCTCCTGAGGGAAAATGGGGAGCCATCACCGGTAAATACGTAGTAATAAACAGGGTTATTTCGTTAACAACTTCAAATTAGGATGGGTAATTAGTCATTCTAATTTGCAGTTGTAGCAAATAATTATGTTTAATTAACTGGTTTGTTTGTACATTTGAACATGTGATGGCTGTAGTATGATTATATTTAATTCTATCTGTTGGGTCGTTGAAGCATTTTGAATTTGCGACGCAACTACTAAATAAGTATCGCAATAATGAGGTTATGTAAAAAATGGTCATATATACCACTATGTTAAAAATATCCTGCAGACCACTATAGTTTTTAGGGTTCCGTAGGCAAATGGCAAAAAACGAAACCCTTATAGATTCGTCATGTCTAGTCCGAAAAAGACACCTATTTATTAAACCGCGTCGAACAAAGTTACAAGTAACTATTTAGTAATCTGTGGTTACAATAAATTACAACGAACAGAACTTTGCTTTCTATTAAGATCCTAATGTTATTTGCTGCTACGGATTCTCACTCTCACTTAGCCGCTTACTTAGTCTTAGACACGTTATTTAGACAAATTTTTAACCTGCCACCCTAAGGTGAAATTTTGTATGAGGGCGGCGTTAGTTCCGAATTCGGCCACGTACCAAATGACATCTTGTTATAGACTTTCTTACCTTCGACCCGCTGGGTCGTGTTTCTGCCGGTGAGTAGGGTTTCCGGAGCTCATGAGGGGGTTAGAGTTGGGCCGGCATGGCGGTGGCAATTGACAGGTAACTGACCAGTTACTTGCCAGTTGTCACAGCGGCTTGGGCTTCTCTTTCGCTTTCCATCAGGCGTAGGGAAGCCATTATGTCGAGCCACTATAAAAAAAAATATTACTCCAAGTAATACATAGTAGGTTTTGAGATTTCATGTTGTGTCAGTTGGAGACCTTTCTCCCCTACTTACCATTATCATCAGCCTATCACAGTCCACTGCTGGACATAGGCCTCTCCAGATATCCCTTACTTTAGGAAGTACCTGGAGGCTGTACCTATAATTGCCACCCTGGGCAGGCAGGTTAGCGATGGCAGGGCGTACTCCGTTGACGCTGCTGCCCGTTATCAGCCTGTGGTATTTATCTATGCCCTCAATCGTGATACCAGTCGGTTGCCGAAGCCTTGTTTGTTAATCTGGAGGATGCACCATGGATGGAGTATAGTAGCGTAGGTATCTTAATCTTAACTAATATTATAAAGCTGAAGAGTTTGTTTGTTTGTTTGTTTGTTTGTATGTTTGTTTGTTTGTTTGTTTGAACGCGCTAATCTCAGGAACTACTGGTCCGAATTGAAAAATTCTTTTTGTGTTGAATAGACCATTTATCGAGGAAGGCTTTAGGCTATATAACATCACGTTGTAACTATTAGGAGCGAAGAAATAATGGAAAATGAAAAAAAAAAGGGGAAAAAATAACTATTCCACGCGGACGGAGTCGCGAGCACAGCTAGTAATAGTATATTTAGATATTTGCAATAAATTGTCAAATTAGGAATAACGGTTCCGGTTCCAAAAGTGGTACGTCATTTTCAACCGAGGCGTGCGGTCACCTATTCGCCGTGGCGTCAGTCAGCCAATTCCAACTCGCCCGGCCGCTTAAACCAGCAAATTAGATTTATCTTTCGCTGTTTATTCGATTTTAGTTTGATGTCGCGCATTACCATCCTAAATTTTGAACTTTCCTCGTTATAGCAGTTTGTAGTAAGTTTATCTGTACACCGTACCCTTCAGAGACAGGGCAACATCTGATAATTCCTACTTGGACGGCGCCATGCGTTATGGGGCGTAAATATACTACCGAAACATCCCTGCAGACCAGCAGAGGCGGTTAAAAGGACCTACGGTGTGGTGGCTTCCTTACGTTCCGTTCAGCGACCCCGAGGACATCACCCGGTGACTAAGAACCTATAACATCTTTAGCTACGTAGAGACATTGCCAGTCTCAGTGTTCTCTATCGTCTTTCCAATGGGGAATGCTCCGAAGAGTTATTCCAACTCGCTTCATCCTCACCTTTCCACTCCCGAACAACCAAGGTTCCTCGTTCTTGCCCCGTGTCATTAAGTCATGGAATGCCCTTCCAGCTCATGTGTTTCCTTCCTCTTACAATCCTGGTGTAAGGGGTGTAAGGGAGCGACCTATCACCTTTTCGCTCCAAGCCATCCTCACCTGCTCGTGGTACATCCTGCCGAACAACAAACGAGGCTCTGGCAAACCGACTGGTGGCGGTAAAACCATCACGATAGAAGGCGTAGCTAAATACCACAGGCCGATGACGGGCAGCAGCGTCACCGGCGTAAGAAGCTACGTCCTGCGATCGCCAACCCGCCTGCCCAGCGTGGCGTGACTTACTTTGGGAGCGGAGTAGTGTATGTGATGTTGTCTGATATTTATTTATTTATTAGCAGCGGAACCAAGCAAATTAGATTTTCGTTGGTCTGTTTATTTGATTTTAGTTTTATTGCATGCTAATGCGAAAGAGTGACGGAGTGAACCGAGCGTGTGTTTAATTTGCGTCGTTTTATTTTACGTATTACAAAATGGATGTTTGCGGAATGAAATGGCGATGTGTTGCGGCGCATTTTGCGAATTGGTTTATTTAATTCGTTGTAGCTTTGGATAACGAAATTTTGGGAAAAAAGAGAATGGATACGTGGTTTGTTTGAATGGAAATTATTATGGGTGTTACTTATATATTAATTTGCTTGTCAGTTACCAATATCTTCATTCCTTTTAATTGATCCGAATTACATCTATACTTATAATAAATCTGTAGAGAGGTCAATTCTGTACATAAAATATTTTTTCAAAATAACTATCAGGGGGTGATAAGTGATCGATACTGATACCAAAAATGCAATCAGTAAAATTTTTGTCTGTCTGTCTGTCTGTCTGTCTGTATGTTCGTTATAGAAAAAAAAACTACTGAACAGATTTTGACGAAACTTGGTACAATTATTCTTCATACTCCTGGGCAGGTTATAGGATACTTTTCATCACGCTACAATCAATAGGAGCGGAGCAGTGACGGGAAGTGTTGGGAAAACGCGAGAAATTTAAACCTGTATGTTTGAACGCGCATTACGCGAAAATTACTGCATAGAATTGAATGCGGTTTTCACCAATGTATTGCTAGAGGTCTAACTTAAAACTTAGACACAAGGTATAGATGGGTATTATATGAAAGTCCGTTATTTTTGAAACCCGATATCCACGCGAGCGACGCCGCTGGCACAGCTAGTTCTGAATAAATATTCGTCTGCTTTGAACATAAGTACATATGTAACTTACTTTGGTATCAAGCAAGTGTTTTTGAAAAATTATTAGGGAATAAGCTAGTTATAACATTTTTTTTTTTGAGAAATGATTTACTTAGTAGACATGGCACGCTGAGCCACACATCGCCATCTAGCCCCAAACTAAGCCGAAGCTTGTACTATCTGTACTAGACAACTGATGAGCTCACTTAGATACATTTTTTTTTAATAAATACATAATTATACATAGAAATCACCCAGTTAGTTAGATATCTTTTTTCGTTATGCATTTGCAAGGAAATACACGGCTTGGGCTCAATGTTTATCGCCACGAACATTCCTTATGTAAAATCTACTGCCGCTAACTTAAATCAAACTCGTGCCAAGTATGTACCCGAAGTTCAATATACATTGGGAACATTTCACATTGTGAAGCGGGATTTCAGTATTAGAAAGCAATGGACGTCCCCGAGGTCCCGGAGAATTCCCGGCTAGAGAACTTTGATTCCATTTTTAAAGCCGACGACTAAGGTCGACACGGAAAATATTGCAAATTCAATTTGAAAGGTACCAGAAGGAAAGCGGCTGTCGAGTTTTAACTGTGGTGACTGGATGTGACGCCTTTATTTGGCCGTGTTGTGGCGGATAGAAAATACAAATCACCGACCTCTTCCCGAGGTGGGCTTCTTAAGGTTTTTTTATAGTTGCTCAACATAATGGCTTCCCTACGATGGAATGGAAAGCGAAAGAGAAGCCCAAGTCGCTGTGACAACGGGCAAGTAACTGGTGAGCTACCTGTCAGTTGCCACCGCCATGCCGGCCCAACCCTAACCATCATCCCATAATCCTTATCACAATTTTTCCGGTATAATTTACTACAGTAAGGACATACTTTACTGACTGACAACCCACTTATGCTCAGGCTAGATTATCTGGTGTGGTCTATACATTACATGTATATCACATACCGTACCTCTTTTATTTATAATATAAGAGAGGTAGGGCAAATCGAATCATCACTCGAATTGAGCCGCCCGCCCGTCCGGGGAAGGACCTCCACCCTATAGAATACCGCAGCCAAATGACCTCCTGGTCGTGTTTCTGCCGGTGAGTAAGTAGGGTTTCCGGAGCTGTAGGGGGTTAGGGTTAGGCCGGCATGACAGTGGCAACTGACAGTTATCTGACCAGTTACTTGCCGTTGTCACAGCGATTTGGGCTTCTCTGTCGCTTTCCATCAGGCGTAGGGAAGCCATTATGTCGAGCTACTATAAAAAAGTACCTTCTAATCTAACCCAAATAAAATAAATTGAATCTATTCAATTCTATGAAATAAATTCTAAAACCAACATGTCACTTCCAGCAAAATAAGACCAGCGTCTCACATATTCGGGACGTTTTACATAACATGCTCGCTTGAGGTAACAATAATTCTTCACTGAGAACTAACAAAATAGCTTTGTGTTATTGTTGTAGTTCTTTACAATAACCTTTAGTTACGCTGCCAAATAAAGTTTGTCTTTTAAAAAGACCTTCCATTTTGCTTTTGGCCGAGTTTGTAAAGAGTTGTAGGTGTTTTTGATTTATAAGTTTGGCTGACTACCTCGTTGGTCTGGTGATAGTGTGTACCGACTCAAGACCAAGAGGCCCCAGGTTCGATCTCGGGATGGGTCACACGACAAAAGATATTCACCAGTCGTCTATTAAGTAAAGAAGAAAGAAAGAAAAAATGTTTATTGGCAACACAACACAATACAGTTAAGCGATAATAACACAGAAACGAAGAAGAAGCACAGATGAAGATGCTTTGGAAGGTTGGTCGGAAAGTATGAAAGAAAGAAAGAAAAAACGTATATTAGAGTCACATACAAAATATGAACAAAGGAATAGAAAAACAAACTAAATGTTGATATGATCTGTTGTATTGCTTTTTTTGGGGTGTTAATGGGTGTTATTTCGTGCTCTGAAGTTCAGTGTTTCTATAAGACAGAGGGGACAAACGGGCCTAAAGATTACCTGATGGTAAATGATGACTTCAGGCCATAGATACCACAACACCGAAGGAGTCACAAGTGTGTTGCGGCAATTGAGAAATCTGTAAAGGGGAGAGGAAAGTTGGGCTTTCACTGAAATGATAAAGTTATAGGATTATTGTATAGTCACAGTGTATTTAGCAGGCGGGTTGGCGACCGCAGTACGTCATATCAGTGTCCAGGTAAACGCTGCTGCTCGGTTCCTGATATTTTCTTCGTCATCTTCTAAGACACCACGGCATGAGAAGGGGTGGTGCTTTTTTTTCTAGAGGGGAATGCATTACCGCCATGCCACCTCCGGGGGGAGGTGACATGGTGTGTGGGACTCACACTTCCCGAAATAGGAGGGTAGATAGATAGATAGATATTCTTTATTGCGCACCATACAATTGACTTAAATCTAGGTATAACAGACACTCGTTGCACAATTTAGGCGAGCTTATCGCTATAAGCGATCTCTTCCAGACAACCTTAGGGTAGAGGATACTTGAAATATAAAGGGGGTATACACACTAAACCTCCCTGTGTCGCCAGTGGGCAGCAAATTGCAGGGACACGGGTAACGCCGAAGCATACAGCCACATCCCTGCATGCCGTGCCCAAGAAGGGGTTCTATTTTAAGCCCGCAAACAACACGTAACAATTGATAGTAAAGCTCTCGTCCGGCAACGTTATTTAACGTTATTAGCCACTACCGGTATCACTGATAACGATCACATTTTTAAATAACCGATTGAATTTTCCGGGTGTCTGTAATTGCTTTTAAATATCCGGGCGGCATCCGGGTGACGCGCTAATGACCGTTAATTATCGCCCGTAATGACGCCCAAACGGACCGGCCCGGTTACGACCGATTACGGACCTCTTTGTTGAATTCGGACGATGTTTGCGAATTTATAGTTAATCTATCGATAGTTGAGGAATAAAATTGTTATTTATTTATTCAATGTTGTGCATTTTGTTTATTTTATTTAAAAAAAATGGAGTACAACCAAAAGGCAAACCTAATGCCGCATAGGTAGGTATTAAGTCAACCTTTAGGCGAAAAAAAAACAATTAAATGGGTGGTATGCTGCAAAATAGGCGTGGAAGCATACACATATGATGCTAACATGACGCAAAATGAAAATAAAATAATAAGAATATTAAATGTTGGTACATGAAATAAGAACATAAAACATACTAATAAATACTTTAAATAACAAAATAAAACAATACAAATAATTAAATAAATAATGTTACTTTCTATCAATAAATTAATCTGCCGGACCATTAGGCTGTGGAACTCTCTTCCAGCACACGTGTTCATTCTTCTTATAGTCTTGTCTTGGGTCTTGTCTTGAGTCATTTAAACGGGGCATGAAGTGGTATCATCATCATTATCTGCCTATCACAGTTCACTGCTGGGCATATAGACCTCTCCAGTTGTTCGTCACTTTGGTCAAAAATCTGGATGATTTACCCATAATCACCACACTGGGCAGGCGAGTTGGCGATCGCAGGGGGTAACGCTGATCGTCACTTAGGACATATACTTACAATCCGATTGCTTACATTGTTTTAGACTTCGTCGTCCGTTTAACATCAGGCAGGACGCAGTCATTTTGTGGTGCTATTACCTATATCTACAACCAAAAATAGCCCAAACCATTTGACTATCTGTAGACCAAGTAAGTCATTTTCAACTCATATAAATTTATTACACAAAGTACTATACAATACAAAGCAGTCAAAATTAACTCTTTAAAGTATTTCGTTCATTTTGATTTTAACGAATATAAGCGCTTAAGCTACTTATGAGATCCAGTCTATGTATTAAATGTTGTCTGGTATTGCTTTAATTAAATTATGTTGCAGTTATTTGCGTGAATTGGATGTTTAATAAGAAAATAGTAAATAATACTAGCTGTGCCAGCGGCGTCGCTCGCGTGGATATCGGGTTTCAAAAATAACGGACTTCCATATAATACCCATCTATACCTTGTGCCTAAGTTTTAAGTTAGACCTCTAGCAATACATTGGTGAAAACCGCATTCAATTCTATGCAGTAGTTTTCGCGTAATGCGCGTTCAAACATACAGGTTTAAATTTCTCGCGTTTTCCCAACACTTCCCGTCACTGCTCCGCTCCTATTGATTGTAGCGTGATGAAAAGTATCCTATAACCTGCCCAGGAGTATGAAGAATAATTGTACCAAGTTTCGTCAAAATCTGTTCAGTAGTTTTTTTTTCTATAACGAACATACAGACAGACAGACAGACAGACAGACAGACAAAAATTTTACTAATTGCATTTTTGGTATCAGTATCGATCACTTATCACCCCCTGATAGTTATTTTGAAAAAATATTTTATGTACAAAATTGACCTCTCTACAGATTTATTATAAGTATAGAAGATAAATATTAAAAGTCGTGTTACAAATAAACATGTTTTAAATATACTTATACCTACGTTCAATTTAATTTATTAATTGTATCAAAATTTCATGCTCTTAACTACGTCATCATTTAGCAATTTAAACAGTCGAAAATGTTCTAAATGTTGTAATAATAATAGAGATAACATTTTCAAATATCATTAATTAAATAACATTTAAGCACATTACAGTAAGCACACTATGTTGTCATTATCATAAATAAAAATATTATAAACAACATCATACATTGCTCCGATCCCAAAGCAAGTAGTTACTACAAATATAAACCAAATGTAAAAACAAATACACATCATATTCAGCAATTCCTTTCATATTTCACACCAAGTTGTTCCAAAATGTGAAACACTTCAAATTTTTACGTCATACCAATAAAACGTAACGACGTAAACAGAAACTTTCGCAGCACGAGAATAAACCAAAAATTTGCATACCCACCACATAAACTAAGGGTTTCATTAACCGTTCCCAAGCCACCGATGAGCTCCTGCCCTTGGAACGACGCATAAAGCATGGTAGCGTGATATTAAAACACTTAAAGTACCACATTATATGGTAATGTCGAGTCGTAAATGAAAACAAACAATGTTGAGACGGGGAGCTACGAAGAGCTTGTGCGCTACGGTACGCTTCTGTGCTACGAGTTTATTGTGCAGTGCTACGACGCTACGATACACCGAAAGAACGTAAACTCAAGTGCCACTCTATGGAACTGACAAAACTGTCTAGACGTTATTATTTTGTGTTAAAGTGGTAATCTTTTAGGTGAGTGTATAAAATCTGCTCTGCTCCTCTAAGGAGCGATGTATTTATGTTCATCCTAATGTTATTGTCACGTATATTTGAATTAATGCTGACTTAAATTAAGTTTAAAGTGTCTTGACCGAGCCAAAAATATTAAATTCTATTTCTTATTCATATCTAAACAACGTTGGAACAACTCTCAAACGTTGCTTTTAAGTTTACCATAACAGATAAGTTTATTAGTCAAACAAATTTTAATAGTCTCAATACCAACAATGCAAAATACTTGCCATACAGGCAACTTCACTCCCTCCACGGAATCATGAATTTGTTGATCCTCTATAGTGCTCCATGTCACTTGACCTATAGGGGTATTAAGGGGACCAATAGGTCCTGTCCATCTTGAGGCCGGGTACCACTATTACGACAACGGGTGAGAAACGGGGCGTTACGTGCAGTAACGCCCCGTTTCTTCCCCAGGTTCCAAGATGCGTAAAATACCTTTACCTCAGTACAAAAAAAAGGAAACTCCACTTTTCGCAGTTCCCGTGGAGCGGCAGTTTGGCAACAAAGTTTACGTACTATTGTAAGTTGTTACCCGAACATAAAGCGAACTTTAAATATTAAATTAGTAATTAAAAAACAACTCGTAGCTCGTTAACCCACTTTGTGCAAACACCTGTCTAATCGGTTTTGTCGTTATAGAGGTAATTAGGACATTCAAAGGTAACGTAGGTTCGTTTTGTATGAACAAAAAGGCTTGATGAATGTAGGAAGCGGAGGGATGTAGGTGAGATGCGTACGTAGTAAACTTGATATGACTCGGTGGCCTAAATTGTAAAGGCGGTTGACTTTCATAAGAGAGGTAACGTTTGAAGAGTGAGGTAGTGTTTTCATCATCATCATCTTAAGCCTACAAACATACACTACCTACAAGACATAGGCCTTCAACCAATGGCATATTTAATTTGGATGATTTGCCTTGTCACCAGGATTGGCAGGTGGGTTGGTGACCGCAGTACATTTTATTTTTACCCAGCTATACCCTGCTGCCTGCTTCCTGATATTTCCTTAGTCGTTGCAACACCTACGGGATGATTCTCAGTCTGGAACCCAAACCTTCATTTATTCAACTTTCATTCAACTGTATCCTAATTCAGTCACGTAAAAAAAACCCAAAATATCTCTCTCCATAGTTCGTTGAACGACCCCCAACTTACGTATCAAGCCAATAGTAAAAGACCACGTCTCGGGGCCATAAACCTTCCCCGAGATCCCTCAATATCATGTGGTAAGCTAATTTATATCCCGTCAACGGAGATCCATATAAAATACGGGAGCCAGCCAGTAAACTCTTAAAACAAGCGCGTATTACAAGCCCGTAAAGCAGTGTTTCCCAAAGTGGTATAGGTGGAACCCCGGGGGTCCACGGCAGACTCGACGGGGGTCTATAATAAAAAATGGGGGTCCGCAATCGTAAGCGGTGAATGAAAATTCATTTTGTTTTGATAATAAAGAAATATAATGTTAATTGTCTCCTAACAATAGGCAGATGATTGAACAAAGTGGCAGGCAACTGGAGACGCCTATGTATCGTAGTGGACTGCGATAGGCTATCCATCCATCCATCCATCGCCATCGTGGCAGAGAGATTGGCCAGTCTGCGTCAGGGACTCGCAGACTGCCCAGAGTGCGCCGGACGTAGACAAAACCTTCAATACGTCACACGAGGAGGCTCTCTCTACGCACCTCTGCGATAGGCTGATCTTGTTGTTTTTTGTATGTTGCAGCCACAGGGGGTTCACCGGATCCAGCAAAAATGTTTGAAAGCGGTTTGTTTTGTTATATACCATTAAGGTGGCAACAGACATACTGCCCGATGTTAAGCGGTTACCACAGCTTATGGACGCCTGCAATACCAGGGGTATCACACGCGCGTTGCCCACCTTAACACCTGGCTGCCTGGGAGCCTTCAAGAAACGAGCGTACTCTTATTTAAAAACCGGCAGCGACTCTAGAACTCAATTTGAGTTGCGTCCATGGACGGTGTTGACAGCTTACTATCAGACATCACATACGCTCGTCTGCCGCCTCTTGCATAAAAAAATTCAGCACTCACCCCACGAGATCTGGAAACCCTACTCACCGGCAGAAACACGACTCGGAGATCATTTAGCTGCGGTACTCTACAGGGTGGAGGTACTTTCCCGGGCGGGCGACTCAATTCGAGGAACGACTCGCTGTGGCCTACCTCTCTCTATGAAACAAAATAGTTTGGGAACCTCCGCCGTAAAGGAGCGGCTATAAAATTCCCACCGCGTCTGTAGATAATTAAAAAACTGTCAGGGCTCGTTAAAACTGGCGCGGACAAGTTATGAACATTGGCCCGTGGATGTTGTTCCTTCAACGTGCCACTAGTGGAGTAATCAATCTTGGAAGATTGAAATTTCTTCATGTACGTGTAGTCATTTGTTTTTGTTTACTCTCGCCCGATAAGGAAAAAGAAGTTTAAGATGGTGAGAAAAATCCTTGCCCATTGTGGACGTTTGCAGTACAACTAAACCTCATTTTGAAAAAAGTAGCAATTTCTCACCTCCACCAATTGAAGCGTCATCAATTTCCACCTACCCTCACACCTCCATTCAAACTTAAAACGTCCCAAAAAAAAATGAAAATAAAATCTTTTCACGGGTTAGTGGGCCGATATCCTGTCCCAACATTTTCCATTCTGAGCCAACATTTGATGTTTGCAGAGGCACCTTGATATGCATAGTTTGTTGAAAGTAAACAGGATAAGGGAGACCCTTCGTGCAGGTAATGTCCTGGAAGTAATGTGTACACATGTAAGGCTTTCTCGTGGACAAAAAACTCCTCTTATAGGTGCTAGAATTTCAGATACGGTTTTACAACAGAAATAATATCTGGATAGACCACAAACATTTAGAATTTAAATGCTCGAAATCAACTTCGATGATCGCGCGTTCTTCTAGCGCTAGAAAATAGATACATTAATTACACCTAAAAGTTATCTGGAACAGATAGCTCTCAGGAATAACAGCCTACATTGTACTGCAATATGTCTACACAGTAGTAAATGTTAAATTTTTTGTGCAAAAAGAACATCCATTTCTCCTTCGTCTATTTTAGCCACGATTTCGCCCACGAAAAATTTTCTATCGTATATTTGAATTCTTGAAGGATTAAACGGGTTCATTCCGTGATAGGGCTTTTTCGAAAAATTTAAAAGTACAAATGGGAATATGTGAAATGAGAATAATATAGAATACAATAAAATTGATGGAAAGTAAGCAGTTCTACCCTTGGTACATTTATGTGGGTTTTACTAATAGTAGTTTATTTGTTGATTAGAATGAGGGTATATTCTTTGAATGGACACATTGAAGTGGAGGTCGATGTATATGTATTGGGGATATTCACAGGTAGAATTAGGCTAAAGCACTTTGGGAATTCATTTCCTTTGTCAATATTTCGAGCAGAATTTTAGGGTTGCGAGAAATTCTGTTTATATCCCGACATAACCATTTCTCTAAACAAATGACTTATATTCAGACACAGACAACATAAGCCCCAGTTTACAAATACGCCTGTGCTAATCTTAGAAATCTGTCCTAACAAAATAGGATCTGAATTATTTTAGACATTTCATTGGCTGGCTAAATATTAACGTTTCAAGAGTCAGTTAATCATCCGAATACCGTTGCACAGAAATTGCACGCTAATAAATAGACGGGATTCATTATTCAAAGGCAGTCGGAGAGTTCTGCTTAGAAATTAATTGGATCTAAAAGCGGTCGCGATATGACGGCAATAGTAGCTTAATATTGAATAGCTTGGGAGTTTTGGTAAACAGCACATTTTTTTAGTTTTGACAGCCTTAGTGATGCAATGGTAGGGTTTTTTATAGTAGTTCGACATAATGGCTTCCCTACGCCTGATGGAAAGCGAAAGAGAAGCCCAAGTAGCTGTGACAACTAGCAAGTAACTTACCTGTCAGTTGCCACTACAATGCCGGCCCAACCCTGACCCCCCATGAGCTCCGGAAACACTACTCACCAGCAGCAACACGACCCGGAGGTCATTTGGCTGCGGTATTCTATAAGGTGGAGGTCCTTACCCGGACGGGCAGCTCAATTCGAGCGAAGATTCGCTATGCCCTACCTCTCTTAAAAGGTTACGATCCGAAGGCTCTGGGTTTGAATCCCGGTCGCGTCAATTTAGGACTTGAACTTTTCTCAATTTCCTGGGTGGTCTGAGAGACGCCCCTGTCATCATCTGGTACATACTCATTGGAAAGACCATAGTTTAAGGCCAGATGGTTGTTATGTAAATAAAAAAAATCATTTCAATTTGCTTTTTACACAAACTTCCAACCCCTATTTTACCACTTTAAGTGGAAAATATTTTATAACGCTGAAACACATAAATTTTAATTTTGCTATTCAAGACTGAATTCGAAATTTCAAGGCTTCGACTTGAAAAGTAAACAAAGTTTCATACAAACTTTCAACCCCTATTTAACCCTCTTAGAAGAGCGAAGTTCCAAAAGTCAGAAGCGCATCATTATTTGTTTTGTTTTATAAGCCTAAATACCAATTTTTATAAAATTTTCTTCAAAAATGACTAAGTTTCAATTAAACTTTCAACCTCTATTTTACCCCTTTAGCGGATGAATTTCGAAAAATCCCTTCTTAGCGGGCGCGTACGTCATAAATGTAACCTACATGCAAAATTTTGTCGATTTGCTTCAACGGTTTCGGCTCTGCGTTGCTCGTTCAGTCAGGACAATGACACGTTCTTTTATATGTAGGTATAGATAACACAAAACGACAAGTAAGTACGTACATACTTTTAATAATCGCAAGACATTTTATCCGTTCCGTGTTTATAACGAAAATCAGCTAAAGCCAATCTCTCCACGTTCCAAGCTTATTTGTGATTCAAATGCCGTCGGATGTAAGTAATCAATGCGAATAAACAAACTCCTCTACCTATAATGTATTATTGAGAATTTACTTAAGCCGCTTATCGTATTGAATGTTGAAAAATATGCTGGCAGTTTGAAAGTACAGATTTCTGGATCGGATTTATAAATGTGGTTGTTTGATAGGATTAGCGGATTTCATGCTTGGTGATAATATTCTGTAATGCCTTGTTTTGGCTTGATTTACTCCTACGCTGTTTTCTGTCGAGAGTACAAATAGGTATACCTACATTACATCTATAAAGTACCACCTAATAGAGGTCGGGCATGGCGAATCTTCGCTTGAATTGAGCCGCCCTTTCGAGGAAGGACCCCCCCCCCCCCCCCCCCCCTATAGAATACCGCAGCCAAATGACCTCCGGGTCGAGAAACACGACCCATGCATGCCGGCCCCTAACCACCCACGAGCTCCAGAAACCTCCGGGGTTCGTGGGGGTGGGGGGGTTACAGTTGGGCCGGCACGGCGGTGGCAACTGACAGGTAACTGACCACGTACTTGCCCGTTGTCACATCGACTTTGGCTTCCCTTTCGCATTCCATCCATAGAGAAGCCATTATGTCGAGCGACTATATAAAAAAAAACCTGCAACGCTGTCATCAGCGACAGATGATTGTCAGGGTTGCAATGCGGTGGCAATGAGGGTGTTTATAGGAAATATCCGTTAGATGGAGTTATGTAGCCCTGCGGTCCAGCTTTCATGTAATTGGTCAGTTGCTATGTAAATGTCAGTGCCATGTCAAAATGAACCAATTACGTTTTAGGTGGACCTGCTGCCTATGTGGTGGATTTCTTTTTCAGAAAACCCTCAACCTCAAAGCCTAGACGCAATAAATTTCTAAAGAACATTCTAGTAGAAGAGAACATCATATAATATCGGAACACCTTAGTTGCCTAATGACCTACCTATAATTTACATTTTGTTTTTTATTAAAACCAATTAATATTCAGTCAATTGGCTAGCAAAATTCGTGACGTCACGTCTCTGTAAAGCCTTACAAAATATATGAAACAATCATGTTTTGACAGCTACTTAAAAGTATATAAAACTTGACAGTGCACATCCCCATTATCATTTAAAATATTCCACCATAGACAATAAGAACAAGGGTCACTGACATTGACATTAACAGCTGCCGTAAACAAGCCATAAATATGGCTGTCCAACCCACAGGTCCAACCCTAATCGTAAAGCAAGGGCGAATCACGGGACCAACTAACCCTTAGACTGTAAAACAGTTTTCGTCCGCTCGCACATTTACGCTTTGTTATTTTTAACCGACTTCAAAAGAAGGGGAGTTGATCAAAATCGGTTTAGCTGCTTACAAGATATAGACGATTATTAGGTATGGTTTCAAAGGCTTAATTTTTGTTTTTTTTTTGTCACCAGGGGGCCAACGCCCCTTGCAAGGTCCATAGACACTGCGACATCAGTGGGGTCACAGGTGCATTGCCGGCTCTTGAGAAATTTGTAGACTCGCTTTTTGTGTAAAATAGTCGCATGTTTGCACAGGCAGGAAATTGCGCATGAAACGTACCGAGGAAGACTTTCAACTATTAAAATGATTAGGATAAAATCCTGGATGTACGATGTTTCCAACGACTAAGTATTTATTCCCAAATTCACTGGCCACTGGCAGTTACTGAATAAATTGTTACCGCATTCATCAAAGCTACAACCTTTAAACCATATACTCAAATTGAAACAGACTTTTTCTTTATGGCTCTTTAAGCCATAATTTTTCTAACAAAAAACCCGTTTATCGTCAAGAACCCTTTTCGTGTAAACAATAACGGGTTTTTCATTAAGCCCAAACCGACCCGAGTTTTACACAGAGATTATTTCGTGACCCACTTTTGATTGTTTATTGTTATGTTTGAATACCTCTGTTGGGCGTAAAGAATTTACATCAGGTAATTTGGCATACACTTGAGTTATTTTGCTTAAAATCTTCATTATTTTACTCTTTTCTTTTTCTTTGAATAAGTACTCTTCTGTAGTAGGTAGGTAAATAGAAGGCAGAAGAAGAAGAGGGAGACCAAGACGAACATTTACACAATAGCTAAAGGAGAAAGTTAATGTCATGACGTACAAGGAGTTGAAGGCGCTGGCGGAGTCCAGGGAGGAGTGGAAGTTGCTCCACCGACAAGAGCAAAGCTCTTAAATTTCGTAGTAGTAGTAGTAGTGTAGTAGGTACTCTGCTGACAGCGCTTCGGCTACAGCAGTTATAGTAAAAATAGACTAGCCAAGTATGCAGGAAAATAATGTTCACAAGTGTATGCACAAGTAAGCATAGATGCTCTCTCTGTTACAGCATTTTAACACTTCTCTTCTGCCGGCACCTATGTACCCCTCTCTTTAGTAAAAGTACATCTCCTTTGTCTGGAAGAGATCGCTACCAGCAAAAAGAATACTTAAGTACATTTTACCAGACGTAAGTACAATATTATGGTCAATACATATATTATTTAAAGTGTTTATTCGTTTATGAAATATACACTATTTATCTATTTCTGAACAGACAGACAAACACTTCAAACTTATGACAAATTTTTATTTCATTTTTTAGGTCGGGGTTAAAAAACAAAAATGTTTGCTTGATACAGATACTGGCTATACATATGTATACTCAGCATGGCTTAGCGAATTTTCCCTATCCCTATCCCTAATCCTTTAAGCTACACTAGAGCAAGTTTGACACGGTCACGAATCAAAGTCACGGGTGTCTGAACTTTGATCGAGCACCTCATCAGTTCCCCACTCTGTAGGTGTTAAGAAGTTTAACTGAAAAATGTAACTTCTTTGAAGATTTCCCTGATAGTGGATCCGCTGAAGATCGGGGTGAGAACAACTTTTGAATTCAATCTTAAGTTTTTTAACATTAGTGGAAAATAAAGTGTTAAAGTTTGGGTAGTAAGTGCTTGATGTAAAAGAGTCTTGTTTTCAAAAAATAGGTTGGTACACAACAATATATCATAGACTAGAGACACGCCCTCGCTTCGCTTTAGGTATTTAAGATATAATTACATGTTCTGCAAAGTTGTCGCCAATTAATGTGTATTTATAATTCAGTAACAATAAAATTACGACTTAGCTTTATTTATTTACATTTCATACCAGTTTACATCGCTATAGTAACGTTGTTAAGACACATCAGTACGTTAGAAATATAATAATATTTGGTAATTTTTTCACACCTTGGTTGGGTTACATTATTGGTGTTTTAATATGGATCCTAACCTTTTTTTAAATAGGTTTATAGGCTACGGTGACCGCTTATCATCGGGCGAGCGGGCTTGTGTAGTACCTCAGTGGTATCAAAAAGTCTTATTTACAGCTGTAAACACTGAACGAAAATTTACTACTGAACTGCTGCCCGTTTTCTGATATTCCCTTAGTCATTTCTATGACTGTCACGGAATGAGATGGGGTGGTAGAATATTTCTGAGAACGCAAACAGGATCATCAACAACAAATTAATACATAAATTACGTAATTTCCAACATAAAACAAACCCATCGCGCATCTCAGACAATAATTTCCGTGTGTTTAGCTTCAAGCGCTGTTCCATCAATACATTTTAACGCGGATTCTTTCTCGGCGCGTGAAATAATCGCGCCCGCACAATCGATTTGGTACAAACGAAGCAATGAAGCGGTACATTTTCACGTTGTTTCGTTTCCATAGACTAGATAGATACACAATATTTTGTATAGACAATGTATTTAGTTTGTGAAAAGTAAAAAAAAAATAGGAATCTGAATGATGTTTTTTTTTAATGGATTTATTGAAATCTTAAACTGCACAGATACACATACATAGAAGAATTTTGAAAAAAGTCAAGACTATTATTGTTACAATACAATTTTGATGAAAGTATGGAAGATCGTAAGCCCAAGATAGTGAAATGTGGCAAGCAATTGGAGAGGCGTATGTCCAGCAGTGGACTGCGAAGGGCTGTAGATTGATATGGAAAATATTTTTTCGTGTGGTTTCCGGATTTAAAACAGGACGACCACATCTCATTCCATGGGTTTCGTAGAATACGACAAAGTCAATATCAGGAATGTAAGGGAGCGGTCTATCATCTTTCCGCTCCAAGCCAACCTCACCTGCCCGTGGTGCATCCTGCCGAATAACTAACGAGGCGCTGGCGTTACGTTACAATTGAAGGCGGAGCTAAATACCACAGACCTATGACGGGCAGCAGCTTCACCGGAGCGTCAAGCTACGCCCTGCGATCGCAACCCGCCTACCCAGCGTGGCGATTATGGGTATATCCTCCAGATGTTTGCCCTAGGTGGCAAGCAACTGGAGAGGCCTAGGTCTAGCAGTGGACTGCAATAGGCTGATGATAATGATGAATATCAGGAAACGGGCAGCAGCGTTAACCTGGGTACAAATAAAACCTATTGCGGTCACCAACTCCCCTGCCAAGCGTGATGTAGTCAGTTGTGATTTGGGTCTGCCTCCTAAGCCAAATCCTTCTATAATACAAGAATGTTTTTTCCCGGGAGGGGTTCGAACCCACGACCCTTGGTTCCGAAAACCGACATGGTCAAGGTTACTACTAATTGAGCCACTTTTTTTTTTTTTACGTCAGGAATGCCTTTACGCATACACCAGGGCCCTAGGTACGGGACACCTGGGTTATGTGGGACTCACTCCTAAAACGGAGAATACCCACTAAACCTGACGGTGGTCGGCTACGAGCGCTCATCTGAGGAGGGTCGGGATGCCCGTAGGGATTCGTCTCAACCCCTCCTCAGCTCAGTAGCGCTGCGCCGCCTCATAGGATGGCGGCACACCTCGGGAGGACGTAGTGGTGCCCTCCCGGTACGACGTCACTGACCACGTGTGTCCGAAGACACGTGTCGTCGTCTTCCTCGGGGTTGTAGATCGGAGCGCAAGGGAGCCCCCCCCCCCCCCCCCCCCCCCCCCGAGCGCGCCACAACCCCGGCCACTGAGCTAGCCTATTTGAGCGCCCGTCAGCTACCATCGTCGGATTTAATAGGTATTCTATTAAGCGGGAGTGAATCCCACATACCACATAACCCAGGTCTCCTTGGGACTATATGCGTAAATGCATTCCCGACGAAAAAAAGAGGACGTAAAGTACTATGCCCTTCTCTGAACCTTCTCCTCTATGCCTTTCAAACGTCTGCCTAAACGATTCGGTCGATTTTCGCGCCCGCCGCCGAATTATACTGTAATAACATAACATGGTTTCTAAAGAAGGTGATAATATTCCACCCACAAAGGGCTTTATACCTACGCAAAATGTCGCCTTTATACATTATAGATTCTTTGACACTTTGATGAGATATTTCAAACTGAATGCTTCAAAGGGCGTAGGTAAGTGATTTTGTGATAGACATTATGTTGATAAGCTCATTAGGTATGTGTTTAAGTCGTGGAATTGAAAGTTTTTTTTTATAAAAAGAGCGTTTAGGATGCCCTCACTCCACCTGGATGGTAAGCGGTCGTAAGGTCCAAATGTTAGGTCGACAGGCACAATAGAACAAACTCACCTTTTTATAAAACTTTTAAGGGTTTAATGCTGTAATTAATTTAGACCTCAAATAATAGTAATTCCTCGTATAGCGCATATAATCTTTAATTTAGGTAAATTGCTAGCCCGATGGCTGACATCTGCCTTCTGAGCTAAGGGCCGTGGGTTCGATACCCGCACAGTACAAACATTATGTGCATGAACATGTCTGTTTGCATTGGTCTGCGTACCTATAAATTGTACCTATTTACAAAAGAGTATTCCATAATAATCTATACTATCTATACTATACTATATACTATACTATATTACTATATCTTAATCTTAACTAATATTATAAAGCTGAAGAGTTTGTTTGTTTGTTTGTTTGTTTGTTTGAACGCGCTAATCTCAGGAACTACTGGTCCGAATTGAAAAATTCTTTTTGTGTTGAATAGACCATTTATCGAGGAAGGCTTTAGGCTATATAACATCACGCTGCAATTATTAGGAGCGAAGAAATAATGGAAAATGTAAAAAAAACGGGGGAAAAATAACTATTCCACGCGGACGAAGTCGCGAGCACAGCTAGTAATATTATAAAGCTGAAGAGTTTGTTTGTTTGAACGCGCTAATGTCAGGAACTACTGGTCCGAATTGAAAAATTCTTTTGGTGTTGAATAGACCATTTATCGAGGAAGGCTTTAGGCTATATAACATCACGCTGCAACTATTAGGAGCGAAGAAATAAAAGAAAATATAAAAAAAAACGGGGAAAAAATAACTATTCCACGCGCACGAAGTCGCGAGCACAGCTAGTAATACATAGAATGGTATAGTAGGTAATCCACCACCAAATACCCCGAATTCCGCTGTTTAAAATTAGTTAGTTTTCATTCAACAGTGCCACAATGACCTGCGGAGTTCAGAACAAACAAGTACCTTTGTCCGCAGACGTCTCTGCGCGCTTTGTGTGAAAGGCACAACTTTGGCCGAATCGCTGAAGGCTCGGCAGCTAAATACTGAATAGCGTCCATTTCTGACTGAACTGTATACTATTTTGCCAGCAAACTACTAAATAGTATAAGCTATTATTGTCTACAGTTGAAATGCGCTAGGTAATGCTCACTAAACATTTGATTTCAAACTAAGGAGTTTCCTTCTGCAATTAGGTACGTCTACGGCAAAGTCAGCTTATCCGTGCTGTCACGGAGGGACTTCTTAGCTTAGCTTAGCTGGCTAACATTCTTTTTATTTCTTTTCGCCGAGGAAAATGCTTTTAATCATCCCGCTGTTTGGGGGAAGAACGGCGAGGTATGCGGGATTCACGCCGCCCTCGAGAAATGGAAGGGCGGACTCTGCCTTAAGATGCTGGGAAGGCAGGGAATACCATCTAAAAACCCCAGTACCTCCGTCAAGCGCTATAGGGCGCCATCAGGGGTTCTAGGAGACCCTTGGTAGCTGGCGAACATCCTATTCAGCTCTGTATGTTCACTCTGGGAGGGGCTCATTCTAATACCCTTGTAGGAACAGACATGCCCCTACGTAAAGTGGTAGTTACTTCCGCCGAGTTAGGTGATCGTGCTAGGGGACCGCGGTCCGATGGATTGTCTTGGTTTTCGTATATATACTCAGTCGTAATGAAAACTTCGTATGCGCGTAGCAGGTCTTCCATAGAACTTGTATGAAGCGATTTCATTTTGTATGGAGATTGCGTGCCGCGTTTATTACATCGCCATCTGTTGTTAGCTGGCGGAACTTGTGCTTGTATAATTATTGTAGCGTGGTGGAGATAGTTGTAGCGATGTGGAGATAGGAGTCGCTACATGTCGCTACACTCTTATATGAGCCCCTCCGCAGAAGATTTGTAGGGTTCTCGTCTACAATTACCCTTAACATCGCCACAGGGTAATCTAAGACTCAAACTCCCGTTAGCCAATATTTCAAATTCATTGTACCTACCTAATAGTCAGATTCCCACAAACTTTTGGGGTATTGGCGCATCTTTGCCCAAACAGTTTGTCGGGTTGGTGTGATACTTATTTGTTACGCTCTACAAAGTCACGTCGCACAGTCTATGACGCTTCCTTCTCGGTACGGATTAGCTCATCTTAAGAGCTTTAGAGCCTACAATGCGAGGTCGTAATTCGCGAGCTTAGTAGAGGGTTAAGTTCTTAAGCATCAAGTGAATTCTTACTGCATTGCAGTGTGCTTTGCCGTATTAAGTTGGTAAATCTTTGTCGCAAGCAATGGACTGTATAATACATATGTAGTATCTAATTGGTCCCTGAAAATGAAACACTACAGTTTTGTGAACATTTTTTGTTGGACCGTTCTAGGCTTATTATTATCTATGGGTTATAGAAATTGTAAACTGTAGAGATAAATCCAAAAATAAATTATTAATTATCCTTTAATTTGGGTAGACCAAAGGTTGCCTGCCTGGAAGAGATTGCGTTGGGGATAAGTTCGTATCTTTGTTTCTAGTTTTAAGTCACTGTTTCGTGTGCAAATAAAGAACATCTATTTATTCCGCGGACAACCTTAGACCAGTGTATAAGGTTGTCCGTTAGTGATCGCTTGTATCGATAAGATTCCTTGGAACTTGCTGCCCACTGGCAATAGAGGGGGGCTTAATAGGATGTGAGTCCCATACACCACGCTGACTCCCTACGGATACGTGAAAGTGCATAATGCATTCCCCTCTTTAAAAAAAGGCAGTAGAGGAACTGCATTATGATCTTCTGAAAAGAGAGGTAGGGCATAGCGAATCTTCGCTCGAATTGAGCTGCCCGCCCGGGGAAGGACCTCCACCCTATAGAATACCGCAGCCAAATGACCTCCGGGTCATGTTCCTGTCGGTGAGTAGGGTTTCCGGAGCTCGTGGTAGGTTGGGTTGGGCCGGCATGGCGGTGGCAACTGACAGGTAACTGACCAGTTACTTGTTCGTTGTCACAGCGACTAGGGCTTCTCTTTCACTTTCTATCAGGCGTAGGGAAGCCATTATGTCGAGCTACTATAAAATAAAAAATAAAAAAATAAAGAAAAGAAAACCACACGAAGTATCAACAATAAAAATTCCGCTCTTATTCGTGAGATTTACCTCATATTTTTATCTCGTCTCAAGCTCCCGATAAACGTCTGTTGTTCTTAAAATACATCACGTTATATGTCATGTTGTTATTGTATAATAAGGCTTTTATCGAGCGACAGGTGAGTAAGCCCAAATGGGGCGGACCAATTGTTATTGTGTTAGTTTAGGCCGGTCCGACTTGCCAGAAAATACCACGGTTAAATCAACTACGGAACAACCAAGTTGAGGCGGTAAATGTACGCGAAATCTATTTATATTGTCTTTGAATTACTGCTTCGCTCTTGAGAGGTATGAGTATGCAAACAAAACAGCTATGTATAACATTATGTGGGATCGTTGAAGTAAAATGCAGTTATTATAAATCAACAACAAAATTATATTAATCTTCGTAACGTCTTACATCGTATTTTCTCACATGACACTTCCCATAGACTCTATCTAAAAGGTCTTGCCAGAACTCGCAGTAAAAATAAATCTAAATGAAAACCAAAGATAAACTTTCTTCCACGTATATATTTCCCACTAATATTATAAACGCGAAAGTTTGTTTGGATGGATAGATGGATGGATGTTTGTTCCCTTTTCACGCAAAAACTACTGAACAGATTTTAGTGAAACTTTACACGAATATTGTTTATGCATCAGATTAACATCCTATATGTTAAAGCAGCAGAAAGCTGAAAAGCAGCAGCGACACCGGAGCGAAGGTGTACGCCCTGCGATCGCCAACCCGCCTGCCCAGAGTAGCGATTTTTCTTTAGTAGCTCGACATAATGTCTTCCCTGCGCCTGATGGAAAGCGAAAGAGGAAACCAAGTCGCTGTGATAACAGACAAGAATCAAATCAAATATCAAATATAAATGATGTTGAACATTAAATTTAAATATTAATTAAAATAAAGACATTAATTATGAAACGTAAACTGATTAATTTTCAATGAGGTACGAGTATAATAGCCATTTTGATTTATAATGACGAGTCTACTCATTGTTAAACATAGTTGATATCAAAATATAATACCTGCCAAAGTGCCAATTTCAAATGAAACCTTTACATCAAAATTTCATAGCTGCTTAATTGCTTGGTAGCATGGCACAAATTGAGACAAATTAGCTCATAGTAATTCGTACTCCATTACAGGTAAATTAGTGAAAATCTGAGACAGCTAATAATGCCTATTAAAATAGATTCATTTTGGAGATTTCCAGCGATTTGAAAATTTATACAATTTTAAATTAAATGGAATTTTTCATTGCTCGACTGTTTACTCATTTAGACTAAAATGAACAAAAATATACTAAGTACCAACTTCAGTGCACACGAATCCCACTAATATAATAAACGCGAAAGTTTGTTTGGATGGATAGATAGATGGATGGATAGATGGATGGATAGATGGATGGATGTTTGTTCCCTTTTCACGCAAAAACTACTGAACAGATTTTAGTGAAACTTTACACGAAGATTGTTTATGCATCAGATTAACATATAGGCTATAAATTACAACGATTCATCAATTTTTTCATTTAGAATTTCGGGAAAATATGTTATGGAAAGAATAAAAACTTTTTGAATACACCATAGATACTGTCACTTCTTGACTTTGTCAGCGAAATTATCAATTTGACATGACAGGTACTGATATCGAGGTAGGCAAATACGGAAATTCGCCACCAATATATTTGTGAATTAAAATTGTGCGGCTTATTTTCGGAATGAAATTCTTCGGAAAATACTATATTGCAAACTGCTATAACTGAAAAGACGACCAACGTAAAGGGATAATCACCGGCGTTGTCTACTAGAATATTGCTCAGTTTCAGAGGCACCTCATTCAGCAACAAATTGGAACAAACTTTAGGAATAAAATTGTGTACAGTCAAAATAGATCTAGCATAACCCGTAAACAAGGCGGCCTGCATCTGATAATGAATCACAGTGACCAAGAACCAAAAACCTTACTGCAATCTCAGAAGGCTCACAACGGGCCACATGTCTAGCTCGGATGCGACGAAACTGCGATCAGTGTATGCTTAATAAATATTTTTCTAATCCAAATTGTAATTTCTGTCCTCAATATACTAATATTATAACATTTCAGCCTAATAAAATCGTTTTAATTACGCATGTCGGAAGAAAATAACGCTTTGAAGTAAGTTAAGATTCATACACCGGTCAAGTGGTCGCTTTTTGGTCGGCGTGATACTTAAAACCTGTGTACTAACTTGTACAATTATTGTACATAGTTAGGTACCACCTATAATTAAAAAATCTTAATTTTATCGGTAAATAATTTTCACATTTTATTCTTAGGGATGCTCAGTATGACATAAAGAAAAATCGAAATAAAAGATAGGTACTTAGTATTTTTAGCGTGGCTTCTCAAAATATGTTCATACACAGGATATCCAGATTCTGTTTTAGTTGTATAGATTTAAGATTATTAAACGCACTTATTTTCCAAAAAGTACAAATAAGTATCCGTATTTCTATATTGTATGGGAGTGACCTATCACCTTTTCACTCCAAGCCTTTCACACCTGCCCGTGGTGCATCCTGCCGACCAACAAACGAGGCTCTGGCAAATCGACTGGTGGTGGTAAAACCATAACGATGGAAGGCGTAGCTAGATTTCACAGGCCTATGAAGGGCAGCAGCTTGACTGGAGCGAGAAGCTACGCCCTGCGATCGCCAACCCGCCTGCCCAGGTGGCGCTTATACCCATAATATCCTCCAGATGTTTGCCCTAGGTGGCGAGCAACTGAAGAGGCCTGTGTCTAGCAGTGGACTGTAATAGGCTGATGATGATGATTTCTATATTAATCAATTTTAAACGTATCGCGCCGACGCCAGCCCTCTCCTGGCCGAAAATCGGCCACAATGACCATTCTCCAAGCAAAACGGGGAAGTATGCACGAGATATTGAAGTGTATCTACATGTTTATGCCCATACACAAGTGCATTACGTGCGGTTGCTCTGTTTGAAATAATGAGATTTCATAGTAGTAACTAGGTAGGTACGTAGGTAAGCACCATTTTTGATACCGTAAAAAGACTAATTGACTCAAAAAAAGTGAAACACTCTGATTACTGCTGACCCCAGTGGCGCATTATATCGGTTCCCGGTAGGATTAAATGTAGAAAACGAACTTTTTTAGATAACTCGATTAATTCAGGAAGACGTCGCTCTGGATAAGTCATCACCGGAACTTACAGTTAAGAAAACCATAGCTTAAGACCTGGGGCCCTACTACAGAAAACGAAAACGATCGTTCGTTGAACGGATCGCGTATTTTTGCCCCATAAATCCCTCTCATTTGTCCCTCCCGTGTTCGAATATACGAACTAAAATTCGTCAACGTCGATTTGCAACAATTTAATTCATAGGTATATTAGAACACAGGAGGGACAAATGAGAGGGATTTATGGGGCAAAAATACGCGATCCGTTCAACGAACGATCGTTTTCGTTTTCTGTAGTAGGGCCCCAGGTGATTCCTGAACAATGGGCCGCGGCTTCCAATGGCCAACCAGAGGCCAACATGATGTAGGTACCTAAATTGTGTTTGTCCTGTGTTAACCTATGTTCAGATTTCTCAGCACTCAAATCGAATACCTATATCTTCATCATCTTTTGAGCATCCATTTGTAAGCACGTGTAATAAAATAAGAGACAAAGACGCGTACGTACATGATATAATGACAGAGTAAGCTCTTCATGACAAACCGATGTTCACGCAGGCAAAGCCGCGGGCAGCAGCTAGTATTTATATAAGAAGAAAAGTATCTAAGTCCTGCCTAGCACCCGTAGTCCTTCTTTAAGCGTGGTTTAAAGAGAGCCCTTTCCTCACGGTAGGCAGCGGCATGGCTGTGCCCCTGGCATTGCTGATGTTCATGGGCGGCGGTTACTGTTTAACATCAGACAGACCGCCTGCTCGCCTGCCACTAACGGCAATAAAAAAAAAAGTAGTAGAAACTACCGCCATATACAGGCTGACTTTGAAATCGTTAGCATCCTTTTAGAACAATCTAAGAACCTATCCGTGATTCTGAGTGTTTAATATGATTTTTAAGGTTTAAAAATTTTCAGTTTTTGTTATAATGGATTTTCCTCATACTTAGGGTAGGTACTCAGAATCACGGATAGGTTCTTATTTTAAAAGGACGCTAACAATTTCAAAGTCACCCTGTATATGTATGTAAAGTTTCGTATTATTGGAAATTATAAATTGGCACAAGGAATAAAGTTAGATAGATATTCTATTCTTTATTGCATTTCAAGCAATTGACTTAAAACTAAGTATGGTAGACATTTGTTGTACAATATAGGCGGTTAATGCTATAATAATGAACTTCATTGAATAAAGAGTATCTATCTATCTACGAGTAGGTATAACTAAAAAAGTTAGCCCAATGCTTACATAACGCCACAATACACATACATATTTATTCGAAAACGAGGTATTCCACTTTGACAGATGATTTCTATTCAAATTAATCCACACGGTATTCGCAGGATGACAATGACGGATGTGCCTCGACGGAAGTGCCTCGTCCGTAATCCTTAGACTCGGGCGGGTGAAGTAAGGTGCTCCGGGGTTTCTTGTGTTTCAATGATATTTCGGGAATCCGCTGCAAAAATTGTAGGCATCAGATTTGTAGCACTTTAAATAAATATTTTGTTTTTTATGCAAGAGTGACCTCAAAGCAACTCAACTCGAGTTCTAGGGTCGCTGCCGGCCTTTTAAATAGGATTACGCTCGTTTCTTCAAGGCTCCCAAGACGTAGCTGTTCGGAAAGACTGTCTGGACTGTATAGATAGCGAAAGAGAAGCTCAGGTCGCTGTGACAACGGGCAAGTAACTGATCAGTTACCTGTCAGTTGCCACCGCAATGCCGGCCCGACTCTAGCCCCTACGAGCTCCGGAAACCCTACACCGGCAGAATCACGACCCGGAGGTCATTTCGCTGCAGTATTCTATAGGGTGGAGGTCCTTCTCCGGACGGGCGGCTCAATCCAAGCGAAGATTCGATATGCCCTACCTCTCTTAATTCTACGATACCAATGTGACGCGGTGGACCTATTCTGAATCCAGAAACTACACGGCTGAATTAGCAGTTCGGTCGGTTTAAGATAAGACATCAGAGGAATAAAAACGGCTTCGCCTAAAGACTTCTTTCAGATCTAAAGGCATAAAGTGCAATGCTGCCGTCATACGGAAAAAGGGCGCTTCTGCAAACAGTTTAAAATAAAGAAACAAAAATAAAAAATATTACTGCCACATCGCCTTACCGATTTATGTAATACTTAGATGGTAAAATGCATCTACGCTTTGTGCATCTCTATTGCTAAGTATCGTGTAGTGACGCTATTTCAACCTTTATAACTTAACTAGGGATATAAGGGAGCGGCCTCTTTTCGCTCCAAGCCCACCTCACCTGCCCGTGGTGCATCCTGCCGAATAACAAACGAGGCGCTGGCAACCGACTGGTGGCGGTATAACCATCACAATTGAAGGCGTAGCTAAATACTAAAGACCGGTGACGGGCAGCAGCGTCACCGGAGCAAGAAGCTACGTCCTGCGATCGCCAACACACCTGCCCAGCGTGGCGATTATGGATATATCCTCCAGATGTTTGCTCTAAGTGGCGAACAACTGGAGAGGCCTATGTCCAGCAGTGGATTGTAATAGGCTGATGATGATGAACTTAACTAGATGTGCCCGCGACTTCGTTCGCTTGGAATAGAATTACATCCCCAATTTTATCCCCTTGGGAGTAGTATTGATCAAAATCCTTTCTCATCGGATACCTACGTAGTAACATCTACCTGCGTCAAATTTCAGCTCGATCCGTCCAGTGGTTTGGGCTATGGGTTGATAGATCACTATGTCAGTCAGTCAGTCACCTTTGAGTTTTATATCTTTAGATTTAACCGAATCACTAACTACATAACTTAAATATTGAAAAAAATATTAGATACGCTCTTTTTCCGTATGACGGCAAAATACCTGCAAAGGAGTATCTAAAATATTCTAAGTACGAGTATCTAAGTGTGTATGGGTCCTTAGTGATATATTAGTTACAGCGAACTTTATGAGCAAAGGAGCGAGATGATTGTAAAAAGCGTAAAGATGTTCGCGTCTTGAAGACTTTTTATTATCTATCATGAAGCGGGTCGTAAAGTATTGAAAAGCGCAGTTTTTGTACCGGGAAATACTGAGGTTACGACAGTTTTTACGCTTTGTTGTAAAATACAATGTACGGGTAGATGTGTGTCAAGGAAGTGTGGGGGGATTCTAAGCCTGTTTTCCATTTTTGTTTAAAATTATGTGAATGTTGGTGTAATACGCGTGGAAACGTATTGAAAACTTCTTTATTACAATTTGAAAACATCTATTTGCTGGTCTCCCCCTATGACAATTGTCACTGGCATTTGTCATTTTGTCATTGACTGACTCGATGATGGCTCATTTGGTAGTGACCTCTGCCCTCTGAGCCAAGGGTCGTGGGTTCCATTCCCGCACAGTGCAAACATTTGTGTTCATAAACATGTCTGTTTGTATTGGTCTGGGTGCTTTCTATGTATAATATGTATTTATTTACGAAAAAAAGTATTTAGGTAATTTTATCAGTTGTCTAGTACCCATAGTACAAGCTTCGGCTTAGTTTGGGGCTAGATAGCGATGTGTGGCTCAGCGTGGCATGTCTTGGGCTATCTATTTATCCACCTTAGTCACTATGATTGGCAGGTGGGTTGGTGATCACAGTTGGTTTTATCTGTATCCAGCTTCGGCTTAGTTTGGGGCTAGACGGCAATGTGGGCCCAGCGTGTCTTAGGTTATTTAAACAAAAGTTGTCTCTGAAATAGTTGAAGGATTAATTAACTGCGGCAAAAACAAACGCTAGTGAAATATCAAATTCTCCGCTCCTACTGACTCGCCCCCTATATTCATAAAGTTTATTCCTAATAAAGAAATTCTTCTCTTTAATAATAATCCCACACAACTTACATCAGGGTTCCGCGCAAAACAACAAGACTGACCGCATGAGGACGAGAAATTTTAATCACGTCCCGGGTTCTAGGACTTTTTACGACAAAGCTTTTTATTGCTGTCCAAGCGATGTAATTTCGTGTTGTATAATGAAGCTACCTATAATAAAGGCTTGCAGGCGGCAGCTTCATGAATTGCACTGAAATGTCTTTTAATGAAGACATTTTAGGTAGTCTTCTTTAATAAGTAGTTTTAAAGAGCGTTCGAGTGGAAATTTTGCCTACTCCGAAGATAAATAAATGACGCAACACAAGTCACGCTGGGCCACACAGCGCCATCTAGTACAAACTAAGCTGAAGCTTGTAATATGGGTTCTACATAACTGATAATCTTACTTACAATTATATGCAGTAATGCACACGACGCGCAAAAACCTGTCGCGGATATTTCACAGACACAACGCACACGACGCACATCTTCGATCATTCTGTCGGCAGACCTAGACTCTATCGCACAAAAAGTGTGCCGTCTGCGCTGCACCTTAGATGCTTTTTGTAAATAAGTATTTAACATAATAAACGTAGCAAACAAACAGACATGTTCATGCATACAAATGTTTGTGCTGTGCGGAAACATGTCAGTATGTCATGTCCTATGTAGGAATAGTATGTATTTACCTACATACAAGCCAGGACAGATTCTACGTCCAGCTGTAGACTACAATAGGCTGATGATGCATCACTTCTATCATAAAATTCAACAAACAACAGTCAAACATTTATTATTTCAAAAACAAACTATTTCAAAAAATACTTACTTAATAGTTCAAAAATAACTTTGAGTGGCATTGTGAGCGATATTTAATATTTATGAACATTATCCGCTACCGAGCAAAAAGTGAAAATTGTCGACAAAACTAAAATCTAGAACGAAGTGCTATCCATTTGGTGAAATATTGGTTGGTGTTCCTGACGTGTCCGCTATAAGGAAAGTTGAATATAAAGTGGGGGGGATTTATATTCACGGTTACCTGGTCTCTTTTGAGACGCCTTGCCTCTCCTGGCTTATAATAAATTGTTGATAACTTGGGTTTCTTACTCAAAAAATTGTTTGGATTTAGATAGAAATTTGTTTAGATTAGAAGGAGGAGGTTCTCAATTCTTATATTTTCTATGTATCTTTGTACACTCACCGCACACAATTTCCGCTCTCTGCATGACCCAAAGGTTAACTAGTAGAGAATGCTCCTAGCATTAAGTTCGCCTTTTGTACCATTTTGTGTAATAAAGTTAAAATAATAATAATAATAGAAGTTTTTTATGGTTTGAGCTCTTTCTTGCAAGGTAGCGTTCAGCGATTCACTTATGTAACTAATGTAAGTAATCGACTTAGAATCTCAAAATGGGGCGGAATACTTGAAAATACAATCTTGTATTTCCTTAAGACCGAAAAACAAAGGTTTAAATGCCAATTCACAGGTTATTATCTTTCGTTACGAGCCTGACCCCTTTCTTACCAAATATGACTTCTATAAAAGACAAAATGTACATACGAGTAAACTCATCATAAGTATGAATTCCGCTAATAAAAAGATATGACATAAAATAATAGACAAGAAAACTGTATTAAGTCACTCAAACATATAAGTTCGTCCGTTAACATAACACTCCAAATATTAACTTCATACGAGCAATAAAATAAAAGCACCATTATTTATGAGCTACCTAATTCGGCCAAAACATTAATGGACCCTGTTTATTTAACGGCTGAACAGATACAAACAGAAACGATTCGGAATCGCAAGATCGGCTGGAGTCGGCCAATCTAAAGTTGGTTGATCGGACGGAGCAACTAAAAGTTGCGATTAGTTCACGCATTGTTCACCTACGGGGAAGGTCAATTTGTGTTATACGGTATGATTAAGTCGGCGGATTCTGATTGGACATGGGGAATCACTGGCTGAACGTGTAGAAAATTTTTTGAGAGCCATTGTTCAGGTCTAGAGCCCTTATAATACTTTTTTATAATTATTATAGTAGGTAGACAATGAGATTTCTTTTCTCGCTATGTAGTTGTGGCAAAGGACAGACATGTATTATGTCGTCATGTCTGTTCGTTCGTTTTCGACTTCTCGACACCTATCTCCCCCACACGCAAAGTTTGAAGCGTTCTATCTTAATGTGCAAAGAATATCTATTTAAGGTATACGAGTGTATAAGGTACCTAGTAACATATTAAACTACCCAGTGGAATAAATTTACTGAATGTTCTAGTCAATAAAGTATAAATTAACGATAGTACATTATTCCGGAAAAAATAACGACAATTCATTTACGAAGATAATAATTATTCTAACTACGCTCAACTAAACTTAAGTTGTTGAACTAAACTTAAGTTGTTGAATAACAAACCGCATTGCAGAACGCAGAAATCCCGCCGCGAAAAGACCAAAACTTGATAATAACACAAGGTACGTAAAATAATTTACGAGGGTACAATTTGGGGAATGTTGTTCCCGTGTTGGTGGCCCGTAAATCTCTATATACCGCATCTAATACTGTTTGTCGCATTCCGTGTCAATGTTCGTTACGTCCCTCCGGTGACGTAGGTGTGGGTGCTACGAAACTTTTTTGGGGACGAAACTGTTGGTAAAGTTGTTAAATTTTGGTTTCTATCCCGGATATTTTTTTGCTCAAAATTAAGACTTAGTCCTTAAAATATTTGACACTTAAGGGCCTTTTTTATTTTTTAGAGGAGACTCACCTCCCGAATGGGAGGGTATACCCACTAAACCCCCCTGTGTCGCCAGTGGGCAGCAAGTTGCAGGGACACGGGCAACGCCGAAGCATACCGCCGCATCCCTGCATGCCCTGGCTAGCCGCAGATGACAAGCGGCCATAACACTCTGGTCCGGGGAGGGCAAATACCCCGACCTCCGGCTTCCGGAGAGCAATAGGGTGCTCCCCAGGTGGACCTCGTGCAACGGTGTGGTTGCACCCACCACACCGTTACGCCCCTATGAGTGGGTGACGTTTAAGGACCTAAACTATCTATCTTTACTTGCTCCGAAAATATTACCATAGTAGTTACATAACATTATCCCGACGTCCCTTCATTTACCTACAAATTAATTCTCCAAACAGCTAAACCTCTCGATTTGTTCGTGATCAAAGTGCTTCAAATTAAGCGCCGGGCTTCGGACGGTCCCCTGTAAGCTCGGCTATTGGTTACTGCGTTAGGTGCCTTTGCAGCAAAATACTTTCCAATCTATAAGGCTAAATGAAAGGTTATTAGTAAGCGTAAAAACTAACTAAAATTTACTGGACAAATTTTAATTGAAACGTAACAAATAACTTTTGACTGGCTCGGTGGCTTCATAGGCATTCTTGAGCCAAGAGTAGATGATGATGAACACTTGTGTTTGTTCCATGTTTGGGTGTTTACATTTGTATTTAAGTATTGAATTGTTGAGAAACTTACTTATAACAATTGTCTAATAGCTCTAGTATAAGTTTCGGCGCAGGTTATTATTATTTTATTTTATAAACAATCCTGTTGATTGTTTACAAATAAATAGAAGTAGTAGTCCCATAAAACTATTAACATAGTTTGTTTGAGGGATCAGGAGTCTCAAAATTAATTATAACTTATGTAGTGCTTATATACTCGTAGTACTTAAAAATAGGTAATAGATGGCACTATGTGGCCCAGCGTAGCACGTCTCGCGTTGTTTATATATTTATTATTCCGTAATATACGCCTGTTGCTGACTAGAATCAGATATTTTTACTAATAATCGTTCAGTAAGAGGCGATTCGACACTTTTTCATAAAGTCCCTGATCTGACAATACAAGTCGTTTATCTCCTTGATAAGTAAATAAGCTGGCATTCCAGATAATGTAAGTTTACCTTACCTACTAAAAATGTTCATGTGTACCTTTCCTGTTTCACACACGCACACCAAATTTACCGTAAATTACGAATGGACACAATTCATAACTCTGTCGGGGACCAATCAGATCTCCCCAGGGTTTGGGGCAAAACCATTATGACGCAAACTCGTATCTCTCGCGTTATCACCCCCTTCAACATAAATGGGAGATTTAGTAATTTAATTTCGTACAAAAAATCAATTTTCGGGGCGAAATTTGTTATGAGTGTATCATGGGGCAAGCGTGTATGCTCCCCCGTATGATAAATCAAAGGGATGGCAATAAACAAAATTACATCTGTTGAAAGGGCGAGAGCGGGCAATCATTGGAGCTATTATTTCCTGTATTATTGAATATGAATTAAACCATAGAGTAAGATTTATAGGATGCAATAATACTAGCTTAGTAGATTTTTTTTTTATAAACTCTTTTTAAGCAGAACAGCTTGCAATATTCGCTTATATCAATAGAGGCGCCTAAATTGTACTATCTTCTTCTTCTCTCGAGTCGATGACAAAACGATTATGTGTTGTGAGACCAAAACTCTCTCCATTGTACTATGACTAAATGTAATTTATACCTAGTTTTATGTATATTTTATAGTGTGCAATAAATAAATCTCTAATACAAAGCTCATATAATTTTTATTTCAAAACCTTTACATCGCTATTTTTTATTTTAACTGAGTTATTTTTACGTAGTAATATAATCAAAATAATGTTTAAGGTCCTAAGGCCCAGATTTCCAGGCACAATAATTAAATCAATGTTATTTGCGTCAGACGAGGACTACCTATAAAGCTTAAACTTTAGAATACTATAAAGAAGTCTAAAGTTTATTAGATTTCAATATACATATAACCAGCAAATTCAAGCAAGCAAGCCGGTCCAAACTTTCAGAAAAGTTGCCAAAAGATTCAACGGCGCGATACCAAATTAAACTATTTATACCCTAACAACCGCTTTACATCTTCCCTTTTCAGTGTAATCTAAGATGTGACCCTTAACTGAATTCCGCCCTCTAAGTTAAGTTAACCCTTTTTGCCCGCAAGTTCGCACCTCGCTGTTACTTGCGGCTTCCGAGGGTCGATTTAACCCTGTATTTGAGTCACATTTGGAATAAGTGTAAGGTTTGACATCGTTTTTTTTAGTTGGATTACATTAAAAAGTAGTTTGGTAACGATTTTGTTAGATATACTTATAGATAATAGTTTTAAAAAGTGTTTTAAACGAAATTTTCGCTTCGTACCAAATTTTCAGGATTCCTAGTTCACGGGAAGTACCTAGGTATCCTTTATGTTTTAATTATCTAGCGAGTGTCAAAAATTTGCTTTTGTCAAAAATTTGTTGGCTTAGAAGTTTGATTTTTTCACAGCTCCAAACTGGATATGGAATCGGAGCTCTGTATGTGAATTTGTCTGACAATAAGTTTATTTACTTCCGTTAAAGAATGTAACTCGCAAATTGTGAAAAATATAGAGAATGGGTCAATAGTTTCGAAACCACGTATACGATAGTTTCAAACGTGGTCTAAAGAGAACTCTTTCCTCACGGTAGGCAGCGGCTAAGCTGTGCCCCTGGCATTGCAGAGTCTATGAGCGGCGGTAACCGTTTAACATCAGATGGGCCGCTTGCTCGTCTACCACCCATAGCAATAAAAAAAAACCTATTTCTAAAGAACTATCGAACCTTTCTTCCTTATAAACGTCGTAGGTGTAGATAGCTGTTAACAATGGGTTCAAGAACATTTGGTACAAAGATTTTCATTTATTTTTTTCTAATAAAAGAATATTCTAGACAAATTTTATTCCGTAAAATGAATTGCTCATAAGAGACTAAACATTTTCATATTCTTTAATCTCACTACCACTATTTGTCAAGAAAACTGCCAAAAGCCATCTTAAACAATTCCCAGCTGGATTAAATTCAATTCTAAATAAAATAGCGAGGGAATCCTTATATGAAAAGACTGAGCAAATGAAGAAATGAACTGAAAAGGAGTGAATTAGCGGAACGGGAACTTTGAAAATTTCGTTTCGGTCTTGGACACAAAAATAGTTAACAGTATTAAGCTGAGTGGTCGTGAGTGGAATACTGACGCGGGTCTAATGAAGCGGTGGAGTCGCCGCGAAATATGAGCGCCGGCAGCGTTGCGATTTGCGACTAAACACCATTGCTTAGTCGCAAGTCGCAACATTACTCTTGATATCTCTAAGCTCCCGAAGTTTAGGTGTCAAATTATACAGTCCTTCAGTAAGCCATCAAACGGGTGACTATAACATAATTAGATTATTTTATTTTATCCTTATTACCTAGATATTAATTATTTATAGTAAAGGTAATATGTAATTCAGTGAATCAAAGTCCACATAGCATGCCGTGGCAACCTTTAATTAAGGTGACACTTAGCTATAAGTTTCCTGTATCGTTTTTATAATGTAATGGTGTTAATCTTGTTGGTTGTCCTAATAAATAAATAAATAAATATTCCACAATGTCAAGGTTCCAGGAGACCAAGAGACTAGTAGTAGTAAGATTTTTTAATATAATATAGTAACACGGCATAATGACTTCCTTAGGCCTGATGGATAGCGAAAATTAAGCCCAAGTCGCTGCGACTACGGGCAGGTCACCAGTCTGTTTTCAAGTAGACAGTAGTAATAGAGTTTTAAAAAAATAAGGCTGGATTCGGAGATGTTATATAAGAGGATTTCACTCAGCATTGAACCGAGGTCCGCGTAGCAAGCCATAGCACAATCTAGTCCCAAACTAAGCCAAAGCTTGTACTATGGGTACTAAGCAACTGATAAACTTACTTAGATACATTAATAAATAAATACTTATATATAGCAAACACCCAGACCAATACAAACAATCATGTTCATGCATATGAATGTTTGTACTGTGCGGGAATCCATTTTGCGACCACTATGTCATACGTATGCAATCAATAAACAACGTTCATCGAAACGATCGTACGATCGAAAGACTGATAGAAAAAGGGCTCACAAGGTTATTCGCATCAAAAAGTCGAATATCTGTTGCAATCGGACGATGGTCCAGAAAAAATAATAAGCAGGGAGGTCCTTTGTAAAGTAAATACTATAGTAGCTTTCAAGTACGTACCCAGAGAGTTCTTATTGTACTTTTAAAATGTTTGCGCTTAACAATGGCGCAGAGAAAATATTTTGTGCCCTAAGGTAGACACTTTATGAGAATGCTCAATGTTATCGTTATTAAAGCTGCAAATTTGAATAGAGATTCCTTGAATAGCTGAGAATGTACGAGGCTAAAATGTTACTATGAGTGTTTTAATGTAGTGATTGTAGATATTTCTGCTATAATGTAATTTTAAAGACATTTGTTGTACAATTCAATAGAGATAGGGCAGAGCGAATCTTCGCTCGAATTGAGCCGCCCGTCCGGGGAATGACCTCCACCCTATAGAATACCGCAGTCAAATGACCTCTGAGTCGTGTTTCTGCCGGTGAGTAGGATTTCCGGAGCTCGTGCGCGGTTGGGGTTGGGCCGGCATGGCGGTGGCAACTGACAGGTAACTGACCAGTTACTTGCCCGTTGTCACAGCGACTTGGGCTTCTCTTTCGCTTTCCATCAGGCGTAGGGAAGCCATTATGTCGAGACAGTATAAAAAAAAAACAGTGGCAACGCACGTATGATACTCGTACAGCTGATGTTGAGGCGTCCATAGGCTGCGGTAACCGCTTAACATCAGGCGGGCCATAGGCTTGTTTGACAATTTAGAGGTATGAAATATTAATGCGGTCTTATCGCTATAAGCCATCTCTTCCAACAACCTTTGCTATTCAGTAGGATGCACCACTCCCTAACATCCCATGTATGGATGGGATGGGATGGGATGTAAGGGAGCGACCTATCACCTTTTCGCTCCAAGCCATCCTCACCCGCCCGTGGTGCATCCTGCCGAACAACAAACGGGGCTCTGGCAAACCGACTGGTGGCGGTCTAACTATCACGATAGAAGGCGTAGCTAAATACCACAGGACGGGCTGCAGCGTCACCGGAGCAAGAAGCTACGTCCTGCGATCGGCAACCCGCCTACCCAGCGTGGCGATTATGGGTATATCCTCCAAAAGTTTGCCCTAGGTGGCGAACAACTGGAGAGGCCTATGTCCAGCAGTGGACTGCAATAGGCTGATGATGATGATGATAATGAGGATGCACCACGGGCAGGTGAGGGTGGACCTCCTACGGCTGAATATGAATTAAAGATTTCATGTTCAATCCTCTTGCGACCTAAACAATATGTTAAGGGTAAGGTTCAAAGAGATACCACACCTCCATTGGATTGAAGATTTCATGCTAAATCCTCTCACGATTTAACACTACGTATTTCTGATTCAAGCGTCGCGTTAACATGTACTCAAAGTAAAAATTCAGCTGGGAGCTTAATGGCGGAGTCTGTTTGTGAATTTTAAATACTGCACAGGGAAATGCAACAATCAGCTTGGCTTGCGTCAAAGTGACGCCCAATAACGGGATACGCTCGTACTAACATGCCACTCTTTTGCCGTACCGGCTTTGTTTGCGAGTGGGGACATTCGCAACCTTTAACAGGTTTTTCTCGTTTTTATTTATAAAATAAGTCAACCAAGACATGTTATGGGATGTAAGGGAGCGGCCTATCATTTTTTCGCTCCAAGCCAACCTCACCTGCCCGTGGTGCATCCTGCTGAATAGCAAACGAGGTGCTGGCAACCGACTGGTGGCGGTATAACCGCCACAATTGAAGGCGTAGTTAAATAACACTGAGCGATGACGGGCAGCAGCATCACCGGAGCGAGAAGCTACGCCCTGCGATCGCCAACCCGTCTGCGAGCATGGCGATTATGGTTATATCCTCCAGATGTTTGCCCTAAGCGGCTAACAACTGGTACTGAAACAACTTGTTCTGATACCCATAACACAAGTGTTGAAGCTACTTACCTACTTTGGGGTCGGAGCAATGTATGTGATATTGTCTAATAAATATTTATTCAGACCTAACACCCAATAGAAACAGACATGTTTCCACTTTTTAACACAATGATAGTTACAACGTTTTTGGTACAAAATGTGATGTTCTCTGTAGAGAAAACTTCATTTTACGGTTATCGATACATCTTATATTATAATATTCCGTAGTCGGATAACATATTCGATCTATCTGTCTGATGGTAGGTAATGTATTGGAAAACTATAGTGAAGCGTAAAATATACTTTCAAAAGTTTGTTTGAATAATATTCTTGTGCATTTTTATTATTGTTCAAATTTTCAGTTTTACCAACACTGGTTTCACGATCACAGTAACAAGTTTTCTTTTAATACAAGATTACAAAGTGCCTTTAGGAAAATTAGTCTTTTACTTTTAGGGATTAGGAAGAATGACTTTAGTGCAAAACTATACAACGGATTTTGATGCGGATTTTCGAAATAGTTAGAAAGATGCGTGAGAAAGGATTCATTTTTGCACTTTTCAAATGCAAATACTTTTAACGGATCGGATTCAGTCAGCATGTGGAACGGAACAGCGTAAGCCATAAACAAAGCAAAAAGAACGTTGTTTTTTTTCGATTCTTCATGGCACCGTCACCTTTATCTGCCGACTCCCCCAGGAGGCACCTTCATGCCGCCTCCTGGGGGAGTCGGCAGATGACAAGCGGCCGGCACTTCTGATCCGGGGAGGGCAAATACCCCTACCCCCGGCTTCCAGGGAGCGTTGGCGTGCGCCCCGGGTGGCCTCGTGCAACGGTGTGGCTGCACCCACCACACCGTCACGCCCCATTGAGTGGTTCGCGCCCCCGCGCTTACCACTCACTTACACTACGTTTGCCGAGACGCGGTTTCAGAATTTAGCGTGTACTATAACTATTTATAGTACGTAGTGTAGGACGCCCTCAGGCAAGGTGGAGTAACGATTTGCGCAGGACGACTGGCAAGTGCTGGATGCGAGAGGCCCGGGACCGATCGAAGTGGCGAGCATTGGGAGAGGCCTATGTCCAGCAGTGGACTGATGTGGGCTGATGATGATGATGAAATTCTGAAATATCTTTTTTGTTTTAAGGTTATTACATTACTTACTTATAAGTCTGGACAACATAATAGATTATAGAAACTGATGTACATGATGCAGAAACAAAATAAAAGGGTCTCACTCAGGACACAAGACATATTTAATTATTTATTTCACGAAGCTTCCACATTGGCTAGCATCAAACTTTAATTACATCTGAACCCGCTATCAACCTGTTATTTATCACGCTTCAAGCGACCGCCAATTTATTGCCCGTACGTACCTTTCAGTAAATTGCGGACGATCCGAAATAGGTTTGATCGTTCATCAAACGGTGATGATTTCGGGCCCAAACGAGCATTCCGCTCATATTGTTCTAAGGCCCAATATGGGCGGGTCTCATTGAAACTCCGGTCAAAGGTTTTATGGGCAATTGGCAATAGTAAGCAATAGGGGTCGTTTCGGACCCGTCCGAAGGTGATCGGAAGCTGTAAAAATCTTTACGACGGATAAAACTACGACAGCGGAGGGTTAAGTATGATTAGGATGTATTGCGTTTTTGATCGACGTCGGGGGATGATTGAGATGTAAGGGAACGAATTTTCATCTTTCCGGTACAAGCCAACCCTCACCTGCCCGTGGTGCATCCTACTGAATAACAAACGAGGATCTGGCAACCGATTGGTGGCAGTATTACCATCACAATTGAAGGCGTTGCTAAACACCACAGGCCGGTGACGGGCAGCAGCGTTAATGGAGCGAGAAGCTACGCCCTGCGATCGCCAACCCGTCTGCCTAGCATGACGATTATGGATAATCTAGGTGTTTGCCCAAAGTGGCGAACAACTGGAGAGGACTATGTCCAGCAGTGGACTGTAGGCTGATGTTGTAGTTGTTGGGGGATGATCGTGACTAGGCTGCGCAGATAGTTTTGTTTGATATTTTTGTCCGGAATTAGGATTTAAACCCCGTGTCGGGCCAAACATTTTTATTACAAAAAATGTATCTAAATAAGTTTATCAGTTGTCTAGTACCCATAGTACAAGCTTCGGCTTAGTTTGAGGCTAGGTGGCGCTGTGTGGCCCAGCGTGACATGTCTTGGGTTATTTATTTTTTATTTACTTTCTGAACAAAACTAAAGTACTAACGAAAATATTTAAGATATAATAATAAACATATCTGTACGTACAGATAGACAGCGGTAAGCGACTTTCTTTTTATGTGATTGTTGTCTGTTATAGTGATTAAAAGGGACATTGGCATAAACAAATTCATCTTATCTCCTCAATATACCTACCTATCATATTCCTGTTTACGGAATAGCAACGTGATGATTACACCATCACGTGGCGTCCCTAGGGATCTGTTATCCGACGCTCCCGAAAACGTCAGAGTCACGTGTCCCTCGGTTGATCAGACGTCCATAATCGATGTTTGTCCTCACGATATCGGGAACTTAATAAAACTTTCGAGAATGTTCCGGATTACTTTGGCAACAAGATTTCCGTACTTGTTTTTGTGTTTCGTTGATATGTTGAGGTGATTTTGTTTACCTTTTGATTAAGTGCCGACGATTGATGGTCTTGGAAACGCTTTCAATTAGGCGAAAGCCGTGATTTTTGTCTACGCCAACATCTTACACTAATATTATGAAGAGGGCAGATTTGCATTTTTGTGGGTAATCGTCCACTGCTGGACATAGGCCTCTCCAGTTGTTCGCTACTTAGGGCAAACATCTGGAGGATAGACCCATAATTGCCACGCTAGGCAAGCGGGTTGGCGATCGCAGAGCGTAGCTTCTCGCTCCGGTGACGATGCTGTCCGTTATAGGTCTGTGGTATTTAGCTACGCCTTCAATTGCGATGGTTATATCATCACCAGTCGGTTGCCAGCAAAATTAAAGACTTTAATCACCCCATCCTTTAACAAAGGAAGGATAACCATAAAATAATGGCTGTATTTTTCCACTTTGTTTACTTTTCCATTTAGCCCCCGTCTCAAATGGACCAAAACATACCGACGCCGCGAACAATCGTGATTGCGTTCCGTTTCACGCGAACTTTGCGCATTACCAAGCGATCGTAAAAAGGAATTAGCGCTAGAGTACAGGAGGTAACGTTCGGATTATCTGAGGAGTTATTGCAGGTGACGCGACTTCCTGGAGTCAACTCTAAAGTGCTAAGAATAAATACTTATGGATTTCAGTAGCCTTACCATGGGTTCTATCGCAAACTTACTACAGTCGGTAAAGTTAAAACGCGCATCGAATAGTTTACTATTATGTCATTAGTATGTGTCGCCGGAACGTTTACTTGAGTGGTTAAGGTGAGCTCGATAGTGAGTATAGTTATCGCGTTGTTATGTTGGTACAATCCTAATCACGTATCCAACTTCACACACAATGTAGCCGTTTCTTTCTATCTTCACTCAAAAGACAGAGAGCGATATATGTTTCTACAACCGCGTGTATCCAAGCCGTAACGAATTAAAAAGTTTAGATAATCCTACTTATTTTGAATGTTGTACAACAGTGCGTAAAGCTTAACTTTATGAAGATTTTTAAATTAGTTGGTTATACTTGTCAATATAGTTTAGCATTGTTTACTTTAGCATAATCTGTGGAACGCTGTGTAGCGGAGAATTTGACTCGTTTTGTTGTTTGTTTATATTTTGTTTAGTTCGTGTAGTTTTAACGTGAATAATCTAAGTGAAAATAATAAGTAACTCTAAAATGAGGACTAGTGCATCGCAATTTCAGTTATTGGTGGATTATATGGAAAGGTATGTACCTAAATAATCATTTTCAAGTTGAAAAAAGTTTTTGTAACTAAGCCAGTTTTTTTATCGAGATATTTTATTTTCGTCTCAAGTGGTTAGTTAAATTCGAAGAAGCGATCTTTTGAAACATGTTAAGTAGATCTTTCTTCGTCACTTTTTTTTGTTTTGTAGGTACGGTGACCTAAGCAAGCCCACAGAGGGACCTCAAGGAAGGGCCAATAACTTGAAAAGTTGGCAGGATGTCACAGAGTTGTTAAATGCAGATGCAACTGGTGATACAAAATCTCTAGACAAATGGAGAAAAGTGTTCAAGAGGATTTCCAATTGCCTTTCTCATGCCAGCTTGAAAAATTGCTTGTTCGCGTCGTTCGTCTTGATAACTAGCCGCCGACAGCATATTCCATGCTAAATATCTTCTTGCAGACATTGTTTTCACAAAATACAAAGTTCTTTAGTCAATAAAACACTTCTTCACGCATCAAAACGCTAGTGAAATAGTTAACTACCATAGTAAAGGTGTTTCTCGATGGCATCTGTCAAAAGTCTGACTTATGGTACCGTTTCTCATACAAAGGAATGTAAAACGTTACTTGCTATCGAATAGTTTACGTTAGGTTTTTAACTTGTTGACTCATAATGCTGTTTTTAGTTCTTCACGTATCCGCTAGTGGCGCTGTACATTTTGCCATACATATTTTTTACGTACACCGTAGCGAGTCCGGTTACCGAAAAGTCGTGGTAAAGACACAGGTCGCGTGGGCACTTCAGTCCTTCAAATTCATCAAAATATTTGACGTATTAGACAACACCAAATGCTTCATCACCATCATCAACCTGCAAATGTCCACTGCTTGACATAGGCCTCCCCCAATGACAAGGCTAATTTGGATGGACTTGCCCTATTCACTACGCTTGGTGGGTCAATAGGGATGTTTTGGGGGTCAAAATAATTACATTTATATTTAGTCCGTCTTTTAGATAATAAAAATGTGTTTATTTGAATGAAAAAAGGAAAATAAAAATGTATTATTTTCCTTTTTTCATTCAAATAAACAATAGCAAAGATACAAGGCATCAAAAGTTAGGAGTGGGAGTCTTTGACGTCACTCGCTCCCGTAAAAATGCCTCACCGAGTGACGTCACGTGTTATTCCAACGGGCTATAACTTTGTAATTTTTAGTCTAATTTACAAATAAAAAAATACGTGTTTCTTATTTCAATACGCTCAAAGACGGACTAATTACAATTTTTAGCCATAATAGCCTATTTTTTTTAATAATAAATCAGACAACATCACATACATTGCTCTAATCTTTAGATGGACTTGCCCTTTCACTAGGCTTGGCAGGTGAATTGCTAACCACGGTTTATTTACTTGTACCCACCCAGCTAACGTAACGCTGCTGCCCGTTTCCTGATACACCCTTAATCGTCTTCTACAACATCCACGGGATGAGATGGGTCATATTCTGAACTAGCTGTGCTCGCGACTTCGTCCGCGTGGAATAGTTATTTTTTCCCCGTTTTTTTTTTACATTTTCCATTATTTCTTCGCTCCTAATAGCTGCAGCGTGATGTTATATAGCCTAAAGCCTTCCTCGATAAATGGTCTATTCAACACAAAAAGAATTTTTCAATTCGGACCAGTAGTTCCTGATATTAGCGCGTTCAAACAAACAAACTCTTCAGCTTTATAATATTAGTATAGATTAGTATAGATTCGGAAACCACACAGACAATTTTTAATCAACAAACGAGTTCGTTGACTAAAAAGCTTAAATATTTTTTAAAATAAACAAACGCATTGTGACAGAATAACCTGCTGTTAGCACTGTAATACTGGCCGGTGAGAAGCTTCACGCTTCATTTACCCAACCACATTGTTAAAAAAAGAGAAAAATAAAAGACAAACAACTATCTAACATTCGCAAAACAAATCGGCGATCGACGTCAGTTCTCGGGCAGTTGTGACGTCACTCGCGTCGAAATCCGATTACCGCTGTAATCCAAACGGACCGTGTTGCGCCTTCAAACGGCAAATAGCGTTGTTATAGTTAGTGCGAGCAAAATGGCGCTGTAATTTATAGATGTTTTACAGTGCAGTGGGAGGCAACGAAACATTACAATGTTTACTATAGACATATTATTATGCACTCCAATCTTTTGGTTCGATAGATTTTATGGAATTCGTTCATGATTGCGAATTACGGAGTATTTGAGGTTATCGATACTATACACATAGTAAACTAGGCTTTCCATTATTTTTTTAAATATTGATATGGCATAACGTGTGTAACAGTGACTAATCTCGGAACTATGTATTCGCTTATATAAATATCTTTATATCTTTATTCTAGAAATTTAACATTGACATTTTCAATTATGTTAATATCATTTAACATTGAAATGGAAAAGACTTAAATTTAGGATAAAAGTAAGTATAATTTTGTTTTTTTATATCCATGGCATAGTCGGTTTATTTATTGACTGGATAGACGACTGCATCAACACACGTTATATTTTTTTTTTTTTTATAGTGGCTCGACCTAATGGCTTCCCTACGCCTGATGGAAAGCGAAAGAGAAGCCCAAGTCGCTGTGACAACGGGCAAGTAACTGGTCAGTTACCTGTCAGTTGCCACCGCCATGCCGGCCCAACCCTAACCCCCCACGAGCTCCGGAAACCCTACTCACCGGCAGAAACACGACCCAGAGGTCATTTGACTGCGGTATTCTATAGGGTGGAGGTCCTTCCCCGGACGGGCGGCTCAATTCGAGCGAAGATTGGCTATGCCCTACCTTTCTTAACCTTTAACGTATGCGTACGAGTACTAGAGCAACTGGCTCATCCTCTATCCGATTACAGCCGTAATCCCCGCGCGGCGTCAAACGTCGAGAGGTGTTGTTACCGCGGCGGGCGCAGCGGCCTGTAATTTACAGCCGATTTAAACTGCTGCGACACACCGTTGGAATTTGTGTTGTATTTAGAATTTGATGAGGGAAAGTTCTCTTAGCGTTTCGGTTTTTTTTATAGTAACAGAAGCCCAAGTAGCTGTAATGACGGGGAGTGCCACTACCATGCCGACCTAACCCTAACCCCCGGCTGCCGATGCAGCATCCACCCCACGAGCTCCGGAGACCATACTATATACATGTCATTTGGCTGTGATATTCTATAGGGCAGAGGTCCTTCCCCGGAAAGGCGGCTCAATTTGAGCGAAGATTCGCTATACCCTACCTCTCTTAAAGGTCTACGAAAACCAAAAAAAATTAAGTGATCTGTATCACGCTTAGATAATGCAACGCTGATCGATCACACTATGACTACAATTGTGATACTACTTTTACAATTTTTACTATAATTTTGATTTGCAGAATGTTAACTAACCATATTATGGTTATGGCATCAAGAAAGAGAAACAACACACGTTCATAGTTATTATGACGTATACTACTGGACTCATCCGCTATCCGATTACAGCCGTAATCCCCGCGCGGCGTCAAACGCCAAAAGGTGTTGTTACCGCGGCGGGCGCAGCGGCCTGTAATTTACAGCCGATTTAAGCTGCTGCGACACAGCACCGTTGGAATTTTGGAGCTGCTACGAGTGACATATATAGATCAGATGTTTTCATGCGTAGGCATTGCCTAAAACATCTATATGATGGGTCATGTATGGGATTCGAACTGATAACTTGAACAAATGGCGATTTATGATACTACGGGTATTCACAAGCCTATTCCACTACACTTTGAAACAATTGCATCAATTCCGATCTTCAAATCAATTGGTTTTCAATCGGGACTTGAATCCGCATAGAGGTGAAACCCTATCTTTTGACTCCCATAAATATACCCGCGCTGTTCCCAAGGGGTAGGAAGGTCTATTGTATGACATAGTGAGAGTTCGCGATACGGAGGCGTATACTACCGTTTGGAGGTACATTCAGGGGCAAAAGATGTGTGCAAGAAAAAACCTTTTTACGTCGACTTAAGAATTGAAATGTCTGATCAAGTTTTCTTGTTTTTCTTGTAGCTATTGCTTAGAGTGGTATTGAGGAATTGATAAATATTTTTGACTAAGTCATAGGTACAGGGACGGAAGGGATATGATGTTAGATTGCATCTAATTATTTATAAGCGATATCTTTTTTTTATGAGAGACGCGGCAGACGAGGACGTGTGATACCTGATGGTAAGCAGTCGACACCGCCCATGGACACCCGCAACTCTAACCGAGTTTAGGGTCGCTGCCGGCGTTTTAAATAAGAATACGCTTGTTTCTTGAAAGTTCTCAAGTCGTAGCTGTTCGGAAAGACTGCATTCTACATTTAGTTTTTCATTACTAAGTTAGATCAAACGTATGATGCTCAAATATCTATTGAAATATATATGTCGTTTATTAAGTATGTCTTATTGTTTCCCTAAATAACAAGATGACCTTGTCATCATGTCCTGACTGCGGGGAAGGTAAAGCTCTTACGCCTAGGTGAATTAGGCAACACAGCCAAGGGTACTCCACCTACACTAATATTATAAATAGGAAAGATTTATATTTTTGTGTGTGTGTGTGTGCGTTTGTTGTGAGTAAACGCAAAATCTACTGAGCCGATTTTTAAATTCTTTTACCATTCGGAAGCTACATTCACCCTGAGCAACATAGGCCTATATACCTATAAATAAAGCAAATAAAAAAATATGAAGGATCCTTACTTAAGAAACGCCATAATGTAATAAAATGAAATGTTTATCTAAACTACCCGAGGAGAAGCGCAGACGGGTTTTATATAAACCATAAAAAAATGTTCTGTCCGTTACACTTCTTTTTAACCCTTTCAACTCCATGTACACTTTTGTACGCACATGTACCGGTCGCGGTCGAGGTCGGGTTCCGATTCGGCTAATAGGATTCCTCTGACCATTGACGTCCGGTTGGTTGCTCCAGGTATCATTGGAGTGAGGCTGTCGGCTTCGTGCATTTTCAAACGTATAGTACACCAAAGGGCACCGAAAAATCATAAGAAAAGCGGAATCAATACGTTATTATCCTTTAATATTAATATTTTGCCATAGTCCGTGTTCCCCGATCTTCAGATTTCAATAGCGAACCGGTTTTTGTTATCATGTGTTCCATAATGATTACAAACAGATCGGGAATGTAAGGTAGCTATCATCTTTTCATTTCAAGCCACCCTCATCTACTTGTGGTGCATCCTGCTCAATAACAAACGAGGCTCTGGCAACTGACTGGACCTGACCTGACCTACATTGCGATTTAACGCGTTGCTAAATACCACAGGCCGTAGACGGGCAGCAGCGTTACCGAAGCGAGGATAACAAGGGGTACAACACAGGGGTACAACACTAGGTAGGCGGTAACCAGCGTGGTGATTATGGGTAAGGTCGTAAACTGGACGGCCGCGGGAGCAGGAGCGGAAGCGACCGCGGTGCATCGCGCCGCTCGCGCCATTTGATATTTATGCTGAAGTTTGTGTTAACCGTTCAAGTAAGACAAAAAACAAGTAAGAATTAGAGGCATGGAAAGAAAAAAAGCCACGCTTTCATTACGTAAGCCAGGTAAGTTCAATACAAAGACACGGCAACAAATCCCAGTCTCAATATTCGCGACGCAGTGTGTCTCCATTAGGGGCTGTGTAATTTGTTCTTGTGCCGCTTTCTGCTCTTAATTACGATGGACCTCTTCCCTTTAGGGGTCTGCAGGCAAATAGCGATTGTCTGTCGTCAACTTGAAAGATTTCAGGCTATATACATTTATGTCACATTTTTAAAGTGCGGCAAACAAACATACGTCATCATCTTCAACCTAACGCAGTCCACTGCTAGACATAAGCCTCTCCAGGTGTTCGCCATGATGGGCAAGCGGGTTGGCATCGCAGGGCGTAGCTTCTCGCTGATTGCTGCTGTACATCATGTTATTTAGGTACGCCATCAATCGTGATGGTTTTACCGCCGCCAGTCGGTTGCCAGAACCTCGTTTGTTATGCGGCAAGATGCACCACGGGAGGTGATGTTGGCAAAAAAATGATAGGTCTCTTCCTTACTTCTCAAGAAATGAGATATCTATCTAAATAAATTAGAGTGGGACGCATTTACTAAATTATGGTAGGCAATGACGGATTAATGCACAATTGCACATCATGTCTTCTACTTCTTCTTCTTGAAATGTCATCTTAGTTTATTTATTTTATCTTTATTTCACAATAGAGATTTAAGAGAGGTAGGGCATAGCGAATCTTCACCCGAATTGAGCTACCCGTCCGGGGAAGGACCTCCACCCTATAGAATACCGCACCCAAATGACCTCCGGGTCATGTTTCTCCTGGTGAGTAGGGTTTCCGGAGCTCGTGAGGGGCTTCTCTTTCCATCAGGCGAAGGGAAGCCATTATGTCGAGCTACTATAAAAAAAGTGTACAAAAGGCGGACTTAATGCCACTTAAGCATTCTCTGCAAGTCAACCATCGGGCTAAGCAGAAATTTATTATAAAGTCGTGTGCACTGAAGTTGGTCCTTAGTATATTTTTGTTAATTTTAGGATAAATTAGTAAAACGAGCAATGAAAAATTCCATTTAATTTAAAATTGTATTATAAATTTTCAAATCGCTGGAAATCTCCAAAATGAATCTATTTTAAAAGGCATTATTAGCTGTCTTAGATTTTCACTAATTTACCTGTAATGGAGTACGAATTACTATGAGCTAATTTGTCTCAATTTGTGCCATGCTACCAAGCAATTAAGCAGCTATGAAATTTTGATGTAAAGGTTTCATTTGAAATTGGCACTTTGGCAGGTATTATATTTTGATATCAACTATGTTTAACAATGAGAAGACTCGTCATTATAAATCAAAATGGCTATTATACTCGTACCTCATTGAAAATTAATCAAATTACGTTTCATAATTAATGTCTTTATTTTAATTAATATTTTAATTTAATGTTCAACATCATTTATATTTCGTAGGCTAAATGATTTGTACTAGCTTGTAATAACAAGTACCAGCAGCGGCGTTGTATGTCATAGCTTCTAATTGTTTTAACATTAAGTTTGTGTTATACTTAGAGGTATATAGTCTATGTGATTTCCGGATTTAGTATAAGACTATTTAGTGGCTTAACAGACAACATCACATACATTGCTCCTATCCCAAAGTAAGTAGCTTAAGCACTTGTGTTATGGGCATCAGAACAACGAAGGTACCACAAATATGTATGTACTTACAATACAAATATAAACACCCAGACACGGAACAAACACAAATGTTCATTAAATGAATGTTTGTCCCGGGTGAGGATCCACGACCCTTGGTTCAGAAGGCAGGAGCCACTACCAATTGAACCATCGAGCCTGTCACTGCATATTTTTATAATTTCTATTTATATAATTTCTATCACGCCAAAGGTGTAATATAATAATTAATAAGTATTAAAATAACATAGGCCACATAGAATTACTCGAAAATCACACAATTCCGTTTTAATGAAAAGCCAGAATTAACTAAGAGCGGTTTGAACATCGCAAGTCTTGACAGCCTTTGGGAAATCTCTTCTGAGGAATCCAATTAGGCTGCGGATCGGAACTCGGGTACAGTCGCACGCGAATACGTGTGTCGAACTCAAAGGGTTAACACTTTGGGCTGCTAGTGACGTCACCGTACATAAGTACAAAATTATGTTCCTTTGCAAATGTATCTTAACTAATATTATAAAGCTGAAGAGTTTGTTTGTTTGAACGCGCTAATCTCAGGAACTACTGGTCCGAATTGAAAAATTCTTTTTGTGTTGAATAGACCATTTACCGAGGAAGGCTTTAGGCTATATAACATCACGCTGCAACTATTAGGAGCGAAGAAATAATGGAAAATGTAAAAAAAAACGGGGAAAAAATAACTATTCCACGCGGACGAAGTCGCGAGCACAGCTAGTTTAAGATACAAAGCAAAGGAATATATGTAATCCTATCAATTGTATCCATGTGTCTAAGGGATCAACCACACTGGCGTCTTTTGGGGTCTTTTAAACGTCATAGAAATTTAACGCAAAGGTTTCATTTGAAATTGGCAGTATTACATTTTGAGACAAGCCCTATGAGTTGACTAGAATTATTATAAAAACAAAATGGCTGCTATACTTATTTAAAGTTAACCCTTAACTAGTGACGCGTAGTCTCACAGGCGACGCGTGTTTTGCGAAATCATAGAATTGACCACTTCCCTCTACTTGCCGCCACCCCGCGTCTCAGTACCTTCTGTAGTGTTAAAACAACCGCAGAAGCATACAGATGTGGCATCAGTTGTGTTGTCCGTGTTCTGTAAGGATTGCCTTTATTTCAATTCAATGTTCTACTTCATTATTACTTAGTGACATAAACCATTATGAATTAAATTTGTATTTTGGTCGGTTCTTGAATTAATTCAAATAAAATGTATGACCCTCTCACTATGTTCTTATTGGTTTACTTACTATTTTAAGCTTTCACGGTCATTATCATGACTAGATGATCAAATCTCTTCTGATTCTGGAATCCAATTAGGTTGCGAATCGGAGCTGGGGTACAGTCGCATGCGAAAATGTGTGTCGAACGCAAAGGGTTTAACACTTTGGTGCTGCTGGTAACGTCACTGTACTTAGATACTTTTGAAAGCAACGGAATATACTAGTAATTTTTTTTTTTTTTTTTTTTTTTTTCTTTATTAAGGAAACAAACAGCTTAAATTAATACATTATAGCTTAAGAATAATTAAACTAATTCACTAGCCTAACAAGTTCCCACTACTGGCTCATACACTTTAATGTTGAATGAGAAACTCGGTAACAAAAAAGAAATATAATAATTATGAAGAATGTATGCATTTGTCTCATGAACAGTATACTAAATTCATACATTGAGGAAGGAGACAATAAAGAAAAGAAATTTTTTTTAAACCTATCTATCACTAGTGTGCTCTTTTAGAAGGCGACGGAAACGCGCCATACTTTCGTGAAATATGTCGATGTCGCTGTAAGTACTATTGTATTTATTACTTGATCTAACGATAAAACTATTCTTTCTATAATTAGTTTTACAAAAAGGTACAGAAAAAGTAAGTTTGTGCCGTGCGCCAGGTCTAGAACATCTAAGTGCCAATCTACTCAGCAAAAAGGGAGAATCAATTAAACCATTCATGATCTTATACAATAATATTTGATCCTTATGCTCTCGGCGGATCAGCAACGACTCAATATTTTGAGTGTCAAAATTCTTAAACCTATACTTCAACCGTCTAATAAAACTTCTCTGGATCGCTTCCAGCATGTCGATATATTTGGAGTACATGGGGTTCCACACAGAAGATGCATATTCTAACTGGGATCTTACGTATGAATTGTATAAAAGTAACAAGGTTTTAGCGTTTTTAAATTCCGTACTCTGACGCAGAACAAATCCAAGAAGTTTAAATGCCTTTGCCGTGACCTTATTCAAATGTGACTCAAAAAATAACCCACTGTCCATTTGAACCCCAAGATCTCTCACCTCTGTAACCCGGCCAAGGGTCATGTCATTAAGTTTGTAGTCAAACAATATCACATTTTTTTTTCTTGTGAAAGTTATAACATGACATTTATCTGCATTCAAATAAATTTTATTATCTAAACAGTATTCACTCAACCGATCAAGATCTCTCTGAAGCAATTCACAATCGTTTATTGATTTGATGGCTGCAAAAATTTTTGTGTCATCGGCATATAATAGAACTTTTGAATTTTTAAAGGAGCTGATTATATCATTTATGTATATATTAAAGAGCAGGGGCCCGAGATGAGATCCCTGGGGAACACCGGAGGTCACCGGGGTAAAACTGGAAGTGAAACCCTTTACTGTTACTGCCTGAGACCTATTTCTAAGATAAGAGTCCAGCCAACGCAGAAGATCGCCATGTACACCGATTGCTTCAAGCTTAGAAATTAACAATGAATGCGAAATTTTATCAAATGCTTTTGAGTAATCGGTGTACACAGCGTCAACCTGTAATCCTCCATCCATACACTCAAGAACAGTATCCAGAAACTCACATAAGTTAGATTCCGTGGAGCGCCTTGAAATAAAGCCATGTTGGTGACAGGTCAAAAGAGGGCTGATTGCGGGGTAAAATGAGTCGTAGACAATTTTTTCGAATGTTTTGGGAAGTACAGATAGCTTCGAAATGCCACGATAATTCCGAACATTATGTTTGTCGCCACTTTTGTGAATTGGAACGACAAAGGAGCGCTTCCATAATTCTGGCATAATACCACTAGATAGAGACAACATAAATAGATATGCCACGGGAAATGATAACTGTTTGCTGCAATTTGACAAAAAAAGAGGATGCAACCCGTCCGGTCCACTGCCTTTTGATACATTAATTTTTTTGAGATATCTTTCAACTAGATCTTGCGTGATTTCGATTTTACTAATTATGCCACAATTAGAATCCACAATGTTTACGTTCACTTGCTCACCATTATCGCGTTCAAAAACAGACTGGAAAAATACACTAAACAGCCTGGAAATTGATTGACCATCTGTTCCCATGTCATCATCCAATTTAACCATATCAGGTATACTATTAATATTCTTCTTTGATTTTATATACGACCAAAAGTGTTTAGAGCATCTATTAATATTTGATTCTGATCTATCAATGAACATATTGTAACAGGAAGCCTCCAATTCCTTCACGGTCCGCCTTTCTTCTGAATAATTGTAGTAGTCTGATAATCTGCCATAATTTTTCCATTTTTTGTGCAGCCTATTTTTCTTTTTGACCATTTTGATTAATTTATAAGAGAACCAGACAGGATACTCCCTTTTCTGATTGGTAATTTTTTGCGGTACATATTTATCAATAATGTTGTTTACTATCGAATAGAAGGCATCCAGTGCAATGTCTATGTCCGAACTTGAAAGCATTCTATCCCACGCAATACTATCTAGTTCCTCCTTAATGAGGTCATAATTCGCGGCATGAAAACGGCGTATAGTTCGGGGAGGGGACCTGAGCCACGCTTCGTTCTGAACGACCAGTGCATCTATAGCTAAGGACGGGTGATGACCATCCTCCGGCTCGGAAAGCGGTTCCGTTCGACTTACACAGCTTTGGAAACTGGAGAAAACAAGATCCAAAGATCTATGGTTATGGTTAAGAATACCGTTTGATTGATGCCAACCTGTAAGGGATGTGAAAGCATTCAATTGAATGGTTAACGAATCGTTCGAGGGGTTAGCTAGAATAAAATTGTTGCTATCAATATCTCCTATCCATGAGGCATGAGTCACGTTAAAGTCTCCGGTCACAAGATACTCATCATCAGGTCTATTCAAGCTAAATTCTGATAAATACTCGAAGAACGATTGTTGAGACGACACTTGATCTATTGTCACCGGAAAATAACAGCAATATAGGTGAAGTCGTTTTGGATGAGGTCCGTTTGATAACATAATATCGACATGAGTTATATCGGCGTCCGGAAATGAAGGAAGCACTCCAGAACAGCTGGCATCGGCCATCAGCTCGCGCCTAACCGCTATCAGCGTTCCGCCGCCTCTCGTCATCCCGCGCCGCTCGTAGTCCCGGTCAGTGCGATATACGTTATACCGTGCATCGAAAAACTCCGCATCATAAATCCCCGGCAACAGCCAGGTTTCACTTAAAAAAACTACGTCATAATTTGAATTAATAAGATTACGGTAAAAAACCCTAGATTTAGTCCTTAATCCACGAACGTTTTGGTAAAAGCATTTTAAAATTTTATCGCCCTCTGTAAAATATATTTTTATTATTATTATTATGTATTATTCTTAATTTAAGCGTACGTTCTGAAGGTGTTAAGCGTGAATTACGATTTTTAACTATAGTCAATATTATGTATTGAATCATAAAGGGGTAAAGTTCAAACGATTCTAGGAGGTACAATAATTTACGATCCTTGGGCGTACAATGAGATGAACAACATAATTTAATATATACACAATAATGTAAAAGTGCATCCAGTCTAGATCTATACATTTCACAAAAGAACAAAACCTTCAAAAGATCATCAATGGAACAACTACGTAAACTATTCACCCATAATAAAATAATACCGATGTTGACATAATAATAATAAAGGGTAGCTAAATACGCGCCAACAGCCAAACATTTAACCCATACCCACAATGCCAAAAAGAAATGCGGCGCCGTGCAGTCTGTTAAGACCATAAAAATATCATTACGACTCACCTTATAGCTACACCAGTTTAAATGTTGTAAAGATCTATTATCCCCACTGTACACTGCCTTCCGGGCTCCAAACACCACAGTGATGCGCGGTTTGTATCGAGCAATGTATATTACACGTAACGATACAATGAGTGCGCTGTAGTTACGATGGTCACGGGCGTCAAACAGGTAGGGAAACAATGTTATCGGTATCGGCACAAATGTTCTCAAACTTTTGCATACTGTTATAAAACTAATAAAAAATAAATACAGCAGACATCGACACAAATCAACGCAAACATTAGTTACACTACAAATGACTATAAATAATCCACAAAAAGTAGTTCTTATGTAATTTTCTTTAAAGAGTCCTCGGATGTGATGTTAATGACCGGTGACTTCTCGGATTTGCGCACCATGATTGTACAATTGCGGACCCAACAAAATGCGTAGCTTTTTTCTTTTGCCCTCATCTTCGCCTGATGCAAGAGTTTCTTATTGCGTGAAGAGAGATGGTCATTGAAATAAATTCGGCTGGTCGTTCCTAAGAATCCAATATCATTCGCCTTAAAATCTTTCAGTTTACGAAGAGCAGCAAGAAAATCATCCTTCTTGTACCGCGATTGTAATTTTAAAATAATCGGTTTGCATTTCGTGCCCTCAGTGTCGTTCTTCACGGCTACTCTGGTTACAAAATCTATATCACTGTCAGGGTTCAGAGGAAACCCACTCCGATCAGCTATCGTTTTGACAATTCTTATTAAATTTTCTCCAGCCTTTTGAGGAACTCCATTGATTTGAATGTTTGACCGTCGCACCCATTGATCATTTTTGTGGCCTTCGTCATGTATGGTCTCAATCTGGGCTTTTAAGTGTTCCATGTCGCTCCTGAGCAATTCCATCGCAGAGACCCTTGACTCAATTTCGTCTACTCGTGTTGACAAATTATCTAAGCGAGAGTTCAGTGTTGTCTTTACGTCGCTTATATCAGACTTAACTTGAATAAGGTCCTGTTGAATAAGGGAGATGGCGGACATCTGAGTCTGCAAATCTGATACTTTTGACAAAATATCATTCAACAACGCAGTATGGTGCTGTTCAGACTTATCACTTGCCACTGACAGTAATTGCTTTGGTGTAGAAGTCCTCGATGAAGTGGAAGGCCTCCGCTCCAACGGCAGACCAGAAGAAAATTTGGCTTGTGGTGAGGCATGATGCTGGGCATCATCAACTTTCGACTCCTCTAAGCCTGCCTGCGAGGCATCCCTACAAAGCTTACACATCCATGTGGCTCTTCCCGTTCCAAGTCTGGTGTAACCACGCTCGGTGATACCACCACAGCCAGCTCCAAAGTGGTACGTCTTCTTGCACACAGAACAGTCCGCGCCATAGCCTACTGTTTCGGAACATTCCGCACACTTCGCAGTTTGCATTTTGAGAGCCACTGACTTTTCTATTCGGACCGAGTACGCGTCTCTCGTCAACAAGCGTTCGCACGCGAATTTTAATACACATCATCATCATCATCAGCCCATTGCAGTTCACTGCTGGACATATGCCTCTCTAGTTGTTCACCACTTAGGACAAACGTCTGGAGGATATACCCATAATCGATGGTTCCGCGCTGGGCAGGCGGGTTGGCGATCGCAGGTAGTAACTTCTCGCTGCGGTGACGCTGCTGCCCGTCATCGGAATATGGTATTTAGCTACGACTCCAATCGTGATGGTTATACCGCCACCAGTCGGTTGCCAGAGCCTCGTTAGTTTTTCAATAGGATGCACCACGGCCAGATGAGGGTGGCTCAGAGGGAAATGATCATAGGTCACTCCCTTACATCCCTTCTCACCACGATGGTAATCTTGAACTAACTATAGTATATTACTTGAATAGCAGATACACTTCATTAAACTAGTTACCAAATAAGCAAGGTAACCACAAATCAAACAAATTTAATTGCCCTATACAATATTCAGGCGTCCCCCGATACTGCGCGGCGGGGCCCCAATTAAAATCGACAAATGTGCGGAATCTAAACTAGGTTATGTATAAACATTACCCTGAACTAATTGTCTCTAATATGTTTAATGGGGCGCCTCGCAATATTGTTATCCTGTGGGGTTAATGCGTTCATAGTTCGGTTTGGGACTTTTTGGAGAATATCTATATTATATAAAGCTCGATTACCACTCACTGACTGACTCACTCATCGGGGGTTTTTTTCGGGTAGTTGGGGGGTGATTTTGGGTGAAATGTTGATTTTAGGGTATTTAATTTTTTAATCAAAGCAGCTTTACGGGGAGAAAATAAAAAAAATCCAAGATGGCGGCGGTTTTTCGCGAAAAAAAAAAATTAAAATGTATAGAATGACCGTGGTGCGCATACTGTCTTTGAATTGTCTATGGCAGATGTGAACGTCAAAGTTGGAAAAAAATAAAAAAACAAGATGGCCGCGCCGCCATCTTGGATTGAAAATTGGTTTTGGACTCACGTTTGCGTGGTCATAGCGTCGCGATGTTTACAGATGGCGGCAAGATTTTTTTTCATTATTGCCACAGATATAGTCGAGTGTCGACCGATGACCATAGACTATAGAAAAACAATATGGCGGCGCCGCTGGCGGCCATTTTGTCCCAAGAAAAGTTTTTGCGTTTTTCAAATTGATTTTTCATACTGTTGGCAACACTGGATCGATTGGGTTTGTATGGGGCGGTGGTAGGATATTTATCAGTCTATTGGTAGGTTTTTTAATTTCTACCAAATTGATGGTAGTTTTTGGCCCAGGGCCCCAAATATGAGTGGAAAAATTTTGACGTGTATCCGATTTTCGAGTATGCAGTTTTATGGCAACCTCGGCTGGTATTGGCCACAGGGTAATTTTGGAGAAAAATTCTGACAACACTGGTTCGGGCGGGGAAAAATGTGTTTTCGCAGTAGTCATTTTCCAAAGTCTCTCTGGGTCCGGGGTATCGATTAAAAAAAAAAGTGAAAATTGGCTCTGGTCCGGTATATAGTCTAGAATACAGGAAAAATACGGCCAAGTGGATATCCAAGATGGCGGAGGCGCTGGCGGCCATTTTGTAAAAAAGTTTGGTTTTCGAAAATTTCAAAATAGATTTTCAGTGTGATGGCAACATTTTACAGAATTCCAATGTACTGGTCGGTTATCAGTTGGGTCATTGTGTGTTGCCAGGTATAAAAATATTTTTGACTTTTTTGATAGTTTTTGAGATATGGCCCAAAAAGGTCGAAAGTAGAAGGACCAACATTTTAAATAAAAAGTTGCCATTCGCTCACAGATTTAGCCCATTAGAATGACATTTGACCATTTTTATCTTGGTGGCCTGGCAACACTCGGCACGGCGGGGAGAAGAAATTTTTTGGCAATGCCTTTTTCGCCGAGCTGTCTGGCCGCCAGGACGCTTGGCAGAAAAAAAGTAAAAATGCCAATCGACGCCATATATTGTGTAGTATATGGGAAAAATCCGAAACGTCAGACTTTCAAGATGGCGGCCGCGCTGGCGGCCATTTTGTGAAAAAATTGCGTTTTCGAAAGTTAAAAAATAAATTTTTGGGTAGATGGCAACATTTGAGCGGGGTGCAAAGTACTACGCCAATGTGTGTATGGTCATTATGTATTGCCAGGAAAAAAAATAAATCTGGCAATTTTGGTAGTTTTTGAGAAATGCCCCGAAAAAGTCGAAAATAGAAATAAAGACATTTCGCAAAAATTATTCCCGGGAGCATAGAGAAAGGGCCCATTAAAATGACATTTGACTATTTTTATCTCTGTCATCTGGCAACACTAGGATGGACGGTGGCTCAAACTTTTTTCAAAGGGGTCCCTTCGAGGGGCCCTGGTCGCCCACTTTGTATGACGCGAAAAAAAACTGTGAATGCCATTTGGTGTGTAATATAGTTGTTACTGACCACTGGGTACAAAAAGTTGGAAAAACAAAATGGCGGAGGCACAGGCGGCCATTTTGTAAAAAAGTTAGGTTTGCGAAAATTTTAATGTGGTTTTTGGGGTGGAAGGGTACGTCTGACAAATAAAAGTCCGGGGGCTCTTTTAAAGGTCTTAGGATTGCCTATTATATGATGAAAAAATTTACCCCAATTTTAGGGTAATTTCCGAGATTTACCCCGAAACGTAAATTCGCGAAATCTTGAAAACCAAATATGAGGTCCTGTCAAAAATAGTCCACAGACTCCATTGAGGCCCCAAATGACCTCATAAATTCAGCAGGAATAAAAAAACAGCCAACTCAAAAATCACGATTTCCCATACAAGTGACGAACATACTTACGATACTTGATGTGGCGAACATACTTACCATACTTGATGTGACGAACATACTTACCATACTTGATGTGACGAACATACTTACGTTACTGTGTAAGAATGTTCATCACTTGTATGGGAACGTTAAGTATAACGTGACTAAAATTTTTATGGTATCTATGGTATTTTTTTTATTTTAATGACATGCGAGACCGAAGGTCGAGCCCTGCGTAGGGCGAAGCCCGGAGCAGCGCCCCAAGGAGTTTGCACCAATGAAAAAAAATCTTTGCGAGGCCGCAGGCCGAGCGAGCCGACCCAACAACGCCGCGGAGGGCGAAGCCCGGAGCGGCTGGCGCCCCAAGGAGCCCCCACACAAAACCGAATCAACGAACCACAAAAAAGCCCACCGCGCCCGCCCACGCGGACGGTACAACCCAGAAAAGTAATTTCGCGAGGCCGCAGGCCGAGCTGCGTATCGCGAGGCCGCAGGCCGAGCTCCGCGTAGGGCGAAGCCCGGAGCGTCCAGCGTCGCAGACCTAGCTTGAGCACGCACGCGCGAAGAGCGTGCGGCGAAAGCTAGTCTATAATATATAAAGCTAAATTACCACTGACTCACTGACTGACTCATCGGGGGCTTTTTTCGGGTTGAAGGGGGTTAAATTGGTTTTTTTGTTGTATGGGGGGGTTGTGTATTTTTTTAATCGATCCAGCTTTTTTTATTTTTTTTTCCAAAAATCCAAGATGGCGGCCGTTTTTCGAAAAAAAAGTTTAAAAAAATGTATAGAATGCCCAAGCAGCGCATAGCGTGTTGGAATTGTCTATGGAAAAAAGAAACGTCAAAGTTGTAAAAAATTAAAAAAACAACATGCCCGCGCCGCCATCTTGGATTGAAAATTGGTTTTGGACCCATGTTTGCGTGGTCGTAGTGTCGCCGTGTGCAAAGATAAGGGCAAACTTTCTTTAGAATATAGCCACAGGTATAGTCAACTGTCAACCAGTGACCATAGATTATAGAAAAACAAGATAGCGGCGCCGCTGGCGGCCATTTTGTTCCGGGAATTTTTTTTCCATTTTTAAACTGATTTTTCTTACTGATGGCAACACTGAATCGATTTGGTTAGTATCGGGCTGTGGTAGGATATTTATCGGTCTATTGGTAGGTTTTTTAATTTCTACCAAATTCATTGTAGTTTTTGGCACAGGGCCCTAAATATGAGTGGAAAAATTTTGATTTGAATCCGAATTCCGAATATGCAGATTTATGGCAACCCCGGCTGGTATTGGCCTCAGGTTAATTTTGAAGAAATATTCTGGCAACACTGGCTTTGGCGGGCAAAATCATTTTTTGGCAGACCCTTTTTCGGCTTATAGTTTGAGCATTCCGGCAAATGGCAGAAAAAAAGTAAAAATACCAAATGTTGCCATATATGGTCAGGTATATGGAAAAATTCCGATTTTTTCGATTTTCAAGATGGCGTCGACACTGGCGGCCATTTTGTGAAAAATTTTGATTTTCGAAAATTTCAAAATGGATTTTTAGTGTGATGGCAACATTTTACAGAATTGCAATGTACTGGTCGGTTATCCGTTGGGCTATTGTGTGTTGTCAGGTATAAAAATATTTTCGACTTTTGTGATAGTTTTTGAGATATGACCCGAAAAAGTCAAAAGTAGAAGGACCAACATTTTAAATAAAAAGTTGCCATGTACTTACAGGCTTGGTCCATTAGAATGACATTTGAGCATTTTTATCATGGTGGCCTGGCAACACTCGGCACGGCGGGGAAAACAAATTTTTTGGCAATGCCTTTTTTGCCGAGTTGTCTGGCCGCCAAGATGCTTGGCAGGAAAAAAGTAAAAATGCCAATCGACGTCATATATAGTGTAATATATGGGAAAAATATGAAATGACAGACTTTCAAGATGGCGGCTGCGCTGGCGGCCATTTTGTGAAAAAATCGCGATTTCGAAAGTTAAAAAATTAATTTTGGGGTAGATGGCAACATTTGAGCAGCGTGCAATGTACTAGGCCAATGTGTGTATAGTGATAGAGTATTGCCAGGTTAAAAAATAATTTCGACAGTTTTGGTAGTTTTTGAGAAATGCCCCGAAATAGTCGAAAAGAGAAATAATGACATTTCGCAAAAATTATTCCCAGGAGCATAGAAATGGGGCCCATTAAAATGACATTTGACTATTTTTATCTCCGTCATCTGGCAACACTGGGATGGACGGTGGCTCAAACTTTTTTCAAAGGGGTCCCTTCGAGGGGCCCTGGTCGCCCATATTGTATGAAGCGAAAAAAAAGTGTAAATGCCATTTACTGTGTTATATAATTGTTACCGACTACTCGCTACCAAAAGTTGGAAAAACAAAATGGCGTATGGGCAGGCGGCCATTTTGTAAAAAAGTTAGGTTTTCGAAAAATTCAAAGTGATTTTAAGGGCAGAAGGGTGCGTCTGAGAAAAGAAAGTCCGGGGGCTCTTTTGGAGGTCTCTTAATCACCTATGAACTCGTATAAAAATTTACCCCATTTTTAGGGTAATTTCTGAGATTTACCCCGGAACGTAAATTCGCGATATTTTAAAAACCAAGTATGAGGTCCTGTCAGAAATAGTCCACAGACTCCATTGAGGTCCCAAATGACCTCATAAATTCATCAGGAATAAAAAAAAAGCCAACTCAAAAATCACGATTTCCCATACAAGTGGCGAACATTCTTACATAATATATGACGAACATACTTACGTTACTGAAGGTGACGAACATACTTGCGTTACTGGAGGTGACGAACATACTTATGTTACTGGAGGTGACGAACATACTTACGATACTTGATGTGACGAACATACTTACGATACTTGGTGTGACGAACATACTTACATTATTTAACGTGACGAACATTCTTATGGTATCTACTATGACATGCGAGACCGAAGGTCGAGCCCTGCGCAGGGCGAAGCCCGGAGCAGTGCCCCAAGGAGTATGCGCCCACTAATGAAAAAAAAAAACTATGCGAGGCCGCAGGCCGAGCGAGCCCATCCTCTTTTAGTTACGCTACCATAACACGCGAGACCGAAGGTCGAGCCCTGCGTAGGGCGAAGCCCGGAGCAGTGTACTAAGGAGTATTCACGCACTAATGAAAAAAAAACAGTTTGCGAGGCCGAAGGTCGAGCCCTACGTAGGGCGAAGCCCGGAGCAGTGCCCCAAAGAGTATTCACCCACTTATGAAAAAAAAACTATGCGAGGCCGCAGGCCGAGCGAGCCCATCTTCTTTTAGTTACGCTACCATAATACGCGAGACCGAAGGTCGAGCCCTGCGTAGGGCGAAGCCCGGAGCAGTGTACTAAGGAATAATCACCTACTTATGAAAAAAAAACTATGCGAGGCCGCTGGCCGAGCGAGCCCATCCTCTTTTAGTTACGCTACCATAATACGCGAGACCGAAGGTCGAGCCCTGCGTAGGGCGAAGCCCGGAGCAGTGTACTAAGGAGTATTCACGCACTAATAAAAAAAAAATTAGTTTGCGAGGCCGAAGGCCGAGCGAGCCCACCTTCTTTTAGTTACATTACTCTAATACGCGAGACCGAAGGTCGAGCCCTGCGTAGGGCGAAGCCCGGAGCAGTGTACTAAGGAGTATTCACCCACTTATGAAAAAAAAAAACTATGCGAGGCCGCAGGCCGAGCAAGCCCACCTTCTTATAGTTACGCTACCATAATACGCGAGACCGAAGGTCGAGCCCTGCGTAGGGCGAAGCCCGTAGCAGTGCCCCAAGGAATAATCACCTACTTATGAAAAAAAAACTATGCGAGGCCGCTGGCCGAGCGAGCCCATCCTCTTTTAGTTACGCTACCATAATACGCGAGACCGAAGGTCGAGCCCTGCGTAGGGCGAAGCCCGTAGCAGTGCCCTAAGGAATATTCACCTACTTATGAAAAAAAAAAACTATGCGAGGCCGCAGGCCGAGCGAGCCCAAGCTCTTTTAGTTACGCTACTGTAACAGGCGAGACCGAAGGACGAGCCCTGCGTAGGGCGAAGCCCGGAGCAGTGCTCCAAGGAGTATTTACCTAGGTACTAATGAAAAAAAAAACTATGCGAGGCCGAAGGCCGAGCGAGCCTACCCCCTTTTTGTTACACTACTAAAATAAGCGAGACCGAAGGTTTAGCCCTGCGTAGGGCAAAGCCCGGAGCAGTGCCCCAAGAATGATTCTATAAATAATGAAAAAAAAAATAGTTTGCGAGGCCGCAGGCCGAGCGAGCCAACCCAAGCCGCCAAAGCAACGCCGCGGAGGGCGAAGCCCGGAGCGGCTGGCGCCCCAAGGAGCCCCCACGCAAAACCGAATCAACGAACCACAAAAAAGCCCACCGCGTCCGCCCACGCGGACGGTACAACCCAGAATAGTAATTTCGCGAGGCCGCAGGCCGAGCTGCGTATCGCGAGGCCGCAGGCCGAGTTCCGCGTAGGGCGAAGCCCGGAGCGTCCAGCGTCGCAGACCTAGCTTGAGCACGCACGCGCGAAGAGCGTGCGGCGAAAGCTAGTGCATTAATAATGTAGATACGAATAACAAACGAGACGCTGGCAACCGACTGGTCGCGGTATGACCATCACAACTGAAGGCGTAGCTAAATACCACAGACCGATGACGGGCAGCAACGTCACCGGGGTGAGAAGCTACGCCCTGCTCAGCGTGGCGATGGGTGTATCCTCCAGACTGCCCTAAGTGGCGAAGAACTGGTGAGGCCTATGTCCAGCAGTGAACGTCTGCAAGCCTTTGATGATAGCCTAAAGACTAAATGGCAGGCTCGGTGGCTCATTTGGTAGTAACCTCTGCCCTCTGAGCCAAGGGTCGTGGGTTCGATTTCCGCACAGTACAAACATTTGTGTTCATGAACATGTCTGTTTGTATTGGTCTGGGTGTTTTCTATGTATAATATGTATTTATTTACAAAAAAAAAGTATCTAAGTAAGTTTATCAGTTGTCTAGTACCCATAGTACAAGCTTCGGCTTAGTTTGGAGCTAGGTGGCGATGTGTGGCCCAGCGTGGCATGTCTTGGGTTATATAAATGGTCGGGTGACTTTAAGAAGACATTGGCCAGAAACTTAAGATTCATTTAACCAGCCACCAGTCGGCAACTGATAAGAAATTAAGGTTAACCTTACGCTTTACACAATCTGACCAAAGGGACTCCGTTATGAATCTATCATTATCAAAAAGGTTTTCTACCACAATACAAAAAAAAACCGTACAAAAATGTCAAGTCAATATTATAAGTTTATACCAAGCGCGTGCTTCTTAGGTCTATATGGAGCATAATATTATTATATAAACTATGATTGAATATTAAAACAGGCTGCTCAAAGTAGGGGCATGCTCGGCTCCAGCGCTGAAGGAGCTTATATAAGCCGCCAGCTGATATTATTATCAGATAAAATCACGACAGTTTCCTTAACTCGCGTTAAGGTTGACCCATTCGACGCTATTGTGTCGTAAAATTAAGCATTAATATGGTAAGTTACGTTCAATATGTCAGTCATGTCGTGTTTTTATGTACACTGTTGTTTGAGAGGTGTAGTTCTTTTCAATTTTTACAGGAGATAATATTAAGTCTAGTAATTGCGGTAAATATAGGCATCACTGCCTCGTGACCCTAAAGGCGCCTGATGAAAGAACTAGGTTTTTTTAGTGGGTGGGCCTGCCTCTTGGGTAGGTACTCCAGGGAGTACCTACCCAAGAGGCAGGGGTCGGCTCTTGCTCCCAAGGGCGGTATGAGTCCGTGTCCCACACATCTTGCCACTTCCCCCAGTGGCGTAACTACAGGGTGGCATGTCGGCAAAATGCCTCGGGCCCCCAGCCGTAAGGGGCCCCCGGTCAGAGGAGAATCCAAGAGAGCTAATCCTCCACTAATCAACTTGTTCCTAGTTTTAGCTTCAAATTCCACCCGTTTTAGGTAAGTTTAATGCTTCACTGTTAAACGCGGCTGCCTCACCGCGAGTGGGCCGGTCGCGCGGTACTCCGGAGCGGGATTAGCCCGCGAATGCGTCCGGCTGATCCGGGCAGCCGGCCGGCGGGGCACGCGCCTCTCCTAATGACCACACACTGATTGTGCCTTGGAACTACCTGATATGTTAAAGTTAGAGACTAACAACAACAGCTCATGCTTGTGCCCAAAGAGGCTTGAGCCTACCCTAAACAACAGCCACAAAGCCTTGGAGAATGCTTTTTATAAACGAAGGCGCGACGTTTCTTTCGGCAAGAACAGTTGCTCAATTTATATCAAGCACAAGTTCAGTCATGCATGGAGTATTGTTCACACCTTTGGGGTGGATCAGCTAAAGATCAGCTTGAGGCGTTGTCGTTGGTCATTGTTTCTTGCGACCTGAATTCGATCTAAGGGATGTAAGGGAGTGATCTATGATCTTTTCGCTCGAGATCACCCTCACTTGCCCGTGGTGCATCCTGCTGAATAACAAACGAGGCTCTAGCAACCGACTAGTGGTAGTATAGCCATCAGAAGGCGTGCAGTGTCACTGGAAAAAGAAGCTACGCCCTGCGATCGCCAACCCGCCTGCTCAGCGGGGCTAAACTTAATGCGTTGACTAACAACTGGAGAGGTCTATGTCCTGCTGTGGACTGCGAAAGGCTGATGATTATGATGTATTCGATCTTGTGACTAAATTTGTATTCAGGTAGATTATATGAATTGTCTGACGAAGCAAAAACAAACAAGAACTTCAACAACCTTTGACCCTTGCTGTTCAAGACGTTTCACAGAAAAGACATTAACTAAACGACGCCGTTTAGTAAACAGACTAGGCTGTAAATTTAAAGGCTTATTAAGCTAGTTGGCTGTAACATCTAAGTTAGCAAGCAAACTAAGCAGCTTAGCATCGTAACAAAACATATTCAAACAAAATTATTATTACAGAGAACGTTAAGATGGCCATTTCAGAGCTCCTAACTATATTAAGCATCGTAGGTACCTCTTTATTACACCCTTGCAGTCCAGATTATACCTAGAAGTAAGTGAAGAAACTTTTGTGTAGGTACAGTTGTTTAATTTTTGAGGAAATAAATTTTAATTAGCGATAAAATCACGGTTTTTTATAGTTTAACAAATGCAGGCTTAGAAATTGAAGAAAAATAATTTTAAATTATGAAGTAAGTAGAGTCCTTTATTCAGTCGACTTTTACGAGTGTTGGTGAATTACTATCTTCCGTGATCTGACGGAAAAGAATCCAAATTACCTCTCAAAATGTTTATTTTCTGACCACATATCGCAATTACCTTATTTTTTGAAACATACTGCTAAGTTTTCCAATACCATTTTTGATAGAAAATGTATTGTGCTGCGCCCGATATCCGGTTCACGGGTTAATGAAGCTACAAAATCAGCATACAGCATAATAGGTACTTAACTATACACAGCTATTCCCATGAAATAATAATTACCAATCCATTACACATATTAATAGTTCAAACTATCTATTAAGTCTGTTTATAATATGGAATACAACAGAATATACAAACCAAAATTCCATTGAAACGTTTTTATCCAGTTGATGAGCTTCCAAAAGGCTTTCAAGAGAATTAACTTTTATGATCGATTTGATGCACTTTGCTGTAAAACAATAAACGATGGAGTATACGAACATTTGTATACAACCATTGTATGATAATAATTATGTTGTCTTCAAACAGCTAGGTATCTCTTCAACAGGTCAAACATATATAAAGGTTTTCATTCTGTTTCAGGCTAAGTGTATGTTGATACGCAGGCGGCGTTGGTTCAGAATAGAACAGATTTTATAAGACACGGAACATCCGAGACTTATGTACGCTCCGGCACATTCACGATTTTTTTTATATGTAGTAGCTCGACATAATGGCTTCCCTACGCCTGGTGAAAAGCAAAGGAGAAGTCCAAGTCGCTGTGACAATGGGCAAGTAACTGGTCAGTTACCCTAACCCCCACGAGCTCCGGAAACCCTACTTGCCGGCACAAACACGACCCGGAGGTCATTTAGCTGCGGTATTCTATAGAGTGGAGGTCCTACCCCGGACGCGTAGCTCAATTCGAGCGAAGATTCGCAATGCCCTAACTCTCTTAATGTGGAGGGGGTTATAAATTGTCTTTTTTTTTAGTCAAAGGGACCGGAGGGACTAGACGCATCCTTTCATAGCGTGGTAACACTTTGATGCCCTGTAGGACGACACACCTCGGGAGGACGGTGTGGTGCACACCACACCATCCCGACCGAGTGTGGTGGGAGGACTCCCAGCCTTGCGGTGCACGACGCCATTGACCACTGTGAAAGCACGTCAAAAGCCTAGGGTTGAGCAAAATGTGGAACAATATGAAAGGCCTATGTCCACAAGTGGATTGAGAGAGACTGATGATACACACATTTTACATTTTTTTTTACATTTTTTTTACAGGGATGTAAGCGAGCGACCCATCATCTTTTCGCTCCAAGCCATCCTCACCTGCCCGTGGTGCATCCTGCCGAACAACAAACGAGGCTCTGGCAAACCGACTGGTGGCGGTAAAACCATCACGATAGAACGCGTAGCTACATACCATAGGCCGATGACGGGCAGCAGCGTCACCGGAGCAAGAAGCTACGCCCTGCGATCGCCAACCCGCCTGCCCAGCGTGGCGATTATGGGTATATCCTCCAGAAGTTTGCCCTAGGTGGCGAACAACTGGAGAGGCCTATGTCCAGTAGTGGACTGTAATAGGCTGATGATGATGACATTTTTACATTATTTTTTACTTGACGATTCATAAGTGCTTATTTTAAGTCTATGTGAATAAAGGTGTTTTGATCGATTTTGATACCTTTATCACTAGATTATAGCTTCGACAAATTATATTCAAAATTTGTAGGAAACAAACGTACAATTCAGCATAAATCCTTATTGTGTGCCCGATAGATAGCAGATATTTTCCTAAAAGCTTTCAACACAATTGGCTGTGTGATCGATTCGCTGCACCAGTTATTATTGAAGGGGAAAATGAAGGCTTAATAAATGCTAGCCATACTGTGAGCGAAGCGATGACGAGTCAGTTTGATGATAGAAGATGAGACACCTCATACCTACATACTCCTTGCGATAATAAACATCGGTCTATTAAACACAACGAGTGGACACCGACATATTAGCTCGACAATGACTTCCCTACGCCTGATGGAAAGCGAAAGAGGAACCCAAGTCGCTGTGACGGCGGACAAATAACTGGTCAATTACCTGTCTTAGTCTTAGAATTTGCCATTATGCTAGAGAGATTGGCCAGTCTGCGTTAGGGACTCGCAGACTGCCCAGGGTTCGCCGGACGTAAAAAAAATCTTCAAAACGTCACACGGGGAGACTTTATGCACCCCTGACATATAAGACACACTGGAAGCGAAGCGATGTGAAGCGAAGCGAAGCAAATCGTTAATGCCTTCGATCCGCTTCGTTCTGTGATGTAGTACGAGTAGGTTGCGTGGAGCCCAGTTTGGGTCGTTTGTAATATTTCAGCATCGGCTGACGGTCGAGTTATGGCCTGCAGTTGGGATGCTAAATAACTGCACTTCTAAATCTGCCAGCCAGTACATCTACTTTTATTTGTTGAAATGCAAAAAAAATAGGACAGATTTCAGATTTCGTTTTTTTTAAGGTGAGGCGAACAATGATAGATAGGTAAACATTCATATATACTCCGCTATACTAATAGTAGAGAAAAAATGTTCTACGTACAAAAGTACTCTCGTGAATCTATTTGCAGAAATAAATAATTTTAATTTATATATTTTATTTATTTTAAAGAAGCAGTGGTCCATGATCCAATCTGATTTGATCATCAGATTATGTTAATTAACGAGATAATTATAAAATCTTATTTCAAGGATGATATCCCATGATACTCGTATAATGCTCCATGATATAATTATTACCTATCATCACATTTTAGCTGTACCTAAGTCACTACAAAACGCATTTACTTGTATTCAGAAATAGAACACCTTTACCTTTTATGCGCAAACCACAATACTAGCTCTAGAGCCACTTAGGTAGCAACTTAGGTACGCAAGCAACAAGCTCTTATGTACTGCATTCGAGACACTATATATTTAACAAAGTCCATTAGAGCTTCTTATGACACCTGCCTCTGAATTCGCTGCAACTAACTGCTACAAACCTATGTACGTATTGCGTTGTACTTGCGATCCTGAGTAAATATTTTTAATGCACTACAAAACTAGGCTAGATTGTGGCTCAGTGTGATATGTCATGGGTTATTTATTTATTATTTGTTCTTGATGGTTCTTGAAAGAATATCCTTTATGTGAAACGATGATATCTCAACCCGTAGCACCTCTTTTTTAAGTACATACCCTATTAAACTGAAAACACCAGACTTATTTATTCATTTATTCGGTTCTTTGGTTATTGATGGAATGTACTTTAAATTGAAACGGTGACGTCTTAAAAAAGCCGTGGTACTCAAATTATACTTAAGTAATAAATAGGCTATTATGGCTAAAAATTGTAATTAGTCCGTCTTTTAGATTATTCAAAAATAAAAGACACGTATTTTTCCTTTTTTCATTCAAATAAACAATAGCAAAGATACAAGGCATCAAAAGTTAGGAGTGGGAGTCTTTGACGTCACTCGCTCCCGTAAAAATACCTCACCGAGTGACGTCACGCGTAATTTCAACGGGCTATAACTTTGTAAGTTTTAGTCTGATTTACAAATAAAAAAATACGTGTCTTTTATTTTTGAATAAGCTAACTAATTACATAATTTTAGCCATAATAGCCTATTGATTATTGAAAACACCCAGATATTAAAGAACTGTGCTTTATAACCCTTGCGCATCCCACTTATATTGTAAGTTGAAAAATATGAGTTTCAGTTGTTGCCTAAAGAGGTAAATACAGGTTAAGGCGGGATGCCAGCACTCCGGGGCAGACCATATTGTCTCTTTGGAAAGTGCCCTGGAAATAGTTATTTTTGGTCCATTTTCCCGCCATTGTCTCCAAACTTATGCCATTACTTTATACAGCGTCTTCGGGAGCATTATACAACAATCATACATTAGTGGTGACATACGGACGTGTTGTGTGGCAAGCTTTAGGGTATGGGTCATTTATTGGTTGAATATATGGAGTGACTTTATGCAATGTCTTGGGGAGCATTACTTAACAATCTCACACATTATCATTATCATAATCATCAGCTTAATACAGTCCCTCTGCTGGACATAGGCCTCTCCAGTTGCTCGCCATCTAGGGCTAACATCTGGAGGATATACTCATAATTGCCACGCTGGGCAGGCGGGTTGGCGATCGCAGGGCGTAGCTTCGTGCTCCGGTGACGCTGCTACCCGTCATCGGTCTGTGGTATTTAGCTCCGCCTTCAATTGTGATGTTATACCGCCACTAGTCGGTTGCCAGCGCCTCGTTTGTTATTCAGCAGGATGCACCACGGGCAGGTGAGGTTGGCTTGGAACGGAAAGATGATACGGATGTAAGGGATAGGCCGCTCCCTTACATCCGCATGTGTGTCACCATGCCACCCTTTAGTTTCGCCAGTAAGTAACAGCTTACCCCTTCTTTTAATTATCCTTTACTCAAGGGTTGTCTGGAAGAGATACCTAAAGCGATAAGATCGCTTAATTGTACTTTAACATATCTCTGTTTTAATAGCCTAGTTTTAAGCCAACTTTTTGGTGTATCTATCTTAGTCTCGATCTCAATCCGCTTCCCAAGCAACCCGCCCGTGTGTACCGCCATCTACTGGCTAAACGATATGGTTTACAGAACACAGAATACCTCTAACGGGCCCCGGCGGCGGAAACTTTCACATTTGCACTACAATCGTCATTAAGGCTGCTTTAGCACATTCGGTGCTCCTATTTTAAGTACTTTTCTTGTGTTATCTCAACTTGGTCTGAGAGCGGTCACAATGACCTGTATTTTTCGAGAGTTAAAAAGCACTGGAAGTAGATTTGGGACGTTTTTTGAGTGCAAAGGAAAAGAGTGAATTGTATAATGTAGGAATGTGGCAGAAATTGCACTCAAATAATAATAAATAACCCTAGACATTCCACGCTGGGCCACACAAAGCCATGTAGCCCCAAACTAAGCCGAAGTTTGTACTATGAGCCCTAGATAACTGATAAACTTACTTAGATACTTCTTTTTGTAAATAAATACATATTTTACATAGCCAATACCCAGACCATTACAAACAATGAACACAAATGTTTGTACTGTAAGGAAATCGAACCCACGACCCTTAGCTCAGAAGGCAGAGGTCACTACCAAATGAGCTATCGAGCCAGTAAAAGAAAAAAAGTCTAGTTTTCCATCAGGCAAAGGGAGAGACCTCCACCATAAAAGGACATTATGCTGAGCCAATATATAAAAAAAACAGCAATCATCTTGACTCAAACTAAGGTAGTACAATAAGTACCAAATCATGACTCTAAAGGCCAGTTAGACTAGGACAAATCTAGGATCGTTCCCAGGATAGTTCATATATGAGGCACCGCATACTGCCTTTATAAAAAAGTCATAGTTTACATAAGAAGATTATTGGCGCACACTTTAGTATCTCCTGCGTACTTGGCTAGTCTCCTTGAAGGTTAACTGCTATGGTCAAATTCATTCAAAACACTTATTCATCATCAGCCTATTGCAGTCCACCGCTGGACATAGCCCTCTCCAGCTGCTCGCCCCTTAGGACAAACGTCTGGAGGATGTACCCATAATCGCCACGCTGGGCAGGTGGGTTGGCGATCGCAGGGCGTAGCTTCTCGCTCCAGGCACTTATTATTCCCAGTGAAAAGGTAGCCAATGTCCCCAGTTTTGACAGTCAGTTAAAAACATTTCATAAGTCCGCAAGGCACCGTTTAAACTAAGCAACGGATTCCCACAATTTGAAAATTATACAAATTCCTTAATCAGTCTTAAGAAAACTCAGAAAGCCAAGGTTGTTTAATTAAACAGGACAAACTACACAAGTCGAAACGTAAAACGTTCAACAGTTAAACAGTTGTTTATGCTTTTTGTTTCTTAATTTGACTTTTTAATTAGAACGAAGCTTTTTCTGCCATCTTAATCTCCTTATAAGATTGTCTAAATTAAAATCCCTTAAAGTCCCGCTTATTTTTATCGTCTTTAGTCTAAATACTTTTGTTTTTCATTAAAACGGTTTGGAATAAATATTTAAATCGCTCTAAACTTTAAAGCTTTTAATTCTATCTTATGGTAATCTCACGAATGCAGTGCGTGAAGAAGTTTGACGATGAAAATTTAGTTTGCTTATGATCACAGGTTTTGTAATTAAATTCTCACCTCATTCTCAGTCTCACCGCAGATCAAGTTACTCAATTAATCAAAACTATCTAGATTAATAACTATTACGGCTATGCTCGACATTTCTTTACGAGATCGAATCTGAAATGAGGGGATCCGTAGACGAAGCAACGTAACAGACATAGCTCAGAGGGTTAGCAGGCTGAAAACGCAGAAGGCAGGAGAACAGATGGGATGTAAGGGAGCAAGGCAGTGAGGTGGACTGACGACAGTATTAAAATCGCAGGATAGGGAAGGGTGCAGGCAGCTTACGACCGGCCGCTATGGAGCTCTTTGGGGGAGGCCTATGTCCTGCATTGGACATGATGAACATGATGATCTAGACTAGAATGTACTACTACTAACTGCTACTAGACAGTCTGGGGTCCTTCAATATGGTTGTGAAGAGTTTTAAAGGGTCAAAAGTCGCGTGTGTTACCCCTGGCGTTGCAGACGTCCATAGACTACGGTAACCGCTCAACATCAGGCGATAGGCTTGTCTGCCCGCCTTATGGTGTAAATAAAAACCTCCGCTATATACATACAGATAAAACAACAACTATTTCAGTCAAATCTCTTATGTTTTGCACCACATATTTATCTTTCAGTTACGCCTGCATATGACGCATTTTATTGTTACCGGGATGAAAGGGGGCGGGGTCCCGTCTGATTCTGACGTACAGATAGTAGTTATGTGTTTGTGTACGATTGTATAGACTGATAAAGGCAACACGGGGAAGAAGAAACTATACAGTAATAGTAACGGAGCTTTTTCAGTGTATCATAAGCTGCATAAATATATTATGTAGACTGTTTTCATAGTAGCTCGACATAATGGCTTCCCTACGCCTGATGGAAAGCGAAAGAGAAGCCCAAGTCGCTGTGACAACGGGCAAGTCTGGTCAGTTACCTGTCAGTTGCTACCGCCATGCCAGCCCAACCCTAACTCCCCACGAGCTCCGGAAACCCTACTCACCAGCAGAAATACGACGTAGAGGTCATTTGGCTGCGTTATTCTATAGGGTGGAGGTCCTTCCCCGGACGGGCGGTTCAATTCGAGCGACGATTCGCTATGCCCTACCTCTCTTGATTGGGGACTTTTCATACAAGCGGAGTCATTTTTTTTTTTTAAATCTGTTGTTTTAACGATATTAATAAATTCGGTGATACATCTATAAAAACCCGAAACAAAATTTAGTCGTCATACCTGTTATATAAAGCTCTAAATCCACATAATTCCAAGTTTATAACGAATCATATTCGTTAATTGTACCACTAATGACCATTGTAGGTCATTTACAAACGACCCTGTTCCCCAACTGTAACTACCGAGGGCCCAAACTAAGCCACAATACGCATTCCACGGCTCATAATATTGTACTGGATTCCGTACTCTCTTGAGAATGGCTGCACATAATACAGGGTTGAACAATTTCTAACTAGTATACGAAGTCTACAATTTCTAAATAATATAACTACTAATATTATAAAGGCGAAAGTTTGTGAGTGTGTCTCTCTCTCTCTCTTTCTCTCTCTCTCTCTGTGTGTGTGTGTGTGAGAGAGAGAGAGTGAGTGTTGTGCATGTTTGTTGCTTCTTCACGTCTAAACGGATTTGAATAAAATTTGACGATAGTTTAACCTATTTTTCCCAAAATTCCCACGGAAACGGGATACAGCGGGTAACACCGTGGGGTGCAGCTTTTTTTTTTTTTTTTACAAGAAGAGCTTTCAGGATGACCTCACTCCACCTGATGGTAAGCGGTCGTGAGGTCCAAAAGTTAGGTCGACAGGCATGATTGAGCTAGTAACAAATATAAATGGCAACCGACTAATGGCGATATAACCATCACGATTGAAGGTAGGTTTTTTTCATTTTATTGTAGCTCGACATACGCCTGATGGAAAGCGCCCGAGCGCCGCCCGTCCGGGGAAGGACATCCACCCTATAGAATACCGCAGCCAAATGACCTCCGGGTCGTGTTTCTGCCGGTGAGTAGGGTTTCCAGAGCTCGTAGTGGTTTAGGGTTAGGCCAGCATGGCTGTGGCAACTGACAGGTAACTTGCCCGTTGTCATAGCCACTTGAGCTTCTCTTTCGCTTTCCATCAGGCGTGGGGAAGCCATTATGTCTCTGAGCTACTAAAAAAAAAATATCCATTCGCATTTCATGTGTGAAAGGAATTGAGACTCCCTGTATGACACAGTTTTGTTTCTACGTGCCACAGATAATATAACACCGGTAACTCGTGTTTATGTGCGCGTGTTCCAGTTTTAATTAGTTGTTTAAAGGTCGCTCCGGCGACGTTTTAGCAACTGGCGAATTTGCGAACACGACTCCACACGGCTATAATAGACTTTATTAACTTAGTTTCAATGTGGGATTTCGGGGTTAAGCTATTTTCTCATCGGTTTCGGTACTTTAGTTAGTGTTTTAAACGATTCTTTTATCCTTTTTTTGGTTCGCCGCATTGAAATTTAGATTTGCAGTTATAATGCTCTACTGTCATACAAAGCGCTCCAGCATTTTATTTGTAAGTAGAGCATTATTTTTGAAAATCTACATAATATCAATTCGGAATTCCGCATAAGAATTCGGAATGTATGCGGCCCACCTTATAGCTATCGTCATGAACCTTTCACAATCCACTACTGGATAAAGGCCTCGCCAATGAGGGTTTTTTGAAAAAAGAAATGCACCAGATGCCACCACATAGGCAGGTTCAATTGTAACGTGATTGGTCAGTTGCAATGCAAACCTCAGGGACATGTCAAAAAGAACCAATCAGACAGGCGGATAACTTCAAGTGGAACCTCAAGATGTCCCTTAGTCGATTCTCGACAAGCAAAAAGGTTGGTGATCTGTATCATTTTGCAGGTAGAGTGACGATTTGCGCAGGACGGCTGGCAAGTGCTGGATGCGAGAAACGCGGGATAGAACTAGGTGGCGAACATTGGGAGAGGCCTATATGGTATGTCCAGCAGTGGACTAATACAGGCTGATGATGATGATGCTATTTTTATTTTCCGTTATAGATTTTTTGTGGGTATTCCTTGCCTCACTACCATCTTGAGGATTTCTCTAACTACAAAAACCCGCCACTCTCACAAGAAGGTGTTACCGTATTTTCAGTTTTAATAAGTAATAGAAAAGAACCGGCCAACTAACTTATTCATATTTCCATTATTTCCCATAAGTAACCACTCGTTTGACAGTAAAAAGGTGTGCTACCTATTTAAAATAGCACGTGTCTATAAATAGTTGGCACGACGTAAGTGGGTTGTGTGTCGGCCAGGTGGTCTTTTATAATAAATTATTGAAGAACCCGACTCGAGCCAAAGACGGTAAGCGATCGATACCGCCATTATGATGCTATAAGTTGTACCTATGCAGTTCGGAAACATTACTTAAGGTAGCGACAGCAAAGGCAATTTAGTATCTATCTGTTATAGAAGCTTTGTGATCATAAAAGCCGTCCAAATGAAGAGCTTGATAATGATGATGAGATGTAAGAGAGCGACCTATCATCTTTTCCCTCCAAGATCCCCTCACCTGCTCGTGGTGTATCCTGCCGAATAACAAACGAGGCTCTTGCAGCCGACTGGTGGCGGTATAACCATCACGATTTTTCCTGAATTCGAGCTGTAATTATGCATTGTAAGTAGATCCCCCGGTCATGTCACATTGTTTACCTAAAAAAAGTAGATACTTTTTTTTTCATTAGGTACTCTTGCTTCCAAATATTGTCTGAATATCCGTCTTGCCCTTTTCTGGGTAGGAACCCCCTCGTATCGACACTGTCAACTTTAATTTCACACTTCCCACCCCATAATTCACCCGCCCTTAGTCCCGTAGGCACACATGACAAAACTGTCTCCTGTAACCCACAATCAATCACAATTTCTGGAAGAAAACCTTTGAGGGAAAATGGAGGGCTCTGGATATAGATAGCAAAAAGAAACGTCTATCTATTTAATAAAAAAGAACATAAGTAAATAAATGTCCTAGATAAATTCAGACAACCTGGTTTCAAATAATTTTTTTTTCCTTTTTGTCCCGAAAAGTATTTTTGATATCGATAAATTTCGTTGTTTTCTGTTAAGATCTATTAACGTTTTGACTGGCCCGATGGCTCATTTGGTATCCCCGCATAGTACAACTTGCCGGTGGTGCATCTTTCCAAGTAACAAACGAGGCGCTGGCAACCGACTGGTGGCGGTATGACCGTCACAATGCGACGGCGTAGCTAGCCACAGACCGATGACGGGTAGCAGCGTCACCGGAGCGAGAAGCCTTGCGATCGCCAACCCGCCTGAACAGCGTGGCGATTATGGGTATATCCTCGAGATGTTTGCTCAAAGCGGCGAACACCTGGATAGGCCTATGTCCAGCAGTGGGCTTCAATAGGATGATGCTGATGATGATAAATCAGATGCCAGGAACTGTAATGCTTGACCAGTGCGCATTGTATCTCGTATACTACTACACACGCGTTACGTTGTTGCGTTACATACTAGCTCGATACGTAACGCACTCCAAAGCCTCCGTATGGATCTCCGTAATCTAATTCGGCAACACAAGCTGCGCTTCGGGGCTTCCGGCGGACGCATCACGTCATTTCCGGCCTCCCGTGATGTTTTGTTCGCAGGGAATCCAAGATCAAACATTGATACGAGTGGGTAATGTTTCAGTAAGCCTGGGCAACTGTCTATGTGGTGTCCGGGTTTTGAATAAGACCACCCCATCATATCCGGTGGGTGTCGTAGGAAGTGACAAAGGAAATATCAAGAAACGGCCGGCCTGAGCACAAATAAAACCTGCTGTCACCAATCCGCCTGCCAACAAACGACGCTTGGTTAGCGACTAATGTCGTTGGGGCCTATGACCAGCTGTGGACGTTTGCGAACTGATAAAGATGTAACTCAGTAGTAAAACAGTACACAGGTTGGTCATAGGTCCCAACGACAATAGTCGCTAACCAAGCGTCATCGCTTGTTTATCGCATCAGCTATCATGTGTTTGGCCTCACATTTGTTCACTGCAGGTTTGCATCCTTAGAGATTGGATACTGGAGCAGAAATTCGTTCAAAAAAGCATTATTACTTCACAAACCCATTTCAAATCATATCTCGCGTTAAGTACAGCAGACAGGTTTTATTATAACTACGTAAGCGCAGTCCACACCAGTTGCCAGGGGAAATTACTGTTTTCACGAACGGGAACAAACAAGTACAGTCAAAACAGAACTATTACTTTTTAAATGCAACTGCAAATAAGATAAGTGTATTTTTCCGGTCGGCAGCCCGTGACATTGTCTACGGAGGAAACTTTGAGAACTCGTGGGGACAGTCCCGTAGAAAATTCCTCATAAGTTTATTAGAAAATCAATTGTCAGTCAGTGTTTTGAATTTGAATGTTAAATAGTTTGAATAACTTAGCCTACTGATATTAATCGCTATCTTATTAGAATGGTTACGCACTACGTCCTACCCGAACCTAATTCGAACCCGTGAAAAAAGGTAAATAATTATATTTTATGTAGTACATCTGTTTACATATCTATATTGCGACATAAATGTGATGTCACTTTTTTTTTATTTCATAAGACATTTACATTACACACAATAAATTTTAATTTTTATTAAATACAATTAAACTAATAAGTTAGCAATGAGCCTCCCATGAATTAGGAAACCCTGTCTTGTATCTTGGAGACCCTAAGCTCGGAAAACAAGTTATATTTATAGGATTCAGTAATACAGCACAACTATCAGAGTATAAAGCCACAAGTTCAGTACACAATATTTGCTTTGCTTTCCTTTATAACAGAAAAGACAATTATTTTGACAGAATAATCTTATCGCCCCTCCAAATCCCCCACATCCTTCAACTCCCACTATAAATTTAATTAGAACAAATAGGTACCCACTTCGCCCACTTTCCTACAGTTTGCAACCATCACATTACTTTAACGTTGTGCAAAAACTGGAAACACTTGTGCACTCGACAGCTAATTAAAATGCAAGTCCAAATGCACTTTTCTAGTTCGCTGTACCCAGTAGACACTACTCGGCACTCTTGTGTTATGTACGTTTTGCATAACACTTACGCGGAAAGTATGGACCTCAGGAACAACGGAACTATGTATAATATAATATACATGATAATGCTAGATTATAGTTTAGATTCATGAAGTGTGAAAGTATTTTTAACGTATCACAGCATAGGCGATAGATGGCATGAGATCTTAAGAGAGGTAGGGCATAGCGAAACTACGCTCGAATTGAGCCGCCCGTCCGGGGAAGGACCTCCACCCTATAGAATACCGCAGTCAAATGACCTCTGAGTCGTGTTTCTGCCGGTGAGTAGGGTTTCCGGAGCTCGTGGGGGGTTGGGGTTGGGCCGGCATGGCGGTGGCAACTGACAGGTAACTGACCAGTTACTTGCCCGTTGTCACAGCGACTTGGGCTTCTCTTTCGCTTTCCATCAGGCGTAGGGAAGCCATAATGTCGAGCCACTATTAAAAAAAAATTAAAAGATCGCGCATTAAATATTGCCTAAATTGTGCAACAAGTGTCTGTTATGCCTAGTTTTTAGTCAAATGTATGGTGCGCAATAAAGTATATCTAATCTAGTATATCTAATTACCTACACATATAAATGGAGGCTCTTATTGTTGGAGGTCAAGACTCAGTTCGGATCACTTTACTAATCTAGTTAGTTTTGGGGTGGCCTAAGTCCTCCTATTAATATTATGATTGTACAACCATATATGAATACTCTCACCTGTCCGAGGTGCATCCTGCTACCGTACATATAATAACTGACGAGGCTCTGGCAACCATCACGATTGAAAGCATAAATAAATAATACCCCAGGCGGGTGACGGGCAAACAGCGCTGGCGGTGTCATGGTCGTATGGGATAGTTCAGGCCCCTTGACACCGCCCCCATAGGCGCACGACGAAGGGCCCGGTGTTTTTAGTGGGTATTTCTCGCCTCACTTCCATCTTTCCGAGGCGGGATGAGTCCCACATACCCCGTTGCTCCCCCGAGCAGCGGGCATGCCTAAAAACATTTTCACCCGGTTAAAAAAAATAAAGGCGGGTGACGGGCATCGGCGTCACCGAAGCGAGAAGCTACGCCCTGCGATCTCCAACCCGCCCAGCGTGGCGATTAAAGGTAAAGGCCCCAGCTGCTTTCTCAAAGTGGCGAGTAACTGGAGATCTATGCCCAGCAGTGGACTGCGATAGGGTGCTGATGAACCGTATAAATATACATTAACCTCAAGCCCTAACTCCTGTCACGCTAATACGTACACAAACATTCGCTTACGCGCGAGATTGCTAATGATAAATGACTAAATGGTTCTCGCCTCTCGGCTTAACGCCACTGTTCGGTAGCTAATATTAGTGGAATTGATTCTGAAAGGACTAAACGGTCTTGTTATGAGAATAGAACCCAATCAACTTGACATTGAATAGAGTAACTATCGAGTTCCTTGCCGGTTCTTCTCGATAGTTTGCTGCATGCCGAATCCAGTAGTAGTTTAATTCCTTTTAATTTACTGTATTCAGTACTGACGATTTATAAGTGCTTGTCTCAAACCTATATGAATAAAGATATTTTTTTGATTCGATTTGATTTGCTAGAACTTATAATTAAATACCCTTCTCCGGATACAATCCGTACATACGAGTATTATGTAAACCAAAAATCGCTTACGCGCAACTTTGCTACTACAAAATGGCCGGTCTCACGTCTAAAAGAGATCGCTATCAGCGATAAGATTGTACTATGATTATGTTTGTGATCTATCCATAGTAAGTAATCTAATAGACATCTTATTAGTTTACTACCTTCTATAGATATGATTAAATCAGGCATGATCAGTACAACGAAAGATCGTTTTCGATTTTGGTGCTAGGTTCTTTAGACAGAGAACTGTGGAAAAGTTTGGGGGAGATCTTTGCCCAGCAGTGGAACAGAATAGGTTGATAAAATGAAAAAATTAAAAATGAAAATGAAAATATTTATTGCTAAAACAAACATCGGCACTAACTAAAGTGGGGGTCGACTCCTTCTAGTAAGTACAAAAGCACCTGTGTCAGAAGGAGCCACTCTTCCATACCAAATTTATCATAAATTTATTTGTTTTTACTATAAGTACTTATTTCTAATTAAATACAAATCCAAAAGAGAAAAATAAAATGTAAAATGTGTGTTACTCTCTCTGTCTGTCTCTCTCTCTGTCTGTGTGTGTATGTGTGTGTGTGTATGTGTGTGTGTGTGTGTGTGTGTGTATGTGTGATAAAGAAAGAAAGAAGACAATGTATGATCATCTGGCCCCTTTTCGTCTCTTATTCATCCGTACTCGTAGGATATTCAACACTGGACGTAGGTTACGCCTCCTACAAAACCACCATCACAAGGTTTATGATGTACTAGCTGTGCCAGCGGCGTCGCACGCGTGGATATCGGGTTTGAAAAATAACGGACTTCCATAAAATACCTATCTATACATAGTGCCTAAGTTTTAAGTTAAACCTCTAGCAATACATTGGTGAAAACAGTATTCAATTTCATGCAGTAGTTTATGAGTGATGCGCGTTCCAAAAAATTCTCCCGTTTTCCTAACATTTCCCTTCACTGCTCTGCTCCTATTGATAGTAGCGTGATGAAAAGTACCCTATAACCTGCCCAGGAGTATGAAGAATAATTGTACCAAGTTTCGTTAAAATCCGTTGAGTAGTTTTTGTTTCTATAAGGAACATACAGACAGACAGACAGACAGACAGACAGACAGACAGACAGACAAAAATTTTACTGATTGCATTTTTGGCATCAGTATCGATCACTAATCATCCCCTGATAGTTAATTTGAAATATATACAATGTACAGAATTGACTTCTCTACAGATTTATTATAAGTAAGTATAGATATTGTGAAAGTAGTAACATAAGTTGATTAAGTCGGTAACATAACATACGGTATTCTAACCCGGTCCCGGTCTAGAGACATATAAAGTTATGACAAGTCTGAAACGGAACTTCGCTTTAAACCGAATATATTTCGGAACCACAAGCAAAGTTATAATTTATTCGTCGTCACTTGACTTTCGAAATGTGTGGCTAAAAATAAGCGATTTTGACTGTTTAGTCAAACGCTCCTTGTGTTCCCGGAGTAAGACTAGCAATGGGGTGGCCCATTTCGTCCCATGAATGTCGTAGAAGACGACTGAAAGAATATCAGGATACGGGCAACGGTGTTCATCTGGGTGCAAATAAAACGTACTGCGGTCACCAACCAGCCTACTAAGCATAAGCTGTTAATTAAATAATTAAATAATGATAATAAATAACCCAAGACATGCCACGCTGGGCCACACAGCGCCATCTAGTCCCAAACTAAGCCGAAGCTTGTACTATGGGTATGGGACAACTGATAAACATACTTAGATACATTTTTTTTTGTAAATAAATACATATTATACATAGAAAACACCCAGACCCAATACAAACAGACATGTTCATGCACACAAATGTTTGTAATGTGTGGGGATCGAACCCACGACCCTTGGCTCAGAAGGCAGAGGTCACTACCAATTGAGCCACCGAGCCAGTCATTATGATGATAAGGTGATGTGGAGAGATGTAGCTACATGTCGATATAATGCTTTGACTGGTTCGATTGCTCATTTGGTAGTGACCTCTGTCCTCTGAGCCAAGGGTCGTAGGTTCGATTCCCGCACAGCGCAAACATTTTTGTTCATGAACAGTACAAACAGGTCTAGTTACCGGAAACCTTCAGCAAGATGGATATTTATCACTACTGTTTAAAATTTATGTAAACAATTATGATCACACACAACATCACATACATTGCTCCGATCCCAAAGTAGCATAAGCATTTGAATTTTGGGTATCAGGAGACCAAATGTACCACAAATAAGACACTTAAATACAAATATTAACACCCAGACACCAAACAAACAAAAATGTTCATCACACGAATGTATATCCCAAGTGGAAATCGAACCCACGACTCTTGGATTAGGAGGCAGGTCACTACCAATTGAGCCATCGAGCCAGCATTGGTTTAACAGTACATAAATTATTATTGTATAATGAACGACATCGCAACAGTAGTTGTACCTAATAACTTAACGGAACATTTAGCTTAGATTAACGACCGCAGCTAGGATGACCATGATTTTAATAAAGAAATTATAATAAATCGGTATCAAATATTTGCGTCAAGCATTTTGTTTCGGAAATTACTGTTTGTTTGAAATCAAATTACAGTTTAAAATTGCAAAAATTAAAAACCTTTGGCCCGGTGTGGCCCGTTTGAGAGGTCATCATGTCTTTTAAACCGATGTTTTATAACAATATAATTTATGAACAATATAGGTACTCAGGTAGGCTCGGGACCGATCGAATGGGTGAGAATTGGGAGAGGCCTATGTCCAGCCACTGCTGGACATCATCATCATCAGCCCACATCAGTCAGTGGACTGATGTGGGCTGATGATGATGAGTCCACTGACTGATGTGGGCTGATGATGATGATGATAGATACTCACGCTTAGATCTCTTTTAAAACTGCCTTGCATGCAATTGATGTATTAAATGTACATTTTTACTACAAGAGCGGACTATTATACTACTTAGAGAAATTTAGAAGGATACTTATAAAAATTGTGCAATTCTCGTAACATCACAGAGTCCATAAAATATTTCAAATCTTTTTTAAAAATTACACTTTAAATTAAAAGCAATGCGTGTTAAAAACACTCCAAAACTTGATAATCTACAATTAACCATCAATTTCAAAGTCTGTCTGACTGTCTCGAAATTCACAAAAATGACGGTAACCGTAGTCAAATAAACCATATTTGCTATAATCAAACGTCTCAATACGACAAACAGACATTAATTACTGGTCATTCGTATTAAATTAATTTACTTTACTATGGATTATATAGAGGGTGTACTGTAGATATAGTTAGTTTGTTCTCACTGTACATATGTAACCTACTTGTAACCTTATACTTACTTTACACTTATCCATTTTTTATCTTTTTATACTACCGGAACAAAGTGTTCCCTCACATTCTTACTAAGAATGTTCCGGTATACGAAGCTTACTTGCAGTGACGTCCCACTAATATAAGCCGTCAATCAATCCACAACCCCCATAATACCGCAACGTCCCTTTGTCAATTCAGAACCCATATAGTGCATTAAAGCTTACTCGAATCCGGGGCAGCTCTCCTTTGAAACTGTCCCTCAGTTTTACTGTTAATTAAGTCTCCCTGTGCGATGACCACGCGATAAATAGATTTCGATACAAACCCGATTGGATCGTGAGCTGAGCGAGCTGAGCGGAGTAAGCTGAGCGAAGCGAGCGAGCGGTAAGATTAGTGCTGTGCTGCAATCGCGCAGTCGTCCGTCAGAATTATATTAAGGCCGCAAACACGACGATGCTTACTGGGAATTAGCTATTGTCGCCTCCTACACTTGTGAGGTAGGGTTGCCAGGGTTGGGTGTTTTGCTTATTGTCAGTATAATATAAATAACCCAAGACATGCCACACGCTGGGCCACACATCGGCATCTAGCCCCAACTAAGCGTAACTTGTACTATGGGTACTAGACAACTGATAAACTACTTAAATACTTGTTTTTGTAAATAAATACATAGAAAACACCCAAACCAATACAAACAGACATGTTCATGAACACAAATGTTTGCACTGTGCGGGAATCGAACCCACGACCCTTGGATCAGTAGGCAGAGGTCACTACCAAATGAGCCACCGAGCAAGTCAATGTCCCTTTTAATTTTAGGACTTTTAGGTTCTGAATAATGAATTTAATGTTTTGTTTTTCAATGTTTAATCATAATTACGACAATAATGATTATTTACATTTAAAAGCTTGCGATTCTTTTTTAGCGCTTGTCTAAGGAAGGTCGGGATGCCCGCCAGGATTTGACACAGCCCTTTCTGAGTTCGGTACCGCAGCGCTGTCTGGAGAATAGGTCAAAAAAAAAAAAATCAAAAAATGTTTATTTCCTTTTAAAACATTTAGCGTTACACAATACATGCGTTCGAGATTGCCTAGTAAGTATAGAATAATACTTGTGACAGGCAATCCCGCTCTTCTTCGTTACATTTACATACACTATTTTCATTTTATTTAATATAGCAAACATTTTAAGATATATTTTATATTTAATTTCCTATAAGACTACAATGTTATACATATTATAAGCAAACTTTTACTTGGAATGGAAGCAGATTAAACTTCCATGCGAAAACACCGATAGATTTAATGAGACGTTACAGTATTATAGCCAATCTATTATAATAAGAAGAATACATAGGCCTTGATTCACAAGGATATACAATAGGTGGCACACCTCGTGGTACCCTCCCGGTACGATGTAAGCGACCACGTGTGTCAGGAGACACTTGGCGTCGTCTTTCATTTTATTCGCCTCTTACGCCTCGACGGTGTGGTGGGTGCAGCCACACCGTTGCACGAGGCCCGCCCGGGCTGCACTCCAACGCTCCCCGGAAGCCGGGGCTAGGCGTATTTGCCCTCCCCGGACCGAAAGTGCCGGCCGCTTGTCATCTGCGGCTGGCCAGGGCAGGCAAGGATGTGGCCGTATGCTTCGGCGCTACCCGTGTCCCTGCTACTTGCTGCCCACTGGCGACCCAGGGGGGTTTAGTGGGTATGCCCTTCCATTTTGGGAGGCGTGAGTCCCACATACCATGCCAACTCCTCCCGGAGCCGGCATGAAGGTGCCTAAATGCATTCCCCTCTAGAAAAAAAAGGCCGGTTTAGCTCTTTACCTTTCTTATGCCGCGCAGGGCACTTGCTTATGATTCTACCGCAAAAAATTAACTACGAAAAGTATACAGTACCAACGCTTCAACCCTAAATTTTCAGCGGATCGCTACTGATCATTAGCAAAACAACGACACGCTTCGATATTCGATATTCGGGACTTATCTGCGGCCATTCCCAATTAAAATATTGTTATTAATGGTTGTGTTCAGCACAAATATTCATTAAATATCGGTTTTAGGAAAATATACGAGTTTAGCCCGGCAAGAGTTTCGCATCTGCGTACATTTGAAAACATGGGATTTAAAAAGCAATGCATTGCCAGCAATCAGTGATTTATAATTTTATTAGTTCAATTTCAAATTTACGTTTGTTTCTTTACGGTTTTGTGTATTATATACAGTAGAACGTCGATAACTTAACCTCGATAACTTAAATACCTCTATAACTTCAAAAATAATATGTTCCCTTCCCATCAGAGCCCAAAACCTCTCTAACTTAAATTATGCAACCTCTATAACTTAAATAAATAATCTCCGTATTGGCCTCAGTAACTTATAGAAATGTTTCAAAGACAACTGACAGGTAACTAACCAGTTACTTGCCAGTTGTCACAGCGACTTGGGCTTCTCTTTGGCTTTCCATCAGGCGTAGGGAAGGCATTATGTCGAGCTACAAAAAAAATACATTGTAAACACATGATATATATAACACATGATATATATAGCTACAACGACCATATACGACAAACCAAGATTGATCGTTGGACCGCGGTCCCCGAAAACGATCACCTAGCTCGGAGGAAGTACTCTTAGTAGGAACAAGTCTGTTTTTGTCATCCATAAGAAAAAAAAAGAAAAATATGGTTATTCTTTTCCGTTGACGGTACATCCAACCAAGACTATCCGTTTGGCCTGCCATACAATATGCAGGACACACGGCATCTGTCCCATTCATAATGCATCGCCGACGGCGCACCTGGCCGAAGTATTGATCTGTATTAACTACTAATGAAGGATTTGTTTGTTGGATGCTTAATTTTTATTTTTATATCACAAAAGTGGCAAACAAGCCTACGGCCCGCCTGATGTTAAGCGGTCACCGTAGCCTATGGACGCCTGCAACACCAGGGGCATCATTATGCGTGTTGCTAACCTTGAAGTAATCAAACACAGGCTAAGAAAAAAAAAACCCTAACCCCCCGGCTGCAGATAAAGCACTCAACCCAGGAGCTCCTAAATATGAACAAAATTAAGTCGCCAGTGTTTTATTCAAGCGCAATGAAAGTAGACTGAGTTATAGCTAATTAGATTGGATTAGTCTTCCTGTAATTTTTGTGTTTTCTAAACTAATATTATAAAGAGGAAAGATTTGATTGTTTGTTTGTTTGTTTGTTTGTTTGTTTGTATGTTTGTTTGTTTGTTTGATACGAATAGGCTCCGAAACTACTGGACCAATTTGAATAATTCTTTCACCGTCGGATAGCTACAGTATCTGCGCTGAACATAGGCTATATTATATTTTAAAAAAAGTTAGGGATCCGTGCTAAAACTCCAATAATGTAACCCACATTTACCAAAAAGATTTTAATCTACAAAAAAAGAAAAGATCTTACATACTGACGTCTCTTAACAACGTTCCCATAGCAACCGAAACTGTTATGACATCTAAATAAATAAATTCTAATATGAAATCGTACTTTCACGTAAAAACTACTGAAAGGATTTTGATGAAACTTTACAGGAATGTTATTTATGCATCAGATTTACACACAGGCTATAGATTACAAAGGTATCATACATTTTAGAATTACAATTTCGGCAAAATATGTTACATACTTTTTGAAATGACCATAGATACTGTCTTTTCTTGAATTTGTCAAAGAAATTGTCATTTTGACATGACAGGTACTGACATCGAAGTAAATACGGAATTATCGGAAATTCACAACAAAGAGTGAAATAAATATTAGTGAACCGTTGGCTTACTTTCAAGATACAATTCTTCGGAATAAACTATAAGCAAATTGCTATAGCTAAAAATACGACCAACTTGAAAACACACCACCGGTGTTTCCTGCATCAATGCTGCTATCAGCTTGGAGTCTCCTCATTTAGCAACAAATCGGAACAACATTTAGCAATAGTGCACAGTCGAACAAACCTAGCATAATCCGTAAGGCACAAGGCATCCTGAATCTTAGTGTCATGAAGCTCTAAGAACCCAAAAAATATGAATGCATTCTTTCAAGGTTTAGGAAGGCTCACATAATGAAAACTGCGATCTGTACATGCATAATAAATTTTTTTCTTTTTTAATCCGATGTTATAATTTCTGTACCCTATATTAGGTAATAGTATGTATGTATTTTAGCCTAATAAAATAGTTTTAATTACGCATGGGTTGTAAGGGAGCGGCCTGTCATCATTTCGTTCCAAGCCAACCTCACCTGACCGTGGTGCATCCTGCCGAATAACAAACGAGGCGCTGGCAACCGACTGGTGGCGGTATAACCATCACAATTGAAGGCGTAGCTAGGTACCACAGACCGATGACGGGCAGCAGCGTCACCGGAGCGAGGAGCTACGTCCTGCGATCGCCAACCCGCCTGCCCAGGGTGGCGATTATGGGTATAACCTCCAGGTGTTTGTCCTAAGTGGCGAACAACTGCAGAGGCCTATATTCAGCAGTGGACTGCAATAGGCTGATGATGATGATAACGCATGGGGTAGGGGATGCGAATTTGTGTTCGACCCACGGTTCGATGTGAGGGATCGGCCTATCATCTTTTCGCTCCAAGTCAACCTCACCTGCCCGTGGTGCATCCTGCCGAATAACAAACAAAGCGCTGGCAGCCGACTCTGGGCGGTATAACCGTCACAGGTGAAGGCGTAGCTAAATATCACAGACCGATGACGGGCAACAGCGTCACCGGAGCGTGAAGCTACGCCCTGCGATCGCCAACCCGCCTGCCCAACGTGGCGATTATGGAGATCTATGTCCAGTAGTGGACTATAACAGGCTAATGATGAAGAATTACGCATGTCGGAAGAAAATAGCGCTACTAAAGTAGGTATTGCTTTTTGGTCGGCGTCATTATCGCTAAATCATTTTTAAGGTAATTTCATGTAGGTACTAAGATGAAAAATGCTGATGAAAGATGAAAAATGGTTTTGAGTTTACGGCAAGTAACTGGTCAGTTACCAGTCAGTTGCCACTGCCATGCTGGCCCAACCCAAACCCCCCACGAGCTCCGGTAACGCTACTCACCGGCAGAAACACGAACCATCATTTGGCTGCGGTATTCTATAGGGTGGAGGTCCTTCCCCGGACGGGCAGCTCAATTCGAGCGAAGATTCGTTATGCCCTACCTCTCTTAAAGTCATCAGTGTTTAAAAGACGTCGCTAGATATATAATTATTCATCTGAACTAACAGCTAATTGAACCTTAGCTAAGAGCAGGTGGTTCCTGAACAAAAGGCCTGAACAACGTATTGCTTTTATGTTAACTGCATCACATATTGCGTTTGTTATGCATCAAGCCATGTTCAGATTTCTCAGCCTTCGAATCGAATGTACCTTCATGTTGTTTCTAGCATCCATTAATTTTAGCATTGTAAGCGTGTGTATAGGTTATACTAGCTTTCGCCGCACGCTCTTCGCGCGTGCGTGCTCAAGCTAGGTCTGCGACGCTGGACGCTCCGGGCTTCGCCCTACGCGGAGCTCGGCCTGCGGCCTCGCGAAATTACTTTTAACTAATTGATTTATCCGAAGCGAAGCGAGGAGCGGGCTGCTAGTTGTACAATAAAGAGTATCTATCTTTGTCTGGCTCGATGGCTCATTTGGTAGTGACCTCTGCCCTCTGAGCCAAGGGTCGTGGGTTCGATTCCCGCACAGTACAAACATTTGTGTTCATGAACATGTCTGTTTGTATTGGTCTGGGTGTTTTCTATGTATAATATGTATTTATTTACAAAAAAAAATGTATCTAAGTACTTACTTAGTTTTATCAGTTGTCAAGTACCCATAGTACAAGCTTCGGCTTAGTTTGGGGCTAGGTGGCGCTGTGTGGCCCAGCGCGGCATGTCTTGGGTTATTTATTTATTTATCTAGCTGGAGAGCCTATGTCCAGTTGTGGACTGCAATAGGCTGGTAATGATCTAAAATAACAGGAACAGTCTGGTGCAACAGCAATGTGTCTGCGGTTCGTCAATTATTACGGCAATGATAGTCGTATGCAATTTGCGGCAAAGTTGACACGCGACAAAACTGGGTCAAAATTATTTGATCAAAAGTACAATATTACGGCTTTTATTTCTCCCTACATTTTCTTTATTGACATCTTAATTTGATATCGGATTGGCTTAAGGTTCTTCAAAGGAACCATTTCCTTGTTCGTTTATAAAGGTTTTGGTTTGTCCGTGCGGTGACAAAGAGGGAATGCAAATCACCATCCCACCATCTTTTCCGGGGTTGGTTGGGGGTTGTAAGAGTCGCGAAGGACTTCTTGAGACTTCAGATTCTCAGCAGGGTTCTTCAGGTTCTCACCAGCTAACTGAGTAGGGTTTACCCAGTTAGCTGGCGACCACATGTCCGATGCCGCAGCGACTTGGGCTTCCCATTCACTTTCCATCATATAACGGGAGGTCCTCTGAATTATCACTAAATATATAATAAAAAACATGCTTCTATGATTCTGGTCTAACATTTACTGAACATTACGGCAAGTGGTTTACTCTTATTTTTACCATTTTAGCGTTTAGGGTTAATCACACCGGTAGGCATGTTTCACGGCTTAACAATTAACAAATCCACGGAATATACTCGTATAATTAGACCCGGTATCTAAGAGCATTTATTTCCTAAAAGATGAAATAAACTTTCGAAATCGACTGCTGTGGCAGAAATTTAGCTAAGACAACACTGTTGACGAACCTAAGAAACCAAAGAACAAAAGAAAACTTAAACCGGAAAAAAAATTACCACAAAAAATGTCTAGAAGAAACTTTTCAGGTAGCTTCAAAATCTGGCGAAATGTGAGCTATTGTATGTAATAATAGTCACACAGGTAGTTTTTGTGATTTTGGAAAACATTTTTCAAAAGGAGGTACCTGATAAGCAATGGATTCAGGTAGTTGGAACCCCATTGTTAAATGAAAAGATTTTTTCATACTCTGCCTTGTACAGACAGCATAAAATTAGGCATTATATATAACATACCTTAAGTCGTATAACTTAAGACCTATTTAAAGTGTTAAACTTGCAGATGCTTGTACCAGTTGTAACCGACAAGACCAGACAACAGTACCATAGACAAAGCAGTATAAATGCTAACAAAAAGTTTTAAACCATATTGCTTCACAAATATTCTCGGGTTCAAAGGCACAGAGAGCCTTTTTGAAAGATAAACAGCCATCTTTGCAAGTAATAACAATCAATTGTAATAAAAGGTATAGGTATTCATTTTTTTGGGTTTGCAATTGGTAAGTCAAGTTTTGCAGGTAAACGGGAATTGAAGTTAAGAATATAATTAAACTCTCCTGATTGAATTTTGGCTACAACAACCAGTCTTTCGTCTCTACAATGGGAAATGCTCCGAAGAGTTATTCCAACTAATCCCATCCTCTCCTTTCCTCTCCCGAACAACACGTGCTGGACAGAGTTGTCATCCGCACCATACGTCTGTATGGTGCGGATAGTGGCCCGCACCGAGAGGTTTAGTTCCTCGTTCCTGCTCCGTGCCATCAAATCATGAAATGCCGCTCCAGCTTATGTGTTTCCTTCCTCTTAAAATCCTGGGTTCTTTAAGCGGGGCGTGAAACGGCATCTCAGTTGGCCTTCAGGGTAAGGGAGACAGGCGCGGAGGGTTTGCCCTAATGTGACTGTCGACCTAATATTTGGACCTCACGACCGCTTACCATCAGGTGGAGTGAGGTCATCCTGAACGCTCTTTTTGTAAAAAAAAAACTTTTAATAGAGACTAGCCAAATACCCGGAAATAGCCAAGAGATTAGGCACATATGCACCCATAAATTTTCGTTCCAAGCCACCCTCACCTGCCCGTGGTGCATCCTGCTGAATAACAAACGAGACTCTGGCAACCGACTGTTGGCGTATAGTACATATAACCATCATGATGGAAGGCGTAGCTAAATACCACAGGCAGATGACAGCTTATACTAACATTTACTGGTCCGACTCGGGATTCGAATCAGGGAATCTTGGACCTAAGGTAGCACATGCTACCACTAGACTAGAACCACACCTGGTCTAACAACTAACTTAACAGTCCGTGCCTAATATAAACATTGCAATATTTATTAGGAATTGACTATCATTGCACTAACCAATTAATGCATTTTGCCATATTATTACGAGTATAATCTGAAATCGAACACACATACACGACACTACCAAACTACATTCGCGTTTACTACAAACATTGAGTCTGCATTACTCTCTTTCATTGGAATAGATACAAACGTTTACAAACAAGGCAAGCGTTGGTGTTGAAATTATGCAATTGAACCTAGTTTCCTTGTTCATAAGGGTAAGTAAAATGAACAAGGAACTTTCCTGGAATCAAAATGCAAACTTAATTACGCACACATACGAAGAGAAATCGTAAAGATGCAGTCCTAAGGTCGAATGTATTTAAGTAATGGTCAGTAATTTGTTGATGTAATTCTCTGGTTTCTCTCTAGTATTTATTACAATTTGGTTATTCAGTAATTTCCTTAATATTAGATGTTTGATTAAGCTAAATTCACTAGAATGTTACAAAATAATTATCACATACATTACTCCGATCCCAAAGTTAGTAGCTTAAGCGCTTTTGTTATGGATATGAGAACAACGAGGGTACCACAAATATATACTTAAATACACATATAGACACCCAGACAAGGAAAAAACGTAAATGTTCATCAAACAAATGAGGGGAATCGAACCCATCGAATCCACTGCTGGACTGAATCAATCACATGGACAATAAGTATATAGGATTTATATAAGAAATACTTAGCACATATAAATCCTAAATTTGTCATTTAGTAAAGTATACCCAAACTTGTAACTTTTAATATTGCATTGTCTTGCATTCTAAGGAAGTATCATAATTTCTATCTCTATTGAAAATTTGCAATAGTTTGTATAGCTATTTTTACAACACACTGTGGGTCTACCTACACAGTCAAAAACAATAAAAGGAATCTTTTGTCCTGACTTTTCTATAGATATTGTAACCTCAGCCTAACATCTCACGCACACAAAGCCAATCTGCGCACGAGTCGCACTACGCAGCCCGCTTCATAAACAGTCAGTCTGTTTACCGTGCCGAAGCGATCAAGAACTACATCGATTCTCCGTCTGCAGTGCGGATCTTCTGTCTTCGAAGTGCTACCAAAAAGGTTAGTTAACCAGTGTTTACCTTCCGTTCGTGATGTTATACTCGTAATACACATAAGTAGTAGACAATGCGATCGTGTTATGTTTTCAAAGATTGTTTTAAACGCAAATGAGTCAGAACCGCAAATTAACTACGAGTGTGAAGAGTCAATGTTGTATGACACATGTGAGTCGATATGCATAAATAAATGGTTAATGAGCTGCGAAAATTATGGTGTACAATAGTGTAAGTGCACATTTTTGGTGTTAGAGTACGTAATAAATAAGAAAACATTTGTTTATTTAACTTTATATATGGTACCTACAAATATTTTTAAAAATAACGAAAGCAAACATTAACAACATCAAACTTGGAGGCCAGACGCGGTGATTTTTTTTTTCTAAATGACTACGATGATAGCCAGGCCGGCCTTGTCATCATCACCGGACTGTTGGGGGAGCGAAGACTCTCAGCCCTAGAGACGCGGTGTTGCTGCGACATCCAAAATAAAAAGCCTCCTTCAACATAAGGCGTGGCTGCACGGAAGCTATGGTACAGGTTTTCAGTAAGTGCACGGGTGGTCAGCTACTACACAGACGTAGCTAAATACCACAAGCCGATGACGGACAGCAGCGTCACTGAAGCGAGAAGCTGCCTGCGATCGTCAACCCGCCCGCCCATCGCGTGGTGATTATAAGTAAAGCGTCCAGGTGTTTGTTTGCCCAAAGCGGCGAACATCTGGAGAAGCCTATGTCCAGCAGTGGACTGCAATAGGCTGATGATGATGCACAGGCTTACTTAGGTACCGCATTGGCATACATTCGTTGAACAACTTTCACAGTCGTTGGAACGATTTCTAATTACCCGAAAAGAGATTATCAGGATCATGGCTAACTGCTTAGTGCTAAATGCAAACAGCTTATTATATATCGAAACGTGGCTTGGGTGACATCATCATTAGCCTTTTGCATTCCACTGCTGGACATAGGCCTCTCGAGTTGTTCCCCACTTTGGGCAAACAACTGAAGGAAATGCCTGTAATCGCCACGCTGGGCAGGCGGGTTGGCGATCGCAGGGCGTAACTTCTCGCTCCGGTGACGCTGCTGCCCGTTATCGGCCTGTGGTATTTAGCTACGCCTTCAACTGTGATGATTATACCGCCACCCGTTCGTTGCCAGCGCCTCGTTTGTTATTCGGCAGGATGCGCCACGGGCAGGTAAGGTTGGCTTGGAGCGAAAGATAGGTGTACCCTTAAAGAATTGGGTGTACCTGATAGAAAATTAACAGTTACTGCCTAGCCTTACCCCGTCGTTGAGCAAATAAAAATTTAGGAACGTAAAAAATTAGAACACAATAGATTCTTTGGCAAATTCGGCCTGGGAGTGTAGTATTATTTTAAAATTATCGTGATAGTTTTAAAATGAATTGTTTTTAGTCGTTTTTTATTTTATCATCATCATCATCATCATCAGCCCATTGCGATCCACTGCTGGATACAGGCCTCTCCAGTTGTTCACCACTTAGGGCAAACATCTGGAGGATATACCCATAATCTATTTTATCAATTTTAGCTATTTATATGGGCATTTTACATCTGTTCATAAGTATAGCAATTCAGGTACTCGATATAATATAGTCAAAGGGTCCATGCAGGTAGATGGGTATTGGGTACCGATTGTCAATTGACAAAAAAATCTGCTTACTGTACCTGTACATACCATACAATACAATATACTGCCTGGAAAAGAAGATCACACATACAATACTCGTATTACATTCACAAGGCATTTTCACAGTTGAACAAAAACATCTGCCTCTGTTTAACAAACGAATGCTGGTTCGTTACCACAAACAAATTGACGACTTTGGTTCAGTGGTGGTAAACGCTGACTCAGATACAGTGGTCGCAGATTCGATTCCCGCACAGTATCAGCATTTGTGTGTGTGAATGAACGAACATGTATTTTGTATCGGTCTGTGTATTTGCCATGTTTAAATATAAAGTATTTAAGTAAGTTTATCAGTTGTCTAGTATCCATAGTACAAGCTTCGGCTTAGTTTGGGACTAGGTGGCGCTGTGTGACCCAGGGTGGCATGTCTTGTTATTTATTTAAATTTAAAAAGAACACGTGTTTGTAAAACGTATGTTGTACAATTTTGGCGGTCTTATCGCTATAAACGACCAATTCCAGTCATCCTTTGGGTAAGGAATAGCAAGATTTCTATCTTGAGGTTGATTCTACTTTTTTTTAAATTTGACTGATCAATTATTTTAATATTATTCCTCTGTTAAGTATTGACTCCTGCCTTTTGAACCAAGGGTCGTGGAACATTTGTGTTTGTCCCGTGTCTGGGTGTATATATTTGTGGTACCTTCGTTGTTCTGATACCCATAACTTAAGGTACTTACTTTAGGATCGGAGCAATGTATGTAATGTCCGATATTTATTTATTTATTGAACAAACGGTAGTAATAAATAATTAATTATTATTTCCAGCAACACCATGCCTTGGTGGTGGCCCAGCCTGCGCACGAGATGCTATTTTATCGGCTACATGAACTTGGTAAGTTACTTTACGTTTTGAATAATAATAAGAAATTTTTTACTACTCAAAAGACATCACAACAATACATCGACAGAACATTTAATACAGACGTAAACAAAAAACACAGGAAAAACAAAGTACATAGAACCGTCATCGGCCTGTGGAATTTAACTACGCCTTCAATTGTGATGGTTATACTGCCACCAGTCGGTTGCCAGCGCCTTGTATGTTATTCGGCTGGATGCACCACGGACAGGTGAGGTTATCTGCGGCTGGCCAGAGCAGGCAGGGCTGTGGCCATATGCTTCGGCGCTACCCGTGTCCCTGCTATTTGCTTCCCACTGGCGACACAGGGGGGTTGAGTGGGTATGCCCATTTTGGTAGGTGTGAGCCCCACACACCATGCCGGCTCCCCCCGGAGGCGGCATTAAAGTGCCTAATGCATTCCCCTCTAGAGACAGAAAAAAGGCAGGTGAGGTTGGTTCGGAGCAAAAATATGATAGGTTACACTTTTCCTTACTAGTTTATAAGTTTAAAAAATCTTGCTATGAGGTAATTAAACTATCTCTTTCTTGTTTCAGGTCGCCACTTTTCTGGACCTCGTGTTCCACTTCTCAATAGTTGGACTGGTCACCAGCTGGTTCCAATGTGATGTGTCGAGTGAAGCGGTTAGTAGATAAAACTTGTACTTAACTCTTTGACCGCCGAGACATAAAATTAATAAATAACCCAAGACATACCACGCTGGGCCACACAGCGCCACCTAGCATTTACTTATGTATTTATTTACAAAAAATATATATCTAAGTAAGTTTATCAGTTGTCTAGTACCCATAGTACAAGCTTCGGCTTAGTTTGGGGCTAGATGGCGTTAAGCGGCACAGCATGGCATGCTCTGAGTTATTTATTCATTTATTATTTGTAAATAACACTTAAATTTTATTGTTTTCCAGCTCAATGCTTTACAAATTCCTTTTCTGACCCCGCTCCTCCTCATCGCGAACATTGGCACCCACGGCTATTACCCGTACCCGCTGTTCCTGCCAGACGGAGACAACTTGTTCGGACTGACCGCGCCGAAGAGCTACAACTGCTACCCCGGCATGTTCCACTTAAAGTTCAGCGACGTCATCAACTTCACAATCAACCTCATCTGGTTTAAGTTCGGCAAGTCGTTCGTCGTCGGTTTGCACAAGGTGAGTTCATTCATCATCATTATCAGACTATAGCAGTCTATGGGCTGCTCCAGTTGTTCATCACTTTGGGCAAACACCTGGAGGCTTTACCCCTAATCGTCACTCTGGGCAGGGTTGGAGATCGCAGGTCGTAGCTTCATCCCGGCGTCGTTGCCGCCCGCTACCGGCTTGTGGTATTCAGATAAGCTTTCAATAGTAATGGTTATACCGCCACCAGTCGGTTGCCAGAGCCTCGTATGTTATTCGACAGAAAGCCCCAAGGGCAAGAGTGGGCGGCTTGAAGCGAAAAGATGATAGGTATAGGATAGCTCCCTTGCATCCTATTCATTTATCATCACTTTTATTATAATAGGCTATTATGGCTAAAAATTGTAATTAGTCCGTCTTTTAGCTTATTCTTAGACTTAATTTATTAAGTATACACGTGAAATTTGCTATCTCATACTAGTTTTTAACCGACTTCGAAAAAAGGAGGAGGTTCTCAATTCGTCTGTATGTATAATTTTTTTTTTTTTTTTTTTTTTATGTATGTTCACCGATATTTCCGTCAATTATGGATGGATTTCAAAAATTTTTCGACAGTTCGACAGAGGACACTTCCGAGGTGGTCCCATTATCACCAAGTCAGGATCTGATGATGGGATCCTGGAGAAATTGAGGGCAACAACCGAAAATTGTATGCTCATATGGTGTTTTTGTTACGTAATCATATTTTACTCAGGTATATGCTTCCGGGCGTCAACATCTGGTGCTGATGATGAAGCCACAGAACTCCTTAACGGTTAGGAGTTAGGGGACAGTACTGACATTGGTCGATATTAAACTAGGTAGTAGTATGTACTTATGCAGGGCTAATAGGGCAGGCGATTTGGTAAGTGATATGCTTGATTCTAGATCGCAAAGTCTTCACTTGACTTAAAGCAAAATTTTTCATTCCTAAGTAAAACTCTTAAGGACATTAATTAGCCTTTATTCAAGGTCACAGCACATTAATACAACTAAAAATAGTTAAATAAAATTATGTTTTAAAAAAAAATTAAACCGACTTCAAAAAAAAAACACAAACGACCAAAACTAAAAAGCGATAAATAACGTAAGTAATTCTATCCTTAATACATAATTATTTAAATATTACAATTATCACTTATTTTTGAAGTCGGTGCCAGCCAAACAAATAAATGTATATTGTCGTGTGGATTTGCCGGCCGCGCGCGTCATACAAAACAACAGTCTACGTTAGGTACCGAGAGGCTGGCACCGACTTCAAAAATAAGTGATAATTGTAATATTTAAATAATTATGTATTAAGGATAGAATTACTTACGTTATTTATCGCTTTTTAGTTTTGGTCGTTTGTGTTTTTTTTTGAAGTCGGTTTATTAAGTCAATGATGTTTAAACGAACCCGTTGTGGAAATGTGCACAACAAAATACGAGAAATTTACATTAAATGGACACGAATTATATTCAAATTGGGAGTGGGAGTCCTTTGCGATCCTTCATGGTGAGCGGACGCGCACACGTGCGGCGGTCGTCTCGGCTTCTATTGTCTGCGCGGACGCAGATGTCGGGTTCCCGGGCATTTATTAACTTGAGCAACTTGTTATATTTGCTCAAAGTATGTGTCTACATTGTGATTATAAAGTGTACATTAAATTCAGTGTCCTTTAAACATCAAAATATATAATCCTATAAAAGTTAAATTCATCTAATGTTTAATTAATTAGTGCTTGTGAAACTTAAGTTTTCGGTAAAATCAATAATGCATTCAGGCGCGCTAATAATTATCCTATGTTCCCTGGTGAAAAAGGACCGTATCTGTGTATAAATTAGTGTGTATTTACCAAGCGCCACAGTCTATCTTGAAGTTCTACCTATACCCCAGCGAAACATATCTGGCTAATTGCCGGAAGTTACCTAGCAAGCAGTGCACGAGACGAAGAATCAGCAGTTCCTTTAAGCGGCGCTAAGTACAATACTACAATCCCGGTGAGGCCATTCCATTATCTTTTAAGAATATCTCATGATCATTAAGCTCCGTCGAGGGCCTGGTCCGGTTTGTCGAACCCAAATACCTACTGTGTTTACCCCACTCAATGCCGAGTTTCTGCATGTTGGTAACTTACTTCAATTACATACCCGGCCAAATAGCCGGTCATTCGCGATTCAGGTACTGGTAACACCCGAATTGCGAATCCAAAAAATAGAATAGAAACATGCATCCTTCTCTCAACTTAGATAGGTTTGCTACCGACAGTTTGCTCACTGGGAAAACCATCTTCCAACGCCACATAATTATGGCAACAAGAAAGTAAGGGGCCCAACGCAAGGGTCAACAAAACATTTGGTACCCATAAAATAACAAGACAGATTGCCCAAAACTGTCCGACACTTAAAACAATTGAAGACTACCTGCTCGAGACCCTTTTTTGTTGCAGTACAGACAGATATCGACTCTAACGATTACAACAGAAACAAAACTTAACACAAAACGTCATAGGAAAGTTGTCACATCTGCAGCCAATACCTACCAAATTATCTACTTGTATTCCTTTGGAATGGATAACACTTGGTAATCATTTAAATGTATCTGTTGTGTATCTAAATACCATCTAAACGAATGATAACCATCCTAAGATGTACCTTATCATTTTACTGTAGTAAATAATCGTATTAACTTTGAATATCTTTGTAATACTACGAGTATTAATCGTACAATCTAGGGAACACTACAAACATAATCTAGGTTAAGCTCTATTTCAGAACCAGTACCGTAATATTAAAACATTTGCCTATTAAAAGACAGCACAGGATGTCAAAAACTATCAACATCCGAGGATACAAGCTACTGATATTATAAATAAGTAAACGAAGAGTCTCACTCCAAAACAGAATTTGTCACAGTAAGAAAAATTGCAGATGACTTCCTGAAGAAAACAACAAAATAATGCCACATAATATGCGAAGTTTATATTGATGACAAATCAAGGGAACCCGTGGTACTAAAATAAAATAGCTGCAGTAAAACCCGACATAGGTACACTATTGATCGCCCACTAAAAAAAAAAAACATCTCTACATAACGAAATCTCACAATCTGCGAAGAAACAATCAAGAAATTATGACGAGTACCAATTCATATCGTAAATAACGAACGAGTTCAAAAGAAGTACAGACAGTATCTATTCGACAAAAATACCTAATTCATATCACAAAGGCAATACCTCCAAGAGAAATATAAAAAAAAGAAAAAAAAGAAACAATACAACTCACAAAGCGAGACGAAACAACGAAAATTAACAACAAAGGAAGGACCGCACAGAAAACATACAATACAACATAAAAAATACCAACAATCTGCACAAGCCTCAACACCTAAAGCGCCTGCCTTAAAAATTTGCGTTAGTAGGTATTCCACGCTCGGACGACGAAACCAAATGTCTAGAAGTAGCCGCCTTCGCAGCATATCGCTCAACAGACGACCATGACTTGGATCAAGAAAAAATCTTCTGAAATAATTATTATTATTGAAACAAACGATCGGAACTACAAAACTAATTAACCCACAAGGATTCTAATAAGAACCCACATCGGCTGCTGCAATGACAGGAATCTACTAAGAATTCAATAGAAATGTTCACCCATGGAAACTGAAGTATTATGACAGACACCGCTGATACTAAAGGAAACATCTCCGCCTTGAGAAAAGATGGACCCCTCAAGATTACTGAATATATACCTAGAATAACACATTATCCAAATGTCCTAAGACGCAAAAGTCACTTTCACTATTTCAAAAAGTCTTTACACGATCCTAAAGTCGAATAAGAAACTTACCGGAGACACTATTTGAAAACAGAGTTGCACTCATTACTACAAAACCCGGAACCTTATTGGACATGAAAAGTAACAACAAAGGAAGGACCGCACAGAAAATATACGCCAACAATTTACACAAGCCTCAACACCCAAAGCGCCTGCCTTCAAAATTTGAGCTAGTAGGTATTCCACGCTCGGACGGCGAAACCAAATGTCTAGAAGTAGCCGCCTTCGCAGCATATCGCTCAACAGACGACCATGACTTGGATCAAGCAAAAAACCTTCTGAAATAATTATTATTACTAAAACAAACGATCGGAACTACAAAACTAATTAACCCAAGAGGATTCTAATAAGAACCCACATCGGCTGCTGCAATGATAGGAATCTACTAAGAATTCAAAAGAAATGTTCACTCACGGAAACTGAAGCTCTATGACAGACACCGCCAATACTAAAGAAAACATCTCCGCCATGAGGAAATATGAACCTTGAGATTATTGACTAGGTAATTAAAAACCCACAAGAAAACCTAATAGCCAGCCAATTTCTTCAAGGACAACTAAAACTAAAAAGGAAACTACTTGTGGGCATGTGCTATGACACCAACGCCTACCTACTCCATGCAACCATCAAATATAAAGCGGTAAACCAACGTTCACTTGGTACTATTCATTCATACGACCCCGGCTACCATTGCAATATGACGAGAAAGAATAACGGCAACAAATAGAATCGAAAACGAATAGAAACGCGACAAATGTTATACACCGACGCAACGCAAACTGAAACAAATTCCAAATAATAATTCAATTAGAGAGCAATTACTAACCCCTGCTGGATTCCACCCTGAGAAGATAAGAACATGCTGAACAATGAAAACCCTAAAAAAGCCCAGTAACCAAAGTACTATAATATTTGACAAGGAAGAAACCAATAGCGAGACCTCATCGTGAAAAACAGAAGATCCCCCGCAAAAGCAACTCCATGGAAACTAACACCAAAGGCCAGAAGCCCACCACCTCATCAACGCTCATTCCCTATAAATCTACCCATCTATACCTACATTCCTATACTGGTTCTAATGGTGTATACCAGGCTGGTTGTGGTCGGCCGGCTACGGCTTTCCGACCGTCCTATCCCATCCCAGAGCGTGTCTCTCCTAACAAAACATCGCGTCCCCCGGTGTGCCGGTTTGACCGGATCAGGCACTGTGTCCTGGCTGGGTGTGGTGCGGAATACATACATACATACATACATACGAATTATATTCAAATTGTTATCTACAGCTGCGTTAAAAACCACACGAGGTAAAAACGATTCAACACCTTTTGCTTTAAATTTTTATTGGCCTTTTGAAATCATTCCACGAAACATAAATTCGGCTAAATAATTCGTACGAATGCCATGTGTAAAAGCAACGAATTATTTTAAAATGGTTATTTTTTTTTGTTCTGTAAAAGTTGTGTTTGTTAGTAAATCTTTCTTTTAGCAAAAACAATAAGTATTATTTTTGCCAAAGCCATCTTAACATTGCAAATATAATAAATAAGAAATGTCATGAAAATTAAATGTAATCGACACAGACCGTGAGCCATTCTGCTATGCATTAGCTATATCAGCCTCAAAATTAACAATGATTAAAAGAGCGTAAACGAGCTATGGATGCAAACTAAATGATGAACAGGAAAAAATTAATAGAATAAACCTTGTTCCTTGACACACAATTTACTGGTTTCTGCCGAAACTGCAAAACATTTATTATATTCTAGCTTTTTCCGGCAGCTTTGCTCGCGTTGAATTCGGGCTGAATGCTCCATACGAACTTCCAACCCCATTGTAGGGTTAGAAAGGGGCAAAAAGTAAGCCTATGTCTGTAAAAGTAGCCTCCATCCCTTCAACTATCCACATAAAAAATCACGTCAATTTGTCCCTCCGTTTTGGTGTGAAAGAAAGACAAACATACAGACAGACACACTTTCCCATTTATAATAATTAGTATGAATTTTCCTGTATATTTGTCATCTGATCCGACTTAAACGGCATTATGGTTATGTGTAACAGACGCTAATCTTCATACCACAATATAAACTGCTGTTACTTAGTTGCTTATTCATCAATGGAGATCATAAGTCAATGTTGTTAGGATGTATGGAAATTGGCGTGAAAATACAACGATTTACGTTTTTAAAACAAAAGAATCAATCGTCTCTCTTTGGTTTATTGGACGCAATTGCCGCTCAAAAGCTGATAATTTCTTTATATTTTACCCGACTGCCAAAGGAGGAGGGTAATGTTTGTGAAAGAAATGGAAAGTGAAAGATAGGTCTAAGCAGGGCCAGATCTACCTAAAGGCTATTTGCGACCTGGGCCCTGAAGTTATTAGAGCCCGCTTAGACCCCGCTAAGCCTTTTCTACAACTAAAATAGTACATAACAGTTTCTTAGACATGGCTATTAGTTGATTAGTAGGTAGACCCCCTAAGTAGTTTCAGCCTAGGGTCCCATAAATTCTCGATCCGCCCCTGGGTCTTAGTCTGTTATCAGTTGCCGATAGATAATATATAATCTTCAGATTTACAAGACGAGAGTGAATCAGGTTTTGTTTGAGTGAGCACTGGCTATTGATGGTGATAAACGTTCTCCATCATAACGTTGCTTCACACCAGCCGAATTGGGGCCAAGCGCTACTTACCCATTTATGTATGAAGAAAAATGTTTTGTACATACTAAAGAACGCTTTCCTTTACAGAAAAACCCTGAGTCGGTCCGCGTGTTCTTAGGGCTGAACCTCATCAAGCTGATCCTCCAAGTCATATACTTCAGTTACGAGATGCCTGGATTCAGATCGGGAGTGCCCGCCTCAGACCTTTATTGGCTACTAAAGCTGGTTGACATACGTAAGTGGAACATTTTCTAGATCTATTTAGACTTTTTCATGAGGCCTCAAAGCATCTGTTCGACATCATGCCTGTGTCACCATTCTGCTATCGCAATACTCGACGCCGCGACTCCACCTGGAGAGGCCAAGTCCACTGCTGGACTTGGCCTCTCCAGTTGTTCGCCACTTAGGGCAAGCATCTGGAGTATATACCCTCAATCGCCACGCTGGGTAGGCGGGTTGCCGATCTCAGGGCGTAGCTTCTCGCGCCGATGATGCTCCTGTCCGTCATCAGTCAGTGGTATTGAGTTTTTTTTTTTTTTTTTCTAAATGACTACGATGATGGCCAGGGCGGCCTTGTCATCATCACCGGACTGTTGGGGGAGCGGAAGGCTCTCATCCCTAAAAATTTAAGCAACGGCGCTGAGGGCGCCCACTGTGGTATTGAGCTACGCCTACAGTTGTGATGGTTATACCGCCACCAGTCGGTTTCTAGCGCCCCGTTTGTTATTCGGCAGGATGCACCACGGGCAGGTTTAGGTTGGCTTGGAGCGAAAACATGATAGGCCGCTCCCTAACATCCCTGCCTACTGCGTTCATCCGTACCATTAAAACATTCCTACCAAAGACCGTATTTTCCGCGTATATGAAGAAAGCTCTGGAATGAGCTCCCAGATTTTTCTATGTGTCTCATAATGTCTAATTTTTCGCCGGCCAAAGTGTTAAGTGGTATACCTTTTCTGAAGTTATAGGTACTTCGTTTTCCGGTTAAAACTAACTTATTTCCTATATTTTACCTTTCAGTGCTGACCGCCGTTGTCTTGCTGACAATCCACGAGTACCTCAAAGTTATAAGAAGGAAGATAGCTAAGAAGATAGAGCAACCACCTCCGTATGTAGAATGCCTTATCAAAGGAACACCCAAAGAAATCAAACCAAAAAAAGAAGAGAAGAAAGACGTAGAAGTAGCAATACCAGAGGAGAAGAAAGTAGAAGTAGAGGCTACGAGTATTACTGTAAAAGTTTAAAGTGAACTTTAATTTAATAGTTTAATCTAGTGAGAACGATCTGCAATAAAGTATAAGATCTTATAAACGAAATTTTGTAATGGCATTTTGTACTTTTGTATAAATTGGTAGCATGTAAATTTGTTTTCTCGCAAGGCAACTAATGTTGCCATACTCGTAGGGCGGATAATATTTTATTCCAGAAAATCCTCGCAGAATGTATTTAATATCTTAAATATAGGTTAATGACTATTATTTCTTGCATTTTATTGGTCCTCTTCTATTCCCTTACAAGACCTTAAAAGCTAAAAGAAATACGAATACCTATATACTTTAATGTACGAGTATATGCATGTTAATGCACAATGCATATGATAAAAGAGCCAAAAAGATAAAATCAGACACATCAGATTATAATATTCATATTATACATCACAGATCTGTGTCTGGGCTGTGATGTAATAAGAATAATATAAAAATTAAAATGCATTACTGATCATTTAATACTGCATTTTGATGAGTTCTGCTGAGTGATAATTAAGGACAAAAGCGTTGCCCATAAAAATAACTAAACGCACAATAAGACACGTACTTTGAAATATAAAGTGAGTAATTATGAAGAACTCACCATAAAGTGTTACACAGCATAGGGTATACAAAAACACTATCAAATTAATAAAATTTGAGTACGTTTAGAAAACTTTTATTCATTCATTACTCAAACCCAATTAGAATCTTTAATTGCCTGTGACCATGTTCGAATATCATAAATTGGTAAAATTGTACCTATACTTCACCAGTTTCTATAAACAGAAAAATAATCAACTCCATTTCGGTTTCAACAGAGAAATGTCATCAAAATTCCAAAGTATTATTCATAAGGAAGGGCTGTTCCTGGCTATCCCATTTTCGTAGTGTAACTTTTTCTTCCTTAGGTATTCCCAGCGGCTTTGACGAAAGCGATAGATATGGGTACACCTGCCGCCTAACCACTTTTAGTACAGGAGGCGATGACAAATTTTGGTAGCGATATCGAAGATATCTGAAACCTCCCCAAAGTCACATTACTAAAGCTAAAACATGGTATTATTTATTAAACAATCATGTACCACATCGCCCAATAAATATTAATCATAATCGTAAATGTGTCAAAAATAGTAAGTAACCACAAAAATATTTCCATCTATCTTCCATAAAAGTGCACACCTTGTAGAAAACTGACACTCGGAGACTCTTATTGTACCTATTTCATTTTATTTATTTACTATTTTCACTTTCCACTTCACTGTATATATTTTTTTCCAAATGGCTACGATGATGGTCAGGACGGCCTTGTCATCATCACCAAACTGTAAGGATGACGTTGCCAATGTCGGCGTGGCCTTATATGATAATATTAAAATCACAACGCCCCCGCGATCTAATAGACAGGCAACGCCATCTCTGACCAAAAAGACGTTAACCAAAGTTGAAATAACTTTGGTTGACGTTTGACGTTTGAACGTACCTTTTGTAAACCACCTCTTGTACTACTACCAATATAGTCAGAACCGCCTACTTACCCAGAATTTACATAATTCCACCCGAATAAGACAGTCGATGATGAAATTGGTCCACTTACATCGAGAATCCTTCATTGGGTACCGGTTTTTCGACCAATATTATTCTATTGGTATTGTTTTTCATTCAATTTGGTAAAGCAAAATGTTTGGGTCGTAGCGAGATGATGACTTGGTGAAAATTGTGGTATGTCGCAGAGTCAACGTATCACCAATATGAAAAAAAGGCAACTGCCAAAATATGTAAAGCCTTGATGTATAAAAAAAGCAGTCCCCTTTTGCAAAGTTTTAGGGATTCCACTGTAAATTTCAATACACATTGTTGCAACATCATTATACTATTTTTATTCAAGTTTTTTAATGAAGAAATTTTGCAAAATTTGCTTGCAAAAGTGGTAACTAGAACTAAATTTCGACATTTTCCTAAATAACGAAGCATCAATTAATAAATTGGCACTCGTATTTCCGTGTCTATCCTGCCATCGATAAGTTTGAACGCTATTGTATCTATAGTTAAGTATACATATTTATTTACGCCCGATTTATAGTGAATAGAATACCAATTTTTACATATACTTTTAAGAGAATTACACAAAATATGTATAATAATAAACACTAATTATGACTTCAAACCTAATTTAGATACGATTTTTCAGGAATTGGAGGTCTTACAGACTGACAGTATACAGAGGTCTAGTGCATATTCAAGAAATTTATTAAGGATTCTTAAAACTCCGTTTAGGTATGGGAGAATCTAGTTTACTATGGGTGCGAGATATCGATTATAACCGAGATGATCATATACCATAGTTACTAGAAGACCGTCGATGAGTCTTTCCATTGGACAAGCTGAAAGACGACTATTGTTGTAAGCTTGCCTTTGTTCAGCAATGGTGCGACTACAATACCTCTCCTAAGACTTTGGTCACGAAGAACGCGAGCGCGGGCCGGCGGCGCAAGCACCGCATACCGGTGTCTTCGCTCGAATTAAGCCGCCTGTCTGGGGAAAGACCTCCACCCTATAGAGTTATTCTTTTTTGGGTCTGAGGGGACAAACGAGCCTGGAGTGACCTCCAGTGCCTCCAGGTGATCCTGATGGTAAGTGATCACTTCTGTCCATAGACACCGCAACACCAGGGGAATCACAGGTGCATTGCCGACCCTTGGGAAGTAGGCTCGCTTTTTGAACTGGCCCGAACCGCTTTTATTTTCTTATTTATTTAAGGTTTATTGCACAAAATTGTACAAAAGGTTAACTTCCAGTCAACTTTTAGGTCATGCAGGGAGCAGATTTGTGTGCTGTATGTCTGCAAAGAGAGACGCCTTCTAATCTGTCGATAGATTGTGAACCGAACGTATTGCTTACAAACTAACGTATTATTTTTCAATAGATTGTAATTTTTTAAAGTGAAAACGTCATATTGTGGCATGGCATGCAATGGAACGCGCCTCGCGCGCTGTTTGGTTGAACGGAATATGGCCCGCGCCGCCATGTTTGTTTGACAATAGCAATATTTGTTCCATTGTTTATTTTTCATGTTGATCAATACTATCAAATTGTAAGCAGTTGTTACAGTTCACAATCTGTGGACAGATTATAACATCGCGAGATAGACTACTTATAACCCACAGATGCCCACAGATATCCCGTGTTATAACCATGGAAGTAATAAGTACTTATTACTTCCATGGTTATAACCTAAGACTAGGCACGCACTGGTGACTTTTTGTCACCGTTTTGTCACTCTTCTAGAAAAGTGCAAAAGAGATGAAACGACTGTCACAGTGACAAAAAGTCACTAACGGTATTAACGATTTTACGGCGACATATTATACAAAGTAATAATATGACACCGCTACCGCCTGCCGCTACCCGCGGCCTAATACCTGCCCAGAACCCAAAGTACCGGGAGCGAAATATCCCGACTCATTTAATTAATGAAACTGAGAACGGTCCAGGTTCTTTTAAAAATTCCGGGTTAAACTAAGATAATAGTTTGTTCCAGAGATCAGGATTTCCGAGTGCTCCGGTAATTCCTGTTAACTTGTAACCTTAGATTATGTTCTACCAGAGAGCCCTTAAAAGCTGAACTGGTAAATAAATTGTATGCGATAATAGGGATGTTTCCAAGGTCAAAATAATTACATTATATTTAGTCCGTATTTTAGATTATAAAAATATATTGGACACGTATTTTTCCTTTTTTCATTTAAACAAAAAATAACAAAGATACAAGGCATCAAAATGTAGGACTGGGGGTCTTTGAAGTCACTCGTGGCAAAAAAACTACCACTCTTTGACGTCACGCGTAATTTTAACGAGCTATATCTTTGTCATTTTTGGTCTAATTTACAAATGAAAAAATACGTGTCTTTTATTTTTAAACAATCTAAAAGTCGGACTAATTACATTTTTTACGGCATCAGGCCTATTATTGCTTGATAACCAGTTATGTTCAGTGATAGTAAGCGTTACCTTTGACACAGTGGTAGTGGCCAATGCCCAGCAGTGGACGTTACCAGGCTGAAGATGATGTTAAAATCTAAGCCAAAAGACAAGCACTCGCTAAAAAGGTTTAAAACAAAATCTTTTTTTAAATAAAATTGTGAGCAGACGAGCAGACGGTGCGGTGCACCTGATGGTAAGTGAAAACCGCCGCTCATGTACATCTGCAACATCAAGAGTTACAGCTACGCTGCCGGCCTTAAAGAAAGAGATACACTCTTTTCTTGAAGATTTGAAGGTCGTATCGGTCCGGAAATTCCGATGGGGACAAAGCATTCCATAGTTGTCTACACTAATTAATCATTAATCTTCCATTAGTGTCGTATTTATGTTTGTTTACTTGTTATATGTTCAAATTACGCTAGCTTGTCATGTATTCTCCGATCACCCGAGGCGCTGTGTAGACAGTAGCCTTATTTCGGTAACATGATGCTTAAACTATCACAGACGTTAGACTTAGGTTCGGTCAGGCGAGTATTAAGGTTAATTAAATAGTGTCAAAAAAATTACTTAGGTCTAGACAAAGTATACAATTACTATCAAAGGTGTAGGAGTAAGGTGGTGTATTTCATATGATATAAGAGGTACACAACTCAAGGAGTCTTTAATCACGGCTGGCCAGGGTAGGCAGGGACGTGGCCGTATGCTTCGGCGCTACCCGTGTCCCTGCAACTTGCTGCCCACTGGCGACACAGGGGGGCTTAGTGGATATGCCCTCCCATTTTGGGAGGTGTGAATCACACACACCATGCCCCCTCCCCCCGGAGACGGCATAAAGGAGCTTAATGCATTCCCCTCTAAAAAAAGGCTTATTTGAGTCCATCATCATCATCAGCCATCAGACGACCACTGCTAAGCCCAATGACAATTGTGATTTAAGGGGGATTCGCCTTAGTCGCCACGCTTGGCAGGTGGGTTGATGACCGCAGTCGGTTTTATCCGTACCAAGGCCAACGCTGCTGCCCGTTTCCTGATATTCCCTTCGTCGTCTTCTACGACACCCGCGGGATGAGATGGGGTAGCGTGTAAAACGGCACGGAGTCCAATGTGGTTCATTATCTAAGTTTCACAAGGGCATTGTGGTGGTCCTATAAAATAATTAAAATTCCCAGCTCCCACTTTCTTTAACAATTGACACCCAGATATTATTTTACAAATATTTTGTATGATATGACCATCATCATCATCACCCTGTCGCAGGTATGCTCTTTTCTTGAAAATTTGGGGGTCGTGTCGGTCCGGAAATACCGCTGGCGACAAACATTCCATACTTAGTTTATTTTTTTTTATTTTATTTTTTTTTATAGTGGCTCGACATAATGGCTTCCCTACACCTGATGGAAAGCGAAAGAGAAGCCCAAGTCGCTGTGACAACGGGCAAGTAACTGGTCAGTTACCTGTCTGTTGCCACCGCCATGCCGGCCCAACCCTAACCCCCCACGAGCTCCGGAAACCCTACTCACCGGCAGAAACACGACCCAGAGGTCATTTGACTGCGGTATTCTATAGGGTGGAGGTCCTTCCCCGGACGGGCGGCTCAATTCGAGCGAAGATTCGCTATGCCCTACCTCGTTTAGTGTGCGCGGCAGAGAATTGCAACAGAAGCGCACAGTTGTGGACTGCCAAGTGTCGAGATGGTATGGATGGAGAGTTGGGAGCGAACGGATGTCGGAAGGCAGCGGCTGGAATCATTTAGAACAATTCCTCGGTCAGAACACTCCTCGTGGTACAAATATGTGATAGAAGATGCAGAGTGAAGCTACAGCTATCTACTTAAAGTGTATGATAACATCTTGATACAAAGTGCATGTCCCATTTTGTGCAATCAAGAGTTTCTATCTATCTATCTACATACAGTGTATGATAACATCTTGATACAAAGTACAATGCTGAAGTCTCTAGAGTTCATAGCAGTAGTCTATCAGCCCGTCCATTAATAACACATAGTGTCTTAAAGCGCTGATATTAAACTGTGCCAGAGTGAAAAATGAACCGGGAATATTCTGGAAGATTGGCGCGTGTCTCTGTTTGCAGCGGGATTAGTGCAGCTCCCGCGGGAATGCTGTTGCGAACGCTGAGGCGCTTCAGAAGGGACATTTGGGGCAATCGCATCCCTTTGTGTAAAGCATGGACGTTTTATTTTGGTCTAACTACCGTAGTTTAGTAGATATTTTCTGGTTAGGAAACACAATTGATTTTGGCTTGGCTTCCATAAGCCTGATGGAAAGCGAAAGAGAAGTCCAAGTCGCTGTGACAACGGGCAACTAACTGGTCAGTTGCCACCGCCATGCCGGCACAACCCTAACCCACCACGAGCTCCGGAAACCCTACTCACTGCATGAACACGACCCGGAGTTCATTTGGCTGCGGTATTCTATAGGGTGGAGTCCTTCCCGGGACGGGTTGCTCGATTCAAGTAAAGATTCACTACCTCTCTTAAATTTCATAAGGAATACCCGAAGCAAGGGCAGGTCATTAGTATTAATATAAAAACATTGCTTGTCAAACTTTCCAACCATATGTCTCGAACATACGTTCTCATAACGCGATCTTAAGTTAACCCGCCCAATGACGCAGACGGTTCCAGTTTTCATTTAGCGTTTCGCGGCGCGCCGCTCCTGTCCAAAGTGACGTTTACAACTCCAAAGTCGAAGCGAAAGTCAAAGTTGGCTTTCGAGTTGGAATTGCGTGGAGTCTGATAGTCTGAAATGACGTGCGGTGCAAAACTTTGAATGAGTGTTTTATTAGCAAAGATTGGGTAACATTTACGTGCAGGTAAGCGTTTTATTGACAGACCCTTTCTTCATAAATAAATTAAAATACTCGGGTTAGTACCGACTCACTTTATTAAGTGGTACAGAATAGTAGCTTTCTATATATTATATTATAATTTATGTTGGATTGAACGATTCAATTTGTATGGGCCAAATGGAATCCTATGACAAGATGGACGCTTAGGTATAATTTATTATTGAATAAACTTTGACTACGGTGACAGTGCTACTTTTGTTCAGTCGGTTAGACTTTATCCGCCGTTTGAAAAATCAACCATTACTAGTATCCTATAGTGTAATAAGTGATAGTCATCCTTCCTAATACCATAAGAAAACTACCAACAATTTACCCGAATGAAATCCAAAATCTTAAAACTGAATAAAAATCTCAATAAACTAGCGAACTACATTTTAAAAACTACTTACATTATTACATTCGCGTACGGTCTCATAAGAAAACCAAATTAGGTGAGCTCGCACAAAATAAGGCAGCCGGTGAATATCGGAATTTAAAGGTACACCGGTGCGCGAAAGATACTCCGCTTTCATGACGTGACAAATATGGAACAAATAAAAACAAAACGCGGCGCTCGTATCCCGCACCTCTATAGAATATTTCGCGCAATTGTAGTCAGAGTTATTTGAATAAAGGGCGATTCTTACTGAAGCATTTGGAGCAAGCATTTACGATGCAAAGTAAGTTTTGTTTCTAACCGTTGTTTTACACTTTTGGTCTTGTATCAACTTTTGTTTCAATGTGACGTAAGAAAAGAAACTAATAAACTTAAATCGATTTAAAGTTGATCGCTGATCAATTTTAAAGCTTTTTTAGGGTTCCGTAGCCAAAATGGCAAAAACGGGACCCTTATAGATTCGTCATGTCTGTCTGTCCGTCCGTATGTCACAGCCAGTTATTCCGAAACTATAAGAGCTACATTATTAAAATTTGGTACGTAGATGTATTCTGTTAACCGCATTAAGATTTTAAAGTAAAATCAGAAAAATCCAAAATTTTTGGGGTTCCCCATACATGGAACTGAAACTCAAAAAATTTTTTTCATCAAACCCATACGTGTGAGATTTCTATGGATAGGTATTTGAAAATGATATTGAGGTTTCTAACATCATTTTTTTCTTCTCAGATGAATAGTTTGCGCGAGAGACTTTTCCAAAGTGGTAAAATGTGTCTCCCCCCCCCCCCCCCCCCGTAACTTCTAAAATATGGGCACTATAAAACTGAAAAAAATATATGATGTGTATTACTTTGTAAACTACTAACGAAATTAGTTTCAATGAAATCTAGATAGTAGTTTTTTTTTAACATCATAAATCAAATTACCTAATTTTTTTCATTCAATCAGTGGTACGGAACCCTACGTGCGCGAGTCCGACTCGCACTTGGCCGGTTTTTTCTATTGGGCATTAACTTTTACGAACCTAAGAAGTTACATACCAATCTAATTTGATGTCTGTCATGATCATAGCCCTACTACGAACGTACGTTCAGTTAATTTATATGAAAGTAAAAATTCGCAGCGATAATAGGATACAACATTTATCTTCGAGCTTACGAGTGCCAAGTCTGTTACTAGGGGTGGAAATGGCCGCCTTAGTCGAAATCGATCAGAAGACATCAACGTCATCAATTCAAAATAGGTTTTTACTTATGGCCTATCAAAACGTAAGTATAAGTTCCTTAGATTTTAAATGACATTATAGACTAAGTAGTGACTTCATAGTCAAACGCATGAGTTTTGCCTGTGTCACATAAAAATCAACTTTTTAACAGGCCGCGCAAGAGAGCATGAAAAGCACTTAACTAAATTATTACTTCAATAGTGAGTAAATACTCAACCACATAAGCTGGGTGTTTATTACCATCATACCCGGTGTTTACCTCAAGAAGGTAAAACAGAAACAGGAAATTAATGAGACCGTTCTTCATAGCTCCACGTATTTCAAAGACTGATTTATGCCGCAGAGCTACCAGATAGAATTGCACAATTTAATACAATTAACCTACCTATTCGCGAGCTTTAATTAAGTGCGGCGACGTGGTGCAAAGAATAAAACTTGCAGATAGGATCTCTGGTACTAAGTCAAGTCGAGCGTAGCGAAAAAACGGGCAAGGAATGTAGTGATATAAAAAGTGGCTAAGTGCAAGTCGCAATCGCAAAAGAAGGGTTCCGTAGCACCAAGTAATATAAAGGGAGCGACCCATCATTTTTTCGCTCCTCCTGCCGAATAACAAACGAGACTCTGCTAAGCGACTGGTGGCGGTCTAATCATCACAATGGAAGGCGTAGCTAAGTACCACAGGCCGATGACGGGCAGCAGCGACACCGGAGCGAGAAGCTACACCCTGCGATCGCCAACCCTCCTGCCCCGCGTGGGAATTAAAGGTAAAACATCTGGAGTTTGACGAAAGTGGCGAACAACTAGAGAGGCCTAGTTCCAGCAGTGAACTGCGATAGGCTGATGATGATGATAACTTATCATTTCGGATAAATCCGTATATCTTTCCGTTTCTGCGCATAAATATATTATCAAGAGATGACGGCTTATGAAGTAAAGCTGATTATTGAGGCGACACTGATCTGATTAATCAACGTTTTAAAGCAGCTTTTACATGAGAATTAACAGATATGTTTTCAGTCTGAATTGATTTTTCATGTCAGTTTCAGTGTTGATACAGAAAATATTATTTTGGATTAATAATAAGAATCTGCTGGATTGAGTGACGATCTGTAAAGAAAGAAACCTGCATAGGGGATAGAATAATCTCGAAGGAATCCGAGATACTCTTTACGGCCTAATTGTATTGTATTTTGTTAAGGGAAACTTTGTCCATTTTCACTCGACATTGGTAAAAATGGACCTCATAAAGATATCGGTCGCCATTTTAAAAAACAAAATTCTTTTTTTTTTATAGTAGCTCGACATTATGGCTTCTCTACGCCTGATGGAAAGCGATAGAGAAGCCCAAGTCGCTATGACAACGGGCAAGTAACTGGTCCAAGTAACTGGTCAGTCACCTGTCAGTTGCCACCGCCATGCTGGCCCACCCCAACCCCCCACGAGCTCCGGAAACCCTACTCACCGGCAGGAACACGACCCGAAGGTCATTTGGCTGCGGTATTCTATAGGGTGGAGGTCCTTCCCCGGACGAGCAGCTCAATTCGAGCGAAGATTTGCTATGCCCTACCTCTCTTAAGAACTGTTCTGATATTCTTCTAGTTCTAGTGAAGTCTTCAGTGTAAATATTAATATCAAACCTGTTCACCTTTACTTTAAGAGTTTTCTTTATTATTTGACTGGCTCGGTAACTCATTTGGTAGTGACTTCTGTCTTCTGAACCAGTTGTGGGTTCGATTCCCATCCGTATCCGTATCCCGTAAAAAAGGTTTGTATATGTATAGGTTTTAAGTGTATGTAGTGTGGTACTTTCGTTGTCTTGATACCCATAACACAAGTGCTGTTGTCTGTTATTTAGGTAACAATAAACGCAGGTGTTTCAAAAACTCCTTAATTTTAAATTCCTTAACAAAGCCTATTCCTCCTAGAGGACTCTCCCAAGCATTAACAAAGCAAGTCTTTACGAATCATCCGACGTTTTACAAAACAATAACGCGGAGGGAGTCAACAAAAATAATTCGTCTCCCAGCTTATAAGATCCCGGCTGTCTTCATAACGTTATGATCCCTGCCCCTATAATAAATGAATCCCTGTAGTCCCCGGGGACTCAACTCCGGGATACTTTGAAACTCTCCCGTGATACAGGAGATTTTGTCTAGATTTACCAAGTGAAAAACGGTGTGAAACTGAAATTTTGTTGTCGAATTAAGTTTTTGACGAGAAATTATGTACTTTAGGGAGATGTAGTAGATATCTTTGGGATTGCAAATTCTAAGGGCCACCCCACGAGCTCTGGAAAACCTACTCACCAGCATTCTATAGGGTGGAGGTCCTTCCCCGGACCGGCGGCTCAATTCGAGCGAAGATTCGCTACCTCTCTTTAGGGCCGTCTTTAACCTATTGGAGGCCCTGGACATATTAGGATAATGGGGCCCCAATTGTCTTTGAAAAAACACTATTTCGTCGGCCCTGACAGGAACTAGGCACTAGGAACTAGGTACTAGGCACTTTGTATTTGAGCTGAGGGGCCCCATCGATCGCGGGGCCCTGGGCACTTGCCCATAGTGCCCACTGGGAAAGAGGGGTCCGCCTCTCTTCTTAGGTATTTAACACAAGCCATTACGTGCAATGCAGCAATGAACTTAAAACATTTAAAGCTGTACCTTCCTACAATTATAATAGCAGGTAATATATTTGATTCCCATTGAACATTAATTTGTCGGAGCGAGATATTAGGTGCAATAAAATTTATCGTTTCCCTGTTATACTTTAGAGTAGTTGGATGAAATAAAGCGGTTACGTTTAACGAGTTATTAAGTTTTAAACTTGTTTTAATGGTTTTAATTGGTTCTATGCTTCGGATCGACCGCAAAAAGAGGGCATTAGTGACGATTTGCGCAGGCCGGCTGGCAAGTGCTGGATGCCAGAAGCCCAAAATCGAGCACAGTGGCGAACCTTGGGAGAGGCCTGTGTCCAGCAGTGGACTGATGTGGGCACAAGCCAGCATGACGATGGCAACTGACAGGCCATTGAGTTGGTTACTTGCCTAGTGACACCGTGATTTGGATATCTCTCTAGTATTTAGCTCATGAAGCGAGGAAAAGTTAATACACAGCATATTAGCTATATGAAAAACAAACGAGAACGCTTAAGACTCTCGGAAGAGCTGGAGAATATTCGTATACGGAAAGAAAACCTAATGAGGTTGTACTATCCAGATGCTCTACTTTATACACAGTACAAACACATTAATTCCACAGATAATTATAAAGTTTCGCACGGGAGGGGATTAAGTAAGTAAGTAATTTAGTCAGTTAGCAGTCGCCGTGTTATTGCGTCGGTTGCGATTCGCAAAAGCAATTTGCGAACTGTGCTCAACTAAATGAACTCTGCACTCGTATGACTATTTTTAGTCTGCAACCAAAAAGTGATTTGTTTTTATTTTAATTTCATAATTCTACGTTGCTTCGCTCTTCAGATAATTACATTTCCTCTACTCAATAAGACCGCCTAATTGTACCACAGATATCTGGAGTACTGATCCGTGTAGTCTCCGGGGGGAGGCGGCATGGTGTCAAAGTCAAAATCAAAATAATCTTTATTTGTATAGGTTTTTATGAAAAACACTTACAAATCGTCGAAGCTACCACCGGTTCGGAAAGCAGCATTCTACCGAGAAGATACCGGCAAGAAACTCGTGTAGGGTGTGGGACTCACACCTCCCAAAATGAGAGGACATAACCACTAAGCCCCCCTGTGTCGTCAGTGGGCCGCAAGTTGCAGGGACACGGGTAGCGCCGAAGCATACGGCTACAACCCTGCCCTGGCCAGCCGCAGATGCTAAGCGGCCGGCACTCCTGGAGGGCATTTGGCAAGTAACTGTCTGATTTAAATAGATAACTGCACCACAGTGAACTCAGACATAAACATCACCAAAGCTATACTGCGATGTAAGCAAAACTCATCTATATTCCTGAATTATTATAATAATTATATTAAAAGCATATTACCACGAAACTGCGCTGCGTCAGCGCTTCGCAGCGTTTGGAAGCATTCCAGACAGGTAGTCTAGTGTTGTCTAGATCAAAATGAGTATAGGGACACTAGGTTTTAGGAACGGATTAGAAGAAATTTTGTCCCAAGATATGGATTTTTATTCAGAAACTGCCTCTAAGATCTTGAATGGTCAAGATCTTAAAGGCAGTTTCTGAATCTTAAAAGAAAGTTTTCAAATTTAAATTCTCTTATTATGATGTACATGGCATTATGCCGCATTGGAGAACGTGGATGATGCACAGAGTTGCAACTTGTCTATGTCTGGAATAGGCTTGTTGTCGTAAAAAATATAAATAATACGTCTTTTACATTATGGCTAAGCCTAGTGTGAGGACCAGAACATACTGCAATATTTTGTAAAATGATGTTGGTAATAAATACATTTATTATTATTATTTAAAAGTAAGAGACTTTACCTAAAGCCATATAGCACGCTAAAGTTACGTGTGACGTCACACCTCGTGACGTCAAAGACTTCCACTCCTAAATTTTGATGCCTTGTATCTTTGTCATTTTTTGTTAATCATAAAAAAGGAAAAATGTGTGGCCAAATATGTGTGTTTTTTATAATCTAAAATACGGACTAAATTTAATGTAAGTATTGACCTTGGAAATAACCCTATTGTTCGAGCCAGAGCCATGAAGTTCTAATGTAAAAAATACCTTCAGCTTTTAATTGGGACATTTTTCATACTGTTCAGCAACATTGGGACGTCCCACAAATCGGGACACTAGAACAACATTAGTGCTACGTTATGTAGAACCGTAATATGCGAACGATGCCTTAATACACCCCAAATTCTGCTAACCTGCACACCGTACGGGAAAATGTGGCTTTACTTTTAAGTTAAGTCTGTAGAGCATATTTTAGAAAGTCTTAAGCTGAAAATCATAGAGAGTAATCTGCCTATAGTATAATATATTATATAACTAGCGGGATTTAACGCGCATACATTTTTTAAACGCGACGTTTCTATAGTATGTACTAGCTACAGGCCGCGGCTTTCCTCGCGTAAGGTGCCAATTGACGAATTAAAACGAATAAAGTAATAGATAAATAAATAGAGAATATTATAGATAACAAAGTGATTTAGCGTGCCTTTAGCTCGGATAAGTAAGAGCTAAACTAAATTTTCTATTCAATAGAAATGTCTTCTTTAAAAAATCCTTTGAACGCATTTCAACAACCCACCCCGTCCCGGCATTAACTCAAAAATCCTCACAGAATTCCAAAGAAACTGCAACAGAGAAAATCACGGCTCATTAGGTACATAGCCCAGTCCAATATCACAAAGTTGCGTCCACAAAGGGGGTGTTTGACAAGGAGACGGCCGATGAGCTGCGTCAGCTGCAAACGAGCACCCGCGGCGGGAACTGAACCCGACGCTGGATGCAAATTACGAGCCGGCTCTGCTAATGGATGCACTACTGGCCTCTTTCTGCCCGGGGCCTTAGAACGGGCGGAATGGCGGCAAGGATACGAACGGACGAAAGTGAGATATGTTATAGATTGGACGAGATGTCCCTTATAATAAGTTCATCATCATTATCAGCCTGCAAACGTCCACTGCTGGACATAGACAACGCAACGAATATTGTCATTTGGGGGGGGGATTTTCTTTCACCACGCTTGGTTTGGTGAACCCTGTACGTTTTATTTGTGCCCAAGTAAACGCTGCTGCCCCTTTCCTGATATTCCCTTAGTCGCGTCTACAAAGCCTACAGTATGAGATGGGGAGGTTCTATTTTACGTCCGGAAGCCAAGTTGCCTCGTTATTCGGCAGGATGCACCACGGGCAGAGGCTTGAAGCGAAAAGATGATAAGTCGCTCCATTTCACACTATGAAGCTATGATCGAGTAATCTGAGATCATAAATCACTCACATTGAGATACAAAAAATTGGCTAGAAGGCGAATTATACGTGGACGCTAGTTGTCACGACAAGTCTGTAGCAAAAGTTTACCAAATTTCTAGTGTTAAAAACACGAAGTATAGATGTTTTAACAGGCGGTCAAACCGCAAGGATGTATTTATTACAGGCCTCATAAACACAAAAGGAACTAGGTAGGGATGTAAGGGAGCGGCCTATCAACTTTTCGCTCCAAGCCAACCTCACCTGCCCGTGATGCATCCTGCCGAATAACAAACGAGGCGCTGGCAACCGACTGGTGGCAGTATAACCATCACAATTGAAGGCGTAGCGAAGACCAGTGACGGGCAGCAGCGTCACCGGAGCAAGAAGCTACGCCCTGCGATCGCCAACCCGCCTGCTCAGCGTGGCGATTATGGGTATATCCTCCAGATGCTTGCTCTAAGTGGCGAACAACTGGAGAGGCCTATGTCCAGCAGTGGACTTTAATAGGCTGATGATGATGATGACGATGAACTAGGTAGGTAAATAGACTTCTCTTGTGCCTCATCCGCTACTTCTAAGGCCCCCCTGTCACCTGTACGTGTCTGGGTACACGCGCCAGACCTTTATTAGTGCCCAAATAGTCTCAAGGCGACGCTGTATTAGACTGGTAATTAAATTTCAGTTTACGCTACCGTCTGATGACATAGTTTAGCGTATTGCGAAGTGCCACGAGATTTTCTTGCCCACGCGTGTAGGGTTAACTTTAGAGTGAGTAGTTTAAAGTTTACAATAACCAATGATAATGGGGTCGATCGCCAATCCGCTTGCCCAGCGTGGCGATTATGGGTTTATTCTTCAGATGTTTGCCCTAAGTGGCGAGTAGCTTGAGAGGCCTATGTCCAGCAGTGGACTGCGATAGGCTGATGATGATGAATGGGGTTAATAAATAAAAATTTAAATAGCTGTTGCATCATGTTTGTAACGCCTAAACTAAAATGTCAACATTCAAAAAAATACATTGGTAGGCCCGGACATAAAAATAATATAGGGCGAGTGTGGCCTCAGAATTTTATCAATATGGGCATAACTCGCCTGCAGGCGAGATTTTAAGAGGGCGACATGTACCGACTTAGGTAAATATACAAATATATTAAAGAGTATGTCACTCTAGTTTTAATTAAGTTAAGTATCTAATGTTTTTTTAAATATTAATTAGCGTGTCATAATGACTGCGTCCTGTCTGATGCTAAGCAAACAACGAAATCCAAAAAGTGTAAGCGATCCTCATCACACCTGGTTATTGCAACGCGGATCGATCACACTATGACGGCCTGCATAAGTGCCGCTTCATGCCCCGTTTAAAAATTCCATGATTATCAAAATAAGTGAAAACATGTGCTTGAAGAGAGAGTTCCACAGCCAAATGTGGTAACTGAATAAAATAGGACTATCTCATCGTTTGCAGGCTGCTGATGATGATATAATAATGTTCTCGGCAGATGTAGTGTAGGACGCCCTCAGGCCAAGTGGAGCGACGATTTGCATAATAGGATGGCAAGTGCTAAATACGAGAAGTCCAGGATTGAACAAAGTGGCGAACTATTGAAGAAACCTATATTGACTGCCTATTAATATGATGATTTAGACTGATCATAACATAGTAGATAGTCTAGTGATAGTGAGTAGTAGATCATAACATAGTAGACTGACAAACTACAGTAAATCTAAAGTCACATTTCTATAAAACGTTTTATTGTAGAAGCAATCAAATGAAACAATGACGCGTCACCCGCCCGCTAGTACAGAAGGGAAGTTCTCAACAAAATTCTATTAAAATGAACATCTGAACTTTGATGAGTCATTCGCGTTTTGTAACTCGACTACTTCGTTTATGTCACAGGCCCTGAAATTTTATTTTACTTCCAAATTTTAAAATAAACTATAAAATAAATCGCACAAGTTCAGTTGTCATATTTTAAAAAACTTCAAAATAAATTGCACATGTTCAGTTAAATTCAGAAACTAGGAGTATAACTGGTCTATCTCAGGGTTCCGTACCCAAAGGGTAAAAAAGGGACCCTGTTACTAAAACTTCGCTGTCCTATTACTAAGACACACACAAATTTTGTATTTGAGGTTTTAACAACAAATACTTGTTAAGTATCTGCACACTCGTACTAGGGATGACGCGGGAGAACAATCAAAGACGCTAGTTCGTTGCGCACTGGTGTAATAATAACAAGGCGCGGGCGCGGGGCCCGCTAGGGAGGGGTGCGGGGACGCAGCCACGCGCACACTATACTACGCGTACATTACACTTCCTTACCCTATTTTTAGGGTTCCGTAGCCAAAATGGCAAAAACGGGACCCTTATAGATTCGTCATGTCTGTCTGTCTGTCTGTCTGTCTGTCTGTCTGTCTGTCTGTCTGTCTGTCTGTCCGTCCGTATGTCACAGCCAGTTTATTCCGAAACTATAAGAGCTGCATTATTGAAATTTGGTACGTAGATGTATTCTGTGAACCGCATTAAGATTTTAAAATAAAATCAGAAAAAAACCCAAAATTTTTGGGGTTCCCCATACATAGAACTGAAACTGAAAATTTTTTTTTTCATCGAACCTATACGTGTGGGGTATCTATGAATAGGTATTTAAAAATGATGTTGAGGTTACTAACATCATTTTTTTCTAAACTGAATAGTTTGCGCGAGAGACTCTTCCAAAGTGGTAAAATGTGTGTCCCCCCCCCCGTAACTTCTAAAATATGAGCATGATAAAACTGAAAAAAATATATGATGTGTATGACTATAAAAACTACTAACGAAATTTGATTTGAATGAAATCTAGATAGTAGTTTTTTTTTAAACGTCATAAATCAAATTACCTAATTTTTTAATTTCATTAACTCCAATATAATAAAACGTAAAGAAAAACACTTATTTAGCTGTATAGTGGCACGGAACCCTACGTGCGAGAGTCCGACTCGCACTTGGCCGGTTTTTTCAATTAAAAATAACAAAATGTAACACAACATAACCTAAAAATAACAATATGTAACACAACATAACCTAAAAATATAACCTACAATTGCTAATTGCAAAAAGAGCAATGCTGGCGGAGACCCCGAAAACGACTTCTCAAAATAGGGCCCCGTCTCTGGTTGTCCGTTGTTGGTCCGTCTTCCGATGTTGGCTCAAAAGCCTGGACTGGAGCCTGTGGCGCTGGGGAAGGCGGCGAATCACTCGGCTGCAGCGGCAGCGGCGACAGTGGTCGCGGCGGGGACGTCGGCGGCGGCGTCGGTGTCGACGTCACCAGCTGCGGCGGCTCTAGGAATGCTCCGTGACCCCCATGACCAGCCCAGCCTTTATTTAGCATCAGCTGGTTGCTGTGTCTTTTATGTATTGTTACATTGTCTTTTTCTTTTACCAAATATACCACCCTACCTAGTTTTTTAAAAATTGTCCCCTTGGTCCATACGAATTGCTCTTTATTACTATATTTCTTAAAAAAAATTTCTTCCTTTTCTTTAAACTGTCTAATGTTGTCTGTCTTAGTTTGCGTAAACTGGTTATTAGAAACGTGATTAGATAACGCCGATGACGTGGGTGACGATGACTTTGGATCACAAATATCCAAACGCGATCTTAATTTCCGACTGAAAACCATTTGAGAAGGTGAGAGACCCGTGGTAGTGTGAACGGAGTTGCGATAATCCATCAAATATTTTAATAGTTTGAGCTTACCGTCTTTTTTAGGGTTGCTATTTACTAAGCAAGATTTTATCCCCTTTTTCACTATTTTAACGAAACTTTCCGCCTGGCCATTGCTGGCTGGGTGATAAACTGGTGATGTAATATGTTTAATTCCATTCGATACACAAAACATTTGAAATTCCTGCGAACAAAAAGCTGTGCCGTTGTCACTCGCCAACGTTTGCGGCATTCCGAACCTTGCTATAAAATCGCAGAGCCTCTCAATCACCGCGCTAGATGTAGTTGTATTAGACATATGGTATACCTCTACCCATTTGGTAAATGCGTCCACTACCACTAAATACGTATAACCTCTAATTGGACCCAAGAAATCTATGTGAATGCGACTGAACGGGCCTGGCGGCTGCTCCCAGGGTGCGGGCGGGGCGCGCGGCGGAGATGGACGCAATTGGATGCATATATCACAAGAAGCTATCACTCTCTCTATGCAGTCGTCAATACCAGGAAACCAAAATCTTGACCGGGCCTCAGCTTTAGTTTTAACTATGCCCAAGTGTGACGAGTGAAGCTCTTTTAAGATAATCCCTCTCAGATTTTCTGGTACGACGACTTTGTGACCTCTCATTACGCATCCATTTTCTACGGACAATTGTGACTTGCAGAGGAAAAACGGTTTTAAATTTAGGTCACTGACTTTAGACGGCCAACCATTAATTATAAATCTAGATACTTTATTTAAAAGCACGTCGTTCTTAGTTTCCTCCCTCAATTTCTCTACCGTCACTGGCAAGCTACCGTCCACTACAAAAAAATTGTAAGTCGCGCGGTCACAAATCGGCTCGCTTTCGGCGCAGCGCCCCGCGTCGTCGCACAAACAATCGGCGCGGGCGCGGACGGCCGCGTTGCTAGGCAACCCGGCCGCGCTCGCTACGGAGGCCGCAGGCAGGCTTGCGCGGGAAAAATAGTCGGCGCTATTATCAATACTTTTAATGTACTCTATTTTATAATTGTAGCCGCTTAAAAACAATGCATACCGCTGCAATCTGTTTGCCGATACCTCTGGTATGCCTTTATATGGCCCAAAAATAGAGATTAACGGCTTATGATCCGTACGGAGTATGAAAGGTTCCGATCTGCCGTACAAATACTGATGGAAACGCCGTACGCCGAAGATAATAGCCGTGGCCTCCTTTTGAATCTGTGCGTATCTCTTTTCCGCTGCGTTCAGCGTTCGTGACGCGTACGCTATAGGCCTTTCTACCCCGTCTGCATCAGCCTGAGATAAAATGGCTCCTAACCCAGAGGGCGAAGCGTCCACCGTCAGTATGAGTTTTGCATTCGGATTATAATGAGTAAGTACCTCATCTGAAGCCAGCAACTCCTTGATTTTAGAAAAAACCTTATCATGACAATCTGACCAATTCCATTTAATCCCCTTTTTTAATAGATCATACAACGGACTGAGTACAGACGAAGCATTCGGTATAAAATTGCGGTAGTAATTAATTAAGCCCAGAAACGACTGCAGCTGACCCACGTTCGCTGGGACAGGGGCTTCAACCATGGCTTTAACTTTTTCCGGTGCCTTTTTTAAACCATCCTTGTTAATCACGTACCCTAAATAGCTAACCTCATCCTTAAAAAACTCACATTTTTCCTTTTGTAAGGTTAGTCCTGCATCTTGAAGTCGCTCGAGAACCGCGTGGAGCCTGTCCAGGTGTTCCTGCCTATTCCTGCCTGTTACCAAGATGTCGTCCAATAGGCACAGCACGCCGTCCAACCCGGCAAGCACGCTCTCGATGGCGCGCTGGAACACGGCCGGCGCGCTGGCCAGACCGAACACGAGCCGCGTATATTTAAACAGGCCGCGGTGCGTGTTGATACACGTAAAGCTCTGCGATTCCTCGTCCAAAACAAATTGGTTGTAAGCCATTGATAAATCAAGCTTGGTGAACTGCTCGCCTCCATATATTTTTGAAAACAATTCGTTTGCTGTGGGGAGTGGATATTGTTCTACTAATAATTGTTTGTTAAGACTGACCGAGTAATCCGCACATAGTCTCACCGAACCATTGCGTTTGAGAACCGGAACTATCGGTGAGGCGTAATCTGAATATTCGACCGGAACTAGGACACCCAAAACGACTAATCTATCGATTTCCTGTTCTACTTTGTCGCGTAATGAGAATGCGATAGGGCGCGCTTTAAAAAAAACTGGCTTTGCATCCTCCTTTAATGATAACTTTACTTTGTATTTATTAAACGTCCCTAATTTATCGGACCATAATTGTGAATACCGGTCCTGTAACGTTGCAATTAAATCTGCGTCAAGGCAATAATTCACCCGCGACAGTTTCAGTTGAAACTTGGACATAAAATCCCGGCCCAAAAGAGGGGGCCCGCCGTCGCGGATCACGTACATTTCGAGTTGATGATTTTGTCCCGCGTATGACACCGGTTGCCTAATCGTACCTATACATGTGATGTTCTTACCAGTATACGTCATCAAGTGTTTACGTGGGACTGACAACGGCACATGGCTAAAATGGATTCTGTAATAATCCTCTGATATAACGCTAACCGCGGAACCGCTATCTAATTCAAATTTATATTGCTCTCTGTTAATAGATACCGTCTCTACCATGGGTTCTCCGCTCAAGGATCGTATGCAAAACAACTTACCGTCATCGTCATCCTCACCCTTGTCACCGCCGTCCACCTCTACGTAGTTAACTTTCGTACACATTCTACGCAAATGGCCCTTCACGTGACATTTCCGACACACATAGCTGGCGAACCTGCACTCCGCCGCTTTGTGGTTGCTATACCCGCACACACTACACCTCACTTTGCACGTTTTGGCGATGGCGAACAGCGGCGCGTCACTCGGCGGCGGCGCGGCGGGCGCGCTGCCGGCGGACCCGGCGGCGCCGCCCGAGCTCGCCGCGGCCGCGCTTCGCGCACAGTTGTACACTTCCGCCAACTCCAGCGCCTTCGCCCTTGTCAACCCGGTTAAGTCTTGTGTGTAAAGCTTCTCCTTTTCCACTCCCGGCCGCATCCCCATCAAAAATTTGTCACGCAGCGTCTCTTCAATAGAGTGAAATTCGCAATGCGCCGACAAACCACGCAGCCGTGCCGCCCATAGTGAATGCGACTCTCCCGGCTGTTGCGTGGCAGCATAAAAAACATGGCGTTCGCCGAAACCCACACGTTTAGGCGTAAAATGGTTGTCCAGTAGCTCTAGAACCTGTTCGTACGCCAATCCCTCAACGCTTCCGGGCTGCGCCAAGTCTGTTAACAGACTATAAGTGCCCTCACTCAGTGCGCTGAGTAGGATGGCTTTCTTTTTAATCTGCGCCTTGTCCGCCTCCCCGATGTCGTTTGCAATAAAAAACTGCGTCAACCGCCCTTTATAAATTCGCCAGCACTGGGCATTATGATCGAAACTATTTAAGATTCCTATATGCGCTCCAGTGCTGGCCATGGTGCTGAACAAACTATGCACACGCGGAAGTCGTCGCCACTGTTAAGTATCTGCACACTCGTACTAGGGATGACGCGGGAGAACAATCAAAGACGCTAGTTCGTTGCGCACTGGTGTAATAATAACAAGGCGCGGGCGCGGGGCCCGCTAGGGAGGGGTGCGGGGACGCAGCCACGCGCACACTATACTACGCGTACATTACAATACTAAAAACAAAATAAAATAAGTAGGTATTTAAGGGGGACTCTCATACAACAAAATTGATGTTTTACCGCTTTTTGTCCGATATTAAATAATCAACACCAGGTAAACGATTAAAATCTAGTCAATGCATGGTGCGGAACCCTTCGTACGCGAGTCCGACTCGCGCTTAGACGGTTTTTAATCGGTTTTTAACCTAACTGATTGGATGTTTTGCTATAGGTGTACGAGGAACAAACATAATTTTAAACACGATCTTCTTGGATAAAAAAGTCGATCCTTTTTAAAGACAAAATCTGAAATCGTCATTAAGAGTGCTCATTTTGAAGTAGTCACGTTACATAGACTGGTCAGTCGAGTTCCTTTGGGATTAAACTTTTAATTAAGGGATTTTCTGTTCCATAATCATTGTCCTAAGCCAGGATCCGAGTGTAATGGTGTAAAAAGTAATTCGGAAAATTAGCCGCGATGCCAGATTTCGGAACCGGCTTATTTTATTTTAGGAGTCGAATTTTGAGTGGGTTTATAGGTACTGTTTATGAGTTGGAGTGTTCCATACCATTTGTGCTATATGAATATGGACCGTAGGTATTTAGGCAACCTTTGTGCTTCGTCACTACATAATAGAAAAGTCGCTTTTTGTGTCTGTCCCTATGTATGTAGCTAGTAGCTCGACATAATGGCTTCCCTACGCCTGATAGAAAGCAAAAGAGAAGCCCAAGTTGCTGTGATAACGGCCAAGTACCTGGTCAGTTACCTATCAGTTGCCACCGCTATGCCGGCCCAACCCCGACCCCGCACGGGCTCCGGAAACACTATTCATCGACAGAAACACGACAACACGACCCGGTGGTCATTGGATTGCGATATAATCTGGAGGATATACCCGCCACGCTGAGCAGGCGGGTTGGCGATCGCAGGGCGTAGCTTCTCACTCCGGTGACGGTGCTGCCCGTCATCGGTCTGTGGTATTTAGCTTCAACTGGGATGGTTATACCGCCACCAGTCGGTTGCCAGCGTCTGGTTTATTATTCGGCAGGATTTACCACGGACAGGTGAGGTTGGCTTGGAGCGAAAAGATGATAGGCCGCTCCCTTACATCCCAAGAAGTAGGTTCCCAATTCGGAATTCAATCTAATTTCATTATTATTTAAAATGCTGTGCCTTTTCACAATAGCAGCAAAACAATTCAGCTGTTATAGTAATGCGAATGGCTTCGAATATTTCAACAACTTCTCTAGAATGGGCTCAATTGAATTTCTGATTTCAGAAGCAATCTGTGTTATTACGAAGACCTTGGAACAATTGTTTAAATTATGCGTTCGCGTAAAAACAGAAAATTTTAAGGTTCCTACTTAGTTTGATCTTCGGGTCAGTAAGTATTCGGGGGAAAATGTTCGTCACTTTTCCTGATCCTGGGCTCGCATACAGCACTGGCTAACCATCTTGCGCAAATCGTCACTCCACCTTTTTTTTAAGCCGGCGAAAATGCTTTTGCGCATTCCCGCCGTTCGGGGGAACGACGGGGTATGTGGGACTTACGCCGCTCTCAAAAACGGAAGAGCGGCACCCTGCCTCAGGATGGTAGGAGGCAGGGAATACCCACTAAAAGCCCCGGCCCCTCCGTCAAGCACCTTTAGGGTGGTTTCACGGGGCCATCGTGACTCCACCTGGCCTTAAGGCGTTACACTATGTTTGCTACCACTACAAAACTCGTTTACAGAACGGCTTGATTAAAAAAAAACAAACTTCTATTTGCCCAAACGATCACTATTTAAATAATAATTAGAAATCTTATTTCAACCGGATGAAACCGTTCCGGGCCCGGTGTAATATCATTAGCATAAGGTCGTTTGTGGCTTACACTCGTTTCGCTTCAAGTCGAGAAATATCGGTCGATTCAAACTCCATTTCAGCTAATTCTGCCATTAAGCGAATATAGTAGTGGCAACTAATGCCAAATGTAGGGTAAAAATTCATTGAAATTGTGTATTGTAATACAAATGGGAGCTTTTTTCGAGCAGTGGTACTTTAATAGTAAGAACTAAAAAACTATGTCCTGTAGGACGATGAATTGAAGAAGATGGCCTGCCGCGTGAGAGAGGAGAGGATCTGGATTGCCCAGGACCGGGATCAGGATGTGAAGGATGTAAGGGCGACCCATCATCTTTCACTCCAAGTCACCCTCACCTGCCCGTAGTGCATCCTGTTGAATAACAGACTAGGCTCCAATAATGGACTGGTGGCGGTACAATTATTATGATTGAAGGCGTAGCTAAATACCACTGGTCGATGACGGGCAGCAGCGTCACCGGAGCGAAAAGCTACGCCCTGCGATTGCTAACGCTAAAAAAAAACAGCTAGAGAGGCCTCTGTCCAACAGTGGACTGCAAAAGGCTGATAATGATGCTTTTCGCTTTATAACCGAAATTGCATGTGAAACCATAGTATTTTATTCTTACTTACACAATAGGAGGCAGACCTTGCAAAGAGCCCGTTTCTGCCAATGTCGCGTGAAAATCAACAAAGTTTTAAAACTAATAGCCGTTCTATAAAGTACAAACAATTCATTCAAAACTACACAATTTGAGATCTATTTTCAGAGAACTATTTTAGCCCAACTCAATTTATAAAACCAATAATCGCTACTCTAAAGTACTTTTGCACATATTACAATCCCCAAACGACTCCACGGCCGACCACAAACAGTTCAACGCACCCCTTTTTAAACTTCGCAACTATTAAGTAAACCGTTTAACCCCAGATTAGGTGTAAACTAATCTGATTGGGGTACGCTTTCAGACACACTGTACGGACTGTACGGTACAAATTGTGTGTCTACGATCGTGTATTGTTGAACTAGAGAGAGAATTGGTAATGGGGAATATGCATGACTTACGTATGTGACGTAGGTAAGCGGGCGACCTATCATCTTTTCGCTATAAACGACCCATACCTGCCGTCGTTCATTCTGCCGAATGACAAACGAGGCTCCGGCAACCGACTGGTGGCGGTATAACCATGACGATTGAAGGCGTAGTTAAATAACCACAGGCCGATAACGGGCAAGCGTCACCGGAGCGAGAAGCTACGTCCTGCGATCGCCAACCCGCTTGCCCAGCGTGGTAATTATGGTTAAATCCTCCATGTTTGCCTAAAATAGCAAACAACTGGAGATGCCTTTTGTCCAGCAGGGGACTGCAATAGGCTGATGACAATGATGTGAAATGAGATTGAAATGAGGTTTACTTATTATGTGTTAATCTGGTGTATTTTATCAATGTAGTTTCTTTCGTATCCGTTCAGTTGTTTTCACGTAAAAGAGTAACAAACGCCTATCCATACAAACTTTCACATTGATAAATATAAGTAGGAAGTAGGATTTTAGTCACACATCGAACTAAACATTTTCACGGTATTTTACGACCGAGTTTGCCTCCAGTAAAATATTTATGATCTAAGGCGCGCCCGCAAAACGTTTTAATTTGAATTTAATTAATTTCGGACTTTGTCGGGCCGAAACGATTAAGCCGGCCCTGATAAGATTTATGATACCTACACTTAGGGCTTAGGGCAAAAAGTGTGAACGGTTTTTTGGGGTCTGTTCAAGGGGCAAGTGAATCCTGTTTAGTATGGCTGAGATTCATAGAGCGAAGTTTATTTTAGCTCAGACTGGTATTCTTTAAAAGTCAGTAATAAGTTACTTATAAAAGAGGGCTATTATAGAGTTTCTACTCTATAATTTCCTCAACGACGACATCTCCTGGACTGCTGCTTCGTAGTAAACTTTGCATTATATAGACTCAACTTTTATTTTTCATTGCTTAACATTAAAATATTTAAAAATGTTGTAATACTAAAACATGTAAAAATTGGCGATTTAAAAAGAGTACCTTACTGCCGAGTTTTCTTGCCGTTTCCTCTCGGTAGAAATCTACTTTCCGAACACGGCGGTAGCTTCTTTTACATTGCTTTTATTCACATTTTTACTTTTTACATTTTACATTTTTACGTTATTTTTGACTTGACCGATTCATAAGGGCTTATTTTAAGTCTGTGTGAATAAAGGTATTTTGGTTTTGATTGGGTCATGCAGAGAGCAGAAATTGTGTGCGGTGAGTGTTCAAAGAGAAAACAGTCCTTACAAAACCTAATTTAAATACCTCTTCACTCTTCACTTCCATGTTTTATAATTAATTATTATGAGTATGATGGATTATTACTATTATTTACCTTTGACATAACTTTAACTTGCTTTTTCGTGTACCTTATTTGTAATTTATGTCGAAATCATTATTGTATTGTATTCTTGTATTCTTGACCTACCCATATCGAATAGGTACTGTCTAATTATTGTGTGTACAACCTTTTATATTTATTTTGTAAGCGCTTTGGATAAACAATCTGTTAGCTTATAAAATGTGTGTGAATAAATAAATAAATAAATAAGCTAAGCTACCTAAGCTCTCAAATAAACGCATTCACAAAATGCCTCGATCAACATCCATACATTTCTCGATAGCCAGTGCTATCGAAAATGTAGGTACAAAGGTTGAAAAGCGATGGTCCTTAAAAATGGTCGACTATTTTCGCGAATTCGTCTCTCTAACAGCTTAAGGGCAGGTGAACTAGAGCAAAACATTTTAACGAGCGCCACAAAACACTAGGGCCCTATGATTTGACGCGGGATTAACAATCCATAGGGATGTATGCATCGTCGATATTATTATCGATAACTTATGTATAAAGGAATGTCGTCTTAGCAAAAGTTGTTTAGTCTAGTGAGGATTTTATGTTGACTTATAAAGATCGAATATCTGGAACATCTGGAAATCCGGTTGAATTTTAAGAAATTACAGCTTATTATTTACACATTCTATAGGTAGTGACTACACTATATAGGAAAGACCCTATAGAAAGAATGTTCCGCCTATTGCAAATTTTTTGCAGTTACCAAAAATCAAGACGATCCAAAAAAATAAAAAAGGTTCTAGAGAAATCGAATCACAACCATCAAATGTCCCGGTATTTGATGTACTTAGTGGTCGTGATCAAGATGAGTAACAATTTATTCATAGAAAATTACTGCATAGAATTAAAGTTTGCGCGATTTAAGCTAGTGCACCAGTTAGTGTTAATTTAAGATCTTAAACTTCCGCGTTCTATTACCATTTAAAAATGTTAACGAGATTCACAAGCGATATTTCATAAGACCTCGCTTGTGACACGGCTGTTATAACACAGACAAAACGTCAAGTAGTCAGTATGAAATGTATTACATAATAATATCGCCAGTGAATCCCGTTAAGAAAGGTTTTAAATAAATTTCATGACAGTTTCTTACGTCAGGTGGGCAGGCTAACATCAGATAGAACGCAGTCATATGGACGTGCTAATTAAAAGAAACTAGATATCGATGAATAATTCATCGACACTTAGACTTCACTAATCTAATTCAAACACAACTCTTCAGTTGCAGGGACTTTTGTTTGCAATCGCGACCCTTACACCCTGCCGAGCGGACTTTGCAAGTGTGTAGATAATGATATCGTCGTATAGGAATCGCCACTAGGCCCACTTTAAGTTGATCCCAAATATTTGTTACGTGACTGCATATCGTTGTAAAGATCTCTCAATCATGAGAAGAGAAAAAAAGAAACGAAAAAAGAGTTGTCATGACATCAACAAAAATGTCTTACTTTTGTCCCAAGACAAGAAAATTTGACAAGCGAAAATTGGATATTTGTTTATTCATCCTGTACTACATCCATCGAGTTTCTCGCCGGTTCTCAGTAGAATCCACTTCCCGAACACAGCGGTAGCATTATCTTTTTACATTTTTAACCGACTTCGAAAAAGGAGGAGGTTCTCAATTCGTCTGTCATCATCATCATCAGCCTATTGCAGTCCACTGCTGGACATAGGCCTCTCCAGCTGCTCGCCACCTAGGGCAAACATCTGAAGGATATACTCATAATCGCCTCGCTGGGCAGGCGGGTTGGCGATCGCAGGGCGTAGCTTCTTGTTCCGGTTACGCTGCTGCCCGTCATCGGCCTGTGGTATTTAGCTACGCCTTTTATCGTGATGATTTTACCGCCACCAGTCGGTTTGCCAGAGCCTCATTTGTTGTTCGGCAGGATACACTACGGGCAGGTAAAGATGGCTTGGAGCGAAAAGGTGATAGGCCGCTCCCTTACATCCCTATTTTTAATATGTCTGTATGTGTAATGTTTTTTTTTTGTATATTTCATTTCATTTGACGATTCATGTGCCTATTTTAAGTCTATATTCTACGAGTGTATTACACTTTTTTTTATAGTAGGGGCTTTCCTACGCCTGATGTAGTTGGAAAGCGAAAGAGAAGCCCGAGTCGCTGTGACAACGGGCAAGTAGCTGGTCAATTACCTGTCTGTTGCCACCGCCATGCCAGCCCAACCCTAACCTCCCACGAGCCCCGGACACCCTACTCACCGGCAGAAACACGACCCGGAGGTCATTTGGCTGCGGTATCCTATAGGATGGAGGTCCTTCCCCGGACGGGCGGCTCAATTCGAGCGAATAATCGCTTTGTTCTCTATCATTTCACTAATTCGATACCTACTTAAAACGTTGTTAACATCCAAACGTCCTTGACGGGATTCTCCTTCAGGTCTATTAGACGTTAATTAAGCTGTCAAAACGGACTATATTAACAATGTAAGAAGCAAGAAATCTTTCGGTTCAAGGGCGATTTTTTCATCAATTCAATCAAACTTTGTTGGCAACATCTAGGGATGTCACTCGCTTTTGTCCCATCCTTCTTTTTGGTTAAATAGCCATATTTATCATCTTGATTGCTAATGGGATGTTATTGGTGAAAATTCAAAGGGATAAGATAGCGGTTCCGTTCTCGTGGGGGGGTTAGGTTTGAGCCGGATGGCAGTAGCAACTGACAGGTAACTGACCAGTTACTTGCTCGTTGTCACAGCGGCTTGGGCTTCTCTTTCGCTTTCCATCAGGCGTAGGGTACCCATTATGTCGAGTCTTGTTAGTTGCCACCGCCATGCCGGCCCAACCCTAACCCCCCACGAGCTCCGGAAACCCTACTCACCAGCAGAAACACGACCCGAAGGTCATTTGGCTGCGGTATCCTATAGGATGGAGTTCCTTCCCCGGACGGGCGGCTCGAGCCACGAATCGCTTTGCCCTACCTCTCTTATTATATTTCTTGTTAAACCACAGTGTTTCACCAACCCTAGCAATAAATAGCTCGTCATATTTGCGAAGAGAGAAATCCCGCAGAATTCGTTGTAAGCTTTATATCTAATAAGGCTTCTTCAGCGAAAAAATAAAGACCACAACAAGAATATAACCATTGTTCAGAGAGTTCATAAAAAACGCAGAATTATGTATATTGACCGCCGCTCATAATATATGGAGAGGTTTCTTAGTACGAATAAATGTTTGAGTGGCTTATTACGAACATTTGTTTACGATTTGCGTACAATAAGGTTTTGTTTATAGAAATAACAGCTTTTGTTCGCAGTTTGTATGAAATAGTACCGAGATATTAATTGAAGGTGTGTAATTTTGGTTTCTTTAATTTCTTAGTATGTAAAAGATGTGTGCTTGGATTTGTAGGTACGTTATAGATATGTACGTAATTACAAGTTTTTTGTTATGCAATTTGATTAGCTCAGTGGCTCATTTGGTAGTGATCCTTGCCTTCTGAATCAAGGGTCGTGGGTTCGCTTCCCACCCGGGTCAAATATGTATGGTGAATTTTTGTGTTTGTCCCGTGTCTGAGTGTTAGTACATATTTCTATTTTTGTACGACGGACAGAAATACGGACAATGAAGTCTTAACCCTTTCATTGGTATAGGCAAAATAGTTGCCAGTCCATATTTTTAAACATAATTACAAAATTAAGCCTTATCAACCACAAATAAGGCTCATTACTTTTAGCTCCATATATTGTAAAGACGATAAAATAAAAAGAAAGTCTCTGATTGGTTTAGCTATCTTGTACTACTGTCATTTGCAAAAATATGGCGTAAGTGTGCGACGTTTTTGTGCCACTTCGTAAATAGCCGTTTAAATCTGAGGATTGTCCGAGTGAAAAGTACTGATTCATCATTATTTTTATTCCTAAATAGTTTTCCTACTTAACATAATAATAATTTCTCTGATTCATTTCTCTATTACAAAGTTTTTGACAAAAATCTTCGAGGTTGCCAATGCCCGTGAACAAAATATATAGGTGGCAAAATAATTGCCAATGCCCGTAAACAAAACTAGTGTGGCAAAACTTTTGCCGATGCTTAGGTAGTTACGTAACTATATTTTATTTCTTTTAGATACCAAATGAAAGGAAAATTATGAAACCCTTAAGTACAAAACAAATAAGTGAAATTTAAGAAATCCCAGATGGTTTTATGTCAGAAAATAGTCTTGATGACGCCACAGGATAGAATAAATAAATATAATAAAAAAAATACAAAACTAAAACGATACATATACACCTACATGGAGCTGGATTTATACTGCTAGCACGGCGTTTGAATCATATACTCGTAAGAGGAATAAGTATATTAGAAAGATAGAAAAAAGATAAAAAAAGGGAAAAAATATTATTTTAACTTGTTGTTTACGTTGAGTCATATAATTTTAAGTTTTATATTCGTGTTTAGTGTTTTTTGACAAATGCCAATATTTTTACTGACATTTTCTTAGATAAAGATTTAAATAAAATAAAAATTCTTTTAATTTTCTCCGAACACTGGCAATATAGTGGCCACGTTAAATTTTTTAAAGGTCATTGGCAAATATTTTGCCACGCCTGAAAGACCTATTTTCAGGGTTATTTTTTTTTCTTTTTTTTTATGGAATGATCTCCTCAGTTTACTATTATTCAGATTTAATACTGACTTTGCTCAAGTTTGGCGTAGTTTGCGGTGCCCGTGAAAGGGTTAATAATAAAATCCCGTACCCAGGGTTTGCATTGGATAGAGAACCCTAAAAACAGGCTTATGCCACAAATAAAAGAGCACTTAATTAAACCCTTTATGACAAATGAACGTGTTCATTGTACGATTTCAAATCGCGACGGAAACCATCATTAGAAAAGTCGTTGACTCAAATACGGTTTGAATGGGGGGATTTTTTATCGAGACACCATGATGTTTATATTGTAATCTGTACTTGTAGCATTGTCTGCTAATATTATAAAGAGGAAAGATTTGATTGCTTCTTTTGTTTGTTTGTTTGCATTGAATAGGCTCCGAAACTATTTTGTCCAATTTGAAAAAAAATCCTTACACTGGTGGTAAGCTACACTAACATCGGTGAACATAGGATATATATTAAAAATTTAAAAAAGTTAGGGATTCATACTAAATATAGCCCCAATAATATAACCCCAGATGTGAAAAAAATACCAAAAAGTTTTCTTACATCGCGTGCGCTGCGAAAGCTATTGATTGTAGAACAAAATAATGTAAGTACTACGACTGTGCAGAATGTATCATTTAAACATTTTCATGACGGAATATGTTCTAATCTGATGACTGATGATGACTGGTGCGTTGAGGAAAGGCATTTAATTAAACGGAAGGTACCTAGGTATAAATCACTATTAGACAAAACAAAATGAACAACATCTACAAGGATGCGGCTAAAATCGGAACTCGAAGTCGTTGAAGTGCGAATGCGCGCATTGCCATATTTACATAGCACAAATTTGTTCTTAAATAGTAGAACAATACAGATGAATATGCTTTAAGGAGTCTGCCCACTACACCGTACCATACCATGGCCGTGCTATGAACGTGTCAAGCACGGAAGGTAATACGATACGACTTGCTTTGCCCACTGAAACGAGTCGACGGCGTTTAATGCCCGTATGATGCCCGTATGATGCCGGTATGGTGTCCGTATGCAACCCGTATGTTGCCCACCCGTAATTTGTGTGACTATTCATAGGAAGCCTGCGATCGCAGTAGGAAGCCGTTTCATTATCGCATGTGTATCGGTAATGCCTGGACGTCTGGGGAGTGGTTTTAAGAATAGGTATGGCTATTAAAAGATTAACTGTACAATTTGTACTAAGATTGTATAGGGTGGACTAAACTCAGAGAAGGCATTTGAGACGCGTTTATAACGGTCCTTATACGCGGTTATAACCCGTATTATCACCGTGCGCGGAGCGTACCGGCACCGGCAAAATATTCTCGCCGACAATTCTGAACTGTCCGTGCATGGCACGCGACGGTGCTGGTCGGTGACGGAACGGTCTAATGGGCATCGTCTCATAGTTTTCAATACAAAGAATACTTTTTTGTCTGACACGTTCATAGCACGGCCATGGTATGATACGGTGTAGTGGGCAGACTCCTTTAGGCGGAAAAATATGACGCGCCGCGTCGCTTCGACTCTGCGCGAGTGTAAGTTGGGCCTAAGATTTTCAAAAACCCATGCTTTCAGGTTCTCCGAAGGCGTGTGTTTATTAATCAAAATTAGCATCAGGTCAGGCCATAATGTGTTTTGCATAAGCATGCCTCCGATTAACACTAAATGCACATGTTCGCATGCCACTTAATTTCCTCTAGTGTGAAACGTTCAAGCCGATAAAGTGTTGCCCTGTTCATGGAAAATTGCTGAATTGTCGCCCGTTTTTGCTGCGAAATTACTTGCTTTGAGTACAGTGAGTGACACATCAAACTTTAGGTACAGACAATATCAAGCTTTTGATGGATACTGTCATACTTTTTAGCACACTACCTTAATATTAGTGTCTGCTAGGCCCACCGGTGGACTGGTAGAAAATGCCTAAGTCCGCATACTTTTTTAGTAGCTGTCAAAACATGATTGATTCATATATTTTGCAAGGCTTTACAAGACGTGACGTGAATTTTGTTAGCCAATGGACTGAATAAGTATTATTCGGTTTTAATGAAAATTAAATTTAAAATGTAGGTCTGTATACATGTACGTACATCGTTAAGCAACTAAGGTGTTCCGATATTATACGATGTCCTCTTTTACTAAAATGGCATTTAGGAATATATTTGCCTAGTGTCCACATCATCATCATCAGCCTATTGCAGTCCACTGCTGGACATAGGCCTCTCCAGTTGTTTACCACTTAGGGCAAATATCTGGAGGATATACCCATAATCGCCACGATGAGCAGTTGGGTTGGCGATTGGCCACATACCAATTGTCATTGTGTGAGGTCTATGTCCAGCTGTGGACATTTGCAAGATGATGAGATTACGATGAGATTTAGATAACATGGCAACTATTGTATAAAAAAAACGTAGCTTATTCACGTTTTTTAATATTACAATGTCCTATTCATGCAAAGTCATTAGATTCAATTTCATAGAGCACTGTGCATTACTATTTGAAAAATGAATCTAAGATAGAAAGTGAAGTGGGGATGACGCGAGTGAAATTTTCACATTATAATACTGAATTCTATCAAATTCAATTCTACTATCTCATACTATTAGCGTCAGAAACTCACTTATTCTTAGTATACCTCGCTACGTTCACTATTGTGTCCTCTTGCGTCAACGAAGGTTAGATATATTTGTTTGGAAATTCAATTGAATTCAGACACAAATAGATTTGGGTAAAGATTTAGGAAATATTTAGAGTTCCGTGCCCAAAAGGTAAAAACGGAATCACTGTAGCTATACAGTTGAAATATTTACAAGAAGGTATATTATATTTCTGTTGGCACTATAGCTAACAACAAAAAATACTAAAAGCAATATAGGTAAATTATTTTTACCCTTGTTTGCGCGATATTAATAATGGCAACAGGTAGGAACTTTGAATATTCACAAAATACTCGGTTGTACATTATTTGTGAAAATTTCAACTGTCTAGCTATCATGGTTCTCGAGATACAGCCTGGCGACAGACAGACAGACAGAGGAACGGACAGCGAAATCTTAGTAAGAGTTCCGTTTATCATAAAAAAGGGCTATGGGGTGATAAGTTGCCCAAGTCAAGGACGAGGTACGGTCAAACCACAGTCTCATACGAAGGTGCGCGCCTATTTAACAAAATACCCGAAATTAAAAATACTGACTTGTTTAACGTATTTAAGAGACGTTTAGCTCAGTATGTAATGTTAAATTATTAAAAGTGTGCAGTGATGTTTTGATGTAATGGATAACAACGAATGTATGTATTATTTTCCTTTTTTATTTGTGTTCTCATGTAAGTGATGTGTAAATGTCTTTATGAGAATAAATATCTTTAAACATAAACATAAGTATTCTTTATCGTCACCGCACAAATCCAACAATCCCGTGAACACAAAGAAATCGCACTATCATCATCATCATCAGCCTATCGCAGTCCACTGCTGGACATAGGCCTCTCCAGTTGTTCGCCACTCAGGGCCAACATCTGGAGGATATACCCATAAATCGCCACGCTGGGCAGGCGGGCTGGCGATCGTAGGGCGTAGCTTCTCGCTCCGGTGGTCGGAAGAAATCGCACGGACGAACAAAATTTCAAAGCGGACATTTTTCCGATATGATTATTCCATTCGTAACTATTTTACGTACAATTCCTCGGCTCAGAGCCGGCGCAAGTAGTCGTGTCCACGCGTGTGCTCGCTTAAGAACCAGTGTCATAGACCCCTGCCTTATGACCGATAACGTGCGCGTCGGTGTCTCGCACGACTGGTCAACCGGCCGCCTTTCACTTTTGTGACCACTGTATTGGAGCTCCGCTGCCGTTTGAATTAGCCTGCGCCTCGTGTTTAATAAACTGGTCAACGTGCGTTTTGTATTTCTACCGTAGCCGAAAATAAAAACAAAGCCGGTGTTTGTGTTTTGTGCAATAAATTGAAGATTCTAGACAACATTATGCCACTTCAACGTTCCCCAATATCTTCAAACTCCACACCGGATCCTCAGGTACAGTCGGAACATGATATAACAAAGATAAGACAAGAGAATGAAAATTCTTTCGTGTGCGTCCGCAATAAGCGCTTGCGCACGGAATCTCCAACGAATGATCGATTTACAGACTTCAAAAATGAAATTAAAGCATTACTCAACACCTGGAAATCCGACCAAGAGTCTGCCCTCGCTTCATGGAAATGTGATCAGGATTTAGTGCTAAAAAAACTTGTCTCCGACATAGGAGAAGTTAAGTCAAAGTGCAGTGAAATTCAAAAATGTTACCGAGAAATGGAGGAATCTGTAAAGTTTATCAACGGGCAGTATGAAGACATGCAAATAAAAATAAAAAACCTGGAAATGAATAAAAAAGAAAACCGAGATTGTATAGTGTCGTTGGAAAACAAAATCCAAGAACTACAACGGATGTCCCGTTCCGCGGCTATTGATCTTCGTAATATTCCACAAGATGACAAAGAGACTACTGCTGATCTTACAAAAATTGTCTGTAGCATAGGCAACGCCTTGAAAATTAACGTTCAGCCAGATGACATACGAGATATATATAGGGGACCTGGCAAACCTGGAACAAACAGAAGTATACTAGTGGATTTCAATAAGGTACAAACCAAATTCAACTTACTTACCTCTGTACGCAACTATAATAGATCTCGTAGACCTGAAGACAAATTAAATACACAACTGATTGGACTGACTTGCAACAGAACTCCGATCTATATCGATGAACATCTGTCAAACTCAACGAAAAAGCTTTTCTTTGAGGCTCGAGCATACGCCAAGAAGAATGGGTACAACTTCTGCTGGACCTCGAACTCTAGGGTATTCCTTCGTAAGGAACAAGGTACGAAACAGATCTTAATTAAATCGGAACAGTGCTTACGTGACCTCGAAAGTGAATGACTATCTTATAATTTTGCATGTTTGCTGTTAGAAATTATTTTTGACCCAAATTTCTTTAATACTCGTATTAGTATCATATTGTTACTCTGTTTTATGCTTAAATGTAGGGCTGTTTTTGAATCAAACCAAAAAACTGTACTGTGCAGAACTCACAAACACTACACACCTAGAACAACATACACAGACACATATACATCAACAAATATTACTCACAAGTTAATAATAATACAAATCAGTGGTAATGGTGGGTGCTCAGTTTATTATCATTATTACCTTCCACATACTTCTCGTCATAGCAGTGAACGTATAAACTTACCTTCCCGTTTTTTGCCTTTGGATAAATTGTATAACCATTGCTATGCCTCTAAATTACCACTTAGGTTACTTAACTATTTAAATCTAGATGATCCCAAGACGCAAAAAAAAATTAGTATTAATCTTTTACAGAGCTTGAGTTAAATACTGTAACATATGAGCTAGATTCGCTCCAGGTTGCTGACTCACTCAAATGTTTACCTAACCAGTGTTTACAAATATTGGGTGATGCGGACAAGTATCTTAAAGTAATTCACATGAATATTAGGAGCATAAATAAAAATTTTGATCAGTTTGCAGCCTTGCTAAGTGTTATGAAACTTGACCATGACATCTTAATTTTGAGTGAATGTTGGCTTAAAAATCTTGATAAAATACCGCAGCTGGATGGCTACAGTACATTTCAAACTAATAAAAACATTCTGCAGAATGATGGCGTAGTCATATACGTAAGAGTAGGTCTGAGTGCTACTGTGTGGGAACCTGCTTTCGAGGATGGTAACTGCTTGATGTGTACAATAGACCACAGATTTGCGCTTGTGGGGATATATCGATCCCCTTCATATACTAATATAGATAGGTTTATGTCTAGCCTAACTAACGTTGTCTCTGATCTAAGTACATTTAGAAATATTTCTATACTAGGAGATATGAACATCGATATCAAGACCAATAACAATGACAGATTTTCTGACCATTACCTTACCTCAACCGCGGCTCTGGGTCTGTTACCTGCCCACACTTATCCTACACGGTTGAATAGCTGCTTAGATCATGTTCTTTTAAAAACAAACTTGCTTTCCAGAGTTTTGATCTTGGATTCCACGATTACTGATCATTTTCCAGTTATGCTATGTCTTGAGAGTAGAACCCACATAAATCCTAGACCATGTAGAACAACTATTAGGACTGATTATGAATCGATCAGAATAGCACTCAACGATACAGATTTTTCTGCTGTTATGTGTACCTCTGATGCTGACCAGGCAGCTGATAGGCTAATATCCATTATTACAGACACTATAAATACTAATACAACAACGGTTGTGACAACTCGTAGGAAAAACATACTTAAACCATGGATCACCCCAGGTCTGCTCCGATGCATTAGAAACCGGGATGAAATCCATAAAAAGCTACGTAACGACCCAGATAATCAGGTAATCAAGGTTACTTATAAAAGGTATCGAAATTTTTTGAATAACCTCCTTCATACACTTAAGCTTGAACATCAAAGAGCTGAATTTAAAAAGTCAAAAAACAACCCCAAAGCAATGTGGAACGCGGTGAAGAAAGTGACAAACTCACATCGCAATGCAGAACCTCCATTTGAACTCTTAGCTAAAAACACCGACCCACAGATAGCCTTAAACTCAATAAACGACTATTTTGTAGGCATAGCAAAGGATCTGGCTGATAAGATAACACCTCCAGCGCAATATTCCAAACCGACTTCCCTTAATCAAGCTAACTCTTTGGTACTTACCGATGTTGACTGTGGGGAGGTTGAACAGATTATTTGTGGATTGCGAGATGAATGTTCACCTGGATGGGACAAAATCTCCTCTACGGTGTTAAAAGCCTCCAAAAAGGTTCTTGTACCGCCCATTACACACTTATGTAATATCTCAATTTCCACCGGAGTCTTCCCTAAGGTGCTAAAGAGAGCACTTGTGAGTCCCATATTCAAACAGGGTGACAAAAACGTAGTGGCGAATTATAGACCAATATCAGTATTGCCTGTTCTTTCGAAGGTCTTGGAAAGGATATTAAATGATGCTCTTGTAAAGTTTTTAAATAAATATAATCTGATAGCAAAAAATCAATTTGGTTTCAGATCTGGAATCTCCACTGAAGATGCCATTGCAAGCTTCACAAGTGAAGTAGTTAGTAGGATAGACAGTAAAAAGAAATGTTTCGGAGTCTTTCTTGACCTTTCCAAGGCCTTCGATACGGTCTCGATACCCATATTAATAAAGAAGTTGGAGAGTCATGGCATACGTGGTCGCGAGCTAAAAATTTTTCAGAGTTATCTTACACGCAGGGAACAGTGTGTTAGGATAGGTCCATACATCAGTGATACTCGGACTATTGACTACGGGGTCCCCCAGGGGAGCATATTGGGGCCAACCCTCTTCCAGATGTACGTCAACGAACTGTGCCAACTCAAAATGCCTAACTGTAGGGTGTTTGCTTACGCAGACGACACTGCACTTTTGGTTCACGGTAAAGATTGGCGGGAAGCTAAGCAGTACACTCAAGATGCCCTGAAAACTGTGATGGCCTGGCTCGCAACAAATCTTCTCACTTTGAATTTGAATAAGACACAAATCCTCCCCTTTTATGTTTCCGCTGCTTCCGCCCCGACTTCAGATTCCTCCAGTGTTGTCGTGCATACTTGTAGTTTGCAGTCAGGATCATGTGGCTGTCCCCCGCTCAGAATTGCTTATAATGTGAAATACCTCGGGGTATATATAGACTGTAATTTAAAATGGCACTCGCAAATCGAGGCTCTGAACGGTAGGGTTCGAAAATTAATTTATATATTTAAGACAATAAGGCACTTAGTTGACCGAGAAACAGTTAAAATTATATATCTTGCTTTGTGCCAATCTGTATTATCGTACTGTATCCCGGTCTGGGGAGGGGCTGGTAGTACTGTCTTTTTGAACCTAGAGAGAGCTCAAAGAACCATCTTAAAGATCATGACTCACAAACATATTCGACATGCCACGAATCTGTTATACTCAGAATGCCAGGTCCTAACGGTGCGGCAATTATACATTCTTCGAAGCATATTGCGAAAACATACCTCACTTCCCTTAGATGCAAGTATCCTTGCTCATCGACGGGCCTCAACCCATGTATGTCCTACAATAAAATGCCGTACAGCTCTGGCTAAACGTCAATATACAGCCCTCTCTGCCAAACTGTATAACCGTATACATAAGACTTCGCATATCTATACTCTTAATAAATTTGAGGTAAGAAGGATAACCACTGCTTGTTTATTAAAAATGTCGTATATGGATACTGAAAATCTGCTTAAGTAATAAAAAGGTGTATTATCTTCAATATGTTTGATCTTTGATATATATATTAATAATTATAATTATTATTATTCAAATTCAAATAATTCCCCTAACATAACTTGACGCACACACACACACACACACACACACAAACACACAAAAACACACACACACACACACACACACAAAAACACACACACATAAATATTATAATTGTCTTAGCATTGTAAAATAAATAAATAAAATACATATATTGTTAAAAAATAAATAAATAATATATTTTTGGAAGTGTCGAGGAATCACTGACACTGAAAATACAGTTTATAACTAGTTTCGGTGTCAGGGTTCACCTTTTGTTGCAACCTTAATGTAACCTGCCATTGATGAAATTGTAATGACTAATTTGTATCACATTTTGGGTTATGATTAAATGAATTATTATATTAAAAATATTAACTGTCCTTCACCACCTGAATTGACTGTAGCGCGCTCCTCCTAATTGTAGCCACTCGGACGCGCGGATGTAAACACCTGAATTTGTTTTCGTTGGTACCCGCCATTTGTACGGTGCGCAAAAACGGCGCAGCTTTTTAGATGGACAACAAACTTTTGATTTTTATTTTTTTTTATTTTTTTGCTATGTACGAATTGTAGTTTAACCACTGACTACAGAGAAAAGGTTGGGAAATGTGTTTATTAAAATGAAGACTAGGGATTGATGAATGCAAAAATGCGTTTTGAAGGATCTTTCTAGGAAATTTACGTTACCTTATTACTGAAGTTGCGAAGCTTTTATGGAACGTCATCATCATCAGCCGTTACCCGCACCAATACCCGCACAGCTGTTCACGCGTAAACATCGGCTCCGTGCAATTTTAATTAAGAAGCGACGTAAAAGTGAAATTTTCGAATATTGTTATATACCCTTTTAAAGCTCTCATCAATTGCTACAAAACGAAATAACTGAATCGTGTACCGGTGCAGTGGTTTTTACAATATCAGCGTAAGAAGTTGTTGGTTCGCCTTATTCAAAACAAGTGCGAACGTTCGTGCCTACTGTCATCACCGATCGACGCCGCGACGGGCCGCCGGCGCGCACTCGTCACGCAACAACCGTCCGTGCAGTCGCGGCGCATGCAGCGCGTGAGTACCAAATTCGCTTGCACGTCCGCGCGGCAAACCGGATCGACTTATCTGCGCTGAGTCATCGCACCTCGCAATCGCGAACGTTGTTTACGTATCCGCACGACTAACGATTTTTTAAATCATGAATTGCTTGGCTTGCAATAAGACGATTGCTCGAGGCGAGCTTCTGAACTGTGTGGCGTGTCACGGATCTTATCATTATGCTTGCTTGGGTATGACGAATGCATATTATGGGAAACACCAAACTGAACTTGGTAGGTCCTGGAAATGTCACTCTTGCACTAACGTGACTCGGCGCCGGAATGACAGTACTCCAGTGCGCAACCAGTTTGAGATACTTCGGGAGGAGGCCAATATGTCCTGTGACGAGATGCAATTAAACACTTCGTGCAGCCAGGACACGACCTTTGTTCACACCGCTCCAAGTAGCAAACCATCTGTCGTTACTGAGAAGCAGTGTATTACTACCGATGTGATTACCTTCAATCAATTCGAGGAACTACTTGATTCTAAACTAAGTAATCTTAGGTCATCTCTTGTTAGCGAGATCAATTCCGCCATTAAAAAAGAAATTTCATGTGCAGTAGATAGATTGCGACAAGAATTTACCGAAACCACAGATTTCTTGGCTGCTGAACAAAAGGACCTAAAGACAGAAATTCATAAATGTCATTCAACGGTGGCAGTACTGGAGTCGGAAAGCGCGACAATGCGATCTGAGATGGTTGACCTAAAAAGACGCCTGACAACACTCGAGAAGGCTTCTAGGAGCCGTAATTTTGAGATTCAAATGCTTCCTGAAAGACAGAACGAGAACCTTAACGGGGTCATAAGGAAGCTGTGCGATGAATTAAAGGTCCAAATCGCGGATAATGATATACGTGCAGTTCGCAGGGTGGCTAAGGTCGACACCTCATCTAAGCGGCCGCGCAATGTACTCGTCACGTTGCCATCGGAACGCCACCGTGACAACGTTTTATCAGCCTATAAGAGGTACAATAAAACCACAGATTACCCCCAATAGATACCGCATGTTCGGCATTTTGCTTTGAGTTTCGCGAGTCAATTTCAGGTGGTATGGAAGGGTGTGCGGGGGACGTAACTCATTTCTCAAGTGATGTACATTTGTATTGTGCAATGTCGATAATTTTATCGAAAAATTACCAATCAGGTATATTAGACTAGATTATGTCTGTATCACCTTTTCAGTATTTTGTGCAATACTGGATATTTATCTATGTATGTATATAAATATATGTTTATATATGTCACCGGAAAATAGCAAGAATCGTAAGTTGATCAATTTCCTAGGTAGTTGATTATCTTTCGGAATATAACAAACGGTAGTGGAAATGTATTATTTAACGCAATGGATTTCAGTTAGTTAATCAACTTACGGTAGCCTGACAGTCATTTAATAATTTACGATTTTGACACAAGTAAAATCGTCCTCAAATGGGCCAATCGTTGCTCAATGTACTATTTAACGGTGCACTATTACCCGTAACTTAATACACTGTTCTCTGATTGGTTGCCGGGATAACGCCACGTGAGCCATTGAACCAATCAACGTTCACCTCACCTTCGTCGGATGATTTTACGGCAAGATCCCGTAAAATGATCAATTTACTAAAATACATACGTTAAATAATACATTTCAACTGCCGTTTTGACATTATAAGTATATTCAAATGAGTATAGTTATAAATATGGTTAGGTGAAGTAATCACAGCAGTTTTCATTTACTCGTCTTCTATCCTTCATACATTGAAAACTATCCTATGTAAATGTCTCTAACAGCAGGGTGCGGCATTTGTCCATTTTAATGTTCTCTCAGGACACTTTGGAAATCTAAAGTAGAAACACTAAAATTTTTCTCATCTTGCATTATCGATATACTTGAAAGTAATACATTGTAACACTATTGTCAAACGTGTCTATGCTAGAAAGGGATAAAAATAGTGAAATTGGTAATGAAAGAAAGGGATCATGAAAAAAGACATCAACGCGAGCTAACATCTGTCAAATATTTTCCATCGTAACTTGAGCTCCGGCGCCAAGGAGTTCAATACTAAGATTCATACGTTTATGTTCTACAAACTATTAAAAGTGTCTCCGATACACACGGGTCTGACTTCTGGTCAGTACTGACCGTGGTACTGACGCACTTTAAGCGCATGCGTATTTCGCGCCTGCATTGCATTGATGTATTACCTCTCGCGCGATATCTTAAGTGCGGTATCTATTGGAGATATCTGTGAATAAAACCCATAAAACCGAACCTTTAAGCTCCACACATCTGGAAATCCCTGGTGAAAGGCGAGTCATTTATCTAGCGGAACATGTATCGCCAGAGTGCAAAGGCCTACATGCGGCAGCGAGGAGGCTAGCCAAAGAACGTGAATACAAATTTGTCTGGGTCAAGTACGGGCGTGTATATGTCCGTAAAAATGAGTCTTCGCCAGCAATCGTCGTCAAGGATACTACAAGTCTAGATAAGATAATTTAGGTACTTCTACTTTTAAAAAAAATTATACAATTATTTAATACATTTTACAATTTTTTATGTTATTATACTATCAAAATGTTAATAGAATACGAACAAAAATAACAGATTTATTTCTTAATACTTTGAATACCAATTACGATATAATTTGTCTGACAGAAACCAACCTCAACTCAAGCTTATTTGATAGTGAGTTGTTTGATAAACGTTATAATGTCTATCGTAGGGACAGGGAAAGCACCTGCATAAGCAAAGTTGAGGGTGGTGGAGTCTTGATTGCGATAGATAAGAAAATAAATGCGGTCCGACGACAGTCGTGGGACAGCCCGGTTGAGGATATCTGGATTAGTTTATTGCCACATGATAGTACAGCATTTGTAATTAATTTGTGTGTTTGTTATTTGCCTCCGGACTTGCCATTTGACGCCTTGAAAGAGTTTTACGCAAACAGTCAAAATGTGATATCCAACGTGCGTGGAAACTCGGTTGTGATCATGTTAGGCGATTTTAACGTACCAAGTCTCTCCTGGGTGTCCTCGACGAAACTCTCACTGTCTCCTGGTATTTCAACAGACACTAAGTCACACCTTCTACTGGACACTATGGCTCTCGGTGACCTTTCCCAGTATAACAGTATTCCAAACAAGAACGGGAGGTATTTGGATCTTGTCTTGTGCAACTATGACAAAATATCCGTATATGGCACCGATCCCCTCACGCGGCTAGACGATCATCATCCGTCGTTGTGTGTTGAATTACACAATGCGGTTGAATCCAACAAGGTGTTAAAAAGAGCCCCACGTAAAGTGCTTAATTTTAATAAGTGCGAGTACATTAAAATACGCGAAGCTCTCAGCGATGTGAATTGGTCTCAACTTTTCTCGGCAGATAACGTTGACGAGAATGTTGCTAAGTTTTATGCGGAACTGAATTCTATAATCACTAAACATACGCCACTAAAAACAGCAAAGGAAAGCTGTTATCCTTCTTGGTACACGTCTTCATTAATAAAGCAACTTATCAATAAAAATAAATACCATAAGAAGTTCAAAAAATACGGTAACCCAAGGGATTATGACAGATTCTCAACACTGCGATCGGTATGCAAGGATATGATAAAGTCTTGTTACAAATCATACGTCTCCTCTATAGAGGAGGGTTTGAAGAGTGATCCCAAGTCTTTTTGGAGGTACGTCAATAGTAGAAAAGACTCTAAAGGTATTCCAAATGTCATTAAAAACGGCGATGTTGTGGCCTCAGATGGTGAAAGTGTATGTGAACTCTTCTCGAACTTTTTTAGCTCAGTATACGACACCAACAGCTTCCCGTTCTCTGACGAAGACCAATCCGGAGAGGCTTGTGGAGCCCACCTGTCAAATGTAGTACTGACTCACGAGGAGATACTTTGCAAACTGAAACAGTTAGATCCCGATAAGGGTCCAGGTCCAGATGGAATTCCACCTAGGTTTCTGAGAACGTGTGCTGTCGAACTTTGTACTCCACTTACAATCTTGTTTAATATGTCCCTTAAATGTGGCATATTCCCCTCACTCTGGAAGACTGCCCATGTCATCCCTATATACAAGTCTGGAGATAGAACTGACTGCACCAACTACAGGCCAATCAGTATTCTATCAGGTATGTCTAAGCTGTTCGAGAGTATTATTTACGAACATTTCTATAATCATGTTAAACCTTTTCTCTCTCAAAATCAACATGGTTTCATGAGGCATAGATCCTCAGCCACAAACTTACTTGAATATAAAAACTATTTATGTACTGCATTTGCCAGAGGTGGCCAAGTTGACACTGTGTATACCGACTTCAAGAAGGCGTTTGATAAAGTTAATCATTCTTTGCTCTGTCATAAGCTTGAATATTACTTCGGAGTCCATGGTAGTTTGTTAAGATGGGTGTGTTCCTATCTAAGTATGAGGAGTCAATTAGTCACTTTGAAGGGTCATACGTCTGCTCCAATTACTATTTCATCTGGGGTGCCACAGGGATCGCATTTGGGACCACTGCTCTTCTTAATGTTTATCAACGATCTTGTTGATCTCCTGAAGTCCCCATGTCTTCTTTACGCAGATGATTTGAAGATATTTACCACCATATCAAACAGTAACGATTGCCTCATACTACAGCATGACCTTGATACAATATCATCATGGTGTCGGGCCAATGGCATGTATCTTAGCGTTGGTAAGTGTCATGTTGTTTCATTTACTAAAAGGAAAAAACACAAAATTACCTATGATTACCAACTGGATGGTCACACCCTTCATCGCTCGGCGGTCGTCCGTGATCTTGGTGTATTATTTGATGAGCAACTAACGTTCAGAGACCATTATGATCACATCATCTGTAAGGGACTCAGAATGCTTGGTTTCGTGGCTAGGACGACTAAACCCTTTAGGGACAATTCAAGCCTACTGTACATGTACTATAGTCTCGTTAGAAGTGGCTTGGAGTATTGTTCTGTAATCTGGGCGCCTAGCTACGCGATTCATTCTGAGAGAATAGAGAGTGTCCAAAAAAAATGCCTTAGAATAGTAGCCTTCAGAGCTGGACTCCACCGTAGGTTGGTGTCCTATCATGACAGGCTTAGCTACTTCAACCTTACGCCATTGGTGACGCGCCGTAAGCAACAGGATCTCCTTCACCTTCATAAGATCTTGCACTCTGCTTTTGACTCCCCTAATTTGCTTTCTCTTCTCAACTTTAACGCCAGAATCCTATCTCGTAATCGCAAAAGGACTTTTGTATTACAAATATTTAAAAACAATACGTCGTTTTTCAATCCCATGGTTCGAATGTGTCGGCTTTACAATGACTTACTGCAGGATGATAATAACCGCGAGCTCGATATCTTTGAGCCCAAGCACGTTCGATTCCGCCGCACCGTCAAGCAGATCCTCAACTGCGCTTTCCCGTCTAGGGTAAACTAAAATGTATTGCTCTGTTTTCTTCTTTTTATTGTACGGTAACATCTTATAATTTATCTAATATAGATTGAATACCTACTTGTTTTACGTATATAATAATTTTAATCATGCTGTGTGTACACATTTTTGAGTAAGAATCTAGTTCTAAGCATCTTTTCTTTTATGTTGTCAAATATCCGATTGTTACTTGTTGTGTATGCCAAAGTAAATAAATAAATAAATAAATAAATAAATAAATCAGCCTATTGCAGTCCACTGCTGGACAGTTGTTCGCCACCTAGGGCAAACATCTGGAGGATATACCCATAATCGCCACCCTGGGCAGGCGGGTTGGCGATCGCAGGGCGTAGCTTCTCGCTCCGGTGACGCTGCTGCTCGTCATCCGCCTGTGGTATTTAGCTACGCCTTCTATCGTGATGGTTACCGCCACAAGTCGGTTTGCCAGAGCCTCGTTTGTTGTTCGGTGTATCTAAGAGCTATCTTCTCCCGGCATGGCGGTGGCAACTGACTTTTTTTTATTATACCACTATGGTGTCAAACAAGCATACGGCCCGCCTGATGTTAAGCAGTTATCGCAGCCTATACACCTGCAATACCAGTGGTACTGGTATCATACATGTACGATTAATTTCTGTGACTTGGCCTCTCATCCTCCCCATCACAGATAATAAACTTTATCTTCTCACGTACGTTGCCGACGCTACACGTCTGGCAACATTGTTTTTGCCGCTACTCGGCTCATTTCCGTGCTCAACAAAGGCCCTTTGAAAAGGGTTTGATTTGTTCCACTGTTTGTTAGGGCTTTATATGAATTTGTAATGATGCGCGCAACGTTTGAATGCAAATTGCAAGAAGGGAAGAATGAAGTTACGCTGATTCGCAACTTACAACTTTTGGCCGTGTTTGCGGCTAATCTTGGTACAAATATGAATCACATCGCTTCGACGGCGCGTATCAAGATTTGTCATAGCAAGATAGCACGTCGATTTTTCCTCTGTTAAAAACGTTATATTTCGTCATCTCATCCCGTGGGTGGTTTAGGCGCAAAACGTCTGATTCGCAAAATGTCACCTGCCGCAAAAACGTCCGATTCGTTTATTGTCCGATTCGCAAAACGTCCGATTCGCAGAATTTGTTGATTTGATAAAAATGTTGTTGATTATTTTAAATCAGCTAATCAAACAAGTCATCAAAGTCATAGGACATTCTGCGAATCGGACGTTTAGCGCCTAAACCCCGTAGGTGTTACAGAAGGGAAAATTACGAAATGGACAGTAGCGCTTACCTACCCAGGTACTGCGGTCACCAACCCTCCAAATGACAATTGTCGTTGGGGGAGGTCTATGTTCAGCAGTTGACGTTCGCAGGCTAATAATGATGATGATGATTTGTATTTTTTTATAAGAAGAGCTTTCAGGATGACCTCACTCCACCTGATGGTCAGCGGTCGTGGGGTCCAAATGTAAGGTCGACAGGTCACTGTAGCCCTCACCTTGAAGGCCCACTGAGATACCGTTTCTCGCCCGCCTAAAGAACCTAAGATTATAAGAGGAAGGAAACACATGAGCTGGAATGGCATTCCATGACTTAATGGCACGGGGCAGAAACGAGGAACTAAACCTCTTGGTGTTCCCCGCCATCAAGTTCAATCAAGTTGTCAAGTGCAGGCAAGTATTTCGGCCATTATCGCCAAAGACGTTGTGAAACGACATGGTTATTAATATGAGTCCAAATAAGTTTTTATTTCACAAAGCTATCTCCTAAACTTATTATTGTTATTCTACGAACTGTATATCATTGTGAGTGAGTAAACCGTCCGTTTCTCATTTACGAGCCAGACGCCATATTGTTCAATGGGGCGTGAAAATTGGTAGTTGACTCCGACTTGATAGTATTGCCAACGTAAACACCCGGCATTTAAGGGAAATACGATACGTTTAGTGTTATAATTTAATAGGATTGATGCATTCCTTCTAATTAATTTATTAATCGGATTAGTAAGAAGCTGAAGTAGCAGTGGGCTGGCCACATCAGCCGCAGAACCGATAACCGTTGGGGTAAAGGAGTTCTGGAGTGGAGACCGCGTATCGGCAAATGCAGTGTAGGACGCCCTCAGGCCAGATTGAGTGACGATTTGCGCAGGACGACTGGCAAGTGCTGGATGCGAGAAGCCCAGGATCGACCAAAGTGGCGAGCAATGGGAGACGCCTATGTCCAGCAATGGCCTGATATATCAGGCCATTGCTGGACATAGGCATCACCATCAGTCTATAGACTGATGGTGATTCCTTCTTAACCTTATAGAATTGATGGAATCTTCTGGGCGAATTCTGGAGTCGACAATGAGGCTAGCCAAGTACGCAGGAGATTTTAGGAAGTCACATACCAAACTACACACCATAGTGTGTATCATCATCAGCCTGCAAACGTCCACTGCTGGAGATAGGCCTCCCCAATGACCAATTTATTTAAGGAGAATAGCCTTAGTAACTTAGGAACTGGATGAAGGTAGCGCAAGACCATGATAGATGGCGCACTCTGTAGGCCCTACACCACACTGGTTGAAAATGACTAAGAAGAAGAAGAAGCCTTAGTCACCACGCTTGGCAGGCGGGTTGGTGGTCGCAGCAGGTTTTATTTATACTCTGATAAACGCTGCTGCCCGTTTCCTAATATTCCCTTAGTCCTCTTCTACGATACTTACGTGATGAGATGGGGTAGTCCTATTCTAAAACTGGCACAACTTAGTGTGCAATAAAAAACCCATCTAAATATTTGAACCTTCATTGACTTTTCTCTAGGGTAGATTTAAAGCAAGAGTTGGCAATACAGCCTAGGATATAGTGTAAGCTGGCAAGTTGCCAAGCACTATGCTATGGCATTGATAAATTTTGCGTAAATGTGAGTAAATCATAACCGATGGTTTAATATACATATAACGATTTTATTATATATATGTGTTGCCGTTTCGTGAAGCAAACCTCGTGTCGTTAAATCATAACTTATAATTTGTAAAGGATTTTAATTAAATATATTGCAAAATTTCATGTGGAGCGTGCATAAAATTCTTTAAATTAACTTAGTACCTAGCTTATTATTTGTCACTGAATAAACATATTTTCTTTCTTTCTTTTGTTTCTTGGATAGAAGACAGAAATTCTTTCTAAATAAAACACAAGAATAAATTCAATTTCTTAGCTTTTATTGGAATTGAACATTTTTATGATATAAACAAATTATAAACATACGACCCCTTATACACTACTTACTATAATTTGAAGATATACGTCCATATATCTTTCAGTCACATCCCTAAATATCTTTAATAGTTACTATGCAAATCCCACATAATCACGCTTTTTACATACATTCTTCTATAATGATATTACTACAAGACAACAGCGTTTCGGTTGAAAATTTACATTTTTTTTTATTCAAATATTAACTGTATTACAATTTTTCACAGGTTGAATTAAATTAATTACATATGTAGTTAATACTCATAAGACATAATTTTTACTATAACTATTATGTAGAGTGAAAAATATGTCTGAACACAAGAGTAGGTACTCTTATTGCTAATTATAAATTCTTATATTAATTGAATAAAATCAAGTCTAAAATGACGTGTGTTAATAATTTCACAAGATTATGAAACTGTTTCATTTTAAATTAAATATACCATTCATAGAGAACTTAAAGTAAAAACAAAATTTGAATGGAGTAGTGACGATAATAAATAATGAAATATGTAATTATAATATTGAACTTACGGGTTCTTACGCGTACAGATAATATTACGATAGATTGCAAAGTAAGATAAATAATGTCATTGAAAAAACTTTTATTAATAGAATAAATGTAAACATTCCGTTTTTTTTAAAAAGTAAATTCTTTTTATGAATTTTCAAACCTGTAAGTAACAACTCATGTCGTGAATGAACTACTGTTGTAGGTACTATGGAAAACAGTTTTCAAACTTGTGAAATTGTGGCCCTTACATACTAACTTACAACGCGAATTTCAATGGCAGTGGTTCGAATATTTCATACCTCTCTGAAGGTGACCATTTTAGGAAAGTTTTCTTTCTAAATAAAATGTTCACCAACAGAAGACGCAAGTACGAATAATTGATCCGATAACACTAAACTTAGCTTAACTGTTTTAATATTAATACTTAACGTAGCGGAGTGATCACTCAAAAATAAATGCTAAAACTATTATATGAAAGCGATAAAAAAATAACGGGGAAATAGAGTATCAAAACGTGTTACTACATTTTAATAGTATATTGGTCCAATCAAGATGGGGAAAAGCAAAAAAATAATCTTATTTGCACAAAAACTATGATTGAAATCGACATTTGGCCGGTTCGGTTTTGTTAATATATTTTATTTATTATTTGGATTATTTATAGAATATCAGAGAGTTATACACTCTATAGAACATTGCAATAGGTACATGTTATTGATTAAATCATCGCATAAGTACATTCTTTAGATTCAATTTTCCATACGTGAATAAAATGAAAACCTGAACAGCGCTAATGTAATACACATTTGTATGTAATCTTACTTTGGAAATACTTCTATTGTATTGCATTAATGCATACATTTGTGATTCTGATTATTATTTTTATTTCTAGTTCTGATTTTTCATCCTAGTATGGGAAAAATGTTAGAGATACTCCAATATCCATGCAAACGGGTAGTAATATAGAATAATTTTGTTGAGACATCTACTTTTACTCGAATGATCAAAGGGAAGAGAGCACAGCACATTAACCAAAACATTATTTCATGCAAGATGATGAACTATCTCAATGAAATAAGGTTGGAAATGAAATGAGTCAAAAGTATGAATTGATCTCTAAACAAAAGAAAAAAAGTGGTTTTTGTCAGTTTATTAAAAAGATATTTTAAAAACACCAAAATAATGTTAACAAAATATTATTTTTATAGTTTTTGTCTACGGCTTGCTTGCTTGTCAGACTGATTGATTGCATAGGTATACATTAGTTGTATGCAAAAAAGCCAAATGATATCCAGAAACGCATTCCACATTTAGGCCGCAATTCATGCTATGCTAAAAACTTACTAAATTAACAACACTATAGTAAGTATATACACTATACACACTTGAATATCATATCTGTCAATGGAATCATTTAAAAATGGGTTATTCATGTGTAGATAGTTTTATTTATATCATAGAATACGGGTAGTATATTAAGATAAAGTACTTATTTCACATTCCCAAATAACGGAAAGTTCATATCTTACAATTCGTTGATATGCATAATTATAAGACACCTTGTATATTTGCTTAGCATAATATTTTTATCAATATAAAAATTACTTATTAGATAGTTGAAAACATCGTACGCTGCATATCCGCCTATACATTACATATTTACAACATTTTACTAGGACTGCTTTATTTTATATTGTAATGTAATATTTTTACAGTTTAATAGTAATATAATAATCGGTCAGAAAACGCAGAAAAAATACTTGAACTTGGTTCACAATTATGGCATAAAATATATTTCTTTTATTTTAAAAACCCAATATAACTTTCAAGGTTTAATCATGTATCATCTTAATAGGAAATCTTAAAGGATAATACGAAATAAAAAATAATATCAAGTTTCATTGAAAATTTACTCTTTAATTCTATAATTGAACTGTATACAAAACACATTATAATACACTTAGTAAAGTCCAAAAGTACAAAATTACAATGTAACAATAAACAAATAATTAAAAAAAATAACTTATCCTAACGCACATTTTGCTTTGGAATCGTCAGAAAGCCGATTCGTACACCGGCAAATTAATTGTCGTCTACAAAAAATATAGTTTGTATCTTGAATTGTAGTTGGATGAAACACAAACTTTTATTATACAAAGAATTCGATGAACCAACAAAAAAAAATTGAAATAACATTAAGTTATTTGTTCAACAATAGTTCTAAAATATTATCATGAATCACAAGTTACACAAGTGTCCCTTTTTTTATTCGCCTCTAATTTGCCATTGTTTTTAAATGTCCGCAGAAGCAAAAGTACTATTACTGTACTTTGAAAACTTTTGGACTAGAAAATATTAAAATATTTCAAAGGAATGACAATTCTCGCTAAAGTAAACTAAAAATTACATATTAATTAATTAATATTTAATGTCGCAAATTCTCGCTTTTTATTTATTGTCAATCATAAACAACCAGCGTCAAAATTAAAACTCTAAATGAAATCAAAATAGAGCAGTTTTGTCCATAAAAAGTATTACACAGAAGAATGTTTCTATTTTGGATTTGACGGACATTCTTGAAATGAAACGGTTATCACTACTTAGATCTAATAAATTATCATATTTTTTTATAATGGCACTGAAATGTATCGTAACATAACTGCAAAAAATATTAATAAACTTTCAAAATGATCTGCCTTTTATACGTATATTCCAGGTGAGGGTATTGAATTTATCAATCGGAAAAACTAAAGTAAGTAATAATTTAATAAAATAACTAAAATAACTGCTACATAATAATTGTTTAAGCCGCTTTTGCTAATATTTCTACTAAATCGTTGACTTCCAAAATCTTAAAAAATATCTTAATAAAAAAACCTGTTATAGAATATTACTGCTTTTTACAATGTCTTGGTTATTTAAGTTACAAACTAGAAGTACTTTAGGCGTAGGTATATATAACGTTTCCTAAACAACATTACAAGTCAGTCGTTTTCTTAAAACATATTACACAAATTTTCATCGTACCAATTATAGTTATACATACATTATATACGCCATTCAAGCCCTTTACAGCTTCAAAATTAACGACAGTACTAACTTAAAGTACACAAAAAAATATATACAGTGTAGGAAAGAAGAGATACGTCATATTTATTTCCTGTCATTTTTGTCTGTCATTTGAAAAACAAACAAAAGGATTCGATAAAATATTGTCAAAAATAAATTTGGTATTCTAAATATGAAAGATCAGAGGGCGCAAGCCTTCTTGTTCTATTCACCCGAAGATTATTATCCCAAGTGTCAGAGTAATTTTAATACATTATAACAAAGCTACACTATAAATACGTTGTAAGGATCTTCTTTGTGTATGATTTGGAACATAATTGATTTGTAGGTAATTAGCTGTGGGTTGTCTATCTGAAAACCTGATGGCCCGAAACTTCGGTAACACTCCGGAGTAGGCCTACATTGTATTAATCAAATATCTCCAAATTTGACGTCTCTGTTCGGTTCCCACATTGTATAAAGTAGCTGCAAATGAATCATTGTCAAGTCAATACATAAAATTGACTTTCGTTACATTTTGTAATAAAAATAACATGAATATAAAATGTATAAAAATGTACATTCCTTAACAATGTATTTGACAATTAGTTAAGATAATTACTTTCGATCACTCAAACATTGAAAACATATTTGTCGTGTAAACACGCAAGAATTGAAGGACCTCGGTGGCGCAATGGATAGCGCTCTCGGCAATGCCGCAGGTAACCGAAGGTACCGGCTTCGATTCCCGGTAGGATCAATTTGAGAAATGGACTTTTCTAAATTGTCTCGAAAAAACGCACATCATCTGGTACTAATAGTAAAATACCTTAGTTTGAGACCAGTGATTGGTGTGAATTGTCGGGCGCAATTATTTATTTATGTATATGAAAATGGCACACCCATTCAATCAAAAGCTGCCAAAAACGCAAATTATATCAAAATTGTCAATTGATAATACCTGCGAAAACATACTAACCCTGTTACTGTACTGTCAAAAGATGTCAAATGAAATCTTAACCCTTTGAACGCTTATATGCGACGATAAGAATAGATTTTCAATTATGTCGTTTCTCGGCGGTCAAAGGATCAACTAAAAGTCAAAAGATGTCAAATGAAAAATCTTAATTAAAACATAAAACAAAAATCAAAAGACACCAAAAGCTGCCGGGCCGTCTACCGTATCGTTACAAGTATCAATCATTAACACATTATCACAGGCGTCCTTTCCAGCGGTGGGCGATAGTCACAACTCATTCACATCAGACAATAAGGCATCTTCATGCTTAGCACTGTCACTGGACATTGTCATATGAGTCATATAACAGTCATATGAAAGTCATATAATAGTCACGTAGGGGTGGTGGGGTGGCTAGACTAGCCAGGCGTGGCGCTAGCACCACGATTCTTCGTGCGGCCTGTCGTCGTCAGAGTCCCCGTACATGTCCGCTAATTTGCGGAACCGCGGACCAAACGTTGATAGGTAGTTGAATTTGAGATCGCCGTCGTCGGTACCTGGGGGTAAGGTTCAAAGTTTATAAGCCGTCTCTTAGTCTATTCTAACAAATAGTAGTGTCAGACAGAAACTGATCAAGAAAATTCACAAGCTCGAGTTTTGGTGAACTGAAAGTTTAGGCAATACCTATTGTGGCCAAAATTGGTCGAAAGTAACAAATACATAGTGATGCGCTGATGATCTGGATACGCGTATTTTGTTGTTGTTATTAATTTTCAATTGACAGAATTAAATACTGCATACAGGTGTTTAGGTGGAATCAAAAAACTATGAAATTCCGTTCAATTCCTTTTAATTTATCGCGCGTGTTTTACAAATATCTTTAAAATCGTACATTTCATCCACTTGAAAACAAACTTGCAGCCGCCTTGGACTAGCGGACTAAGAACAAAGAGGTCCCGGGTTCGGATCCCGGAAAAATCGTTACTAAGGTTTTGTAGCGTGCATTGTAAAGCACATCAATAGTATAATTTATTTAGAATTATTTTAATTAAGAATTTGTATATTTTGATAGAGTTAAGTGTATAAGTAAACATCAAAAGCATCAATACTCACAACTAGCCAGCGAAGAGAGGGAGCCACTGGTGTTACCGTCTCCCTCGTACGCGTAATGGCGTACGTCGTCGTACGGATTCGTGTCCGGATCTCGGTCCAGTACGGACTTCTTGTCGTCTAAGAAGCCGGATATATCCGGTGCCGCTGCCACCACTGGGAACAAAGATAATGTGTCAATTTATCGTCCTATGCAGATGAAAACTATCGATTGTTAAACTATCTGTTGTTACACTATCAGTTATTACACTATCGATTGTTAAAAATTATCTGTTGTTACACTATCAGTTATTATTATTACACTATCGATTGTTAAACTATCTGTTGTTACATTATCAGTTGGTTCACTATCGAATTAAACATCTGTTGTTACACTATCGATTGTTAAACTAACAGTTGTTACACTATCGATTGTTAAACGATCTGTTGTTACACTATCAGTTGTTAGACTATTGAGTGTTAAACGATCTGTTGTTACACTATCAGTTGTTAGACTATCGAGTGTTAAACTATCTGTTGTTACACTATCAGTTGTAACATTATTGATTGTTAAACTATCGATTGTTAAACTATTTATTGTTAAACTATCTATTGTTATCAACGCTAAGGGCCATATAGCGTGGCGAGTGCGTAACGCCGTATTACGTCATGCTCTGCATATGATGCTGATTCAGGTTCATAGATCAGCTGTCGGACGGGAGTGGACCGGCCCTCTGGACCGCTCCCGTCGCTCCCCCCTAGGGGGGTGGGGCTGGTTGGCCCCGCTGAGGCGGGCAACGCTAATGGTGCCGCGGCAGTTCTAGTTTTTCTGGGTCCCGTGACACCATCCCTATAGGTGCTTGACGGAGGGGCCGGGGTTTTTAGTGGGTATTGCCTGACTCCCTTCCACCTTCAGGCAGGGTGAGTCCCACATACCCCGTCTCCCCCCGAGTGACGGGGACGCCTAAAAGCATTTTCCCCGGCATAAAAAAAAGGTTCATAGATCAGGCTAACTTACATGGCGCATGCATGAAGGCCGGGTCCGTATCGGGAGGGGGGCCGTCGTACATCTGCCGCAGCACGTGCAGGTCGTAGCCGGCGTCCCCCTCGCCGCCCCCCTCGTCCTCGTACGCGATGATGTTCTCCCGGATGTCGTCCAGCTCCTTCTCCGCCCACGCGTCCGCCCGCCTCCGGTGGACAACCACCGCGAGGAGGAGAACTGGAAATGAGGAGTTGGTTAGGTCGGATTTCAACGGAAACAGCATTATATGTGAATTGAATGAGGACTACCGTACTAACTTGTACGTCAATATATCTTTGCATTTAGTTATAAGTCAAATATTTGGTGTGCAATAAAGTATATCTATCTATACATCTACCTTTTTTAAACGATTTGAAAACAGGAGGTAGTCATTAGACTGGTTTTTTTTGTATGTAGGGTTCTGAGATATCTCCAATAATTTGTAAACCAATTTGGGTAATTCTTTAGGAAGTTTTTTTTTTATAAAAGCTCGACATAATGGCTTCCCTACGCCTGATAGAAAGCGATAGAGAAGCCTAAGTCGCTGTGACAACTGGCAAGTAACTGGTTAGTTACCTGACAGTTGCCACTGCCATGCCGGACCAACCCTAACCCCCCACGAGCTCCGGAGACCCTACTCACCAGTAGAAACACGACCCGGAGGTCATTTGGCTGCGGTATTCTATTTGGCTGCGGTATTATAAGGACCTCCACCCTATAGGACCTCCACCCTATAGGGTGGAGGTCCCCGGACGGGCAGCTCAATACGAGCGAAGATTCGCTATGCCCTACCTCTCTTAAAACACTCTCAAAAAGTTAACAATAATACCTCCTCTTATTTTTCATAAACAACATAAAATATGTTTCTTAAAGGCCGGCAACGCACCTATGACTCCCCTGTTGTTGCGATGTCTATGGGCTGAACCAATTACTCATCATGAGGCGACTTTTTTACGCCGTTACGGCCTGTGAAGTTAAGCCCGTTTGCGCCCTTAATCATAAAAAAAAATTAACTAGAGAAGGAATAAGTGGGTACCTCAATACTTTCATGTTCTTTGTCTTTTTTTTTTATATCCTAGTTAGTCAGTATGTTAATAAAAAAGTGTCTCACACATTGTTATAGTTTTGTGACACCTATTTAAGATTGTCGGCCACCTTACATTGCACACATGCCCTCAAACAATATCTTAGAGGGTAGAGGAGAAGCTCAAAACCAGCGCTGCCCAGGTCTTTCCCTGTGGCAGCACCAGCTGAGCTAATTCCCATTGTCTCTAATGTAATCTGTTACCTATGTTGATTTTTTTTTATGTGTTGATGTTGTAAGAAGACAATAAATCTTATTTTAATGGTTTAATGGTTTTTAACCCAATCCGAATACTTACTGACTAAAATGGCGACGCAGACCAATATGGCGACTAAGAAGTTGGTCGCTATCCCGAAGGTGACAGCCGTGTACATGCTCTTCTGGCAGCTGGGGTCCGCGTTCCGATGCACCGACGGCGCTCCCAGGTTATACATCTGGACAGACAAAACAACTGGTCAGGAAATCAACCAATAGGGTTATTTAAATAACCCAAGACATGCCACGCTGAGCCACACAACGCCACCTAGCCCCAAACTCAGCCGAAGCTTATACTGTGGGTACTAGACAACTGATAAACTTACTTAGATACATTTTTTTTTGTAAATAAATACATATTATACATAGAAAACACCCAGACCAATACAAACAGACATGTTCATGAACACAAATGTTTGTACTGTGCGAGTATCAAACCCACGATCCTTGGCTCAGAGGGCAGAGGTCATGATGAATGAGCCATCGAGCCAACCAAACCTTGTACATAATCTCGTACTACCGTACATAACCTTGTACTACCGTACATAATCTTGTTGGTACCCCAACTCAACATTTACGTTACGCTACTCCGGCGGAGCATAGGCGACCATACAAAGCGTTTAATGTATAATGTAAAGGTGCTTGTAAACTACAGCTAAGAACTCCGAATACTGCACGAGAAGTGACCGCTAGCACAATTGTGTATTCCATTCACCACAGCTTTGAACTGAGCTCTCAAATTTCTTCAGAAAATAGGGATGTTAGGTCAAAACAATTACATTATATTAAGTCCGTATTTTAGATTATAAAAATATATTTGACACGTATTTTTCCTTTTTTCATTTAAACAAAAAATAACAAAGATACAAGGCTCCAAAATTTATGAGTCACTCTGTGGGAAAAAACTCCTACTTTTTGACGTCACGCGTAATTTTACGGGCTATAACTTTGTAAATTTTGGTCTAATTTACGATTGAAAAAATACGTGTCTTTTAATTTTGAACAATCTAAAAGACAAGCCTATTATACTTGCTCTTACTGAAAATATTCTGGAAGTGGTCTTTTACTAGCGATAAGACCGTCTAGATTGTAGCACAAGTTATTTTTTCTGTTCCAGGTAAACGCTGCTGACCGTTTCCTGATTTTACCTTAGTAGTTCTACGATACCCGAGGGATGAGATGGGGTGGTTCGAAAACCGGATTCGGAAAGTTCGGTTAGCTTGAGAGATTAACTTGATTTATTGCAACGTTTAATAAAGAACGTGATCTACAATACGTCAACACGTATACAGTTAAAAAAATAAATCGTAACAATATCTGGCACAGAAGTGAAAAATAAATTAAACCTTTCATATGAATGAATGATAAATACGGCGTTCCGTTTGCATCAAAATTAAAACAACAGTATTGTAATTGTGCAAAAAGTTGTGTTTTGGTGGCGTTCGTTCAAATAAATTTAGTATCAATAAACTGGAAATGCACAATTCATCACTTGTTACGTATGTATTCGATGGTGAATCGTTTGAATATGATACAAAAGCATGTAGGTACCTTTTGGAAATTGTTCGAAAACCTGGTGCTGATGTTAATTAATAGTACTTTTCTGACAGATTTTCGATCAATATCTAGGAGGCCATGTATGCCACAGATATTATACAAGTGTATGTAAACTCAAGTGCACTTTCATTACATTAACTTTTTATCATTGTGCACGTGTTAGCATGCTTGATACAAAAAATATAAACAAAGGAGAGATCAGGTGAAGGCATTTTAAAAATACCAGTAACATAAGGTCAAAGGACCTTGCAATATCTGACCAAAGGTAATGCCGTAAGATCAGGCTCGTTAATTATCCAAAACAAAATTATTTCAAGTCCCAAACAAAAAGCTTGGGCTATTATTGACCAATTCATTTCCCTATTTACATCTTTTGCCACTAATCCCCTTATTCATTCCTACCAATCACACTCACTTTATACCGATCACAGTACATTCTTTAATTTCTAAACAATTTGTGTTTAATTGTCTTAATATACCAAATTAATGGTTTCTATTCTAGTCTATTCATAACAGCCAGGCCATTATTAAAACAAAAGGACTTACAAAATCGTTGTATGTAAAATTGCTGATGCAACCCACGAAATTCTGGTTACTCGGGATGTGCCTCCAACCGAAACTTCTAGCTAGATTCTGTAGGTCTATGCTCGCTCCTCCTAGCTGCAATGGTCCGTTCACTGTGGACAAAACACGCTTTATGATATTACCTGCCGTTTGCTAACATTAATAGGAAAATATGGAGAACATTATACCAACATGGGGCACGGGAAAAACAATGCCATTTTGAAATTTGCTTAGTCAAAAGCTGATTACCATTTTTGGATTATGGCCGACGCGTTTAGAACGCGGGGCAGATATGACCCAGTATATTTACTGGGTCATATTTGACCGCATACCTATTGTAGAGAGTTAAGTTTCACAACTAATTAATTTAACAATGACACGGGTAGATTTAGTTGTTGGTAGTCGTGTTACAAGAGAAAATCCCAGCTCTAATTTTGTATCACATTCTTCACCTCAGTGACAAATCGACACTTCTCTGGCAATCGCGAACGTAGCTCCTCCCTCCTGCTTCCCATCATTATCATCATCATCAGCCTATTGCAGTCCACTGCTGGACATACGCCTCTCCAGTTGTTCGCCACTTAGGGCAAACATCTCGGGGATATGTAGTATTTTGTATATACCCATAATCGCCACGCTGGGCAGGCGGGTTGGCGATCGCAAGGCGTAGCTGCTCGCTTCGGTGATGCTGCTGCCCGTCATCGGCCTGTGCTATTTAGCTACGCCTTCAATTGCAATGGTTATATCGCCACCAGTTGGTTGCACCACCACCGAGCAGGTGAGCGTGGCTTGGAGCGAAAAGATCAAAGGTCGCTCCTTTACATCGGCTAATATAATAAAGCATAAATTACCATTCAAAATCTCCCTTGTCCCAGTAGGCGCGGCAAGACTCATACACGTAGACAGCTTGCACTTATCCACGAACATTTCTATGGAGCTTCTCATCAGCACGATCTCGATGAGATGTGGCTTCCCGTCGGCCACGTGGACGACGCTGTTGTTCAGCCGGGTCGTCCCGGACCCGTAGTTCACTAGGAGGACCAGGTATCCGTCCACTAACTCAAGCGACATGAAATCTGTGGACAAATGGGAATTGTTAGTGTTTTGTAGCAGCGAAGGAAGCGCGCTGCATCAATACATGGGAGAGTTTGGCGGAGTGTCAACAGTATCCTAGTGACTGTTAAGGATAAACCCTCTTGTCCCATATTTAGGCACTAGATTAACTTGCATGTACACGGATCTCGTAACCCTTTATTTCTGCAATAAATGAAGTAATTTTTTTATTCAAAATGTCACACACACCTTTAATCTTTACTTAGTTTTAGGAATACATTAATGATACTAGTAATTTTGTATGGTTTAATCATCTGAAATAAATCATTATTATCACTATCAACGCTGTTAATAGTAAATTTAATATAAGTTTTTAACAGTTTACAATTCCCAAGAATCTTTACCGTGGTTTCGTTAACATAACCGAATGGTTCCAGATATTCGAAACCAAAATAATTTTCTGTCATGTATCCAAAATATAAAACCGCATTCGTATTCAGATCTGAAATGTAATATCCAAACAAAAATATTTTCTATAGCTGACAATGCAGGTAGGTGATAATATTGTAGCCTATCTGCATTGAAAACGGTAGGGAAAAAAGACAACAAAATAGAAAAAAGCAAATAAAAGATGTACTGTTTTCGACCACTTGCTTTGCCAAGATACCTGAATACTTAACATAGAGAATTACTATAATCCCAAACATAGTCACGACTTCCAATATATTTTATAACAAGAATGATAACGACATGATATTACGTACTTACTCAAAAACGTTCTCTCAAACCGGAATATCTTAAACGTACTAGTGCACGGAAGTCTGATTTATGACTCACTAGAAAGCACATCTAGAAACCAAGACTGGTAAGCAATTTCGAACTTTATTACTTTAAAAATAAGAACCACATTATGCTTTAGCCCTGATTTTACCGACCGACTCGGAAAATTATGTGTGTTTAATGTTTTAAAAAGGAAATAGAATTCAGTTCTTTTTAGCAAGAAAATATCTGAGCATATTGGAATTGGTACAGACACAAGTAAAAATTTGAAATTGGTTGTGAAAGCTACATTTTAAAGCGAAACTACTAAATTAAAATCAACCAAAGATACTCAAGATTTCTTGATCCGAATAAAATAGATAAGCACCGCTTAAATTCTTAAAGACACATTTTTACTGCAAGGAATAATTATGCAAGCAATAATTTCAACTATTAAAATGTACAAACAAAAAACTAAATAAATAAAACAAGAAAATACAAGAAAGGAAAAATAATAAAATAAAGGTTTGATAATCCTACTAATACCTACTATAAAAGCTAAAGTATTCATGGATGGTACAACAATGACGTCAAATGTACACTATTCAGTATACCTGTTAAAAAAAACGATCCACAAAATTCCCTTTTGAAGCAAACTAAGTGTGAAACAAACCCGAACCGACAGTTTGGACAGTTGATTACATAAAAACAACTCGCTTATCATTAACCACACGAAAAACATGCAAATAAAATTATACCACACAGAAAATGGCCACAGGTAAGTTGTAGTATAATTCCCGAAGCGATTCGTGTTCATGATCACTATCTTTCTAACTCTTATTAATTATACAAAAACATTACTGAATTGAGGTTATCTAACGAATAACCGGGTGTAAATTATAGTTCGGGAATACAACCCGTGTCACCAGGGTAGGGTTTGTTTAATATTTAGTAAACTGATTGTTTATTTATTTTGACGACTGGTTTGGTTTGGTGCTGCCTGTGACACAGTGGTCACGGCTTCGATCTATGCTATGCTATTGTGTATGTACAAATGTGCATGTTTGTATTGGTCTAAGTGATAGGTCGTAATGCCTCGGCGCTACCCGAGTCCCTGCCAATTGCTGCCCACTGGCGACAAAGGGGGGTTAAGTGGGTATGCCCTTCCATTTCGGAAGGTGTGAGTCCCACACACCAAGCCGACTACCCCCGGAGGGCCGCGTGAGGGTGCGTAACGCATTCCCCTCTAAAAAAAAGGTGATATATCTGTATCAGTTATCTACACATATTACTAACTTCGGCTTATTGTGGGACCGCCACCTAGTCATGGGTTATTTATTATTTAACTGAATAAAAGTTGATTTCTTTAGACGTGACTTTGTGTATCATCTGATCAGCCATTTGCTATAAGCACTTGGAGATCTTCTTGATATAGAAAGGAAATAATTTCCTAGAATTAATACTGTAACAATGTTCATCGATTGTTCTCAATTCTAGAGTAGAATATAGGTCAGTACTGAAATTATTTAAGCGTGCCTGACATAATTGATGCTAGTAATTCGTGTTACCGATAGGAATTTAATTCGAACACCGACGAAGGAACACTATCCCCTAATGAAATTGAGTTCAACTAAATAAATAAACAAAGGAAAGCCCCCGACATTCAAAATCCAATTATACAATAACGTGATAAATAATATAATAACCATACACAATATTCCGCACAAACACACATATCCACCTTTCTTCAACTGTGCGTTTGAAATATTCCACGCCGTGGCACATCGGCGTACCTATCACGCGAGGGCCGTCCATAAATCATAACGCTATACGCCTGTCAGTCATTATGTGATCATTAAAAAATCATTACAGCCGTAACATTTCCAAAACGAGGTAACGGAAGGTACTTATGTACCTGGGGGGGCGAGAATAGCACCCTGAAGCAGGACATTTCGACGATGCTTCCAAGTATACTTTAATTGTTAGGAGAAAAAAAATAATAACTTCATGACATGGAAAGTACAATTATTCAATATATTTGCTTAAGGGACTACCTTGAACTGCCTTAAGGTGGAAAGTAGTTTGACATGTTGACATTCTCAAAAGCTAATGTGGACTCCAAATTACATACTGTCTCGAAAATTTTTGTTACTCAATCAGATTGTCAAAACTAATGGAAGTGGTTATTAATAAGAAAATTTTGGTTTATTTTTCCTTGTAATTATCGTTGCCGTGAAAATACACGTAGGTGCGCTTAATTGTCTTCTAATTTGTTTTTGTAAACACATTTTAACAGAGAATTATCATTATTTTTCTATTAAACCGTTCAATAACGAAGAAAATCTTAATTATTTTAGAAAGAAAACAAGGCAATGTTATACCAACAAAACTAAAGTAAGACAATTCCATTGTAATTGAAATGGACAAATTAGTTTCTTGCCAGCCGCTGTATTTTTGCTTCGCAGGCAAATATTTCTTCGGTTGCTGCCAAATTGCCAATCCCGTTAAGTGGTGTGTCCACATTAAATAAAGTCGCACACTACAGGAATTGCCTAATTTCGTCAACCTCAGAGTGTTTGTGGAGGAGAAATAGTGCGATCTTAACTCGGTAACTGGATGCCGACCGACCGATATTTTCTTAATAATCCTCAGCTTAGCTTCCATTTTTAATATTTGAATTGTACATTCGAATTAACCACATAGGTACTAACCCTAAAATGTTGAGTGAAGTAAAGAAAATTAACCACAATAATTTAATACAATTTGCCAAGATGTTCTCAGTGTAAAAAAGTATTATGTATTTTGTAATGAAACAGACGAATGGCAAAAATTGCAGTAAATTAATGAAATAAGCTTGGTCAAATTTATTTTAATAAAACAACAAAAGCAATCCAAACAAGGAGCCCAAAGAAATATGTGATTCTTTTCCCATATTCTTTTTTACTTTTATGCTTCCGAATGGTTCCTGGAATACGCGCAATGATTATTATTTGTACGAGTATATTTGGTAAACAATGAACTACAAAAGAAAAATCGTTATTTTAAGATTTTATTCAAGAGCTATCTCACGTTTTAAATAACAGTACTAAAAGCGATATAATGTAAAATCCATTAAGAGTTACTGTGACTCGTCATAAGAGAAATGTGAAGGTGTGTCCTTTTCATTGAATCGTATTGGAATACAGCCAGCATGAAGTTTTAATTTTTTTATCTACAAAAGCACAGTCGAAATAAAATTATAATTTCTATTAAACTATGCATACCAATATATGATGTAGAGGGTAAACTTTATCTTTATCATCATCATTCCTGCAAACGTCCACTGCTGGATATAGGGCTCCCCCAATGACAATTGTCATTTAAGAATTGTCTTAATCACCACGCTTAATTTGTATAGTTTATTTGTACCCAGGTAAATACTGCCCGATTCCTGATATTCCCTTAGTTTTCTACGACACCCACGGGATGAGATGGAATAGTCTTATTCTAAGTCCGGAAAGTTTATTTAATAAAATTTTAACTTTATCTATAGTTTTACTATCCTTACTTCCTTACTAATATTATAAATAGGAAAGTGTGTCTGTCTGTCTGTATGTTTGTCTTTCACGGCAAAACGGAGCGATGAATTGACGTTATTTCATGTGGAGATAGTTGAAAGGATGAAGAGTAACATAGGCTACTTTTTTCCCCTTTCTAACCCCCCACTTCCCTAAAATGGGGGGTGGAAGTTTTGTATGGAGCATTCACCCCAAATTTAAAGCGAGCGAAGCCGCCGGAAAAATATAATAGATAAATAAAAGTTCATGTATAACTCAATCACTGTCTCTCAAGATCCAAATTAAATGTCACACTAAAGATTATAAGGCAAAGCATCTTGCTTTGCCTTATAATCTTATAAGTAAAAAACAAACCAAGACTTCAGTTTCCGAAACAAAACTAGCCTAAGTCTAATAAAAGCATTTGTCAAGCAGGTTCATTAAGAAACTACGAGGGCTAACTAGCAAGATTCCGAGTGGGGAACATAACAATGTCGGCAGCAACAATGAACATGTCACAGGGGATTGGCGTAACAACTTGAATAATGATTTCCGGACCAAATCTACAATAGGCAAGAAATGTTGCTACAGTTGACCCATATCTGAACCCAAAATTATTGTAAGTGTAATAAAAAATTGTTGTTTGTTTATTGTATAATAAATGTAATGTACGGTGGCGTGGTTACGTTTTATTGTCTTTATAGAATTAAGACCTGTTTCTTGGTTCGGTTGGGACCAGTGTGATATCTTCTCAGTACTCGTATATGCCTATTGTGAGCATATTCAACAATGACAATTATAATTCGGGGAGGTTTTTTTATAGTAGCTCGATATAATGGCTACCCTACGCCTGATGGAAAGCGAAAGAGAAGCCCAAGTCGCTGTGACAATGGGCAAGTAACCATGTTGTTATGTCCAGTTGTCGTTTGCAATCTGATGATGATGATGACGGGTATATTCCATTCAGTGACAGAAAACAATACAAATCACCGTCCTATTTGGCTGGGAAGCTGAAATGTTACTCCCACGGCAGAAAATAGGACGCTTGACTTGGCAGGTGGTAGGGTTTACCCGCCAGACTGGCGAAGATCTGTGAAATGTCTTCAGTCGCGTTTCGAGGTCAGACGGTGTATAATATAGCCAGAAAAATCCTAATAAGTAGCAACTGACAAAGTAAAGATATTTATATATGTGCAAGTATCATTTTGACAATTTTTAAAGGGCTATGTAATTAAACTATTTATTTGCATAAATTTACGTCATATTTATAAAGTAAGTACGCAGTTCAAAGTCAACCCTTATAATTTCCCTGACCGCGTCCTTAGAAGACGAATCAAAACAACCCTTACTGCAATAGTGGTCATTACAATGCTATTAGATCGTCGTCTGTCAAATGAAAATTGCTTTCCTACGCGGAAGTCAAGACAAGTTAGATAAAGTTAGGTACTCATTATTGTAGATTAAATATGACCAAGTTCTGAATAAAGAGTCGTGGGTTCGATCTCCACCTAGAACAAAACATAACTATGCCCGATGAACAGTTGTGTTCGTTCCGTGTATGCGTGTTTACATTTATATTTGTAAGTAAATATACTCGTATACATTTGTGATACCTTCGTTGTTCTGATATCCATAAAACAAGTATGTAAGCTAGTTTTAAGACAGGCTCGATGGCTCATTTGGTAGTGACCTCTGCCCTTCGGAGTCAAGGGTCGTGGGTTGGATTCCCGCACAGTACAAACATTTGTGTTCATGAACATGTCTGTTTGTATTGGTCTGGGTGTTTTCTATGAGTAATATATATTTATTTACAAAAAAAATATGTATCTAAGTAAGTTTATCAGTTGTCTAGTACCTATAGTACAAGCTTCGGCTTAGTTTGGGGCTAGACGGCACTGTGTGGCCCAGCGTGGCATGTCTTGGGTAAAAAAAAACCTATAAAAAATGTAGTCGAATCACCTCCTCCTTTCTTGAAGTCGGTTAAAAACTGACCTTGAACATCCAAAAGAGGGTTGAACTTCAGCGGGCCCACGTAGAAGACCAGGCTGTTGCTGGTGTGTGAGGTCACGGTGAGGGACACGTGGCCCTCGTTGCAGGCCGGCGGGGAGGAGTACATCGCCCAGCCCTCGCCGTGGAACCCGATGGAGGTCTGCTCGCAACGGGGTCCCGTTAAGCCTTCGGGACATTCGCATTTGTCGACTATGGGGGTGCCTGAAACAAGGAATGGGGGTTAGAGTTCATCGAGAAGCAATACGAAATTTATTGCATCATGGTCATCAAACTTTCGCTCCTGGACATATGCTCCCAATGACAATTGTCATTTGGGGAAAATAGATAGATATTCTTTATTACTCAAAACGAGAGATTCACTTGAAAGAGTGTCTAAATATATAAAACTCAAAGGTGACTGACTGACATAGTGATCTATCAACGCACAGCCCAAACTACTGAACGGATCGGGCTGTTTGGCATGCAAGTAGATGTTATGACGTAGGCGGATGCCTGCCTGTTAACGGATGTTAATAAAGGATTTTGATCAACTCTACTACCCAGGGGATAAAATAGGGGATGAAACTTTATTCCACGCGGACGAAGTCGCGGGTACAAACATAAAGTAGGTACAATGTAGGCGGCCGAAGGTCATCTGATGGTAAATAATCACTTCAGCCCATAGACACCACAACACCAGGGGAGTCTGAAATTTAATAGTTTCTTTCAGACCATCTGTACCAAACCGTTCGGGCGGAGAGAAAGCGATGTCTTAATAATAGGGTCCCTTATCCTTTGGGTGCGGAGTCCCAAAAACAGTAATTGAAATAAGTAAAAAAAGCGACTGCATTCTGTGTAATTTGTAAGTGAAAAAGCCCAAAACAAGAAAAAAAAATGTCCTTTTTCTTTGACAGTCGAGTAAGAACAACAACACTCACCTCCATTAAGACACACGAGTTCAGTGAACGGCTCGCAATCCGATCTACAGTCGGCCTCGACTCTAGCCGACACGCCGACAAAGCTAGTGGTGTTAGTATAAACGGCGAGCGGTACGTTGTCCTTCTTCAGCACGTTGCGGCAGGAGTCGTCACCACATTGGACCTTCTCGATGAGACACTCGTCTATCTTCACCATGTAGATCTTCGTTTGGAGATCTTGTTCCAGCTGCGGATAGAATGGGAACATGAGATCTGTGTTTTTTATGCCACTAATGTGTCAGCAAGACTATAGCCCGCCTGATGTTAAGCGGTTACCGCAGCCTATGGACGCCTGCAACGCCAAAGGTACCCCCCGGCTGCCGATTTTTTTTTTCTAAATGACTACGATGATGGCCAGGCCGGCCTTGTCATCATCACCGGACTGTTAGGGGAGCGGAAGGCTCTCACCCCTAAAAATTTAAGCAACGATGCTGAGGGCGCCCCCTGTGGGGCTCGAGCCTCGGCTCAGGGCGTTGCTGGGAGATGCCCTACGGACGTATGTTTGGGGGGAAAAGCGACCAGGCGCGGCCCGGTATCTAGAAAAGGGCGCGAAAGCTGGGGGGCGACGCGACGGGAGTCGGCGGGGACGGAATGACGGTTGACTTGAAGTGTGGTTTGTCGCGAGTTGTTCGTCGGCGGTCATGGCGAGAGTGATGGGGTCGTCGGCCTCCAAGAGGACGTGGCGGGGGCGGCGGCGTGCGCCGCGGAGTTCCTCAACCCGGCTGCCGATGCAGCACTTGCTCTACAAACCCTACTCACCGAAAAAAAAAACACGACTCGGAGGTCATTTAGCTGCGGTAGTCTAAAGGGTGGAGGTACTTCCCCGCGGGGCGGCTCGATTCGAGCGAAGATTCAATATGATATAATATCTCTTTTTATTACTGTTTGTGACCATAGATGTATAAAATGTTGGTGACAGACGAGCAAGCAGCCTGTCTGATGTAAAACAGTTACCGCCGCCCATTCAAAAACGCCAGGAGCACAGCCATGGCGTTGCCCACCAAGAGGAAAGAGCTCTCTTTCAACAAGGTTTAAAGAGCGCGTGTACACTATGAAATTTCTATCCACTCGAATGTATGCGGTTACTACATACTCAGCCGAAAAAATAAATAAAAAAGCAGTATATTGTAATCGGGTAGTATGGTCCCCAAGAGCACTACTTCGAAAATACACGTCTTTGCTTAAAAATATGGCTTAAAATCGCATAACGCAAGATGTAAACCGTTCATTCACAACGCATTTGACAAATCATAACACGGCCATTTTGAATTGCCGCGGAACCGAAAAAAAAATAGTGTCAAGCCGTCTGTTGACAAGCGCGCGTATCGCACGACGTGGCTCGGTGAAATGTGCTATTATGTTAATATTACTGTTTATTTCTACATGCAGTGTACTTAAAATTAAACTCTGATTAGTGTGTTATTAAAATGTGTAACTGGTGTTAAGTAATAAAACTCAAATGTGATATTATTTGGCCTTTGAAAAAAAGTGGTCTTCACTCATCTTCACTCAGGTATCGTGACTTTATTTTTCGTTTTTCTTGTTATTAACTAAAACTATCTGTAAATGTTTAAAAACAATATTGTTTTGTATAGTTTTTGCTACCCAACACAGTTTTGGTTTATGGATACGTGGTGGTTACTTCGGCTACAATAATTGTTTTTAACGCAAGGTACATAGCGCGCGTACTTTGATGACGAGTAACCATGTTTTTACGTCGTGGGTCTGTGAAAATATGCTAATTATTTTAATATTACTGTTTATTTCTACATGCAGTGTAGTTCAAATTAAACTTTGATTAGTGTGTTATTAATATGTGTAACTGGCGTTGAGTAATAAAACTCAAATGTTATATTATTTGACCTTTGAAAAAAAGTGGTCTCCACTTAGGTATCTCGTTAGGTATTTTCCTTTTTCTAATTTTTAACTAAACAACTAAACTTCTAATAAAACTACCTGTAAATGTTTAAAAACAATATTGTTCTGTATAGTTTTTGCTACCCAACGCAGTTTTTGTTTCTGGATACGTGGTGTAATTCGGCTACAATTATTTTTTTATTGCAAAATACATACGAGTAGGTGTTTTGTAATACGATACCCACAGGTGACATAGATGTGAAAACAAGTATTGCGCAAAAAAAAATTGAGACATTCCAGTGGCTATGTTCTAGCAAGGTAAGTTATATCTACATAGAATTTTTTTTTTGGTTTAAAATAACCTAATCATCAAACTTGGTGCAGTAATTCGAAAGTTATAGGCGCGCATATATTTTGAGGATACACTTTTATAGTCGTATAGCCCAGACTTTTAGACACAATGGGGTTTAGATCATATCGTGGATCATATAAGGACTGGGACTTATGAGGTCAAAAAGAAGATAGATTTTCGGTTACCTTGAAGTAACTTGAAAATCAAACAATTTTCAAATGCCCTATTGAAACACATACCTTCTCTTGAATCCCCACCACCATACTGTCCAGTTTCTCAGGGGGGTAGTAGGGGGACCCGTGGGCCGAAAACCGCACATCCAGGAAGACATCCTTGCCAACGGATTTGGTGAACCAGACGGTGAACACATCTACGTTATCCATTGAAGTGTTGTACAGTTCTGAGAGACGCCGGTGAAGCTTGTCCTTTTTACTCGTACCCTGGTGGAAAGAGATAGTATCATTAATATTATAGAAATGTTTATACTTCTTATAGGTAAACGTCCGTAGGGCATCTCCTAGCAACGCCCTGAGCCGAGGCTCGAGCCCCACAGGGGGCGCCCTCAGCAACGTTGCTTAAATTTTAGGGGTGAGAGCCTTACGCTCCGCCAACAGTCCGGTGATGATGACAAGACCGCCCTAGCCATCATCGTCATATAGAATTTTTTTTTTATAGGTAAACGAACATTAAGCGACGTTAGAACCTGCGATCGAGCGCGCTCACCTAACAAAAACCGATTCACTCTCGCCTTGAAAATCTGAAGATTGTATCTTTCAGGTGCATTCATTCAGGTGGTTTCATCTGTCAACTATTGGGCTCAGTAGAAACCAATGTCAACCATCATCACCATTAGCCAGCAAACGGTACTGTTGTTGTCCACTGCTGGACAAAGTTCTTCCCCAGTGACAATTGTCATTTTTGCCTTAGTCATCATACTTAGGAGAAGAGCATAAAACTGTACTTATATAATAAATAAATATCAGACAACATCACATACCTTGCTCTAATCCCAAAGTTAGTAGCTTAAGCACTTGTGTTATGGGTATCAGAACAACGAAAGTAGGTACCACAAATCCACGACTCCAGAAATCCAATAAGGGATCGAACCCACGACTCTTGGTTCAGAACGCAGGGGAGCCAATCAAATAAGTAAATAACCCAAGACATGCCACGCTGGGCCACACAGTGCCATCTAGCCCCAAACTAAGCCATAGCTTTATACTATGGGTACTAGACAACTTATAACCTTACCTATTTTTTTTGATGGCCAGATGGCAGAGATAAGTAATCTAAAGTAAGCCATCGAGCCAGTCAAACTTAGAACAAAACAAAATTATAAGTACTCATAAAACTAATATACTTACATCCATCTCAGGAGTGATGAACTCTTCTGCTGTGATGTTCACAAATCGGATAGAACCAGACTTGTCCACGGCTTCCTCAGGGATCTCCTTCACAGTGACATTGACCGTGGCTTCAACCCAATGGTAATGCACAATTGGTTCGTTTACTTCAGTTACCTGCAGAAAAGAGTAAAGAAGGTTAGGTCTAAGCTAGAAATTCATATCAAATTCAAAATTCAAAATATGTTTATTTTCCTTCACAAATTAGGCAAGCCTAAGGTTAAATACAAATAAGACCATTACATGTTGTTGCCTAAAAAGTGAGGGCTGGTGCCTGAAATAGGCTCCAGAGCGAAACCTGTGCTACAGGTCACCAGGCCACACCCTCAGACCGCGCTATATAATGAGATATTACATTTTTTATTTAAATACATTAATTTAGTTTATTTTTGAAACAACAACACAAAGATTAATATAATATATCATCATCATAATATATCAATATCATCATATCATCATCATCATCTTTTAAACGGGGCGTGAAGCGGCACTTATGCAGGCCGTCATAGTGTGATCGATCCACATTGCACTAACCATGTGTGATGAGGATCGCTTACACTTTTTGGACTTCGTCGTTTGCTTAACATCAGGCATGACGCAGTCGTTTTGACGTGCTATTATATAAAAAAAAAAATCATCATCAAGCGGTAAGTACATAAAGTACGACATAGTACATGTCGCTTATAAGGCTCGGTAGTAAAAGCTTTAGTAGCATCATCATCAGCCTATCGCAGTCCACTGCTGGACATAGGCATTTCCAGTTGTTAACTACTTTGGTCAAACATCTGGAGGCATTACCCATAATCGCCACACTGGGCAGGCGGGTTGGCGATCGCGAGGCGTGTAGCTCGCACCGATGACGCTGCTGCCCGTCATCGGCCTGTAGCTCCTTCAATCGTGATGGTTATATCGCTGCCAGAGCCTACTTTGTTATTCGGCAGGATGGATAGCGGGCAGGTGAGGGAGCGAAAATATAACAGGTCGCTCTCTTACATTCCCTTCTGTCCACCATTATTGCGACACAAAATTGTAAGAGAGGTAGGGCATAGCGAATCTTCGCTCGTATTGAGCTGCCCGTCCGGGGTAGGACCTCCACCGCATAGAATACCGCAGCCTAATGACCTCCGGGTCGTGTTTCAGCTGGTGAGTAGGGTCTCCGGAGCTCGTGGGGCATGGCAGTGGCAACTGACAGGTAACTAACCAGTTACTTGCCAGTTGTCACACGACTTGGGCTTCTCTTTGGCTTTCCTTCAGGCGTAGGGAAGCCATTATGTCGAGCTACTATAAAAAAAAAACAATCCAAACGTCAAGTTGTAAGTACATAATGTACTACACAATGAGTGTCGCCTATTAATCCTGTTAGTCAAAGCTGTACTAGCATCATCATCATAATCATCAGCTTATGACAGCCCACTGCTGGACAGCAAGCTTATAAAAACTCAACTTACATTAAAAGTCAACAAATAAGTTCCATTCGGCGTCCCCTCCTTCATAGTGATCATGCCCGTGTTCCTGTTCACGTCGAAGTACGGGCTTCTCTTCTCGTACGATGGCAGCCACATGAAAGTCTTGTCCGGCAGATCCCAGTCGTCCGGATCCGTGACGTACACGCGGCCTATCTCCGTGTCTGGGGTTTCGCCCTGTGAAAGAGAGTAAGCAATAAATTAAGAGAGGTAGGGCATAGCGAATCTTCGCTCGAATTGAGCTGCCCGTCCGGGGAAGGACCTCTACCCTATAAAATACCGCAGCCAAATGACCTTCGGGTCGTGTTTCTGCTGGTGTGTAGGGTGTCCGGAGCTCGTGGGGGGTTAGGGGTGGGCCGGCATGGCAGTGGCAACTGACAGGTAGCTGACCAGTTACTTGCCAGTTGTCACAGCGACTTGGGCCTCTCTTTTGCTTTCCATCAGGCGTAGGGAAGCCATTATGTCGAGCCACTATAGAAAAAAAAAATAAGAGACTTTCAATAAAGGTTTCCTTTATGAGCTCGATCATATGCCCCAAATTTTGTGGCATATGAAGAAGGAGACCTGGCGAGCGATGCTTGCATTCTGCGAGACGGTGATCTCGCAGAAGGAGGCGGCGGAAAGAGACCGTTAGGCCGCTCAAGGCAGACCCTGGAGAGTCGCTGGAGAGCATACAACGCATCGTATGCCCTCTGAGTCTACGGGTATGGGTGAAGCCACACCGTTGCACGAGGTCCGCCTGGGGAGTACTCTATTGCTCTTCGGAATCAGGAGTAGGGGTACCTTCCCCTCGCCGGACCAGGAGTGTCGGCCGCCTGTTATCTATAGCTGGCCAGAGCAGGCAGGGGCTCGGCTGCATACTTCTATGCTACCTGAATCCCTGCAAGTTGCTGCCCACTGGCGACACAGGGGGGACAGTGGATATACCCTCTCATTCTGAGAGGTGTGTCCCACACACCACGCCGACTCTCCCCCCCGAATTCGGCGGGAATGTGCCTAATGCATTCCCCTCTTATTTGTCTGCTGTAAGTTGGGTGTAAGGAGTGACCAAATCAATGACTAATTTTATTTACCCTAGACATAAGTATGTGTAGATAGACATAATGATTTACCCTGACTAAACTAATCAATTTTAATTCATCAAACATTTTAATTAGATAGTTCGCTTAATAAGAAAAAACATACTCCGATGAAACAGTAAATTAATTGTCAAACCCGGATTTGTATGAAAATGGTTTCTTGTAATACCCGAATTTATTTGCATACAGTTAACTGTATAATGTGATGGTGATCATCAATATTCATCAAAAAGCAAGTATATGTTGCGTTATTCATAGCATTTCGACAATGTTGTGGCAATGCAATTATCCTGTAGATTAATACGTACAATAATTAATTTAAATCAATCAATTTGATCAACATTGAGTTTAAAAAAATGGGTAATTATTTGCGCCGGGCTATAATATGATAAATTAATTTGAATATTTTTTTTTCAAATATTGGTAATAATAACCTTTGAACGCCATCATGCCTGTCTGTGTTTAACATAACACAAAAATGGCTGATGTGAAATACTTTATTTTTTAATTGTAACGTAATTTTAAATTCACGATTTTCCTTATTATTAAATCCTTTAGTAGTGCGACTCAATTGAAATTAGACACGATAATATCTCATTAGTTCTGTACACAGTCACGCAACACAATACAAATTACAAACGTATAACGGAGTGATAAGGTTCAAAATTTATTACTATTTTCTATCCCCCAAAATATTAAGGAAAGCAAAATTAATATTTTACTACGCGAATCAAAGATATCTTTACTTGCAATCGGCTATATAATCTTTTACGATCCGTGAAACCATTCTAGCAGTTACCTTCAAACGGTTCATTGATGTATGGTGACCAAATTTTGATGTTATGAAAGACTGTCCCACTTTAAACGATGAAGCTAGCCAATGTTTGAGTGATTTAATTTATTGACCACAACTTTTTTATCTCAGCTTTACCAAATATTTAACATCGCCGTAGGGGCCATAAATAAGTCACTCGTAAAAAGGGGCTCGCCAAAAGTGACACACAAGGAAAAAATAAACTGTCACAAGAAAGGGATGTTCGTTATTTCAGACGACGTTTTTGGATCTCATGAGGTACCATGAGGTTGTTTCTGTGTCTCGAGACACAACAACTGCATTTCACGGGTAAATTGATATCACCGGCGAAACACCCGAGAGGGGACTTTGTTCTTGTATCTGGATAAGGCAGTGTATAACCCAGAATTACAGGCCGGGCATTATGGCGGCTTTGGTTATTTATTTTTATTAAGGTGAAGCGAATAAGCTAACTAAGTACATACCACTGTATGTACTATGATCTCTGCTGTCCATAAATGAATTTAATTTGGCATGGGGTGTCACAGTAAAAGCAAACACTATTAAACGTTAAGTTGCATAAAATTTACTACCATATTGCTTCACTCTTAAGCTTTGAGCGAAATAAACGCGTCATCAAAATTGACAATTAGTATTTTTAACTTCAATTTCATGGCCACCCCATCGTAAATTAAATAATTTTATTATACAGGGTTGCTGGCATCCACCTCCATATACGAGGTGTTAATTTTTCGATTCATTTACTAATTGCTAACTGAGCGCTGAGTTTGAAATAATAATGGATTGTCAAATGAAAATGGATATGTTTCTGAATACCCTTTTACTAGTACACAATAATTATTTTGTTTACGTATACCTGCTGGTTCATGCAACAGGAAAATATTTAATTTGATAACATAATTTAGCTGGCTTCACGTATTTAGTTATGAAACATTTGCAAAATGTATACTACAAATTAATTTGCATAAATTGATGCCTGATTTATTATTTGTGGGTGCATTTGATTGTACGCTCGGAGATTTAAATACTATAGAAAAAAATAATTTGTAAAAAAACTGTTCGTTTTTATTAAAAATCAACCAAAATGATTATTGATTCATTTAATAAATAAATAACCCAATACATGCCACGCTGGGCTACACATCGCCATCTAGCCCCAAACTAAGCCGAAACTTACTATGCTGTACTATGGGTACTGAACAACTGATAAACTTACTTAGATTTTTTTTGTAAATAAATACATATTATTATACATATTAAACACCCAGACAAACAGACATGTTTATGAACACAAATGTTTGTACTGTGCGGGTATCGAACCCACGACCCTCGGCTCAGAAGGCAGAGGTCACTACCAAATGAGCCATCGAGCCAGTCAAATAACAGCTGTCATGTCTTGTAATAACTACGCATGAAAATATGCATTTTTATAGTAGCTTAGCAAACAATGACAAATTAACAAACAAACCACAAACTTTTATAAACGTGAAGTAGTCTAATAAGTCTAATTTTTTAATTTATTGACATTGTTTTGATTTATCTATCTATATCTTATAATAAATCTGTAGAGAGGTCAATTCTGTACATAAAATATTTTTTCAAAATAACTATCAGGGGGTGATAAGTGATCGATACTGATACCAAAAATGCAATCAGTAAAATTTTTGTCTGTCTGTCTGTCTGTCTGTCTGTCTGTCTGTCTGTATGTTCGTTATAGAAAAAAAAACTACTGAACAGATTTTGACGAAACTTGGTACAATTATTCTTCATACTCCTGGGCAGGTTATAGGATACTTTTCATCACGCTACAATCAATAGGAGCGGAGCAGTGACGGGAAGTGTTGGGAAAACGCGAGAAATTTAAACCTGTATGTTTGAACGCGCATTACGCGAAAACTACTGCATAGAATTGAATGCGGTTTTCACCAATGTATTGCTAGAGGTCTAACTTAAAACTTAGGCACAAGGTATAGATGGGTATTATATGGAAGTCCGTTATTTTTGAAACCCGATATCCACGCGAGCGACGCCGCTGGCACAGCTAGTTTTGATTATTTTGATGTATTTATTTTTGATTTTATATATATTTTATTTTTAATCAATTGTATGAATTGTAATTGGCCCTTGTTGACTTCAATAAAAGAGTTAATAGTAATAAAAAAATAACCTAGTCTGTATATTATATAGCGCATACACTTGTTTAATAACTATGCAAATCACCCAACACTTTGACAACGCCGCATCCACGCACAACACTGAGAAATCAGGGCGAAGCAGTAAAAAGTGGCTTCCCTCATAATCCCTCTTTATACGCACCGCACTAAACCCACTTTCATTAAAGCGCGAAATTAACATTTTAATATCCATATATTATTATAAAACACGAGCATTACCGTAAAGGTTTATAGGCTATATCGTATCGAAACGTTCACTTAATTATTCATTGAGGGATAGAGAGTGAAACCGCCGATTTGGACGTGGTGCGCCCAGTGTAAAAAGAGCCCGGATTTTCCATTTACTTTCAGCAGGGGACGAGATAAAGATAATTTTTCACAGACCACTGTTCAGTGGTTTCGGTTTAATTTTAAATGTTCGAAACGCAAACGTGTCTGTTTTGAAGTTGTTTGCAAATAATTACTTAGAGGTTAAAGTTTTAGTTGCGTTTTGTTAGAACAACTTTATATTTGAATGATACTTGATTGTTTATAATTTAATTTTACGACATCGTTACAAATGCTTTTTTTTATTACAGAGGGAAAAACTGCTTGCTGGATAGTTATTATGTATGTATTTTTTTTATATTCTTGGTATAACAATGCTGCATGGAAGATATGAACCTCATTAAATGCATCAAGGTCGGAAGACTGAACGTCTATATTTCAAGTAAAAATTCTATGTCTTGCTAAAACTGTCTGGAAATCTCATATCGAAGTGATGGTAGGATACATGATGACGTGCATTGCAAATCATTACTTATATTATAGATTCAAAAATCTATTGGCTAAAATATTACATTTTATTTTAAGAATATTTATAAAAAAGTAGGTATACAACTAATAACATAGGTCCGTAACAATAATCGCCTAATTCCATAATAATCTCGCCAGTGGAATGAAAAATCGTAAACCGTTTTACGGCGGTTTTAAGGAGCACTGGAAACGTTTTCATATTTCATGCTTTGTGAAATGCGCCGTTGAATACAAATTGTGACGCGGGCTCCCCAAGAAACACTGAATAAATGAGTGACATTTGAATTTTTAAATGAAATATCAAGGAAAAATCTGTAACGAAATGAGATTCGCATTTTAATATGGACTTGTTAAACGGTGGCAATGTTCTTTTAAAATAGATGTAAAGTAAGTAAGTATTACTTAGAAAACGGAATGAATATTCCTATATGCACTGTGGTGGCAACTGACAAGGATTGATTTTGAAAAACTCTGATGGACCATATATGGGTCATGTTATAGCCGTGAACCGGTTAAAAGCTAGTTTAGACTTTATACCCAGTTCACAACACTATAATTTCAATTCCATATTGAAAAAACAATCGAAGCTCGGGTATAACGTAAGATATGTGTTCGTTCAACGTTTCTCTAAAATGCCAGTCAATCGAAGCCACAAAATTAAATTTGAACAATTTGAGTAAGCCAATTATAATTCTGGCTGCGAACAAAAGATAATCCGATATGAAAATTAATCGCCCCTAAAACATCTTCAATAAATATAAGACTGGGAACCGAAACTCCGCGATGTAATTACATTCAAGTCTTAACGAAATCTGCTATCTGCTAAACAAATTACGAACTTGTTATACCATCCAGTACAATTTGACCGGAAAAGTGATTAGAGGACAAAAGCGAAAAGAAACATTGGAATGAAACTCGAAACTGGAAACTTTTATGTTAAGTTAATTATAAGTTAATTATACAGTAAGATAAACTTTTATTTAATTAATTGAATAAGCTTACATGTAAATACACATAATTGAGAAATAGTTAATATTTTATTTTAAAAAATTGTCTTCATCACAACGTCATGTAAATTATTATGAAATACTTGATGTATTTCATAATAATAAGATAATGCGAGGATGCTCTCATAACACATGTATATTATAAGTGCAGGCACTAGTCGTTGAAATGGATTACATAAGTAATAGAAAAACACACATTGTTGTTTTATGTACAGTCATACACACACACATAATCAAAGCCAACTTTATAAATCTAATACTTACGTAGTACCTCCAACTGTACAGTTCATTGAAGTACATTTCCGTCTGACAGCGTGAAAATAAGCAATTTCTTGATTATTATAAAATACCATACTAACAAAAGACCATAATAATATAAAAGACTGTACAATAAATATATAAATGTAGCAATAATACGACAACAGTCTAACAAGTTTATGAAGCACGCCTGAATATGTTTTTGATTGTTCAAGTGTTGTTAATTAGGAGTCAAATTAATAAAGAATCATTCGTCAGCAGTTACGGATATGATATATGAAGTATCACATCCACAAATTACCGGAGCAAGTAATAATTATAAGGGACAGATAAATATTTTATAATGTCTTCATAAATCTACAGTAACAATTAGCTTTGTAACGCTTCTCTAGATACCTAATTACAGGACAAGCTACAAATTAAGTCTCAAAAAAGGGTTAAGTACGCTTTGTCCCATTTCCGGCACATCAACTTAGTCGTCTGTGCTGGACAGTTTTATAAATTTGAAAACGGTATTAAATGTGAAGGTAAAGGGAAACTATTAACTAGAAAGGTGCCGGAGCACGCGATAATAAAGGGCCTTTTATGGCACAAAGGAATTATGTGGGCTGATCGAGGCATCTTAACTACCCTTTATAGGTTTAGGATATCGGAATTTATCCCACGTCTTGAATTCACTAACTTCCTTATTGTGTCAAAAAGCGGACACTTTTTGTTATTTTTGCGCATAAACAGGGTTATTTGAAAGAATAATATTGGTGTAATCTCAAAATATACTACTATACTAAATAACTAATCTAAGTTGTTATAAATTGTATGGAAATGCGAAATATTTTTAGGAGATTTCAATACTGCCCTCATACAAAAAATTGTTACATTTGAGCTTCGCAACCTATCTAGGATGCTGTTGATGTTTAAAAATAACCCTAAAATACTAATTTGAAATTGTACCAATATTCAAATTATTTACTGCATGTCACATCACATAATCACAGTAGCTTCAGGCGGTTAAGATAATGTAAGCATTACTAACAATGACATATAAATGTTTTAATTGTAGGTATAACTACATATAAATTACAATAACTACATTTAATGCAGTAGCTCTTAGTTTCCAGGAATAACACCACAATACCAATCCGGTCTAATATTACTGTATGTAAATTTTAATACAGTTAGATAATTGCATTTTAATTAACCTCAAATTGTATAAATCAATACCGCGGTCAGTTTAATTAAAATTTGGTACCACAACGAGATAGATAATGAATATTAATGTGCAAATGATACAATTTTAATAAAGCTTTTGTCGAATGCAAGTAAATGCATCGCTAATCACCGTTGTAATAGCTTTTGAGTTAATTAATATTCTCTTTATGAAGGGGTTGCGCACGCTATGTTAATTTATTTATTATAAGCATGCATGCATACTTTTAATCAAATTATAAAAATATTTAAAAAAAATTAAAATTTAGAAAAGTGTACTTTTGTTGAGTTACTAGAAATATGCCATATTAGGAGTTTTAGAATGCCTCGTGAGAAATAATGAGAAATAGTTTTTACTCGTAACAAAAACTATTTCTCTTGAACTATTTCTCTTGTATGAATCTTTTATATGTTTATTATAGTTTTTGAGGTAAAGAGCAGACAAATGACGACTATCATTATGTATATTGGCATAAAAAAGGGACAATCAAAAGTCAAATTAAAAAGATTTGCATTCTAATGCTATCACCGAATTAATATTATCTTTTCAATCAAGAAAAAGAAACAGGTTACCGAAATACGTACCTTGTAGTTATAGACAAAGATGTCACTATGGCCTGGTCCCATGGGGTTGTCGTTCCTGTCGCCTATGACCACTCGCAGTATGGAGACGCCTGTCAGCCTTGGTTCACCCGAGTCTGTGATGGCCACAGGAATCCTGTACTCCTTCTGTTGTTCCCGGTCGAATCGCACCAGGGTTGAAAGGACGTTGCCTGCGAAAGAAATTAACATCAGTAAATTGGACAACAGAAAACTTTCACATAATAAGCATCAACAGCTGATGTAGGTATATATCGTCGCTGCGCGTGCAATACCGCGGAAGAGCACTTTGTTAATACCGCGTAACAGCAAAAAGGGACAAAATTGAAATATCGCGCCAACAGATCATATTATCAGATAATATTATGTTTTTTCTTTCTCCTGTAAATTCGCGAAAACGCAGATACGCGGTTTTTACAAACTGCTCTTTCGCGGTATTGCACGCGCAGCGACAATATGTCACCGTAAAAGTATAAATTACCGAAAATTCATTCATTAATATTATATTATACCACTTAAAGTGGCATTAATTACAACATATTGTGTTATGAAATCTTTTATTGTATAAACGCAATATTTAACATAGCTATCAACAGGCAAACGAAATGATATGCTAGTGACGGCATTCGGACATAACTATTTTGTATGACGCGTTTTTTGGACTCGTCAATTAGAGGTGATTTTGAAATTGTCATAACGGAAAATAAAAAATAGTAAACTAGCCTATTACAATAAACGAACATTCATGGGCCTATATATTATATCAACACCAGGTGAAAGATGGATTTACCTAATTATTCGCCACATAGAAACTCTTAAAGGACCCCAAACAAATTTCGCATCCCTAAGTTAGTACATTCAATTGTTCGCTCTGTACCCAAATCTTGGTCCCAAATCAAGTTTCGATCAATTATAGTACTTAACATACAATAAATGGCGGGGTGCGCGTAAACCTTAACTTTGTTTTAGGAGTGCCAATCCAATTGTGCCCTCCCTATCTATGTTGATAATTTGCATTCCGCCTCCTTGCAATGCCTTAGGAATAATTGTGACTAGTAAGTTGATAATTCAGTTTTAGTCAAGTGTGTTTTGCTAGTTTAATTATTTTCGTGAGGGCTTCGCGGGTCGGTCGGAGAGGACCGGTGTGGAATATTGAAGGAAGGTATAAGATGCACATACGCCTATTGCTCTTAAATACAAAATCACCATAAGTCTAAATTAGTATATTTTATTTATAATTAAGTAATTTTGGTAGGTATGTGTACTATGTAGGTACCTAGATGATTTTGGTATCAAAAGACGCGAAATTCAATCATTGCGTAATTTTTTACATACGACAAGGTGGTAACTTATGCACGAAACTCGATCAGAAAAACGGTAGATGACAAAACTAACATTTGAGCGTTTTTACGTCTACGGGTTTCCGATCCTAAATCCCGTAATCGTAAACCCGTATCTTAGAACGGCTGTAAGTAGCGATATTATAGTAGACTTTTTTTTAAGCCTTGGGTTTTTTATTTGTTAAGTAAGTAAGTTTAAACTCAGCCGCACCCGCCGCTACTCTGGTCCTAGGCTCAAGTCTTGTTAGGCTCTTGGAAAACCAAACACCGTTGATTAACGTTACTTATTGTTTTTTTTTATAATAAGAGCGTTCAGGATGACCTCACTCCACCTGATGGTAAGCGGTCGTGAGGGGTGTCGTGAGCGGTCGTGTTAGGTCGACAAGAACGCCAGGGAAAACCCACCGCGCCTGTCGCCCTCACCCTGAAAGCCCACTGAGATGCCGTTTCACGCCTCGCCTAAAGAACCCAGGATTGTAAGAGCACGGAAACACATGAGCTGGAAGGGCATTCCATGACTTAATGGCACGGGGCAAGAACGAGGAACTAAACCTCTTGGTGCACGCCACTATTATCTGAATGGTATGCGGACTTAAAACTTACCTTGTATTTGAAACTTGGATCGTATCTCGAACGAAGCGGACTCGTTCAACGCGAACTCGAACGGTGGTCCGTTCTCGGGCGAATCGTAGTCCTTCGCGGTCAGCACCACCACCGATCCTGGTGATTCGTTCTCGTACCATATTATTGGCTCGGTCTGTTGAAAAAGGAAGTGGGTTAGTTATAATCGCGTCTGTAGAGACTTTACAAGTGGCTCTACCTTGGGCACATTGGGTAATGTTCAATAAGTAGCAATTTTATTACAAACATTGATAAAAGTACCTAAATATAAATAAATAAAATAAATAAATATACTGGGTGAATATTTTTTCTAATAACAATGATGACTGAATTGAGACCTGAGTTTGAAACTGCTTATTTATTAATCAAAATACTTTATTTGGAGCAAAAACGTATGGGTACTTAAAATATGTAAAAAGATCTAAACCTAAACTTAACTGATATTTACAAACATGTATTTAACCTTCATTTCACATTGAAATAGTGTACAAAAGGCAGACTTAGTGCCACATAGGCATTCTCTGCCATTCGGTTAAGAATAAATAAATAATAACTAAATAACCCAAGATATGCCACGCTGGGCCACACAGCGCCACCTAGCCCCAAACTAAGCCGAAGCTTGTACTATGGGTACTAGACAACTGATAAACTTACTTAGATACATTTTTTTTGTAAATAAATACATATTATACATAGAAAACACCCAGACCAATACAAACAGCCATGTTCATGAACACAAATGTTTGTACTGTGCGGGAATCGAACCCACGACCCTTAGCTCAGAGGGCAGAGGTCACTACCAAATGAGCCACCGAGCCTAAGCCTAAAGAAGAAACTAATCTTCCAAAAATTTGGTTCAGATAGCAACCCTAGATTTTACCCAACATGTCATGTAACATAGGTAACACGAATACAGTAGCTAATAAATTGTTCCGAAAAACAAATAACAAAATCGCATTATCCCGTCATACATTACTCGTATGCTACCTGAAAGGGGAACCACTCAGGACGGAATGGAAATTAAGCCTCCGCCGAATCGGCCCAAACCTGAGGATACCACTAAAATAAGAAACCGAAAGCCCGACCCTAGGGCTACCAAAGGGAAAATATAGAATTATGCCCGTGAAAACATTGAATATTTAAATAAAAAGGTAGCGTACGAAAAATACTTGGAATACAAACAATGTAATACCACGATTGAGAAGGCTTACTCCGAATTTTATACCGAATTTTCAGGACTTTTATTTTCCTAACTGACTATGATGACTTCCAAGATGCACTCTGTGATGACTGCCAAGGCGGCTTTGTCATCATCACAGTGTAAACAGTTAGCCGTTTGCACTATGAACTTTTTGCTTGGGTCCGTGTTGACATGTTAATGCAGCATGATTCTCCTAGGACCCCTGACCGCCTCATGGTGTTTGAAGCTGGGGCCAAGGTTTTTAATGAGTATTCCGTGCCTCCTCATCATCACCTTGAGGCAGGGTGCCGTCCTTTCATTTACCGCACATACACACATACATAAACGCAAAAAGCATTAATCTGGCAAAAAAGGGTCTGCGTTGACCGATAGATATAATCTCCCTCCACATTTTCAAGATGAGTGTGAATGGGTTTTTGTTAGATCAACTAGTTTATTTATTTATTTATTAAACTTAAAATACACTACCCTTACAGACTAATCCAATGCGGCAGTATACCTAATCTTATCTACTTATAGCTAATTATGTACAATGTTACCCTTGTGAATTCACTCAGAGAACACAGACACAGACTCAGAGTTCTATCATAGTGTAAGGTAAAACAAACCAACCGGTAGTGACAACCATATATCTAAGACATGTCAAGAGAAAATCTAGTTTGGAGCGGATTTTTCTCCCAATGGTAACCCTACCATACACAGCTTATTTGCATGAAAAATTGACAACGGGTTTACCCAAGACGATACCGTAGATATTCTTGAAATTTTATGCTAATGCCTTAGAAAATACGATAAGTGGCAGATAGGCAAACAGTTGCGGCCGAAACGCGCGAATTTTTCGTTTTTACTTCGGCTAAGGAGAAGTTATTTTGATTCTGATCTTGACACTGATCTGTGACAGACATATATATAGTAATTTATTAAATTATTTATTAAGCTACCAGAACATGTTGTTGTACTGCCCACTCATAAATTTAAATCATATCTAAAATCATTACTAATGAAAGGGGCTTACTATAAAGTAGAGGACTTTTTGAAAGACAACATTCCCTGGATTGCAGATTTCTAGTCAACACTCCTATTGAATTGTATAAACTCAATTTGCATTGTATAAGTTTAAATTTCATTATTTATATACGTTGTAATACAAAAATTGTAAGTATTTTGGCGATGAAAAAAAGTAACTATCGAGTTTCTTGCTGGTTCTTCTCGGTAGAAAACGACCTTCTAAACAAGGTGGTAGATTCATTATTTGTACCTGCATAATTTGACGATTCATAAGTGCTTGTCTTATGCCTACTTGATCAAGATATTTTTCATATTCATTTATGTAAATTAAAATTGTATTACAAGAAAGATGGGAGGGTCAGAAGCAAAGTTCACTACCGTTGTACCAAACTGAGTGTCTAATCATAAAATACCTTCAAATAACCATTCCCCTATCATCTTTTCGCTCCAAGCCAACCTCACCTGCCCGTGGTGCATCCTGCCGAATAGCAAACGAGGCGCTGGCAATCGACTGGTGGCGGTATAACCATCACATGACTAATTAAAGGCTTAGCTAAATACCACAGACCGATGACGGGCAGCAGCGTCATCGGTGCGAGAAGCTACGCCCTGCGATCGCCAACCCGCCTGCCCAGCGTGGCGATTATGGGTATATCCTCCAGATGTTTGCCCTAAGCGGCGAACAACTGGAGAGGCCTATGTCCAGCAGTGGACTGCTATAGACTGATGATGATGAACCATTCCACTTATGTTAATTTATAGAGAATGCTATTACCGAAATTAGGTCAGCAGACGACTCCAAACGAGTAACTGTTGATTTATACAAATATTAACAAACAAACAAATCCTCCGGCACAATAGCTAAAGTTAAATCTAAAGGTCATGTTTGACTTTTAGAACAGACCGCGAAATTTATTTGACTTTTGGCTTCACCCGAAATTCGTATAGAAGTACTTAATTGTGGCGGCAGGATTGTTATGCAAACATTTCTTGCAAGTTTTGGGTTTTGTTACTTCTCTTTGTGTGTAAATGAAGTATACTTAGAAGAATAAGTCTTATTCTTCTTTGGGATCTAGTCTACGAGAACGTTAACCCGTATATGCATTGTGGCTTATCGTTACTGGATTTCCTATTAAATATACAAATATAAAGATTATTAAATAATGCAAGCATGAGGAGCATGTTACAATTAAATATACTGATGTTCCCAGACGAATTAGGCGTAGGCTAAATCCTATAACGAGACTCATACTTTCATGGGCGTGATAATAGGGATGTTTTGGGGGTCAAAATAACTACATTATATTTAGTCCGTATTTTAAATCATAAAAATGTATTGGACACGTATTTTTCATTTTTCATTCAAATAAAAAATAGCAAAGATACAAGGCATCAAAAGTTAGGAGTGGGAGTCTTTGACGTCACTCCGTCCCGTAAAAATGCCACACAGCGTAACGTCACGCGTAATTTCAACGGGTTATAACTTTGTAATTTTTAGTCTAATTTACAAATTAAAGAATATGTGTCTTTTATCTTTGAATAAACTAAAAGACTGACTAATTAAGGCAACAAGCCTATTGGTCTGCACAGTGGGACTATTAAACAAGTCCAGTGGCTTAAAACTCTTCAAATCGAAGTTAAACACGTGGCAAACGCAAACAGTTTGTAACACTCAAAAGCGTTTAAGAAATTACGTTCAAGAAAGTGCCACTTACATCCAATAGTTTACCGGCCAAGTCATCCACTACCGGGCAGACAAACGTGGACAAACATTTGCCAACATAAGGCAAATGTTTTGTTGGCAATGCAAACGCGTATAAAGTCGTTATGGTCTGCCGTTAACGGTCGCCTGCAAGTTGCAGGCGTGTTTACACCTACACCAGAATTGGGATACGTCGAGGAATATTGTTGGAAATTACGATATGAAGTGGTTGAATGTTGCAACACGCCTTTACTTGGCTTTTGAATTGCTTTTATTTTAAAAAACGGGAATGTGTTAAATAGTTCGGTAGGACCTTTCTTCTTTTTAACAGGTTGAGCATAATGGTATAATAGGGAGACCGGTGAGTGTCAAGCAATAGATTTTCTATTATGTCTAGTTACGCACGTAACATCCATTTTTGCAAACTACCATTTTACCCATTTTTAGTCACGCCCTGGTCACTGTTGTGTTTTACCCATAATAATTCATTGGATTGTAACGATCCAAACTCAATTTATTGACAAAACGCTTTGACACCACGATAAAAACTCCAGTGTGATCTAAACAGACGAAATTACGAATTCATCACGGTAATAATATGTCAATTTAACGATGCGCTAAATTACGACCGTAAACAATTTAATGGGAACGCAGTAAATATAGTATTGCCTAAAAAGCGGTACAGCTGTAATAAAACAGCTATAGAGCCATCCCCACTTCTGCTAACTTAATCAGCTAATTAAAAATGACACTTGTGTTCTAGCTTACCAGCCCTCATCATCATCATCAGCCTATCGCAATCCACTGCTGGACAAAGACCTCTCCAGTTGTTCGCCACTTAGGGCAAACATCTGGAGGATTTACCCATAATCGCCACGCTTTGCAGGCGAGTTGACACAGATCACAGGACGTAGCTTCCCGCTCCGGTGACGGTGCTGCCCGTCATCGGGTATGGTATAAACCGATAAAACAAAATAATTATTTCTGCAAATGGTGCAAGAATAATTATTTTCCAAGATAAAACTAACGCACCCTACCCTGCCTGCCATGGCCAGTCGCCGAAAACAAGAGCACTCCTGGCAAATACCCTTACCCTCAGCTTTCAAGGAGGGACGGTGTTACCTACACTTATGAATAGCGACCATTTCACAAAAATCTCGATATTTCATGAAGGAAGCAATTCCACGGTGCACACCATTAAAAAACTAGAACTATGTATGTAACTTCATAACTGACCCATTTACTGACCTCTAAAATGTCCAAGTTATCAAAATAGAGAAGGGCTTGTTAGATGCGCTATTGTTGCGGTCGCGTCTGGCGTTTGATACATGGCGTGGTTAATTGTGTAGCCTAGCGTAGTGTGTAACTGGGCTATAGGGACCTATTGTCCTTGAAGCTATCCGGGCGAAGGATTTACAGGCGACGATTATCTACCTCAAATCGTATAAACAATCTTTATAAAATGTAAATAGAGGATTTAAGGGAGCGGACTATCATATTTACGGCCTAGTGCTGTTGATTGATTGATTGACAACTTCATCATTATCATCAACCTACTGCATTCCACTGCTGGACACAGGCCTCTCCAGTTGTTCGCAAACATCTGGATAATACACCCATAATCGCCACGCAGGGCGTAACTTCTCGCTCCGGTGACGCTGCTGCCCGTCATCGGTCTGTGGTATTTAGCTACGCCTTCAATTGTGATGGTCATACCGCCACCAGTCGGTTGCCAGCCCCTCGTTTGTTATTCGGCGGGATGGACAGGCAGGTGAGGTTGCCTTGGAGCGAAAAGATGATACGCCTTACATCCCACAACTAAGGCTAGTAATCAAGACTAATATTTAATTAATTTAGACTTAAAATTATTATTATTAATCAAAAACAGAAGCCTAATGGTGTTTACATTCTGTGACTCCCACACTAGGCTGAGCCTGTCACGTGGGGGTCAAATTCTACCTACTTTTATTTACAGGATCAGTTTCAGAGTTTGGTTTTTACACATACTATTTACGAAGTTTCAGCAAAACATTTTATTTTGCACACTTAAAGGCAGCTCGAATACCAAGTCTAACGGTGTTAATTGCGTTATCCCCTCAACTCTGCCCATCGTAATCTAATAAGCTGGAACGAGGTTAAGCATGAATCTGTGTGAGGTTGCCCATTTAAACTAATGCAATACAACCCGCCGCGAAATCGCGCCCGGGTATAATGTGATTTTAACTATAAATAGAGGTATGCACATGAATATTAATACCTGTACACTTAGGCCCATAGTACACGGCGTATTTTAAACGCGCCTACGACGCGCGACGACGCGACCCCTAAAAATAATTATTCTTGCACCATTTGCGTACTTTTTGGTAGTCTTGATTACTAGCCTTAGTTGTGGGATGTAAGGGAGTGGCCTATCATCTATTTGCTCCAAGGAAACCTCACCTGCCCGTCCATCTTGCCGAATAACAAACGAGTTTCTGCTAACCGACTTATGGCAGTACAATCATCACAATTGAAGGCGTAGCTAAATACCATAGGCCGATGACGGGCAGCAGCCTTACCGGAGCGAGGATGAGACTTTATATTTATCTTAGCTTGTATCCCGAAGCATTCCAAAGCTTACAAGTTTCCCTGTCTATGAGTCTAGAGGTCGTTACTAGAGTTTGTAAGTCCGCGGAAAAAATGGAAGTTTCCTGAGTCCTGACTTTGTTTACTTAGAACCACTAGAGTATAACTATATGTACGAGTTTATTGACTGCCTGGCCCGGTGGCTCAATCGGTAGTTACCCCTGCCTTCTGAACCTAGGGTCGTGGGTTCAATCCCCACCAGGGTCAAACATTCATGTGATGAACATTTGTGTTTGTTCCGTGTCTGAGTCTTTATGCTTAAAACTACTAACTAATCGGAACGATGTATGTGATTTTGTCTCATTTGGAAGCATACAACAATGCCCATGATATGTAAACCCCACTTACCGAAAATGGTACAAGCCCTTTATTTGGATTTTCATATACTCGTATATTCATGCTTTTGTGTGGCGTTTTGTTACGTCAGGATATAGGTTTGGAAAGGTTGTTGATCAATCCTTTTAAAGATAATTCTATTTTCTATATGATCGAGGGTGGAATCAGTAGGTTGGAATAATCAGATGTAAGTATTACCTATTTATGTACGACTCCGTATTGTACGAGTATAATATGTAGAAACTCGGATAAAGGAAGTCATAGTTTGGCCGTTGGCATACAGAAACCACTGCTGGATATAGGGAATGCCTATGTCCAGCAGTAGATTGAAAAAGGCTGATGACGATAGAGATGAAATAGCTCCTTTATGAGTGCAAAAGCGTTTAACTTCCACTTTAGAACAAAATATTTTAAATGTACTCGTATATCGTTCAAAGTACACCGTTTTATCAGACAAGTCATTGGGTTGTACCTATATAAAAGGTTGTATATTGTACGTAGAAGAAGACTGAAGGAATATATGGAAACGGGCAGCAGAGTTTACCTGGGTACAAATAGACCTACAGTACAGATACCCTACCGCGGTCACCAACCCACGTACCAAGACGAACGTAGTGACAAAGGCGAACCCCATCAATTGACAATACTTATTGGGGGAGGCCTATGTCCAGCAGTGGACGTTTGCAGGCTGATGATGATGATGAAACCCCCTCTATTCATAATATCGTCCCCAATGCTAACAGTACTCCATGCCTGACATAAGAGACACTACGCCTCATTCAGAAGTCACAAAAGTGACCCCAAATTAAACTAAACGCTAATTACAACCTATCCATTCCAAAAACGACCTTCCTCTACAGGAACAAGGTGCACATTTTAAAATTCACGCTCAAATTAACATCATTGCTCCCCACTTTTATTTGAGACAAGTCATTAATTCCGGTTTCAATTTACCTTTTACCACCAATCGTCGGGTAACATGCAATTTCGCCTTGTAAGACTCATTCGGAGGTCTTTATAGACCATTTTAAAAGAATTGCTATCGATAAATTCCAATGGAGCCGTCAGAAGTGGACCTTTTTGGGTCTGACACCTGGGAATAGAAGGATATCTGTTTTTTGGTGATTTTTATTGGTTACTTGAGATTTTATTTTGGATTTAAGTTAAGTTGTTCATTCATAGCAGGATCGTAGCATATGGAAGGACGTGGTCTCTCTAGGAGAAAGGCGTGACGTTATGATTGAATGTATGTATGTTCATTCATAGTAATAATAATAAATCATTTGGTTTGCGTGTTTGCTATGTTTAATATTATATTTATTTTCCAACACAAGCATCTAAGCTAGCTTGACAGTTAACCATAGTTTAAGCTACGGCTTAGTTTGGGACTAGATGGCGCTGTGTGGCCCTGTGTATGTATATAGAACATATTTCTTCGTTATTTCACAGATACGACTTACTTCATCCAGGAGCTCAGTGCTAAGAGGTTTAACCGGCTTAAATCCGACTTAGCAGATTCAAACTATGATAAGTATAAAGTAGCTATTGCAGGTATTATTTAAATATTTACTTACGAAATTGTTATTTATATTATTTTGTCGATTCATTAGTTTATTTTGTACATAGTTTAGTAAGTTGATTTGTATAGCTTTAAAAGTTGTTTCCCTGTGGTGTATACCTATAATTAATTATACAATTAAGTATAAACTTACACGAATTATTCTGTGATGTATGCTTGTAACAATTGTTGGTAAGCATAACATATAAATAAATGAACAAATATATGAGCTTTAAAAGACGACTAACTCTAATCCTTAGATTATTATCGCTCGTCACAAATGAAGCACGTTATTTAATTAATTTGTCAACAAGCGCCAACGTACCTATCCTATGTGAAAAGTGACAAAAGATTGTCCATGAAAATTCTGAAATATCTATTACAATAAATGACCCTGATTAAGTTAACGAACTAACATAAACAGCGGAATATCCTTAATAGGCTCTCTCGTGGGCCCTGTAAATTTCGTTTTGGGTAATAAACATTGTCAGTTTACACGGAGAGAGGTTGGTCCTTTAGAGATTGATCTCAAGTTTCATAGAGGCACAGGTTTGTTCTATTTTCCTGACATCTTATTCTTTGTATTTTTGAAGATGCAGCTGAATACCACAGGCCGATGATGGATAGCAAAGTAACATGAGCGAGAAGCTATGTCCTGCGATCGCCAACCCGCCTGCCCAGCGTGGATGTTAGACGAAAGTGGAGAGGCCTATGTCTGCAGTGGACGATGACAAAAATAAAGTTGTATTTTTTTTATAGTAGCTCGACATAATGGCTTCCCTACGCCTGATGGAAAGCGAAAGAGAAGCCCAAGTCGCTGTGACAACGGGTAAGTAACTGGTCAGTTACCTGTCAGTTGCCACCGCCATGCCGGCCCAAACCCCCACGAGCCACGGAAACCCTACTCACCGGCAGAAACACGACCCGGAGGTCATTTGGCTGCGGTATTCTATAGGGAGGAGGTTCTTCCTCGGACGGGCAGCTCAATACGAGCGAAGATTCGCTACGCCGTACTTCTCATAAAAATGTATGTATGCACAAAACTTACAACTGTTAAGGATGATGACAAAAGCCAGCCCCCCAAAATGACAGTCGTTATTGGGGGAGGCCTATGTCTAGCTGTGGACATAAGCAGGCTGATCTGCAGCAGCCCCCCCCCCCCCCCCCCCCCCCCCAGGGGGAGCGACGAGAGCGGACCGAAGGGCCAGCCCGCTCCCGTCCGACAGAGACGGGGACCCGTGCAAGGCCGGTGAGGTGCCCCCGCACCAACCACCAACTGGGCCCCATGCCTTTTTGAAGCCTATGCAAATGATTTTATTGTTTGTTTGAACCCAGCGCCTGAGATTTCATCTACCAATAGACCAAACGAGTCTCTTGATTACAAAACTTTTGCCAAACCTACAGTGCTCATCCCACTTTTAAAAGAAACCTAATTTGCCAAGCTTGCGAAATCTTTCTCCCGCGGTAGTAACCTCGACTAAAGTAAGTCTGTTCGGTCCGTATCTGGTACGTACCGTATTTCCAATTCGGCGATCGGTTCCCAAATGCTCGTTACTTAGGGTTGCTACAAGGTTATTAGTTATAGACGATTTTCAAGACTAGAAGTTTACTAAGGGTTGAATTTTTAATGGCTGGGTATAGTAACTGGTTTATGTAGCTTCCGTATTTACTAATAGGACTACCCACGATCTTTTTTTTGACAGGCTCGGTGGCTCAATTGGTAGTGACCCCTGCCTTCTGATCCGAGAGTCGTGGGTTCGATTCCCACCCGGGACAAACATTCGCGTGATGAACACTTGTGTTTGTTCCGTGTCTGGGTGTTAATATTTGTATTTAAGTATTTATTTGTGGTAGGTACCTTCGTTGTTCTGATACCCATAACACAAGTGCTTAAGCTACTTACTTTGGGATCGGATCATGTATGTGATGTTGTCTAATATTTATTTGTTTATTATTTATTTATTTATTATTTATTTATTTATTATCTCATGCCATGGGTGTCGTAGAAGACAACTAAGGGAAAATCAGGAAACGGGTACCAATGTTTACTTAGGTCCAGATGAAACCTACTATGGTCACTAACTTGCCTGCCGAGTCCCCCAAACAATTGTTTTCTGGCAGAGGCTGATGATGATAGTAACTATATTACCACTACTACCACATCACCAGATTGTTCAGAGGTAAGACAGCTTATGACAAACGTCTTTAAAAGAGGTAGGGCATAGCGAATGTTCGCCCTAATTGAGCGGCCCGTCCGGGGAAGGACCTCCACCCTATAGAATACCGCAGCCAAGGGTCGTGTTTCTGCCGGTGAGTAGGGTTTCCGGAGCTCGTGGGGGGTTAGGGTTGGGTTCTTTTGATTCGCGGTTCTTCTAAATCTTCTACAGAACATGGGAATTTATTTAAATTACTTCCCATTCTATTTATCAGACACATTAATCAATATACACTAAAATATACCTATTCCCAACTAATATCTAAATCCAAAATAGTAAATAGGATTCACATTTAAGCATATCCCTTCGTAACGTCTTGTTAGGAAGCGGTGACCCTGCTACATTCCGGCCTAACTCAAGTTCACTGTAGCAAATGTCTCTCACTTAAAACGTGGTCAAGTATGAAATGAGGTATGCTAGTGGTTCCGTATTAATTTAATTATTACAGGCGGATTTATATTTGTCTGATGTGTTGTGACGTGACGCGTCAGAACGGTATCGGTTTCATACATTTAGTATAGTAACGTTCATACTAGTAATGCGTATTGTGTTGTGATGGCTTGTGTAAATGTATGAAACCGATACTGTTCTGACGCGTCACGTCACAACACTTAGGACTAATGTAAATCCGCCTTACTTTTGAATACTTAATAAGTAGGGTACTTTGTATTTTTAACTGAATTAAAATTTATGAAAATAGTCGTTTTTTTTTGTTTAATTGAAAAATAGTAGTCGATTTAAATGGGTTAAGCCATCATCATCATTTTAGCCCATATTCACACAATAATAAATATCAGACAACATCACATACATTGCTCCGATCCCAAAGTAAGTAGCTTAAGCACTTGTGTTATGGGTATCAGAACAACGAAGGTACCACAAATAAATACTTAAATACAAATATAAACACCCAGACACGGAACAAAACACAAGTGTTCATCACACGAATGTTTGTCCCGGGTGGGAATCGAACCCACGACCCTTGGTTCAGAAGGCAGGGGTCACTACCAATTGAGCCACCGAGCCAGTCCCTATGTATGTTATTTTGTACTATCTCAAAAGTTTATATATATGTATGTTATTTTGCACTATCTCAAAAGTTGAGCTACCATGTTTATGTACTATGTGTGACCGTAATGGTCTGTCTTGTACCCTAGACATTGAAATCTATTGTTACAATTGAAACTTTAGCATTTCCACAATAAGTAGGTATTCGTATTAATACGTCTAAAGTAATATGTAAAACATATTGTTTGAAAATAATATGTAAATTTTCGATTTTTTTTTCCAAAAGTCTTCGTTCATTAGTTTATGTTTGATGGAAACATCAATACTATGCTATTTAAACAAAAGTATTTTTTATAATTTTCAATTACTTTAAAGAACATGTTAAAGAAACTCCGAGCTCGAGGTGACTGTGGCGGCAATACTTTCGAAGGCAAAAAACCTCATTACCGTTTTTCTGTCACACGAAAGGAACCCTAAATCGGGGGATTAAGACAAGTTATCTGGCCGGGACTCGGTTCTAAGCCAGGGTTTTGTCAGCGTTTATTCATTGGGGATCTGGGAGTGTTGCTACGGATTCCGAATCTGTCGATTATCGATACTGCTTGAACGAAAGAAATTGCAGTTCTAAAGGGATTAAAGGTCTTGCAAGACATTTAATCCCTTTAGGACTTCAGAGGATGTGTTTTATCAGAAATATGACCTGGACTTTTCATTTTTATTTCTGCCTCGCTGGTCCGATGGTAAGTTTAATAGTAAAAGCCACCTTAGATCAAGCAGTACCGGTTTCGGATCCCTGGTGTGACCAAAGTTGTTTCTGGCTTTTTCTATCAAGATATAGCTCAGTAACTGGCCCAGAGTTAGTATTCCATATGGTTACTAGATTTAGATTTACTAGAATCCACTCCGCTCCATCACATCTCGTAGGTATCGTAAAAGATGATTAAGGGAATATCAGGAAACGGGCAGCAGCGTTTATCTGGATACAATGAACTGCGGTCAAACCGCGTGCCAAGCGTGATGAGTGATGCAAATCCTATAAACAATAATCCTATAAACAATAACAATAATAGGCCTGTTGCCGTATAAAATGTAATTCGTCCGTCTTTTAGAATGTTCAAAAATAATAGACACGTATTTTTTCATTTGTAAATTAGACCAAAAATGACAAAGATATAGCACATTAAAATTACGCAACACGTCAAAGAGTGAGAGTTTTTTCACCACTGAGTGACGTCAAAGACCCCCACTCCTACATTTTGATGCCTTGTATCTTTGTTATATTTTGTTTAAAATGAAAAAAGGAAAAAATACGTGTCCAATATATTTTTATAATCTAAAATACGGACTTAACATAATGTAATTATTTTGACCCTGGAAACACCCCTATTGTCATTGAGAGAGTTGGACTCTGCTGGACATTGGTCCAGCAGTGGACGTTTGCAGGCTGATGATAGTGATGATGACTTTCATATAGACTGACAGCTATGCTCGAATTCCGGTTCGGTTTTTCCTAGAAAATTGGCGTAAGGAAATCAGGTCAGGAAGTGTGAAAATATTGTGAAACTGACTTCACAATTCCTGATCCCCAAAATTTCATACCTATATCGCAAAGTTGTGCCCAACCCGAAATAAATCAAACGGGCAACGCGTGTGTTAAAACAACACAACTTTATGTAAATTTAACACATTACTTTAGATTATGTGTCCGTCTGTCTGTCACAGTGAAATCCCTTTGAGGAGGGTATCAAATGCCCTGTTTTCGGCACACTATTATTTTTTATTATGTGTCAAACTTGTTATGGTGTACGGACACTATTGTCGACGGATAATGGAATCAGGACAAACGGAAGATGACCTTCAAGTATAGTAAGCGAATGGCTTTGGTTTTTTTCTTCATATATTTATTTATATTGGCTCAATGGCTCATTTGGTAGTGACTCCTGCGAAGGCAGAAGTGAACCAAGGGTCGTGGGTTCGATCCCCACCCGATTGCCAACATACGAGAAGTGGAAGATCGTTTTACTGCCATAGGATACTTTTTTATACTACTAAGATGGTAAGCAAGCTTACGGACGCCTGCAAAATAAGGGGTATCACACATACAACTCAAGCGCGTTAGTGACCCTTTAAAACCCTCTTCACAACCTTTATAGAAGACCCTATACAGCAGTCTTTTATTAAATAAAATTGGGGACAGTCGAGCAAGCGGTTCACCTGATGGTAAGTGATAACCGCCGCCCATGTACATCTGCAACATTAGTTACAGGAGGTCTCGGCTGAGTTTCTTTCATAGCCAGAGTGTACGTTGGCAAAAAGGATCTTTTTTCTAAAAACTAGTACTCACGTTAGTCAAGAAGGGCGCATTGTCGTTGATGTCTGTTAGCTCCAGAATGACTTCGGTGGTCGCCTGCAAGCTCTCGGTGCCTAGTCTGCCGCCCTGGTCGGCTGCCACTACGAGTACTTGCCATCTTGCGAAACCTGAGTGAAAAGGTATAGGGTAAAGTGTATCATTAAAAGGGATGTAAGGGAGCGGCCTATCATCTTTTCGCTCCAAGCCAACCTCACCTGTCCGTGGTGCATCCTCCCGATTAACAAACGAGGCGCTGGCATCCATATAACCATCACATTTGAAGGCGTAGCTAAATACCACAGACCGACGACGGACAGCAGCGTCACCGGAGCAAGAAGCTACGCCCTGCGATACTGCCCAGGCGTGGTGATTATGGGTATATCCTCCAGATGTTTGCCAGAAGTGCCGAACATTGAACTATGTCCAGCAGTGGACTGCGATAGGCTGATGATGATGTACCGGCATGCCGTATACCGATTGGTTCTAGTCCATAGAAGTATTATACATGCCGCTAACCCCGCAGTGTGTTTCGCATTCCACAACCTGAGCGTTTGACGGCTGGCCGCAATCAGTTCGTTTTTTTTAAAGTAGCTCGACATAATGGCTTCCCTACGCGTGATGGAAAGCGAAAAAAAGCCCAAGTCGCTGTGACAACTGGCATGTAACTGGTCAGTTACCTGTCAGTTGCCACTGCCATGGCGGCCCAACCGGGCAGGATTGGGCCCACGAGCCGGAAACCCTACTCACCGGCAGAAACACGACCCGGAGGTCATGTGGTTGCGGTATTCTATAGGGTGGAGGTCCTTCCCCCGGACAGGCAGCTTAATTCGAGCGAAGATTCGCTATGCCCTTCTTCTCTTGCGTTTTTGTCATAAGACAGCCGCTAGTTCCTTCTAGGCTTTAATAAACAGTTTCATTGTATTCTTTCATTATTACCTGATGGCTGATCCCGGTCCAAAGGCTTGATCAGTCGCAAACACCCGTCGTTGTCCACTTGAAGGTACTTCATCTGTTTTGACTCCACCAGACCGTACACGATGTTCTGTGGCGCATTGCGGTCGGGAATATCTGGATCGTAGGCTTCGACCTAGTAAGACGAATGTGATATTCATTTTAAAACTACGACTTTTCAGTAAATATTAATTAATTAAAACCCCCGACCAAATCATTGCCTATATCTTACAAACTGCTGAACTCATTTTGATCAAAAATAATTAAGAACACGCTCGACTAATAGACCTTTCAAACAAAGGAAACTAAATTAAACTCGCGTCACCCGTTTGGGAGTAAGGATGCCACAGACAGACACACACACACACACAGACAGAAAAAACGTGTCAAACTTATAACAAACACCCCTTTTTTGCGTCGGGGGTTAAAAATAAAAAAAAACAACAGATATTCATTAAAAAAAAAACAGATGAGACCGCCTAAGTTGTTCTTCTTCCTATCTTCCTCTACCGGATATGGATAGTTTGACAGCTCAAAATACTTTTTTTTTTGTAAGTTTCTGTAGTCGTCTTTCTTTGCACAATATTAAATGCCAAAAACGGAATATAAGTAACTACTTTTAAGTTAACTGTATGGTGTTCAAAATAAATATCTATCTACAGACCGACAAGAATTTTTAACAGTGGGTGACATTGACATGAGGGCGTTACTGTGAAACATTATGTGAAAAATGAACGTCAAAAGTGACGTTTTGTATGAGAGACGGTGTTTAGTTCCGTTTTCGGCTAATTGACAAGACACCCTTGTCTGTATCGAACAGTGCCAAAATAAAATCGAACTGAACGTACACATATGTTTTATTATTTTTTATCAATGACACCTTAAACAATAGGAATAATTAGGTTTCTATTTCCACGAAAATCCTTGTATTGAGAAAATATCTTATATGTTCTCAGAGTTCCTATTAACTCGTGATTCAACATTGATATACCTAATCAGTATTAATGAAGATTAATTTCGTTCTGTAGATTAGTACATATATCAACAAAAGCCCGTATGATTCGAACTCCGGACCTCTCGGTTTTCACATGTATCCCTGCGAATAATAAACCACTAAGGCAGTTCTTACTTACATACACAAGTATTTCTAGGTCTCATTACTAAGATCCCGTCGACAAGAATTCGCTGCAGGAACCTAGTAATTATTAAGTTACCTAAGTAGTACTCTTAAGCTACCTTCAACGCCTAACTTATAGTATTAACTGCTTTTATTCGTAACTTGGATGGTGAAGTTTAACGCTACATCTTAGATCAAACAAGTTTTAATCCGTATTAGGGGGTTGAGTTTTTAATTAAGATTATCAACCCGTGGGTGTTGTAGTAGAAAAATAAGGGAATATGTATGAAACTGATAGCAGCGTTAACCTGGGTACAAATAAAACCTACTGCGGTCACCAATCCGCCTGCCAAGCGTGGTGACTAACGTCATTGGGATGATGATGAAGTATCTTAACTATAATATTATAAAGCTGAAGAGTTTGTTTGTTTGAACGCGCTAATCTCAGGAACTACTGGTCCGAATTGAAAAATTCTTTTTGTGTTGAATAGACCATTTATCGAGGAAGGCTTTAGGCTATATAACATCACGCTGCAACAATTAGGAGCGAAGAAAAAATGGAAAATGTAAAAAAAAACGGGGAAAAAATAACTATTCCACGCGGACGAAGTCGCGAGCACAGCTAGTCATCATATAGACGGCGATACAGTGACGTGAATAGGTAGGCTCTTTTCACATCGAGAGAACAATATCTCCACCATTAAACTGGTCTCTCGTCGGCTAATGGAAAGCGAAATAGAGGCCCAAGTCACCGTGTTAAATGAAAAGTAACCAAATCAATCATTTTTCAGTTGCCACCGTTATGCTGGCCAGTATTATTCGGGTATTTACCGACTGAGGTCTATCAGTGACTGATTGAGCGAAAAGTAAAAGGAGCACATAGATGCGTGAGAAGTGGAAGACTAAATCTTCCCAACATTAGTTAAGCTAACCCAAGCTATACTTCCTACGTATTTATGCGCTCCTGGTACTCCTATTTATTTAAACTTTATTGCACAAAATGGTACAAAAGACGAACTTAATGCTAGGAGCATCATCTCTCAAGATGGCCGACCCGGCGGAGTCTGTGCGCTTTTAATACTATGTATTTGGAAGAACCGAAATTTCTATTCCAATAAATTACTTTTCGGTCTAATAAGCAACATGCTTAAAGTAATTAATCACAATTATCCTTCTTCCAAATGAACATCACTAAGAAAGGAATTTCAGTAATTTCTGTACGCAGCTATTTTTAATAATGTCTCGGTAATTTGAATTTCATTTACATGACGTGATAGATAAGGCTTTTAGTTAAATTTACAAGTTTCTTAATTACAAATATTTATTACATTTTAGATGATTATTAATTTAAATTGATTAATTATGGCAGATAAAGGTCGGAGATTATCGAAATATATTATTCATCTGAATTGTACTTTTATTATTTACTTAATTCTGATTGTGAAACCGTTTGTTGACTCCAATAAATAAAAAGATAAAAAAAGTAAATAAAGAGGTTTTGAATTCGCAGGGCGGCGGCAACTGACAGATTTGGTTACTTTATCATACACTATAGTACAATATTTAGGCACGCTATCAAAACAGACAAGGCTGTTTTTCATTGAAACATTTCAGTGTTTTTGTCTCTATATTAGCACGTCAAAATGAATCCGTCCGGCTTGCTTTAAAAATTTATCAGGATAAGTTAAGCAGACGACGAATTCCAAAAAATGCCACGCGATCCGCAACTCGCCTAGTTAGTGCCACAAGGATCACACTGCCTGTGTGCCGTGCTGCAAGTGCCGTTTCACTACCCGGTTAAGGCTTTGACTGCCGAAAAACTATACACAATAGAAAAACAATTGAATGTCGGTCACCGGTGAACGCCATTGCGTTCAAAAGACCCAAGACTATAAGAAGAACAACACATCGTAGGCACATTAGGGAACACATTATCAAAGTCGTTAATTCTGATACAAACCTTTACAATACACCCTTCATACAGTTTCTCCTCCATTATAGTCTTTGTATATTTGTCCAAGAACACAGGCGGATTGTCATTCAAGTTCTCAATTTTGATGATGACCGTGGCATGGTCCTTCGCGTTGCCGTCCCAGGCCATGACGTCGAGGGAGTAGGAGGTGATGTTCTCGTAGTCCAAGGGCTTGTTCACTCTGATCTCGCCGGTGAAGTTGTTGATGATGAAAGAGTCGTAGGTGTTGCCGCTGATGATGCTGTATGTTACTTTGGATGCTGTTGAAGAAATAATGTATAAGTATTACGCAATGTCTGTGATAAAGATCTAAAGGCTAAAGAAAGCGCACTGAGACGTTTATGAACGCATTATAATAATACACTTATTATGTGAACAAATGATAATAATATGTTTGTATATAGAAAAGGATGAAAAATTTCATATTAATATGCATTAATATATGACTTTGAATCCAAACATTTGAAGATCAGCAAACCAAACGTTGATTTTAAAATTTCAGTGATAATAAGAAAACAGCAATCTGTATGGTTTCCGGATATAGAATAAGATTACCCCATCTCATCCCGTAGGTGTCTAGAAGACAACTACTGAACTTTCGGGAAACAGGCAGAAGCGTTTAATGGGTACAAATAAAACCTACTGCGGCCACCAACCCACCTGCACAGTGTGGTGACTAAGTTCAGCAGTGGGCGTGTACGTGCTGATAATGATGAAGAAATCAGTGCATGTATAAAATTTGATATGATATACATATATTAGTAACTGAACTCGCCCAAAAACGCTTCATGCAAACTGATACGAAAGCGTGACGTCACGAAATAGTATATTAGTATCATTTCAGACACCACAATCACTAAAGGGTTAATTCTAATCATTTCCTGTAAAATAATGTATCAAATTTTACCTGTATCTACATCTTCCGCCCTAACTTGCGTGACAAGCTCATTAATATTGGCGTTTTCTGCAATGGACTCTGCCACATACGTCTGCTGAGCGAACCGAGGCGGGTTGTCGTTCTTATCAGCAATCTCAATCATGAACAGTTGCGTCCCAGAATTGGGCTTCCCTGGCGTAACAGCAGAATCTGAATTATCTGTCGCTATGATTTTTATGTTGAAGAACTGAGTCACTTCTCTGTCGAAAGACTTCAATGTTGTTATGTTTCCGGTGATTGCATCTATGGCGAAGGGATCCGAAGGGTCTCCTATTTGATAAGTAACTTGATTGTTGGCTGATGTCCCGTCTGCGTCGAAGGCTCGGACCTGCATCACAGGAGTCCCCGGTGGCTCGTTCTCCAGTACTGTTCCAGAACCGATATCTCTGAATATGGGAAAGTTGTCGTTTACGTCTTCTACTTCTATTTGGATTATTGTTTCAGCTGCTAGTTTGTAGTTGTTCTGCGGGATGAAAACGTCGTCATTACAATTATATGCTTATTCTCACCAAAATAATCCTGATTATATCCCAGTTTGTTTTTACACAGGTTAAGTTTGGTCTTGGTACCAATGAGCTACCAAAATTCTTACACGATACAATAAATAATAGTATAATTATGTACTAGGAAAATTTTATCTATAAAAAAGTTCATTAATAATCATTCTCACCTGTATTCGGACTGTAAGCGAATAGTCTGTTATCCTCTCATAATCCAAATGGTTCACTAGCTTTATGTAGGCCGTGTTGGCGTCAGTTTCCATAATGAATGTGTGTCCTTTATTTGTTTGTTCAGTCTGCCCCATCACCAGCTCAAATTGTACTTTATCTTCTTCAGGAATGTTGGAACTGTAAGATGAAAATGACATTATAACGACATAACACATGATATGTCTAATAATATTAAAGATATGTGTGCTCGAAGAGAGTTCAAAAACCTTTTTTTTTATAGTTCTTTATAATGTTGATTGTAAGCGTACTATTTTCATGAACTTTCAAGACTACAAGCGTAGTTCTATTAAGGAAAAAGGAGGAAAGAATAAAATTAAAGAGTTTGACAACCAAAGGTATGGTAGTAGGTATAAGCATATTATGTATCAACCTTGATACACATACAATGTGGAAATGCAACCTGCCACTTGGGGGAGTGGTGGTGTCCCCTGCATCCGCTACCTCAATGAGGCAGGGAATACATACTGAAAATCTCGGTCCCTCCGTCAAGCGCCTTATCGGATGGTGCCATGGAGCCTTAAGAACTAAGACTGTCATGCCACAAACTATGTTATATACGGTAAAAAAATACCTACTAAGCGACACCACGTCTATACGCAGCAGATCCTCAAAATGTTCCGTGTCATCAGTATTTTCTACAATTTCTTTATTATCATACTTATCACTATAGAATTGACATAAGACCTCTACTTACACAGCTGTGAGAGTAGCAATAGGAATGGCGAAGGTCGAATAATTCTCCTTGAGCCTGATGGGTCCGTTGGGAACCATTATGAAGGACGGACTCTTCTTGTTGGAATCCACCACCTGGATGTCCAAGGTTATTGAACTCTGCTGTGGCGGGTCCCCCATATCTTTCACTATTGCGCTAAGCTTAAATTTGTACCCTGGTGGTTTCTGTAACGAGAAATAAACGATATCACATCATGATCATCATCATCATCAGCCTTTCGCAGTCCACTGCTAAACATTGGCCTATCCTCATCATCAGCCTATATCAGTTCACTGCTAGACATAGGCCTTTCCCAATGTTCGCCACCTTGATCGATGCAGGGCTTCTGAATTGGCCTCACTTTTCTTCCAATATCACATCATAGTCATCATTTATTAGATAAATAACACAAGATGCTTGGCTACACAGCGCCATCTAGTCCCAAATTAAGCCGAAGCTTATACTATGGGTACTCAATAGTGGTAATCTTACTTAGATACTTTTGTAAATAAATACACAAATGTTTGTACTGTGCAGGGATTGAACCCGCAACCATTGCATCAGAGACATTTAGAAAAATATCATTAAAAATTTAAAAAAATAAAGAAAAAGTTTTCAAAAATACTTACATCTATAGTTTTGTTCAAAAATATGACTCCGTTGTCAGGGTCGATATAAAAATAGGACTGGTCCGGAGATTCGGAGTCTAGACTGTAGTGGACTATTGAATTGTTTCCGTCATCGATGTCTGTCGCTGATATCCTCATGACCTCTTTACCACTAGGCAGGTCAGCCGGAACGGACTCGGAGTATGACTGTATGTGGAAAACAAATGTGAGTATACATAATTTTAGAGCAATTTTAATTTTTGGGTACATGTTTGACCCGGACTTTAGATAGGAGAAACCGTAATGTATTAAGATTTCTTTTAATTTAATAATAAACACACGGATGAAGTTTTAGAATTCCTCATCAATGATGATTTTAGTGACACAGATGGCGTTTTAGAATTACGGAATGACGATAGAAGATCTAATTAAATGTAATTAGTTTCACCTGTGATCGAAATCCCACACGGTGTATTAGCTGCAAATAACCTCACAAATCTCATCAGACCTACGCGAAGCATGCCCGAAGCGTAGAGAAAGTATCTTTATTTGAAAATAATAATAATAATCGTGCATCGTGATAAAATGCGCCTACGGGGAAAGAGCTGCCTAGCTAAAGAAAACACATCAACTACAAATGTGCAAAGAAAGTGAATTCGGAACACACTATAACACAAATGATTACCGATAATGCTGTGATCGGCTTACGATCCTAAACAGACATGCAGCAACATGCAATTAAAAAAACATAACAGTTTTCAAGTAATTCACTTAGATCAATCGTTACCATGGCTTTAAACTTTTTAAATTTAAGAAAGGCAATGGTAACAATCGAAGAAACACAAGATAAATCAACAGTGTTAAGTTTTATAACATTTTTGTGCGGAACGCTGTCTTGTGAAACTCTTTTTAGACAAACCTTCCAAACGTCTCCACGGAAGACCTTTAGGAAATACGGAAATGTTAATATATGATAAGGAAGAAAATGAGCTCGACATGAAACTACTTATTAGGGTTCCTTATCGATTTAAGCATATTGCATTCCTATTATAAATCAATGCTGCTCTATTCTTGTTCTGTTCAGAACGGTCTTTGGTAGCAAATGTTGCCAGCTGCACATAATGATACTTTCCACTTAAACTGTTTCATCTATATTTGATTTGCACATCGTCTCTTTAATAGTCTGAATTAAGTGTCATAATATATCGCAAAATTTCTACTAAGAAAGTAGATACCTAAACATTATAAAAATTCTTAAGTATTTATTCCGTAAACAGCAAATGATTATAATACACTCTCGGGACAAAGAGATGAAGTGATAAACGCTCAATTTATAATCGGCAACAATTTAAACATAAAATCTAAATCATTTGACACAACCAAATAACAACCCGATAAATATTCATTAGAATTCAAAGATATGCAAAAGGGAAGAAAGTTTCGCTCCGAGGCCTATGGAGATTAGAAACAAAGAGATTGAATCTGTTTTGTAACTTAACATAAATCAATAGCATCGTTAGTTTGCAATTAGCACTAAGCCTTAGCCTAGACAGGAGCATAAATTGTTAGCACTAAGGTCGTACGTAGATATTTAACTGTACTTAAGTCAGGGTGAATGAACGAAGTTATTGTGTAGACGCACATTGAACTGTAATTCCCGTTGGTATTAGTTAGCAATTGAATTGTATTGATTGTGTTTATATTCAACCAGATTGCTTTGAAGTCACGTCTACTAAGTCTTGTGTGAATGACTTTTTAATTTTTTTGGAAGGTGTACCACAATTTCGCATTTAAAATCAAATTCTGATTGAAAACTAATTCACGAGCCTAAAGCTTAGTAGTAAATAAGTTACTCATACAAGTCATTATCAGAAAACACGAAAAATGGTTTTTCTTGGCAAACGCCATTGCAGGACGGTTGTTTTACTTCAAAGTTTGAGGATTCGTGCGATTATCTTGGCGCCGCATAATAGCTCACTTTAATGTAAAGCTGAAGCCAGATTATTTCGTGACTCGTTTGATTTCTATTGTTGACAAGACTGGTTTGTCAAAGTTCTTTATTTTGCAAAAGGGTTTTTATTAGCACTTGGCTCAGACGGAAGAAACACAATTGTTAGAGGTTACAGGTCAATCCACACATACGGAACATGTTTAAATCGACTTCTAGCAACCGCACTGGAGCGCTATTCCCAAATACTGTTTCCGTCCGCTCAGATTCGGAAACATGTGGGTACAGGTACACGAATGTAGAACAGGTACATTCGTACGTCATTATGACATTTATTAGTAACTTGTAGTAAACTAATGTCTTTGATTGAACGTGCGGAAACACATATGTATTTCCGGATCCAAATAGAAATACACATTGTGAATAGCCTTTTGCGGTTGTTATAATAGAACTCTAAATGTTCCTTAGCCTGTGCTTGGTTTCATTTCAATTCCAAAGGCTTTAACATGTTATTGTTCTAAAATCTTAGTAAATATACTCACAACTTTGTCGAACACAGGTGGATTGTCATTGATATCTTCGATGATAATTTTGATTGTGCAGGCATCGCTCAGCTGTGGCTCCCCATTGTCTACGGCCCGAACTGTGATATATACTTCTTTTTCCCTTGTCGGCTCATCATGATCGAACATCTGTAGCATTTCAACATCATTACTTACGACTAATCATACTTCGTTACAAAGAAATCACGTAAACTTAACACTAAAAACAAAGTGACAAGTTTAAGCGCAGTTCTTTGTACTTTGGAAGTTTAAAGTCACCTACCTGTAATCCTGGGGATTTCTAAGTTTGCATTAGAAAGCTTTTAATTACATTTCAGCTTAGAAAGTTAAATAAATTGTATGTCTAATTAATGTTAAAGTTTAATTTTACAATCTTAAGGTCGGCTAAGCTTGGTCATAGTTTTATTGTAATTTTTAGAAGTAATTAACCAGACGACTATGTGTATTTTTAACTATATAAGTTAAACAATATAAAGCTTTCTTGGAGTTTCTCAGTTGGTTATAAACGGTATTGTATTTGCCTACAACGTACAAGTATACCAGAGTTATCAACTGTAGTGTGTGTATGATTTAACAAGTAACATCGTACATTATACTATACAGCTTTTGGTCCATACTTATTATATGTGTGTAATGAAAACCAGTTTTCCCTTACACTGTATGTACTAGATGAAGATGATGTCAACGGCTAAGAGGCAATATAGAACTTCCTACATTTACTCGAGCGGGAATCGAACCCAGAAGCTTTCGCCGTCCGACGTATTAGGCGGGGAAATCTTACACAACTCCTTAAGTCGTCAAAGGTGTGACTGTGAAGATTATGTGTTGATGATTAAAAGAGAAGTTATAAGACCTTCATTAAACATTAAATTAAGACAAAATAAAACTTAAACAAAAAATGTTACTGACATCTGCCGTAGTTATTGCTCCAGTCTCTGAGTCTACGTGGAACCGCTCCCTCTCTCCCTTGGGAGAGACGAACTTGTACCTCACGGTACCTCCCATCGTCGGTGGGTCCTTGTCGACAGCTTGCACCTGTGAAAAATAATGTATTAGCAATTGAGGTAATGCTATTCTATAATGCCTTTTGCCATTCTATCATTTTAGCCCTCTTTTTTAGTCTCGTAGTAAACGCAGAAAGAACAAATGTGTTTGTTCTATTTTAAGACAAAGTCACACACATTACTTGAATTAACTTAATATATAGGCGATGAAAACAAAACAAATGAAAGTCGAAAACCAAAAATTTGAAACGATTAATTAAAAGATGTATAAAATTTGAAATACTGTTTGTGGCAAAACCACACTTTTTGTAGAGAAAAATTTAACTGGGATTGAAGCCAATCTTTTTCACATACCTACACCATGAAACCAAAAAAGGCAGTCATCATCATCAGCCTATCGCAGACCACAGCTGGACATAGGCCTCTCCAGTCGTTAGCCACTTAAGGCAAACACCTAGAGGCTTTAATCATAATCGCCACGCTGAGCAGGATCAGAAAAAAAGGCAGGTTCATTATCAACTACCTCCACCGCTGGGACTGTCGAATCTTTATTTATTCATTAACCCTAAATAAGATAGGTTACTTAAAGCTCATTGTTCTGAAAACTTTTAAAACATTTTGTAACCCTAGTGGTAAAGAAAACTTGGCTGAAATGTGTAAGAAAAATTACAGGAGAAATTTAAAATTTAAAATAGGCTAATGAAAAAGAGGACATATTTACCGTAAAGACATAGGTGCCGACTGGTTGGTCCTCCTTGATCGAAGGCTTATAGTTGGGGCATTCGGCGAATACTGGTTTGTGGTTGTCCTTGACTGCGAGGTTTGAGGAGATGCCCGGAGTATACTGAAAGGGCACAGGATCGTGGCAAGGTGTCATTACATGGCTACGTCATGAATGTACGGATAGACGGTAGCAAACCAAGGAAGTCGATGATTAGGAAATGACGAAGCCAGATTTAGTAAATAAGTAAGTACAGAATCGCACCAGACAATCAACCACTGGTCTCAAAGTAAATTTTTGATGACTGGTCGCCTCCCAAAACACCCAGATAATTTAGAAATGTCCCGGGAATCGAACCCGGAGCCTTCGGATTCCCGCGCTATTGGCGAGAATACTTAGCCATTGGGCCACTGAGTTTGTCAAGATTAATAAGATCAATCAGAGCCAAATATGCAGAGAAAAGCCCTATTGCATTTCTCAGAAATCAAAAGATCGTTAAATAATTCCAATATAAATTCCAATGTGGCTTACTATCTTTAGAATTAAATCGTTCACTGCCGTCTATCAATACATAGCTTTATAAAAAATACACCTACCTATAACATGTAATGAACCGCAACAGACAAATTAACATCTCTTACATATCATAAATTCGGAAAGATCTCTCAAGGAAAGGAGTGAATATCCGAGCAGAAAAATTCTCGATCTTTCATTCATATTTAAGATCGAAGAGCTCTTAGGCGTGCGAAAACTTCAGTGGAACTTTAACAATTCGTTAGAATATTTGAATGAACGATTGAGAATATTTCCGCTCTTATCTCTCGTTTCCGAGTGAGAGAGATATTTCCGAACGCATTTCTAAATAGCCCTGCTGATGTTTATTTTACCTAGTTATAAGTCAACTACGTATATGATGTACAACAAAGAATATTTACACATGTTTCTCACAATAATGTAAGGTTTATTTAATTAATATTGTGTGGATTTTCAATGTGTTCTGGTATCTGTTCGCAACAATCTTTTCCAAAGCTTTTTGCATTTATTAAATCGAGTTATCAAGGATTCACATAATATAAGAATATTTAAAAATTTAATTTTTATGTCTGTATCATATTATAAAGAACACATTTATAATTTAAATTTTAAACAGAAGCAGAAGAATTCTTCAAATAAAGTTGGAGCATATTTCGAATATCGGCAACAATAACATTTTCAGTTACGGTTCAATTGTACTCGTACTTAAAATCATTCAATTTAAAACTTTTGCCCACAATTTAAAATTCAAATTAGAACCAGCTTTTAGTGGATAAAAATGAGAATTTTTAAATTATGTGGACAAAAGTGTCACGATTTTCGTTTTGCATGTTGATTTTATTTTAAATCCCTACTGTTCAATAACGATTTTTTATCTATAGACAAAACATAAATGCTACAGACAATTTGCAGCAACCAACTGGTCTCATAGTAAGGTTTCCTCTGTACTTTGTCTGTATGATGTCTCTTAGAACACCCAGACCCGAGACAAATTAGAATAGTTTTTTCCTAAATTGACTCCCCCGGGATCGAACCGGTACCTTCGGATCATCCACGCTTTAAAGCTCAACGCCAGTCTATAAACCAGTTGTGATAAAATCAACTTGCAACGTAGACATAAAAATAAAATATTTTAAAATAAATAAATATGCACATAATATTATACATTTGAGATACTAAAACTTACATTTATATGGTTGTCAGCGTGTCATTAATAGAATAGGATTAAATAACAATATTTACATAGCATACATCATATAATACATATTTCGTATTATACCTTACTTTCCTTAACTTGAAAGCATAGAATTCAGAACTGAATTATTTAATACATACTTTACTTACTCAGTCCCCGAAAGCTTCATACAGAGGGAAAATGTGAAAATTCATACTTAATGTACACAAACCTCAAATTAGGTCATGCATACACATCTAAGTTCTTAAGTATAATATAGAAATGAACAAGCATCAAAATAAATACGAATTTCTATAGGAATAAAGCTTATAAGGGCTTATGTGGGGGGTAATGACATATGTGATGTGGTACTGTGTGATTCACTCACTGATGCGCTTTGTATAGGCTGGTACCCTTCTAGGTGTCTTGAATGTCTTAACCTCGTGACGTGGTGTGAAGGGAATGTGATGTGATCGCGTGCTGTGAAAGAAAAAAGACAGGTTAGTTTAGTCATAATGAAAACTGGACACTTCGGAGCCTATTCAATGCCAACAAACAAACACACTAAAATGTTTCCTATTTCAGTGTAGGTAGATAATGATCATGATCTAATTAAAATTTTACGCAAGTTTTTTTTATATTAGCACGTCAAAATGACTGCGTCCTGCCTGATGTTAAGCAAACGACGAAGTTCAAAAAGTGTAAGCGATCCTCATCACACATGGTTAGTGCAACGCGGATCGATCACACTTTATCGGCCTGAAGAAGTGCTGGATATAGAAACATAGGATCGAACAATCATTATCATCATTATCAGTCTGTCTGTACCTGTGTCACCTCCACCCTTACGCACAGTGCAAACAATTGTGTGCATGAAGATGTCTGGTTTGTATTGGTCTGGTTTGTTTTACTATGTATAATATTCATCCTACAAATATTATAAACGCGAAAGTTTGTTTGGATAGATGGATGGATGTTTGTTCCACTTTCACGCAAAAACTACTGAACGGATTTTAATGAAACTTTACAGGAATATAGTTTGTACATCAGATTAACACATAGGCTATGTTTATACGAATATATTCAGGCGGGCAGAGCCGCGAGCAGCAGCTAGTTTTATATAAAGTAACTTTGTCTAGTACTACATAGTACCCATAGTACAATCATTTTTCTATGCAAGAGGCAGCAGACCAGCAAAAGTGATGCCTAATGGTAAGCAGGCAACTGAAATCGAGTTCTGGAATCGTTGCCGGCGTTTTAAATAGGAGTACGTTCGTTTCTTTGCTTTGGCTAAGATTGGGGCTACTTGACGATGTGTGGCCGAGTGCGGCATGTTTTGGGTTATTTTTATTTATATTGCGCAATCTCAAAATCTAAAATGATTCAGACCTAAATTAATTCTCCATGAAGGTAAGGTAGTAACATAAGGTAGAACATAACGAAATCACGTGTCACACTCGTATAGTATTTACGCTATATCATGGCGGATAAGCAAACGTAACAATGTTTCGCAGATTAGATTATACCTCTTGTTTACATTCCAATTAACCCCCTAACGGGTAGCTCCACTCACGGGCCGTAGTGTTGGGAACGTTGCGGTTGGAATCCCGGGAAAGATGGGTATGTCCGGGATGAGAGGTTTTTTTTAAAGGTAAAATAATAGGTTATACTTATGTCGAGACTTGGCCGTCGACTTATTCCTATAGAATACCTACCCTAAATTTCGAATATGTAAATCATTTTTATATATTTGTCCGGATTTAGAACGGGGCCACCCCATTTTATCCCGTGAGTGTCGTAGAAGATGACTAAGGTTATATCAGGAAACCGGCAGCAAGGTTAACCTGGGTACAAATCAAATCTACTGGGGTCGGCAACCCGCTTGCCATTCAATGTTGCTAGGGCAAATTCCCCCGATGAAATGTCAAGAAAAATGTGCCTTAGTCATTGGAGGAAGCCTATGTCCAGCAGTAAACATTTGTGATCACAAGAGCTATGTAGTTTGAAAAAGCCGTCTTGTCTGAAAACATTCACGTTTAACTTTCATTTAGTACTTGTAGATACTATTTAAAGGTACTTTGTACTTGTAGATAGAATTTTAAGAGTTAAAATAATTGAAGTCAGTAGAAAAATAAATATTGATAACATTTTTATCCCGGGATTTCAACACAGATAAGGTAATCCATTCTGTACACAACACTAAGCCATAGCAAGACAGCAATGTAAACATTAAGGATATATCATTTTAGCGAGCTCCAAGCGACACGGCACTAAGTAATTTTCAACTTAATTAACTGCATTCAGCCGTTGAACGTTGCGTAGGAACTTGGCACGATGTGGATCATAGCCTAGAGTGTTCAATGATACTGTAGCTTGGTTAGTTAAGTACCGGATTCACAACTTAATGTTAAGTTTCTGATAACATATTCAGAAGTTATCCAAACAATTTTTGTTAGTTTATCTTTCAGATAACTATCTGATAGTTATACAGATAGCAGTGAATACTTTTCTGAATGTATAAGTATAACCCTGGAAGCATATACAGGACGTATCATCATCATCTACTAGATGTTTAGGACATTAAACTTATTTTTGATTAAAAATATATATATGTCAACTTGCTCTTCCGGTCTAGCAACACGCATTATGGCTAATTTGGACAAATAAATTTTATCTTCTTCTTCAAACGAGCTTTTAATCCAAAAAATCTACTACAGTCCACCACAGTCTCCGATACTAGTCATATGTCTTTCCCAATAACACTTGTCAGTAAGGGGATTTATCTTTTATCTGTCAGTTAACTATTGTAACCAAGTCGTAAGATAGACTTGTACAATTTGGTTACAATGGTTATAGGGCAGAAATCCTTTGGATATATTTAGTTAACCAGCACTCGAGAGCCATATTTCAGCTTTCAGTTGTCACCCTGTGGTATCAAATTCACACGAAGGACACAGTGTTATAATTGACAGAGAAGAAAGTTTGAGCAAACATGGAAAAAATAATATTGGCAATTGTTTTCCATCATTTAGGTATCAATGTGCATTGATTACAGAAAGGGCAAACTGGTTGATTTTGACATAACAAACGTTTACATAGCAATTGGCCAATCACTCATCACTACATAGTATAGGGACGTGCATATCGATGGTGCTGCCAACTGGTGTCATCAATTTGAATTTGACAGCCTCGGTGGTGCATTGGTTGATGGGTTAAGCCCGAAAGCACCGACGAACCGTGGGCTCCGGGTTCGATTCCCGGTCGGGTCAATTTAGGAAACGAACTTTTCTAGATTGGCTCGGGTCTGGGTGTACTGGGAGATTGCTCCCAATATTGACTTCCCTTGATTAGCTCATACATATCAATTGACATGAATGTTTTACTCTAGTTTACACTACGTAGTGCTGCCACCTATAGTTTGTGCAAGGTGTCTATAAAACAAAGTCGCTTTTTTTGTCCCTATATCCCTAAATCCCTATGTGCGCTTAAATCTTTAAAACTACTACACAACGGATTTTGATGCGGTTTTTTTTTATAGAGTGATTCAAGAGGGAGGTTTATGTATAATGAAATACCCGAAGCATAGCGAGGGCGGATCGCTAGCTATATCTAAACTTATGCTACATAACGCCATCTATCGGTAATTTCATGTCAAAACACCCACGTTTACTACTTGTATGTCATACGTCGGATTAACAAGCAGCTTGCCTTCTTTGTAAGATCGATGGCGAATCAGTTTCAATGTCCAAGGAACAACCTATACGACTCGATAAGACGCTACATTGTCGGGTTCAATCAGCCAGAACTTCCACCATATATTCAGTTTAAAGCCAATTTAGGAGACAGTATTCTATCACCTTTGGACATTGTAAGGAGACAATCGCTGAAACTAACAGTGCACATGTTTTATAGACATAATCAATGTTGCATAACTACGTATATATATACAGAAAAAACAAATTCCAAATGAACTTCTGTTTCAATTTATATCAAGCGTAGAGAAGTAATTATGCCGTGGTACTATAAAAAGAAATTCAGTTTGTAATAAGTCTTCAATCTTGCCAAGTAACCTAATTTAATTACTAATTAGTTGTTCTCGTCCTGGTGGCCTGTAGGATTATTGGTTTATTAGGCTATATTGTACTTGTAAATATAAGTTCCTACTCTCTTCCGCAGTTAACATTTTGTGTAACATTTTAAAGCCAAAGGGCTTGCTTGCAAAGGCATTAGTTACTACAACACGAATATAGATTTGGTCACATTTCAAACAGATAGTATATCGCGATCAAGAAAGCAATGAACATCTTGATTGGGTCATGCGTTCCTCTTGTCACACTGGGACAAGTGATATGGACATGCGGGAGTGTGTCAGCCAAGTACCAACCAAGAAAACTGGCGACAGCGCCCATGTTTAATTCTAGTTATACTGTGCCAGTATCAAATGGTGCGTAGGTGCGATCCAGCCTCAGGTCCTTTGTTTCGGCATTCACCGTCACTGGAATGCCTCGCCTTTGTCTCGCACGTACGTCGAGTGTTCTAATAACTTTGATTGCGTGCATGCGAATTGCTGCCCACTGGCCACTGGACGCTGACGGGTTATCAGTCCACTTGTACTGTAAAATCTTCAGGCAACATTGCACCTTAAAGTATTACACATTAAGGTGCAATATTTAATATGTTAAAGTATTACACATGGGATGTAAGGGAGCGGGCTATCATCTTTTCGCTGCATGCTAACCACACCTGCCCGTGGTGCATCCTGCCGAATAACAAACGATGCATTAGCAACCGATGGCGGTATAACCATCACAATTGAAGGCGTAGCTTAGTATCACAGACCGATGACGGGCAGCAGCGTCACCGGAGCGAGAAGCTACGCCCTGTGATCGCCAACCCGCCTGCCCAGCTATGGCGATTATAGATGTATCCTCCAGATGTTTGCCCTAAGTGGCGAACAACTGGAGAAGCCTATGTCCCTTCAAAAAGGTTGTGAAGAGGTTTTTAAAGGGTTGATAAAATGTACACCTGTGCATCTCAAAGACAGTATTCTCAAAAAGAACCACCCACCTATTCGTAGAATAAATTGATCTCGCAAAGGAACTTTGCCTATTCGCGATGGATTCCGAAACATGCCAATTCAAGCAAAAAGATAATCTCCCGATAACTATTCTTCACTCAAGCGTGACGTTGATATTCGCGCTCAAAATCCAAATTTAAGTGCTTAATAATTAGAGACCATTAATTTACAAGGTACCTCCTTTGTGGCAGAGTGCGATACAAAACGGCATTGTCTTGCCGTCAAAATAGTGGAGGTCTTAGTGAAAATAGCCATCAATCATAATGTATTGAATAACCAGAGGTGAAAGGAAGTATACTTCGTGCCGTAAGTGGAATAAGTGAACACATTTGTTATGTATTGACAGGTTGAATATGACGCATCGAAGTGGGGTGACGGTAACAATGCGATGTTACACATATTGTATGATGAACATAGTGTATATGATGTCATTATTGTTATGTGCCCGTAAATGACAACACGTGCTGGACAGCGTTGTCATCCGCATACCATCCAAACGATGGTGGCGCGCACCAAGAGGTTTAGTTCCTCGTTTCTGCCCCGTGCCATTAAGTCATGGAATGCCCTTCCAGCTCATGTGTTTCCTTCTTCTTACAATCCTGGGTTCTTTAGGCGGGGCGTGAAACGGCATTTCAGTGGGCCTTCAGGGTGAGGGCGACAGGCGCAATGGGCTCTATTGTGCCTGTCGACCTAACTTTTGGACCTCACGACCGCTTACCATCAGGTGGAGTGAGGTCATCCTGAAAGCTCCTCTTATAAAAAAAAAAAATGAATAGTTAACATGAGGTGCCTATTTTCCTCTTCTTATCGTGTCAATGGCAATCTAAAGAAGTTCCGCCCAATATTTAGCCACTCGAACAGGCCCTCTGGACGCCCTCATCAGCCGAGTACAACTTCCCAAATAAAAAGTGTATAATGTACCGATCGAAATATGACAAACTGGTGTGAAAGATCTCAAGGAAGCTGCTGATCTTCATCATCATCATTAGCCTATTACAGTCCACTGCTGGACACAGGCCTCTCCAGTTGTTCGCTACTTAGGGCAAACATTTGGAGGATATACCCATAATCGCCACGCTGGGCAGGCGGGTTGGCGATCGCAGGGCGTAGCTTCTCGCTCCGGCGACGCTGCTGCCCATCATCGGTCTGTGGCATTTAGCTACGCCTTCAATTGTGATGGTTATACCGCCACCAGTCGGTTGCCAGCGCCTCGTTTGTTATTCGGCAGGATGCACCACGGGCAGGTGAGGTTGGCTTGGAGCGAAAAGATGATAGGCCCCTCCCTTACATCCCAGCTGCTGATACGTTGGTGCAATGATATCAAAATGATTAAAATTACTCAAACTAGGTTGTAGGTACTTTATAAGTATCCTAGAGGTTAGAGCTCAGATAATGGAAAGATTCATCCAGATAAGAAACAATCACCAAAAATTCTTTATCTAAATAAAACAATACGCCTGGAATTAAACCCTCATATCTCCAAAGAAGCATCAGTTTGCAACTTAAGGTATGAACAATACTTCGACCACAGTTTCTTTTGCAAATAAGCTACATATAAAATGCCTACCTTTATCATGCAAGTTAAAGGTTAAGTGGTACTTCATATAATGGGTGTAGATGAAATTTAATGAATCCGGATTAAACACTTTTAAAAGGGTCAGGAATAAAAAGGGTTTTAATAGAATTAAAAGGGATTTTGGAGTTATCATGTGTGTGTAGGTTCGGTCTAATTTAGTGGAAATGTGTGTTAGACTCACTTACAATTCAAGAGAAAAAAATATTCAGATAATACTTCAACTGCTGGCGTACAACTCTGCTATAGGAAGTAGGGTTGTACGCCAGCGATGATCATTAATTATTCCAGAAGTCTACAGTTCTTTAGGGGGCGTTAATTTTTTATGAAATATATATATTTCGTCGTTTTTTAGTAGTGGTTTCATGTCGTCTGAAAGAAATCGAAAGAGAGACTTAAGGCAACGGACTACTTAAAACAGAGTACGGAAGCGAAGCATAGGCGAATTCATGAATACACCTTTCTTTAAGAGCGCGCATACAGAATTCGACGTATTTGCGGCGAAACTGGTATTTTCGGGCGAGCTATTATCATAGAAAACGATTTTTTTTAAATAAGAAACATAGTTTTTTATATAGATAAAGTCTTCAAGCAGTGCGTAGGCTAGATAAAATACAACATTTACTAGTATATTTTTGTTTATCAAAGATCTCCCGTAAGCCGATTCGCAAAAATGCGAGTCAGAGTCAATTTCGAAAGTCTTAATATCAATTGCATTACATACATATGTTTTAAATATATGTTTATACAATAGCTTATATGGTCTATTAGTGCACTAGACAAAAAAACTTTCAAAAATGTGTTATTAAATTGCCCAAAATAATTTTTCAAAATAAGCTCAATTCACACTTTTCAACAGTGTTTTTCTAGTAGAAAACACTGTTTCTTTTAGTTGAAATTTTGTGTAAATGTAAAAGAAGTCTTTCTTAAGTGCACTTAATTATTATTTTATTAATATTCTATGCCTCTTATTTTATACGATTTTTTTAAAAGTGACTATAAAGCCACGCGCGCGACGCTTGCCGATTCAGTCCAAATCGGGTCATCCCAGAGGGAGGACGTGCCGCTCGCTGCTCCGCTCACGCACACATACGCACAACCACTTTTATGAGCGTATACCTCTCTGCGCGAGTGCAACTCCACGAGTTTGATACTTTGTAATATTATTTTTGTATGGAATATTTATTAAGTTAAAATAATATACATACTAAAATAATGAAATGAATTAATGTTTAGTCATGAGTATCAAATACAAACATCAGGATTATTATAATTATTATTATCTACAACCACATTTGCTAAATATTTCAAAAAATTAATATGATATTTGTTTATTAGTTCACTAATGAAGTTACAAAGTAAGGCTATTCCAATGATTATTATTATGCTCGTTAATATCAATGGTCAGAAACAACTTCCATGAAGAAACTGATAAGGAGATTCATTTGAGTTGGGAGCATTTAAGGAATCTACGTCACATGTTCACGACTATAAATAAAGGCGTACAATGAAGCTGAAAGTCATAGAAATCCCATAGTCGAGTTATTATTAGTAAAATTATATGTGTAAAGATGGATGATAAAATGTATGATAGTATGCACGAAATTGATATATTTAGATTTAGATAAATCGATCTTCGAATCCAATTTTGAAATTGTCGCTTAATTGTTTAGTGTGAATAAGTGAATCTTTGTGTCACAATAATAACGAGTATCTAAGATTAAAATTAAATCGATCAAAGTGGTCAACAATGGGAGAGGCCAATGTTCAGCAGTGGCCTGTGAGAGGCTGATACCGATATGAGATTACTACTTTCATTCAGATAGTATTAGAAAGAAGTAAAAATTATATTTTATAGTTTCAAAATGTAAAACCAAAATGCAATATGATAGTTGTGAAATGTATGGCCATTACGATTACTAGGGGTGATTTTAGCGAAAAGGCTGGTAAGATACGGATATGTTACGGTAACTTATTTACATACATTACGTTAAAATTACCGGCTACGTATGCTGAATGGTAGTATGGCGACGAGCAGGGCGAGCATGTAACTTGCAGTATGCAAGTCGCAAGGTGCAACGTTGCCAATGAGGGCTACCGTTTTTGTAATCACCAGAGGGTGCCACTGTATAGTGAGGTCTTCGGGCATAGCTGTTAAGGTTTGTTTTATGCATGTGATGACTGTTTGTTCGTTATAAGAAGGAGGCCATAAGTTTCCAAAAGGCAAAACTGTTTGTTAACGGTTAATAAACAAACCAGTGAACTAGCTTTTCTTTCAGACCGCTAATTTTTTAGGGTTCCGTAGCCAAAATGGCAAAAACGGGACCCTTATAGATTTGTCATGTCTGTCTGTCTGTCTGTCTGTCTGTCTGTCCGTCCGTATGTCACAGCCAATTTATTCCGAAACTATAAGAGCTACATTATTGAAATTTGGTACGTAGATGTATTCTGTGAACCGCATTAAGATTTTAAAATAAAATCAGAAAAAATCCAAAATTTTTGGGGTTCCCCATACATAGAACTGAAACTGAAATTTTTTTTTTGCATCCAACCTATACGTGTGGGGTATCTATGGATAGGTATTTGAAAATGATATTGAGGTTACTAACATCATTTCTTTCTAAACTGAATAGTTTGCGCGAGAGACTCTTCCAAAGTGGTAAAATGAGTGTCCCCCCCCCCGTAACTTCTAAAATATGGGCATGATAAAACTGAAAAAAATATATCATGTGTATCACTATGAAAACTACTAACGAAATTTGATTTGAATGAAATCTAGCCAGTAGTTTTTTTTTAAACGTCATAAATCAAATTACCTAATTTTTTCATTTAATTAACTCCAATATAATGAAACATAAAGAAAAACATTTATTTAGCTGTATAGTGGTACGGAACCCTACGTGCGAGAGTCCGACTCGCACTTGGCCGGTTTTTTATACCTCATTTTCTCGGCTCCGCTTTTAAAGCGCAGATAATCACTGAGCCGTGTCTCATATTTTCGAAAATTAATGCCAGCTATGCCAAAATTGCACAAAATTATTTAATTTTCCGAAATAAACTCGTTTAACCCACAGAACCTATGTACATAATTTGACATTTCGGATACCTCACGCTACACTAGCACCTCTGGTGGCGAATTCACACGCGATATGGGCGCCCTCATTAGTGCAGCAGTTTGCCATAATAGGTATTGTTATTTCTTTTATTTGCTTCGTCGCCGTCATTGGAATTATATTAAATTCGAAATATTATTAAGTAATTAATAAATTCAGTTTAATTTCCAAAATGTCGATTTTGGGGGAAAAGGTAAGAGCCAAAATTGTTCGGAAATTGACTCTTTAGAACTTTGTTTCTTTTCATTCATGCCGTAAAAAGTACAACATAGGAGATAATGATACAGTTTTGAATATGTCGCGGTTTGCGAGTTTTATTTCCAAAATATCGATTTTAGGGGAAAAGGAAGGAACCAAAATTGTTTAATAATTGATTTCCTACAAGTTTAGTCTTCTTAATTTAGACCGTAAAGTAGAAAATAAATGAGATAATGACAACATTTTTTACTTGCTGTTGTATTTAATTTTAATTTTCAAAATACATACCGATCCTAGACAATTTTTGAATATAAACAAGAGGACTCACCATACCTACCTATTCAGATAGCTCGCCTTTGTAACCTGTCCATTGCATCTTAACTAATATTATGACTCCTTCAATGTAACCCTTAGGATTCGGGTCATGACGAATATTCATCCCGAGAATAAGTGATGGATTGGTCAAGCTGGATAGGAACCAGATTTTAGTTGTTGTAGGCCATTTGGGGTTTCCGCTACGAAACACAAGCACAACTTTCAGCACAAGCATCAGTAAGTTTAAATCAATTTAATAAGTACGCACCTATACTACACTAATAAAATATTTAGCAATAAAAGAATGTTCAAATAATTTAGATGAATAATAAATTGTTAAGTATCAAAATATGTTCGTCCGCCGGAGTTAGCGTCCGACACGCCGCTCACCCACACAGACACAAATGATGTCTATGTGTGTTTCGGAATCGGCTCCCGCGTGCGTTTCGAGTTGCTTAAAATTGTATGCGCGCTCTTAAAACATTTAATCGTATCTACTGCAAGTGCGGAAACTATAGCAATAATTATAATCATAAATAACAATTTTAAAGCAATATTTCCATATGTTTCAGATTGCGTGACAAAGTTATACAGGGTGAAAATATTCAAAATTAATATTCAAGCTAAAAATAAAATATAGCCATGTGCAGTGTTTTTAGTAGCAATGATGGAGGGTTAGCACAGTTTAAGCCTTAGATCCTGATTGATGCTGGCATCGGTATACTAAATTAGGGCACGGTTTTTCGTTTCATGAGACCAGCGCACTTATGGACTGGCGTACGATAGATTGATCGGACAGTTTTTTAGCAAAACATTTTATGGATAGAAAGCGTTGTAAATGGAGAATTTGATATTATCGCAGGGGAGAGTTTTAGATGAAAAAGTATTTTTGATAGTAGTTTACAACTCCAGGTAGGCACAAATCGCTGCGAAAACGCAACTTGCGTTGTGATAAAAGCCATGTTCGCAATCATAGTCTATTAGGATCACAATTAGGATTCACGTTGGATATCATATCATTTACATCATAGTTATTTTATACGCCTCCTCAGACTTGAAAATTCCATTTTTTTCGTATTCTATTTCAAAGTGACACACACAATGCCATCTAATGACTGGCTCGGTGGCTCAATTGGTAGTGACCCCTGCCTTCTGAACCAAGGGTCGTGGGTTCGATTCCCACCCGGGACAAACATTCGTGTGATGAACACTTGTGTTTGTTCAGTGTCTGGGTGTTTATGTTTCTGTTTAAGTATTTATTTGTGGTGCCTTCGTTGTTCTGATACCCATAACACAAGTGCATAAGCTACTTACTTTGGGATCGGAACAATGTATGTGATGTTGTCTGATATTTATATTTAATACCAAAACTAAGAAGAAGCTTGTACTACGGCTACTAGACAATTGATAAACCTACTTAGATACTTTTGCATACATGTTTGATAAAATTACTTAGACATAACGAGAACCCCAGTCATGACAGCGAAAGCTAGACACTACAAGCCATTTCCCTAGGGTGACCAGGCTATATTCGCTTCAATAAGACGCGTCAGATTGTGACGTCAGTACACGGGTACGCACTTAGCTGCAATATCATCCGAGTGACGTCACGACGCTCGCAACGCAAAGCGACAGATGCAAGAATTTGCTGCATTTTCCTTTGCAATGAGACGGGCTGATATGCACTTTCCGTTTGCATTTGCATGTGTCGGGACTGTATGAAAAGGAACTGTCATTTTTCTCTTATTGCCTTTCGAAGTGGCGACATCATTCCAAGTAATTGTCGAATATGTTTTATGTTGATGAAATGAGATCAATGAAAAAAGTATTTTATTGATAAGCGAATTAAGACACTTGATGTAAATTAACTTAATTAACACAGCAGCGCCCACACAGCGCCATCTAATCCTAAACTAAACCGAATCTCCTACTATGGGTACTTGACAACTGATATAATATGTACTTACATACGTAAATAGTTTTTTAAATCAATACAAACTATATATAGCCAACATGCAAACCAATATAAACAGACATGTCCAATTTGACAGTGGTAGTGAAAGATGCCCCTAAGTATTGGTCTGGGTAATTACTATGTAGAAATGCATTTATAAAAAAAAATTGTTTCTAAGTAAGTACATCAGTTGTCTAGTACCCATAATACAAGCTCCGGTTTAGTTTGGCGCTGTATGATCTAGCAAGCGTTTTGGATTATTTATTTATTCAGAACTATAAAAGATTCACACATGCTGGCTGCCTAAAACACAACATTCTTCCTAAAATAACTAACAGACGAAAAAATCATGTTCACATTTTCATAAATATTTGATCGCCCGTCATTCGCACAGCCTCGAAGCTTCCATTATAGTAGAGCTTTATCTCAGAATTAAACCTTGCGTGCTTTTCCCAATTTGTACGATAAAAGAGCTTTGACTAGCAATTAATTTCGGAGTTATGATTCAGCAGAAAAGAGACCGTATCTGCGCTCTTTTAAGAAATAAATTAAAATGCTTCATATGGGTATATCTTCGTCTATTATGCTTATTCACGATCAAGTTTTTTTTTGTTACATAACATGCAATATATAACAATTGATGGTTATGTATGAAAAACTTGTATGCTAATTAAAATTCTAAAAGACTACTTACAAGATACGTTGCTTACGGTTGTACATTTTACTACGAGTAACTAGGGCACACCCCGACCCCTAAGGCCGCCTTGGCTATCATCGTAGTAATTTAGGAAAAAAAACTAAGAATTATGTAAAGAAGGAGTGTCTGAGAGACCGTATCAAAAAATTTAACTAGAATCTGTGATCTATTTTTTGCTGTTTTCGTGTTAGTGCATTGTTGTTTTCTGACCATATAGATGACTACGACGATAGATGACCCATTAACAGAATCAATGCTTCTTTATAAATATACTAGCTGTGCTCGCGACTTCGTCCGCGTGGAATAGTTATTTTTTCCCCGTTTTTTTTTACATTTTCCATTATTTCTTCGCTCCTAATAGTTGCAGCGTGATGTTATATAGCCTAAAGCCTTCCTCGATAAATGGTCTATTCAACACAAAGAATTTTTCAATTCGGACCAGTAGTTCCTGAGATTAGCGCGTTCAAACAAACAAACAAACTCTTCACCTTTATAATATTAGTTAAGTTTGTCTCAACGTAGTGGCTTCCCTTCGCCTGATGGAAAGCTGAAAAAAAAGCCCAAGTCGCTCTAACAACCGGCGGGAAACCTTAGTTTACACTCAGTCATCACAGCAATGCTGGCCCGCAAGATTCTTCTTCACTTCACTAATAACAAGAAACTTAACCTTCAAACGCTCACACCATACCCCTATCTATATCACAACGAAGCTTATCCAAGCGTGGATTTTCGCACGCCCATAAACAGTTAACCCCAAAATGCTAGGCAAAGTTCAGAACGTGCATATTGTACCCAAGACCCTTGAGGACAATTTGTAAGGCCATTGCGACGCGTGCTATAATTAATGTATCTGTAACATGAACCTTATTAGCCGGAGAACGGGCATAGATCATATGCGGACCGAGTTTCTAAGTGTTTAATGTGTAGTATGCGTTATTAACTTAGCTTGTTGAGGAATAAATAATGGACGCACTATGGGTTTGTGCTCTTATCTATTGCCTTTAATACTTTGACTGCCGAGAAACTAGACACAATAGAAAAACTATTGTTTGTCGTTCACCGGTGACCGTCATGGCGCTCAACGTGTTAATCTAAATCCATTTAAGACTAGACTTCAGTAAAGCAAAAATTTGAATATATTCATTACAGGTCCGTAGTTTTATGCCTTATAATTAGCGCAGTTATAATCCGTTACAAATAACAAATTAAACATGAAAAATACAAGCTATATGTCAACTACTTACATAATAAAAGTTTCGCTTCATATTTGACACTTCTGTTTTTTAGGTCATTTATAATGAACGCTTTTCAGGATGATATTTTCGGTTGTTTGAAACGTTACTACGGACACAATTAAGCTAAGCCATACCAGAAAACGCATAATATTAGAGCGGCAAAATAGAAAAAAAAACTTTTAGTCCCATTAAAACACACATATTTCATAACCGTGGAAAAATAATCGCAATAAAAGTGGTAGCCAGGTATTCCCACACAAAACGCTATTCAGCGCGGCGGACACGCGAAGCTCGCGTGTTACTGACACCGGAACTTGGCTTTTTTTCTCGGGGGCCTTTGTTGGGCTTCCTTCGGACGGGTCGCAGCGACCCGAAGAGGGGGGTTGACCATTGTACGGGGCCAATTTGAATATTCAAGTGTGACTCTCCGTAAACGACGATGGTTAGAGGTTTAGAATTTTCAAGAGGATTCGGTTCAGCGGTCATCGGTCCTTATCGGAAAATGGTTTTGTTGGTTTTTCTATTCGATGTTTCAGCGCTCATAGAAAGCGGTCACCGGCTCATATTTGTGGGACGCTAACGGAAATATTTGCGTATTTTTTCACGTTTGCTGTCAGTGTGGTCTTTTTATACTAAAAACGCAGGAGTAAAACGCGGTTTGTAAAATATTGAAATATTGATTTTGGGCCTTTGATAGAAGTAAGAGGCATACCAAAAAAAATGCTTAGATTTAAGTATTATCTCAGTCATTATCAATACCATTTCCAAGGGCATATTTTTTAATTTTATTATTGATTTTAAAAAAACTTTTTCAGTAAACTATCTTTATGGTCAGACAAAACGTCCCTAGATAGATATTTTTATATTATAAAAAATAAAACATTTACAGGCAAGTCGTGAACTTGAACTAGTGAGATTAATAATTGAAATTTCAAATAATATCTAATTAGGTGTTCATTAAAATACACATCCATATTTTGTCTCATGGTGTGGTTATACCAAGTAGGTTCTAACAATACGGCTTGCACGTAGACGCCACACAAAATCTTACTAGCATTTCATAGCCAATATACTAGTACACTCAAATTCACTATCTCCACACTTTATTGGAGTAAAAATGTTGCGAGCCATATTCTCGAGACGTAAAACTGTTTTGAGTTGGCCAGATAACGATCTACGGACATAAATTCAGACATAACTCCTATCTCGACGATAAACGGGGACTCCTTTCAACGATACTTTCAAAGAATATAGCGTTAAATATTTTGTATTCTGTTGAGTTTTGATTGTTTTATCTACTGTTTAAGTTGAATTTACAACGCTTTTTGGCTTTTAACAATTATTGCGGGTAGTGTATTTTAGACTTTCGTAGGTTAAGAGCGATTTCACACTCCGTCCGATCCGAATCCGATTCGTACCCATGGGTCCATACCCATCAGTACTAGGGTACAGGAGAACTATTTCTATGGTCATTTCAAAAGAGTATCTCGATATATTTGTATGGGTATAGCCTCCAAATGTTTGCCTAAAGTGGCGACAATTGGAGAGGCCTATGTCCAGCAGTGGACTGCGATTGGCTGATGATAGTGATGATATGGCTAGTCTCTTTTGCCTGATCTCTCCCTGAGCGTATCAAACTATTCAAGCACACATTGGCAACAATTGAAAATGCATAACTCGACCAATATACTGCGATTCTGCGATAATCCTATATAGAAAATGCTAAAATACAAAGCTATAAATAAATGTATAAGTGATATACGAGTATATTTTGTTAGACAAAATGTACTGAATAGACAGAACTCCAGTCTATAATTCACATTTATTAAGTCCTTAAATCTTAAACGGCAGAAAATATAGGGAGGTCCACGAAGCGAAAAATGCACAGCGAAAAATGTTCCTCTTAAAAAATCCTCGTTCATTTCACCACAGTATTCGGCATAATGGTGGAGTAATTTTTCGGCATTTTACCGAGAAAGTGTCATATTGTGGACGCAGAAGATAAGTGCCTGTCACCGTGTAAATGGGGAATAATTAAAGTGCCCTTTAGTGTCCATCAAAAAACACTCTTTTCGTATCGGACGCTGAAATAAATCCGTCCGCAACGTCGATGTTAAAAAACAGCCAAGTGCTACGCTCCGTTGTGAAAATGTTTTATGTTGTAAAAGGTGGGAGCTAATGGAAATGGGAAATACTTAATTCACTATCGTTTTGAGTGAATTTTAAGTACGGTACTGTCACATAAATAAATATCCGACAGCATCACATACGGACGTATGTAAAACCTACCCTAAAAATTACTACAATATGAAGGCGACCTACAGTTTAAAAATTTATCATTGATATCATTTGGTAGAATAGCACCAGAAGGAGTTGTAATAAGATTTGTTAAGTCTTTGACTGCCGAGAAACTAGACACAATAGAAAAACTATTGTTTGTCGGTCACCGGTGACCGTCATGGCGCTCAACGTGTTAAAAATAAAATGCAATTGGCTGTAGGTATTTTTGTATATAATATTTATATTTTGAATAAATCACAAAAAAGTCGAATGATAATTTCAACTTGGCTACCCTCTACTTTAGAGTTGTGTTTGTTCAATCTCAGTAGGATTATAAATTTCTTTGAAAAGGGTCTGATTACAGATTCAAAACAGTAAGTTTTGTTTACTTAACAAGCTTCTATTAGGGTTTATGAAATTCTATGAACTGCCAATGTTATTGTCCTATTGACGACCTAGATATCGCTTTGCGTAGAACGTTTTAGCTAGGAGAGTGGACGATTCGATTCTGGCTTTTAGGTATTCCCGGGCGGGTCAATTTTGAAACTGAAACAAAATTGTTCTCTGAGACCCATCTCATAGTACTAGTAGTAGGGACAAAGGAAACTTAGTTTTTAGGCTAATACTTCTGAGACTTACCTTGTCCATTCATTTAATAATTTTATGATACTCGTAGCTTACACCTACAAATAACCGGTTTTATTTCGAAATAATGTACTACACATTTATTGTCATACTTTATTGACGGATGACACCCACTTAGTGAAGTGCCGCTGGGTAATTTGAAAATGGAACGCTCGGAATATTAATTGCGAACATAATTATAAAGATAACTCGCCTACATTAAAATAACATTTCGACTTGGCTGTATTTTGCAAATGTGTAAATACCTATATTGTATGACTTTTTGTGTAAATCAATATTTAAGTGTTATGAATTATTATTCAGATATTTCAAATGTTGGTACCTACTCGTTTCACAAAAACAAAAGTTTTATATAATTTGTACACCGTACCTTTACGGTGTTGAAACCTGTATTATTGACCTTCCATCTATGTACACATGTTTCGAGCAAATAAATTATCTTTATCTTTAACAAATACACGAATAATTACTATTTAAACTAAACATATTCAGATGCATTAAAAAGATTCGAGAGTTGTTCTTAAATACTTACATGCGATCATTACATACCTTTTATGTATTTTAATTTAGTTTTTTTTTTATTTCAAATCAAATCGGTAACGTGTGAAAGCATTCCGAACAGTCAAAACAAAAATAAACGAATGGACAAATTTTATTATACAACAGTTTTCCCGGATGCATAGTCTAGCGCAGGTTTTATACATATATAGATATTCTTTATTGCTTAACCTACAAACAGGACAAGAAAGTACAATACAAATTTAATATAATACAATTTAGGGGGTCCTATTGCTAGTAGCGATCTCTTTCAGACAACCATCAGGTCATAGGTTATCTCATAAATATATGAAATAAAAGGCAAGTAAAGTGGAAAAAAATACACAATTTTTACAGAGTTCCTCATAGTTCAAAGCAACTAAGTAACTTCAACATTCATGCCCGTAATGATTCTGGGAAATACATTTTTTACGACTCGAGGCGTAGAGAAATTGTCGTAAGCCTTATACGTGAACTAATCTCGATGAAGCAAGTTCATTATACGGTGAGGTGATTTAATGGGTTTATTAACAGTTAGTACATGTCTGGGGTATTTTAATTAGTGTAGAATGGTTCCAAAGAGACATGAGGAGCTCGGTGGCGCCGCGGTCTTGTTCGTTTAACAATGATCGCAAATGTTGTGCAACCATTGGCGCGGTCAATCCGATTATGGGTGACCAAAATTTGACACCGATTTCCTCCGTGCTTCGGAAGGCACGTTAAGCTGTTGGTCCCGGGTGCTATCTTTACCAACTCAGATAGCAGTCGTTACATCATATCAGAGATGATGATAACTCTGACGCCTAAACTGGGAATGCTATACCAGCTTACCCTAAGTGTTGCGGAGGTCTGATGGCAGTCGCTCTGTGTAAAAGCTTAGCCCTCGCCAAATCTCTCAGTTTGGGAAGCCGACCCTGAGACAATCGGGAAAAAGGCTAGGATGATGATGGTTCCAAAGAGACAAAGTTAGCAGGATATTAAAAAGAGCGTTTTAGTCGGCTCTTACAGGCAGAAATCCATGAATAGTATTAGGCTTCAACTGAACCATCAACCATATACATATCTATCCATCTGTCATTCCAGGAAGGCTAATATTGACAGTAAACATACTAAAAAATAAAAAGACATTTAATTGTAATATATAATTAATTAATTAAGCTGCACATCCGACGCAACGCGACGTTGCGACCGCGGCGGGCGGGACAAATTTTGTTTCACTAGGACTTGTTGACTCGTGTAGTTTAACGATGTTTGTGGCGCACGTGAGTTTAACGTATGTTCCAGACTCCAGTGTGCGTAGGGTTGTAGAATTTCTATTTATTGTCTGTTTGCGTAGGACAAATCCAGATGGAGGCTCTTATTATCGGAGGCCAAACTCAGTTCGGGTTTGGGTCACTGCGCCAATCTAATAAGTTAATTCGTTATTTTCTATCTGGCTGAATGACCTGGTGGCAGGAACCGGGTTGGTAGTGACCCCTACCTTTTGAACCAAGAGTCGTAGGTTCGATCCCCGTGTGATGAACATTTGTGGTTATTCGTGTCTGTGTGTTATATTTGTAATTAGGTATATATTTGTGGTACCTTGTGGTACCTACCCATAACACAAATGTTTATAAGATTAGTTTGAGATCATAGCAATGTATGTGATTTTGTCTGATATTTGCTTCTAGGGTTCCGCTACACCTATGACACTTTGCACATGAGTTCGACTCGCACTTCGCCAGTTTTTTAAATACAAAAACCTAATTTGGTGTTTGTGATCCCACCAAGTTTCAGCTATATTATGTAAGTAGTTGTAATACATAAACCGTTCCATGCTGCACCTTAACCCTAAACACGACCTAAGAGCACAAGTAACAAGATATTGTAACCTCTACTTCTACCAACCCTAACCTCCGTACGTACAAAGGGCAGTTTTCCCACGGGCGCTCCGCTCCGCCGCGCTCGACCGGGCGGGTCACGGCTCCAGTGAAAGTCGCGCAACACTTACTAGTTGCTTTTTAATTTTTATTGGCGGCCATGCGGAGATTTCACAAGCGCAGATTTTGAATTTGGAATGTGCATTTAATATAGCGTAATTATGTTTGCGACGTCTATGCAATTCTGTAAAGTACATTTCCCTAAATGAAGTATTGGAGTTTGTCTCTGAATTGTTATATGTTTACGAACAAGACTTCTGAAATTATAAGAAAATACAGATTTAGTTGTATGGAGAGTTCCCAGGACGTTAAAATATTAATAAAAAAAATTAAGAACATTTCCCAAATGAACCTGACCGGAAATCGAATTCGGATCGTTCTCGCTTTTAGACTTAACGCTCCAACACACAGACCGAAGTCAATTTAGGGAAGTTAATTTCCCAATGTGGGTGGTATTGGCACAAGACCAGAAGAATTGGCTTACTCTGATATCGGATCCACTTCGGATCGATGAGCCAGTGAAGTAAGTAAGTAAGTAAAGAAAGTAATTTGAAAAGATCGGGACTCAAACCCGGTACTCTCGGATTGTCCGCGCTAGACTCAACGCTCTACAAATTACACCACGAGCTGATGTAGATGCGAAAACCTCAACATTTGTGATGTTTTTTATAATCGATGAGACAAAAGCGAATTGAATACCATTTCACAGCCTTACACATAGCCTTACAGCTCATAAATATAGATAGAACTCATTACATAAATTATGCACCAAATTTATCATAGTATACGTTTAATGTACACAATCCACGACCACACCTACCCGAAACTAGTGCAGTAAATCAAAAACACCATTCGTAAAGATAGCAGTAATATTTCACATTTTTCCAATAGAAGAGACAAGAATGAAGGAACGTCTGCATCGAATTTAGTGTTGTGCCAAATATCCGTTTTAGCGGATACCCGGGGAGACAACGGATATGTTACTGTACTTATCATTTGGTGAATCTTTTTTACTAAGTCTTTACATGTAAAACGTTGAGTACCTATTGAAATACTATTTCAACATCGCTTCTGCGTTTGTAAAATAAACTTCGTGTCGTGGTTTTGTCAGATTAGGTAAGATTATTCTGGAGTATTACACTTTTAGGTATTCTTTAATGCACGGAAAAGTCGGACGACACACGATGTCTTATTAGCACAAGTAAAACTTAAAGCGTTTTTTTTAAAATCGGCACCTCGAAGAACCTTCTGCCTAATCCATCGGGCTTTGGAATTTTCTTCTTTCCATTAGACGTTCGCAATAACTCTACTCTAATACTATCTCTTATCCCTTTAACACACCCTTTATGTACTTTCTGGTATTTATTACCTTTATTTATTTATTTTATGTATGTTCATATTACATATTTATATACGTAACTATATATTTATTAATTGAATCAGTTGCCCTTCTCTTCAGAAAATTACACTTCCTCTTCCTAAACGTCGTATCCGCAGATACACAATAGTAACGACTCGTCCCAACACTAGTCGCATCTAATAACAGTTGAGTTATTGCCCAAGAGGTATTAACTAATGATGCCATAAATAACATTGACGCCCGTTGTCAGAGATTGGTTGTTTGCTTTACTTTTTATTGGTGTAATAACGAAAATCGTTACCAGAGGTCAAAGTTATCGTTACCGTTTCGAAACCGGAAACTATGCGAGTAGTTTTATGGTTTTCTATTAAATATTCGAAGGTATCCCAATGAGGTAGTCCGTGTGGTGTCCAGATTTAGCATAAGACAACCCCATCTCATGTGGGTGTCGTAGAAGACGAACTAAGGGAATATTAGGAAACGGGTAGCCGAGTTTACTTGGGTACAAATAAAACCTACTGCGGTCACCAACCAGCCTGCCAAGCGTGGTGACTAAGGCAAGTGCCCCCAAATGACAATTGTCATTGGGGGAGCAGGACATATCCTGCAGTGGAGGTTTGAAGGCTGATGATTTCTCTTTGAACACTCACCGCACATAAATCTGCTCTCTGCATGACCTAAAGGTTAACTGGTAGAGAATGCTCCTAGCATTAAGTTCGCCTTTTGTACCATTTTGTGCAATAAAGTTTAAATAAATAAAAAAATTATGGGGTAGTTTTGTTAGTGACAATTCAATACATTTACATTCTTTAAAATATACCAACTACCGAGATTTTTTATAGTGGCATCTTTTTTGTATCTGAGTAAATAAATACGACAATTTTACAATATTGCGCTTTTTCTCCAAATCATATTTTTAGTAAGCTCCATTTCTTTATACCACGAATGATCGTCCTCAAAATTTCCTTTATCTAGCGTACAACGCATATATTCGCTTTTCACCATACTTATACAAAGCCGGAAATCCATGGGATTTCTTACCTGTAGACCGTAACCTCCTTCCAAATACATATAGTGATCAAGTTTCCCATTTTTACTTCAAAAATTCTTGTCTCTTTTTAGGGTTCCATACAGAATGTTGGTTTCTTGTTTTTGTGTGTTGCCACAGCGAAGGAGTAGCCTCTTTCGTTTTCTATCTGAGTAGGAGAGTTCTACTTATCGGAAATCACTTTTATTGTATGAGAGCACCCTAATTTAGAAAAAAGATCCACTTAGGACTGAGTATTTTGTAACTACAGTGTAAACTCCATGTAACGTCCCTCGATTTAACGACAAACTCCCTAAAGCGTCGAAATCAATTGGCTTTAGTTGGTTTAGCTTGTTTTCCATACACTGATACACTCTACATAGCATTACACCCACTCTCAATAACGACAACAATTGAGTAAAAAAAATACCTTTTAAGTTGCCAAAATGAGTAAAAACTGCGCAGCTGTGTACATTCTTTTGTCGCTTTATTACCCTAGCCTGCAATAAACTCGACTGTCGGCATCATGCATACCGAACTTCGTAAGAAATTCGTTCTTTTGTTTACAAATTGGGATTACTTGCACGTGTAGACTGTTGTTGACCATGACTAATACATTTGTAAGTAGGAGTCATGGAATAGCTATACGTTATCTTATTCTTAGTTACTTACAAACTTTCAAACTGTACACATCATGGCTAGTAAAAGAAAATCACTCTGTATTGACGAAAAAGTTTTACTGATACGTGCAATAGAAATGGGAGAGAAGATAAGTGATGTTGGCAAACGTTTTGGATTTAGTCGCTCTACCGTGTCTACAATATGGAAAAACAAAGAAAAAATTCTCCAAGCTGAGAGCGAGGGGAAATCTTCCAAAAAATTAAAGAAACCTAAATACGAAGATTTGGATCAAGCTATACTATCATGGTTTCACCGACAACGCCAGAATAATATGCCTATCTCGGGACCACTCGTGAAAGCTAAGGCGGAAAATTTCGCTGAAGAACTTGGTTTAGTTGCTTTCAAAGCATCAGAAGGATGGCTCGGAAAATTCAAGCAACGACATCATATCAACTATGGTAAAATAAGTGGGGAAGCACGAAGTGTTGATACGAATATGACTCATGATTGGATTAATAAAGTGTGGTCAAAATTCAAAGACAAATACGCCCCAAGTGACATTTTCAATGCTGATGAAGCAGGAATTTTCTATAAGTTGACTCCAGATAAAACTCTGAAATTTAAAGGGGAAAAGTGTGTGGGAGGAAAGCTTTCCAAGGAACGTATTACGGTGCTTGTGGCTGCTAATATGGATGGCACAGAAAAAAGAAAGCTAATGGTAATAGGCAAATCGAAAAATCCGCGCTGTTTTAAGAACATTACAAAATTGCCAGTGACGTATAAAGCTAATAAATCAGCTTGGATGACCAGTCAACTTTTTGAAGAAGAAGTGCGAAAGTGGGATGCAGAATTAAAGGGACGAAAAATTTTACTTCTTGTTGACAACTGCCCCGCCCACCCGTTTATATCAAACCTTCAAAACATAGAGTTGGCATTTCTTCCTCCAAATACGACTAGTGTCTTACAGCCAATGGACCAGAGTGTGATTAAAAGCCTCAAGAGTCACTACAGAAGGAAATTATTGATGGAGCTAGTCGAATCTGAGGGTAAAACTTCTGTTAATATGCTTCATGCAGTAAATTTTTTGTCTAAAGCCTGGGAAGAAGTGACACCCACAACTATACAGCACTCTTTTCGCCATGCTGGACTTTGTACCAATTCTACGAGTGATGTGGTGGAAACAGAACCTGAGTTTGATAGCGACGACGACCTTCCATTAACTGAGTGGATTCAACAGTTCAACACGGCCGGAAATACGGTACACCTTCAAACCTACATCGAAGTAGACGACAGCCTGCTTACAACGGCTTCACTCACAGACCAAGAAATTTTGGATTCAGTGAGAAACACTGAGGACCAAGAACAAGGAGATGAAGAAGATGAGACGGATGAACCTGAGCCTCCGAGCATTAAAGAAGCTCTGGAAGCAGCAAAATTATTGGAAAATTATTTCTTTTATAACCAAGATACGTCAATATTGCAAGATATAAATAAAATAAGTAAAAAAATACAACAAAATTACTGGTGCAAAAGACGTCAGACAAAAATAACGGACTATACGTAATAGCGTTCAAATAAGATTCTTTTTTATGTAATTAAGTACTACTAACACTAATCTGAAATAAACTTTTACTTTTTCTGATTTTTCTTCTCTCCATTTAACGACAACTCTTTATAACGCTATAAAATGCACAGTCCCTTCAGTGTCGTTATATAGAGTTTACACTGTATTTCAAGTGCGTACCTGTTTCTATTATTGGTAACGAGCAAAAAAGGCCAAAAAAGATCGAGTTTGTTGTATAGGAGCCCCGTTTAAATATTTATTTTATTTTGCTTTTAGTTTCTTGATATAGCGGCAAAGGAAATACAGTGTAAACTCTATATAACGACACTGAAGGGACTGTGCATTTTATAGCGTTATAAAGAGTTGTCGTTAAATGGAGAGAAGAAAAATCAGAAAAAGTAAAAGTTTATTTCAGATTAGTGTTAGTAGTACTTAATTACATAAAAAAGAATCTTATTTGAACGCTATTACGTATAGTCCGTTATTTTTGTCTGACGTCTTTTGCACCAGTAATTTTGTTGTATTTTTTTACTTATTTTATTTATATCTTGCAATATTGACGTATCTTGGTTATAAAAGAAATAATTTTCCAATAATTTTGCTGCTTCCAGAGCTTCTTTAATGCTCGGAGGCTCAGGTTCATCCGTCTCATCTTCTTCATCTCCTTGTTCTTGGTCCTCAGTGTTTCTCACTGAATCCAAAATTTCTTGGTCTGTGAGTGAAGCCGTTGTAAGCAGGCTGTCGTCTACTTCGATGTAGGTTTGAAGGTGTACCGTATTTCCGGCCGTGTTGAACTGTTGAATCCACTCAGTTAATGGAAGGTCGTCGTCGCTATCAAACTCAGGTTCTGTTTCCACCACATCACTCGTAGAATTGGTACAAAGTCCAGCATGGCGAAAAGAGTGCTGTATAGTTGTGGGTGTCACTTCTTCCCAGGCTTTAGACAAAAAATTTACTGCATGAAGCATATTAACAGAAGTTTTACCCTCAGATTCGACTAGCTCCATCAATAATTTCCTTCTGTAGTGACTCTTGAGGCTTTTAATCACACTCTGGTCCATTGGCTGTAAGACACTAGTCGTATTTGGAGGAAGAAATGCCAACTCTATGTTTTGAAGGTTTGATATAAACGGGTGGGCGGGGCAGTTGTCAACAAGAAGTAAAATTTTTCGTCCCTTTAATTCTGCATCCCACTTTCGCACTTCTTCTTCAAAAAGTTGACTGGTCATCCAAGCTGATTTATTAGCTTTATACGTCACTGGCAATTTTGTAATGTTCTTAAAACAGCGCGGATTTTTCGATTTGCCTATTACCATTAGCTTTCTTTTTTCTGTGCCATCCATATTAGCAGCCACAAGCACCGTAATACGTTCCTTGGAAAGCTTTCCTCCCACACACTTTTCCCCTTTAAATTTCAGAGTTTTATCTGGAGTCAACTTATAGAAAATTCCTGCTTCATCAGCATTGAAAATGTCACTTGGGGCGTATTTGTCTTTGAATTTTGACCACACTTTATTAATCCAATCATGAGTCATATTCGTATCAACACTTCGTGCTTCCCCACTTATTTTACCATAGTTGATATGATGTCGTTGCTTGAATTTTCCGAGCCATCCTTCTGATGCTTTGAAAGCAACTAAACCAAGTTCTTCAGCGAAATTTTCCGCCTTAGCTTTCACGAGTGGTCCCGAGATAGGCATATTATTCTGGCGTTGTCGGTGAAACCATGATAGTATAGCTTGATCCAAATCTTCGTATTTAGGTTTCTTTAATTTTTTGGAAGATTTCCCCTCGCTCTCAGCTTGGAGAATTTTTTCTTTGTTTTTCCATATTGTAGACACGGTAGAGCGACTAAATCCAAAACGTTTGCCAACATCACTTATCTTCTCTCCCATTTCTATTGCACGTATCAGTAAAACTTTTTCGTCAATACAGAGTGATTTTCTTTTACTAGCCATGATGTGTACAGTTTGAAAGTTTGTAAGTAACTAAGAATAAGATAACGTATAGCTATTCCATGACTCCTACTTACAAATGTATTAGTCATGGTCAACAACAGTCTACACGTGCAAGTAATCCCAATTTGTAAACAAAAGAACGAATTTCTTACGAAGTTCGGTATGCATGATGCCGACAGTCGAGTTTATTGCAGGCTAGGGTAATAAAGCGACAAAAGAATGTACACAGCTGCGCAGTTTTTACTCATTTTGGCAACTTAAAAGGTATTTTTTTTACTCAATTGTTGTCGTTATTGAGAGTGGGTGTAATGCTATGTAGAGTGTATCAGTGTATGGAAAACAAGCTAAACCAACTAAAGCCAATTGATTTCGACGCTTTAGGGAGTTTGTCGTTAAATCGAGGGACGTTACATGGAGTTTACACTGTACATAATTTGCGACCATTTCTGCTGACTAGCTATCTCTGGTTCTCGAGGTACAGCTTGGGGTTAGATAGACGGACGGACAGACACAGACAGCGAATTATTTGTAATAGGGTTCTGTTTTTACCCTTCTGATGCGGAACCCTAAAGAAAAACCCGGAAAATGGTCGCAAAGTGCACTCCCAAGCTTCCGAAAACAATCGTACGAGAAACAAACACGGCAGCAACTTCGAACCAATAGTCGGTAACTCCACGATTCTCGGTAACGAAGATTAATAGCGGGCCGGTTAATGATAATGGAAACAAAGCGAACGCTAACGAGTACCCGAAACGTGAGAATTTCAATTCGCACAGTTTTAATTAAACTCCGCAGGTAAGGAGTCTAGATGCGTCGTTTCGGAACTTTCGCCCATAGTTTCGGATGTCAGATTTATGCCTATATATCAGATATTTGAAAGGCATGTGGTGGGCATTATATAGAAAAAAAAAGTTCATGTAAAATTGCAAATCACTTTGTCGGGAATTGAAAGTACAATCGATTCCACTAATAAAACAAGGATTAAAGTTTTAAGCAATTAAATATTCAAATGAAGCAATGTCTATTATTTAATAAACACTGCTTCATATAGGTATCATAATTACGCATGTACCACATTCTAAATAAAATAAAGACCTAACTCAAAATATTGGAAAATTTTGTTTATGTGAAAAATCACTATGAGACCGCTCGCTTTTTCAAATAAACTCATTTTATTTTCTAAAATTTTGAGTTAGGTCGTTATTTCATTAAGAGTGAGAAGACGACGGATCACAAGAATTCCCATTCTCGCTTATAACAAAACCGTTCCAAATCTGTATCATATAAACACTCCTAAAACTCGGTACTGTAAATAAGAAACTCCTGGAAGCAGGTACGAGTACATTATGTGACGGTTGTTTCAAGAAAGTTCGCTTGAAAGGATTCGGGCATATCCGATTTATAACGCGAACAAGGCGCCGTGGTTGACCTAAATTCGTCAGTGAGTTTTCACTTGACACGACTCCACGTTTGCGTCGTGTCGGGAAAATCGGAAGTAATATGATGAATGGTTCCAACGGGAGAGTGATAGCTCAGATGATGGGATAGATAATTGCGGTGGACGGGCGTGGAGTAAGAATCGTAGGACGATCTATACCAGAAGTGGCCAACTTGTTTAGACCATATATCTACTTCTTTAGTGATGAAACTTGGCAAGGTGTATTAATAATTACGTACTTCTTGATGCTAGTTTCAAGAAGTACATTCAACTTGTACGTTTTTGTTTTACCGTAATCGACTGTGCTAATAGCCAAGATCGTCCGAGATCGAGATTTAGGATATGGTTGAATAAATTAACCGACTTGGTATTACATGGATCTAATAACTTTTTATCGTAGAAGAAATGAGTAGCTAGACTTGAGTGAGATTTTTTTTACCAATTTTGCTTTTTTTACCAAATTTCATTTAAAATTACTAAATACAAGTTAGATCAGAACATCTCAATAGGCTTGTTGTACCTAGAATGTATTCTTTATGGTGTTAGTAGTCAAATATCTTTTAAAAGTATTTTATCCGGCTATTAAAAAAATGTGCCATCCATTATAAACAAACACTAGCAACTACACTCATAAAATCTTCCTTCAAATCCGGAGCAATGCAATAAAAAGATGTGAAAATCGGGTCAACGGTATCCATAAAAGGAAAAAAAAAGCAGGGAAAATAGTGGAAAATTAATGCAACTAGCATTCAAGTCCTTTGATAAGCTAGCTGCCTGCATCATTAAACGTGCTGCGCTGGAAACGTTAATTAACAGATGAATGTACTACGTGCATTATACCTGATTTTGCTATTATTGATCTGGAAAAGCAACCTAATTGAGATGGAATAAGAGTGCTTTTTAGGGTTTCGTAGGTCACGACCGGAATTGTTTCACCATGTCCGTCCGTCTATCCTTCGCTTTCCTTTCTAACGATTAGTGCTAGAAAAATGTAACTATTCATGAATGTTATGGGCCCTTCCAGACTTGGCAATGTTTATTTTTTACGTTTACCTTACTTGTAAACACTCGAGTTTGTAGGTGATGGTATATCAAAGCAAATAAATAAATAATGCATACAACTGGGCCATACAACGCCGGCTAGCCCCAAACTAAGCCGAAGATTGTACTATGAGTACTAGTAGACATAGTACAATCTCCTTAAAATTTAGTTGTCTAGACAACTGATAGCGAGAAGGATCTGCGCGAGCTCGGCGTGACGGACTGATGGCGGGAGATGGCACAAGACAGATCGAGATGGCGACATATAATATCGGAGGCCAAGACTCACTTTGGGTCGCTGTGCCACCACAGTAAGTAAGTAAGACAACTGATAGTCCCGTTCTAAGCCGAACTATGGGTACTAAACAACTCATAAATTAATTTCATACCCAGACTAATACAAACAGAAATATTCATACACACAAATGTTCGTATTATGTGGGAATGTCAGATGTACTATGTCAGAAGCAACATTCACTAAGTCTATGTATTTCCATCTGAATACTAAACTACCATCCTTGAAAGTAAGTTTCAGTAATTGTGGGTAAGTCAGTCGCATGATCTATTATAAATGCTTCCCTTTTGATATCAATACGATCCGTTTGGCTCGAAGCCAGCTGAGATATGAAATATGTATAACGACAGATTTCAAAAAGGAAAAATAAGATCCGATTCTTTATTGGATTTATCGAATAATATAGGATTTAATTTTTGGGAAACTAGATTCTACGTGCTTATGAGCTTACTACATAGCATTTTTTTATGCAAGAGGCGGCAGACGAGCAAATGTGATGCCTGATGGTAAGCAGTCTACGGGAGAAATGGCGGGAAATCGTGCGGAAAGCTGTGTCCGCCTCTACCACCGATGAGGATGCCTCTACGTGATCACGACCGCTCTGCCAAGAGCGAAACGACAGAGAAGAAGAAGCAGTCGACACCGCCCATGGACACCCACAACTCAATTATAGTAAATAGGTTCTTTTAAGAGTAGAGAGGCCATCTCGAGAAGAGGTCGTCTTTTTGGCGTGAATGAAAAAAATATGTAGAATATATCTTTATACTCGTATGTCCCAGGTAAACGCTGCTGCCCGTTTCCTGATATTCCCTTAGCCGTCTTCTACAACACCCGAGGGTTGAGATGGGGTGGTCCTATTCTAAGTCCTTAAATCACACGGACAATGTACGAGTACTTAAGCAAAATTAACTGTTACTCTCAGACAATGCATATGAAACTTGTTTTACCTTATCAAAAGGATTTAACAGAAACTTTATCAACTACCTACTATCGGGAGGATCAGGCGAGGGCCTAACCTTATCCCTCAATGGTTTCCCACGAAGCCTGCTAAATCTTCGGACTATATACTTTAACACAATTTTATGTGTAACGAAAGGAACATTTGTAGGGTAAGGTAAGGTACAGATTTATAAATGTTTGTGTGTGCGTTGGGAAATTCAACATGTGACTGCATGATCAGATAGTGGCAACTGACAGGTGACTGTTAGTTGCTCGTTGTCGCAGCGACTTGGGCTTCCCCTTCGCTTCAAATTAGGCGCAGGGAAGCCATTATGCCGTGCTATCGTGCTAATATGAAAGAAAAGTCTGTCAGGGTAAGATCGATGTGAGGTCTATTATTTGTCCCTTAGATTAAAAACTGCTATTTTTTACTAGGGTTCCTCCCTTGATCCCTACTAATATTTTAAATGCGAAAGTAACTCTGTCTGTCTGTTACGCTTTCCCGCTTAAACCTCTGAATAGATTTTGATGAAATTTGGCTCAGACAATCTTTAGATCCTGAGAAAGAACATAGGCTACAATTTATTGCGAAAAAAGGGATAAAGAAACACTTCGGTGACACACCTACATGATCGCGGGCGAAGCCGCGGGCACAGCTAGTCTTAGAATATTTGTGCCGGATCGAAAAATTAACCATTTTTCATCAACATTATCATCATCGTCATCATGATGAAAAGGAGAAAAAAAGGTTCTTTTTCCGTTCACCACAAGAATTATAAGATCATAGGGACTCTAAGCAAACGATTTTAGTGCATATTAAAGGACCCAACTCTATTAATCTTTTCAAATTTACATATGTGTAAAAACAATTGTTGGGGGTGCCGTGACGGGGACAGGGTCCGCGGGATTTGGTGGGGTCCAGTGGGTTCCTTAATTGTCTTTGATTAGGCTTTTTAGGGATTTGGTTAAATACTGAATTATGCGTGAGGTCTTTTCACGTTTGTAAATACTGAGCGAAGATTTGAATTTAAACTTTCGGTTTTCAGTGAATTGGTAATAATTTTTAACGGGTTTATAGACCGTTTAGGTTATTTTTAAGGCTCCGATATAGCCTTCAATTCAGGTCCACAGTAAAACTCCACTGATTATTATTATTTATTTATTTAATCTTTATTGCACAGTAAAGTAGTGTACAAAAGGCGGACTTAATGCCACATAGGCATTCTCTACCAGTCAACCATTGGGCTAAGCAGAAACTAGCAGTACGGTAGTGTGCCAAAAAAGTTTGTTTGAAAAACAAAATTTAAAAATTAATATAATAGAACAACAATAAATATTAAAGTAATACAATATAATATACGTACATAATAAAAAAAATATATGTATATAGATATTCATTTATATACATATTCATTTATTATTATTGTTGTGATATCTATAATATCACAACTACATTTGTTTCCATGAATATGTCTGTTTGGTCTGGGTGCTATGTATAATTTATGTATTTAATTACAACAAAAAATACCTATGTAAACTTATTTAAAGGCTATATTTAAACATGTACTAAAGGTTCTAGACTACTGATAAACTTATCAGTTGTCTATAATATAGAACCCATAGAAGTACTAGATGGCACTGTGTGGCCCAGTGTGGCATATCTTCGATTGTTTAGTATAGTAATAGAAGAGTCATACGAGTATGTATAGCAGCCTTGTGTGCGGCTGTTCTTACTTTTATAGATTTCTGTGGAAGCAAAATATAACCTTAGATGCAATATTTAAATAACTCCTTCAAAACAAAACGTATTAAAACAATGGCCGCCATTCGATGCACGTGACATCTGCAGAAGCCTTACCGCGCGTATAAATATCCGAGTCAGCATAGCACGACCTAAATAATGGCGCATAAAACGCACACCGCCTCACTCACCATACAGAGACTACAAAAAAATGTCCGTACACACAACATACAAAGCCCCAGAAAAAGAATTCCTTTGCGCCCTTCACACTTTTTTCCATAATATTTTTTTACAAGCCACGCGTAGTGATCGAGATGTGAACGCATACAGCCATATTATGAATCTTTCACGTCCTAGGGCCTTGTTTTTATGCGCAGATATAAAATGGAACGTAAAATTCCTGTCACGTGGCTGTCTTGCGCGAGTCAATCATTGTTTTATTAGCTCTGGAATCAACAACGTACTGGCTGGTAAACAACTTTTATGTACATTATAATAAAAAATTTGAACTTACCGACAGTACGTTCTAAATTCAAACTGGTAATGGTTATTGTTTTCTACTTTTTGTAGGGTGATTCGAAATTTAAATGTTCTAAATAGACATCATTGTTTTTAACTATGTATGTACTTACCTATTTTTGAGTTTAAGTGGGAGTTTTTATTTAGAAAATCTAACATCTATTACGAGTACAAGATTAGATTAATAGAACGACATTAGCTTTTGATCCGATCTAGGACACTAACACATTCTAAAATAAATACTAGAGAATTTGACAATGACTGGCTAAGGAAGGTTAATTTGGTTGTTTTTATTTAACCCTTTTACATTTTATTAATCGTAGTACTATTAAACATCTAAACGATAACGGTATCTAATATTTAAAAATATTTAAGTAATATTTTTAAATATATTTATCTAATATTTTAAATTTTGAAGAGATAAACTACTTTTTGAATAATTATTATTATTTCAAAGTAGCTGCAATCTAAGGATTTTTCGGAAGAAGACCTGTGATTATAATCTTCTTCTGCATGAATGAAAGGTGAAGCTGACTGACATAATTATCAACACAAATCCTTAACTATAAGAGGTATAATTTGATATGTTGCACAAAGGTTTATAACCTAGATGAGCACTTACAAAAGATTTTAACGCAAAAGAGTAATAAACATATACATACGCGTAGACATGTATTATTAGGATAGGATATAATTTTGTCGAAACTAATATCCGCCTAAAGAGGTGGGCGCTGATGGCTGCGACACAGTCTTCGACTACTGCGGCCGTTAACGCTTTATCCGTTGTTGTAAAATTGTTGTTGATACCAAATAAAGATTATTTATTTATTTAATTTGATCAATATAGGTATGTAATTGTTTATGTTTATTTATTTCAGTTATCTAGTTCGCCGCCGTCAATCAACTTTAAAAGCCCATCAGGCCGTAAGAAGCCAGCTGGCGAACACAAACAAACAGACGGCCCCTTTGTTTAGCTAAGCTCAGTTTGATGATCGGCAGTCGTTGAGAGAGAGCCTCTCGACAACTAATGTCATAAGTTTAACGCTTAGTGTAAACTAATAAAATCAGTAAGTACTTTGTTACCAATTACGCATCGTACAGGATGCAAGGGAGCGACTTATCATCTTTTCGCTCCAAGCCACCCTCCCCTGCCCGTGGTGCATCCTACTAAAGAAACAGACGAAGCTCAGACAACCAACAGGTGGCGGTATAACCAACACGAATAGAGCCTGACTACCACTGAATACCACAAACTGATGACAGGCAAAAACGTCACCGGAGCGAGGAGCTCGTCCTACGAGCTTCGTCCTACGATCGCCAACTCGCCTGCCCAGCGAAGCGAATATGGGTAAAACCTCCGGATGTTTGCCCAAAGTGGCGAACAACTGAAGAGGCCTATGTCCAGCAGTGGACTGCGATAGGCGGACGATGATTTATAGCCAGACTCTTATCTTGCAGGCATGGCGGTGGCTACTGTGATCGATTTCGTTACTTTTCCGTTGCCGCGATTGAAGACCATACCTGTGTTATTATGAAAGCAAAAATTTCCAGTAGATAACTCAATAACAAAGCAGAAAATGCAAACAAATAATAAACGGCACACTTTGATCGTCTCAAAGAACCGGCAAAAGCTTTCTTCCGTTAAAAAAAGGGAAAATGTAACAATCCATTTACTAATACAGTCCTGTCATAACGAAAGTAATAAAAAAGTACAGTAACTTCGCAAAAATGACATATTTTTAAGTTATGCAGTTTACACTTGGATTATATTATGAAGCTTAACAACGAATATAAATTTAGGACACAAAAATCGGGGTCACCCTCCCGGCGAATTCGGATGCTATCATAGCACGGATTAGGGATGTGCGTAATCGAATTTTTGATATCGATAAGTTTGTATCTTTTATGCCTGATGTCTCTCTGGTCGTGTCGAACTATCGTGTCATCGGATTATGAATGAGTGCACCTGTGTTTGCGCGCACACTTTTGTGGATTTTAATATCGCCTGTGGCATCAGAACTGCGGCCGAAATTCATACAGGAGAGTATTCGAAATTCAGTATGAGAGATTGGTTTCAATCAATCCATAGAACAATCAGCATTTTATAGTCGTCCACTTCTGAACTTAGTATTACTCCAGAGAAAAGAGGAAAAGCACGTTTTTTTTAAGTTTATACAAATTAACACTTTATTGATTGATTTGTCGATGGCGAAGAAATTAACACGTTCAGAAATAGAAAATGACACTTGCATAAAATATTTATCGATATCATACACTCTTGAATTCGCTCATCCCTATAATAGGCTTCTGGCAAAGGAATATGAGAATGGTGAATGGGAATGATTTCAGCTCGGTCGGCGCGAACGTAATGAAAGGAACCACAAAAAAGGGGAATTTAAAACTAGGCCCGTCATATACACTTCATATAAAGCTTTTGACACTCCTACGTTGCTACTAAACTTGCCTCAAGATGCTCATAGGCTACATACATAGGTAATAAGGCGGTCTTTTTTTATGTGACAGAGGGCAGAGGGGCCTGAAGGTCACCTGATGGTAAGTGAGTCACAGGTGCGTTACCCGCCCTGTCTTGCCATCATGACTGGGTTGCAGAGAAGCGGAAAGCTCTTACTTAATGATGAAGCTTTCTAGGGGAAAATTAGGCATCTGCCAATTAGGGCGGGCAGCGCTATCATGTAGCAGCAAGGGTCTCCTTAGTACTTAAGGGACACCTCACCATTTCGAGGCAAGGCGGCGATTTCTTGTTTTTAAGCCAGCGTGAGCCTCTCTTACCCCGCCGATCTCCGCAACGGCGGAGATGTGTAAAGGCATTTTTCCCATTACATAAAAATGGAAGTCTCACATACCCCGCCGAGGGTACGTATATAGGCATTTTCTCAGGTAAAAAAATGCGGGACAAGTTAAGTAGGTAACATATTCAAGTGGTGTATATTAACAGGCAGATTAGTAACTTAATTTTTGCTATAGCAGCCCCTTTATACGTTAAGTGAGACCTAAAATAGAATTCCTTTAAGTTCTTAAGTTCCTAAGAGCGTTAAGACATCCAAAAAAACCAATGGAAACAAGTTGAGCGAAATAGTAGCAAAAGTATGGATCTGATTCTTATGGCAATATAATTAAGGTCTACTTTTGAATTCAATTTCGTCATCGATTTTCAAACAAGATGACATATGCAAAACCTTCAAAGATGAGTATTCAAACCCCATCTGTCGTACACAGGTGAGTGGTAAGGAGAGCCATAAATAAGCCATGAAATAAGATTGGGAACATATGGCGCAGATCAAGCGCAACGCATCTGGCCATGGCGTTTTATGGGTAGACTTATGCAAGTCGTAGAGTTGGACTTTAGAAAAAGACGATTTGTGATCATCACATTGTGTAGTGAAGTAATTATCACAAATCGCCTTTATTAAACTGGGAATCGCATCCCCATCATAAGAGTGAGCAACAGTGTACAAACACGTTGTGGGACTCACACGAGGATGTATTTTTATTGTAAAAGTTTAGGACTTGACCACACCACATCTTTTTTTAAACTGAGAAAAGTGTCTTGACGCGTCCCCACAATTCGGTCCGGAGTACCGGGACATGTGGATTATGTTGGCACTTTTTCACAATTAAGTATTATGGGATCTAATGTAAACAATAAGTTATTTATATTAGATTATCTCGTCATACATAATATGTACAAATAAACAAATAGAATAATTGACTTAATTGAAAAACTAGTAATAATGGAGACTTTGCAATAATTCAAGTCGCCTTATTATTTTTCGCAATAATATTATGCATTTATCAATTACATGAAGTACAAGATACCCAGAGGTAACATCTGTTACAAAATTTCTTTTCTTTCTTAAATAAAGAGCAAAGTATTGTCGAATGATCGATGTCTCTATTGGGAAATGGTAAGTAAATACCTAATCTTATTTTATGTAGGTAGACATTTCCAAGAATTGTTGCTGTTGGGCTTTTCGTTGTATTAAACGTGGAGGCCCGAAACAAAAGCGAAAGCTTAACCAGTTCCTTATTGTTTAACTATGTTCATAATGATAGATATTCTTTATTACACTAAGAATAATTAACATATTTTGTTATTGTACAATTTAGACGGCCTTATCTTATCTCTTCCAAAAGCAAAAAGACGTGTTATAAGTTTAACTTGTTTATCTGTCAGCATCGTACCTTCAAGCTACGCTACGGGCTAAGCTATTTTGATTTAATTACTTTTTTATATGAAAGTTAATTTCATTAATAGTGTCCTTAAAGATGTTTGATTAAAATCGCTTCAACCGTTTATCACTACATAGTATAAAACAAAGTCGCTTTTCGTGTCTGTCTGTCCCAATGTATGCATAGATCAACTGATTTTGAAGCGGTTTTTTTTAATAGATAGAATAAAGATGATGGTTTCATGTAGATATACGTATGATATATACGATGAAAGGAGTCTGGAGTTTTCGAATTTTTAAATGTTTCATAACAAACATATTCATCAATTTAACTTTTAAAATGCCTTACCTATTTGGCCACTTCACCAACCACAGAATAGAGTAGTAAACTCCGCGCTAAAAATTCCTTTATAGCCCGATAAAACAAAAAGAACCATCAAAAGTAATGATCATAATAATAATACTCAAAACCATAAACGGCCTCTATAACTTTAATAGCTCTATGTTCTTTGCCCACCTGCCCTTTTGTGTCGGGATTTCTTCGACTTTTTTTAGTTGTATTATCGATTTTAATAGACTTTGATCTACTTTAAAGATAAATATCATTATAGAAATAGATTTTGCATTTTATACAACCTGTTTGAAATGGGGGTTTTCTAAATTGGATTTTGTTAAACCTGATGCCATAATTTGCTTTATCTTTAATCTAAAATGGGGTGGAATATTCTGTTCCCACAAAATTATGAACTAAAGTTTAGCTAATAATAATTTTATGGGATTGTATGTACTGTTTAACTATGGATTAATGGAAAATCTAAAAAGTTAAGATGACACGTACGAACCTCCATTGTCACACTGTCACTGTAGAAATAATTTCTTCTCGTTCTGTATTTCGTGGCTTACTTATTTAACTGTGACTGGTTAGTTACCTGCCCGTTGTCACAACGACTTGGGCGTCTTTTTCGCTTTACATCAGGCTTAACAAAGCTATTATTCCTACTATAACTACAAGTTGTACTATAGAGATCTTTGATTGGGAATATATTTTCAATTTTGTTTTAGGTTAAGATCCCCAATATTTTTATTGATAAAACTCTCAAGTCTCAAACTGTAGTCCTGTCAGCAAAGTTAGACAGAAATATGATAACCCTAAAATACACATTACGGGATACCTATTATTCGTACTTGTTATAATGAGTGATTAATCAAACAGTGATGCGCGAACAATTCCCTGAGCGGAGAGAATTACGCCTGTTATTTATTCCAACACTTTACCAACACCTAAATAGACGTACAGTGGACGAACAAAACGCCCAACCGAGCGCGTACACGCAGCCTATAAATCTAAGCATAAAGGGCCCCTTTGTGGCCGGCCGTCTAAGATGCCGAGATACGCCGCGCGACAATACGTGGGCTGAGCAGATTACGCCCTGATAGACTAGTGTGGAACAATGCTTGTGCGGTTTTGGTGCGGATTTCCGTTCCACTGTGCGCCCAGTGTGCGGATTGAAATGCAAGCGCATTGTTTGATGGCTCGTTTTGGTTAGTACAGTTGGCGAGTTGTATAACATTTAAGTTCGGAATCGGAATGGGGTGTTCCTCGCAACAATTAATATTATGTTTATTTAATTAAACTTTATTGCACAATAAAGTAGTGTATAAAAGGCGGATTTAATGCCACATAAGCATTCTCTACCAGTCAAGCATTGGGCTAAGTAGGTAGGTAGGTAGGTAGTAGGCATAGGAAACTAATTTTAAGATAGTGGACTGTTTTTTTAAATAGGTGGACAGATAATATTCTTTATTGCACACAATACAACTGCTATAAAACTAGGTATAACAGACACTTGTTGTACGTTATAGGCGTTCTTATCCAGACAACCTTTGATTAAAGGAAAGTTTAAAATATAGGGTTCTATATCTACTCTGTGCGGTATGGATCTAACTTCGCCCCGCAGATGGCATTTTTTTCCCTGCGACGCGTCTAAGCTGCGCAGCCGTGACGGTTTTGCCGCGCACACGCGGCCTGTTTGTTGCGTAACCGCTCTGCTTTGAAAACGCTTGCAATCCGCCAAGTGTGGCAGATCACTTAAACGAATATGATTAATTAAAAAAGTTTTTTTTTACATTTCACCGTTTTGGTTATCGATAAATGTCAAAACAATTTAAAGTAGGAAACTTAGATGATCACGGTCGAAATGTGTTTCATTCGTGTGTGATACAAACGTGCATTATCAATTGGACTGTCAAAACCCTTCCGCATGGAATGAAACGGGGCATTGTTAAATATTTCCCTTTATCCATTTTCCTCGAACGAGGCACCCTTAATTCGACACAAAGCATCCATACGGCCATTTTTCTACACTTGTTGGATATCGGAATTACTCAAAGGGTTGAATTCTTTGACAGCGATAAAATGCCGCACAAGAATTTTTCATATGTGAAATTTTAAAGTTTTCCAACAATCGTTGGAGCAGAGTTTTGTAGTGGACACTGCTTTTATGTAGGGACGACCTGTGACCCGGTGGGTTATTCTACTTAGAGAAGAATTGCTGTAAGACCGGGATACAGAAATGTGACATGAAACAAAGGAGGCCTAAGTTCAGCAGTGGACGGACCAAGGTTTTGTATTGATTGTAAATTTTGTATGTCCAAATGCAGTTTATAAGGGTACCACGACTCGTAAAATATTTAATTCCCCCTGCGATTAATTCCAACTCGCTTGATATTAAGCGAAGTTAGATCCTACGATGAGGCGAGCCAACAAAAATTCACTCTTGCCTTACAAGATTCTCTAGAGATCAATGCTTTAATCTATATCTATACTATTCTATTAAGAAGTAAAATTTGCGTGTTTGTATATTTGTTAAATTGTAAGGGGTAATCTCGGGATCTACTGAACCCATTTTAAAAATTCTATCACCAATAGCCACACTATTGCTGAGTGTCTTAGGTTATTTAACAAACCGAAAATGCCCAACGAAGTTGACACGGGTCGGCTAGTTAATAACAATCTTCATTTTCCTATTGATACACAATATTGTAGCAATCTCTTGCGACACGACAGTTCTGTGTAACCAGCTTGTAGAGGCTTGCAACCGACTTGAGCATGCTCAAGATGAGAGGACACATTCCTCGAAGACAAGCAACCGGCTTGTCTCTCAGTGATGTTGCGGCTGTATAAGGGGAGAGGCGATCAAATACCTACATCTAGTGTCACCATTAACACTAGATGTCTAATGCCTAACGCCGTATCACGGAGATATCGAATATGGAACATTCCAATTGGTTTCAAAGATCTTTTAAGCATCCCCGCCTTTCGGGAAAACGACGAGGTATTTTTATTTAATCTTTATTGCACATAAAGAATTGAACAAAAGGGGGACTTAATGCCGCAACCGCATAGGAATTCTCTACCAGTCAACGTAGACGGAGATATCAAGAAATGGGATGGCGGCACTATGCCTCAACAAAGTGGAAAGGTAGGGAATACCCACTAATAAGTCTGTCCCTGCCTGGCTGCGTCAGGATTCCTAAATCCCATGCTGTCTTGACATGCCATAATTTATTCATAGACAATACCCATTGCGCCTAATTTCTTAAAAGGTATATAATATATAGTACAGTCGATTTTGGTTTTATTTTCACTTCAGTGCGTAATTTGTCTGAACCAAGTAAAGCTTGGCATTCTAAGCTGTTAATTCCATCCGATTATATTAAGCAGTTAAGTAGCGCCTAGGCCATTAGGCGACTCATAATGCCGACTGCATTCCTGCATACTGCATCATCGATGGTTATGGTGGCCATGAGTTTAGGTTGTAAAATCAGGACAAATAATAAGATATCCTTTCCGGTTTAATGTTTACTGAAGAAGTGACGTGTTCTACCTTTTTGTTATGTACAGTTAAGATACGTTTGATTATAGATCTAGATCTGTGAATAAATATTTCACCCATTTAGTTCCAACAAATTACTAGGCCATCAACGTTAAAACGTTGATAAATCGATTAAGTATAAACGATTAAGTATAATCATTAAGTAGTGTAATCGGGCGTCTATAGTCACAGTAAATAGTAGAAGTCTGTTCTATAGATTTGATAGGTTCAATATATTTTGTCACACACAGGTTTCTCTTGAAATCTTAGCACGAAAAGGTTGGACAGGGCTTATAACTGGTGACGCCTAAAGTGATCAATTAAAAACGTGGACTAACAATCTGACCAATCCAGGAATCGAACTCGAATCTTACATACTGCAACATTTTAGACGAACACCTCAATTAATTAATCTATTTACTTATCAATATGTTCATCCGTTATGCGTCCGCAGAATTCCGTTTAGACTCATGCACCATGGTCACGCTACCGATGATTCACGGTTACCTGCAACAAAGAACAGTCCGTTAGTACTGCAGACCATATGCACAGTATACATAAGAAAACAGTAAGTTAAAATAGTTTCAGCCACCTTAAATTCAAACCATCGGAAACATATTCGTATTCGAAAACTATGTCTTCTTCGACTACACCCACGGGATGAGATGTTGTGGACCTATTCTGAAACCGGAAACCGCACGAATGTGATCGATCAAAAGCCACTTTGCACCCTGCGAAGTAACTTTATGCTCTTGTTCTTGTGTTCGAATAACTATTGTTTTTGTATTCTTTTTTGATGACCTAAGTCTTCTTTCTTTTTTGATCCTAAGGGATTGATGACCTCCCTTAGGAATTTTTATCACCACTCAACATTTGAGAGTTTGGAAATCTGAGCACTCTAGAATTCTATTTTATAGTCCTTATAAAAAATACACCTACTTACAATGCCCTTGACTCAAGCATAAATGATTTAGCCTAAAAGATTTCTTACTGTCGTTCATTTTCCTGCTCCCAAAACCAGTTCAGATCCAGGTTTTATCGGCTGCCCTGGAATGTCCGTTCAAGTTGGGATTTATTTTTATTACGCGGTGAGTAAGATCTTTGGATCGCAGAATCCAGATACATATCTTATTTGAAAAGGAAGAAATTCAAAGACCACGTAAGAGAAATTTTGATGACGTCATTACATGACAATAACATGAATAAAACTATACCGGTTCAAATACGAGCATAATGTATTGTTTTAAGCTTAAGTCACTATCATAGTGCTATAAAAAGATATTATCATAGCTATGTTTTACTCTGCACCTGATTTTTGAGGGTTGGATTTTGAAGGTATTATAGTTCTTATCACGGACGCGGCGCCGATTTATGCAAGATGGCTGGCAAGAGCTGGATCTGAGAAGCTCAGGAGAGAGCAAAGTGGCGAACAATTGTACATATGATACAAAGCCTATGTCCTGAAGTGGACTGCGAGAGGTAGATGATTATGATGCACCTACTGACTAATTTATATCAGTAGAATAACAAAAGGAATATAAATGTGAGGAGATTACCTATTAAATCCATGCATTATATGTACATTCTATTACGTGACTTATCAAGGAAATTGTAAAGACAAAGGCAAATATGTACTAGAAATAACAAATGATTCTTTTGCTTTGTCTGTGAACAACATGTTCATTTACATAATACCTACTTACTAGGATTTTTCGATTCAAACATTGAGTCATTGGTTTGAAGTACTGTCATCGCTATGTTAGCTCTCAACAGTTTAAATGGAAAATAGATTATTTCTTGTCGTTTTAATTCATAATAACTCACCCACGTGGAAGAATTTAATCACAGTTTGAGGTTGGTTGAAATAGTTATGCTAATCTTTCAAAAGCTCGCAAGAATGACAATTTAAAGGTACGCAATAACCACAAGTACAATTAGACGCTTAGAAAAGAAGATTCGATTAACAGACATATAAAACAGAGCAGTACTAGACAAAAGTAAGCAAATTTCATCAGCTCAACAGTTTTAAACAACAAAACTTGTAAACAATCGCTTAGTTATTCCCATGAATATTTACAAGAAGTACTTAATTCAGCATTATAATGTTCCCGTTAAGCGTTCGATTATGTAAACTAAGTTATCAGCCATTCAATTACCGAACACATTCAGGCGCCATTTTGTTCAAGTTAGAACGAACTGGAATGAAATTAGTGTTGGCTCTGACAATTCGATAGGGCCTGACTTAATTGCGTTTCGATCATATGAATTTAATATTAACTAGTGATTAATGGAATTACGATTTGCATTTCAATGTTGGTATTAAGGACTGTTCAAAATGAAACTTCCATTAGAATTTTCGTTATTGAATTAACGTGATGATAGATAGAGAAATAATATTGGAAATTGATGGACGTACATAAATACTATAACTATGTTTCAAGTTATACGAGATTATAATTATTGTTTTCATACAGTCTATGACCAACTTATTTACTAATTAGTTTATAATTACGTATTTAACACTTTGTACACACATGCTCACCTATAACAATCGATAAAATTGTATTGTGTATTTTTTTTTAAAACCTATGTTCACTCTAACGAACTAAGATGGCACAGCGACCTCAAAATGAGTCTTGACCTCGCAATAATAATGATCTTTTCTAGAAGTCACATAATTATGTATCTGAGATGTAACGCTACGAAACTTATGTCAGGTCCTAAGAACTATTTATAAGTAACTATCTCAGACTATGTGCTATCAATTTATTCCATACACAATTGACATTGTTGTACAAAATATATCATAAAGCCTAAGCCTTAGGCATATTTCAATTCTAAATTAGGACAAGCCAGGCTTTTCTAAAGGCTTTGAATGGCAGATTCTGTAAGAACAATATTGATTCCCGGACTTGGCGGAGATTGGGTTGCCATGCTATCGTTTATCGGAGGGATTGTCCGGATATTATTGAGCACTGATCCCCAAAAAGCGATTAAAAAGTGATATTGTGTTTTATTGAACGAAATCGCTCAAGCGATCGAACGATAAATCAAAGAAGCCATCGTAACAATAACTCGAGCTTACTTAATTAAAACTTAGAAACACAGGCTTTCTACGATCTAGAACAGCCGCCAGTCTTCCACAATAAAGACTTAATTGAATACTGGTTAATTAGTTCATATTGTTGAGTTTGTTTTGTTGTGGTAAAATAAATGATTACTATTAATGTATGTAAATTTATTACACTGACCGCATTTGAACAAATAAAACTTTTGTAGCAACCACAAATGCACTACAATTTCCATTGATTAATGTTATGGTATTAAAACATGCAGAAAAACCAATGACATAATTCGTAGCGACAGACTTCTGATATGCAACTTCTTCTTTTTCGTGTCACTTCGCGGGTGTATCGCCCAATTTACAATGGGACTGAGAATTTGAAACCTCTAAGGATTCCCTAAGTCGACTCTTACGACACCAACAAAAATTTAAATAAAAATAGCAACAAGCGAATTAAAACACATTTAATTAGAATCAATGAATCAAGCGAGCTAATATAAGCAAAAAGCGTCGAGGACTCTGGGGTACTTTGTTAAAAAAGCGGTTCCCATTTTATCCCGACATTTGCATAACATTTGGCAACCTTAGCGGAGGCCTTCGAAGTTCTTTGTGATAATGGCGATCATTAATTGAAATTATGCAAACGAGTCCTTTGGATTTCGCCATTTTTGTTTGTGTATGACATTTGCTTTCCATGTTTCTCGGTGAATTCAAATACTGCTAATGGAAGCTTATTAAACAGGTTCTTTACACAATTTGCAATACAAAAAAAGAATTCCAGGTTTTTATTGTTTTTTTCTTTCTTTCTACCATCGTAACTAAATATTGGAACAGATATCAACAAATGACGGTCTTGTCCAAATCTTCAAATGCACATGGATTAACCAAGGGCTCTGAAGCATATTTTTTTAAATTACTATATTCATATTCCCTCGTTTACCTCGGGCAAACGAGTTATGGAGTGGAGACCGCGTCTCGGCAAACGTAGTGTAGGACGCCCTCAGGGCAGGTAGAGTGACGATTTGCGCAGGACGGCTGGCAAGTGCTGGATGCAAGAGGCCCAGGACCGATCGAAGAGGCGAGCATTGGGAGAGGCCTATGTCCAGCATTGGACTGATGTGGGCTGATGATGATGATAATGATTCAATGATAATCTTAACTAATATTATAAAGCTGAAGAGTTTGTTTGTTTGAACGCGCTAATCTCAGGAACTACTGGTCCGAATTGAAAAATTATTTTTGTGTTGCCTATGTCCAGCAGTGGACTGATATGGGCTGATGATGATGATGATGATGAATAGACCATTTATCGAGGAAGGCTTTAGGCTATATAACATCACGCTGCAGCTATTAGGAGCGAAGAAATAATGGAAAATGTAAAAAAAAACGGGGGAAAAAATAACTATTCCACGCGGACGATGTCGCGAGCACAGCTAGTAATTAATATTCACGCCAAATTATGGAAAGAATGTTTATTAAGGAAATATCAAACAATAACTATACGATTTATAAGGCATCTCCTGGTGTTCGCCACTCAGGGCAAACATCTGGAGGCTTTACCCATAATAGCCACTCTGAGCAGGCGGGTTGGCGATGGCAGGGCTCCTCGCTCGAAAGACGCTGCAGCCCCTCATCGGCCTGTGGTATTTCTAAGAGGCACTACTTAGTCTATAAAAAAATATCTTCAAATTTTACAGGTGAATGAATGCAACACACTCATTCTCCGGTCTTTGACATAACCCTTCTGCCTATGGTGCAAGGTTCAAAGTTGAAGACGATTGCAAGTGCAAATTAAAATCGATGCAATCTATTATGGACTCTACCACATAGGCATAAGGCACGTTATTCTCTGAGTTTAATACTGCGTGGCACCCGGCCAGGAGTAACGGGTTTATTGTTTTGGTCAATTACCCTTATTCTTCGCGCAAGAGAAACGATGCTTTAAATCTAGTTGAAGGGTTAACTGGTACTGTTTATTATTTGCACTAACTGTAAAAGCATTTTTAGTCTGAAAACAAATTTAGTGAAAACAGATTTAGATTCGGGTAGTAAATAAACCAAGATATGCCCCCGTGGGCCACACAGCGCCATCTGGTTACAAACTATATGCTGAAGCTTGTACTATGGGTATTTTGGCTTACTTAGATATGTAGGGGGATTCCCGAAGATTTTATCAGGGAGAGTTGAAGCACTTTTCAAAATCATCTTAAATTTTGCTATAACGATACGTCATTGGCAAAACTCGGTTATAGACCTTTAATAACGTTCTCGACGTATCATCATCATCATCCTAGCCTTTTTCCCGATAGTCTCAGGGTCGGCTTCCCAAACTGAGAGATTTGGCGAGGGCTAAGCTTTTACACAGAGCGACTGCCATCAGACCTCCGCAACACTTAGGGTAAGCTATACCCATTCCCAGTTGGGCAGTTGGCAGTTGGGCAGTACGTTCTCGACGTATCGTTAGAGCAAAATTGAAGTTGATTTTTGAAAGGGCGTAGCTCCTCGCTCCAGTGACGCTGCTGCCCGTCATCGGTCTGTAGTATTTAGCTACGCCTATGAGGATGGTTTGGCGGCCACCAGTCGGTTCCCAGAGCCCCGTTCGTAAGTCGGCATGCGCCACGGGCGGGTGAGGGTGGCTTGGAGCGAAAAGATGATAGGTTCCTAGATAAAAGGCTCCCTTACATCCCTTCAAGGTACCTTCATCATCTATTCCCGCATTCGTCTGAATCAGTACGGATTTACCTAAAATTACATAATTCACTTCAGATACAAACTTAATTGAGAATAATCTCAACTACACAGGGGATGTGGTGCTAACAACCATCCAGTAATTCGATTTATTTACTTACTAGCTGTGCCGGCGGCGTCGCACGCGTGGATATCGGGTTCAAAAAATTACGGACATTCATAAAATGGTACTCAAATTTTAAGTTAGACTTCTAGCAATACATTGGTGAAAACCGCATTTGATTCCATGCAGTAGTTTTTGCGTGATGCGCGATCAAACATGCAGATAAAAATTTCTCCTGTTTTCCCAACGCTTCCCGTCACTGCTCTGCTCCTATTGGTTGTAGCGTAATGAAAAGTATACTATAACCTGCCCAGGAGTATGAAGAATAATCGTACCAAGTTTCGTTAAAATCCGTTCAGTAGTTTTTTTTTCTATAGCGAACATACAGACAGACAGACAGACAGACAGACAGACAGACAGACAGACAAAAATTTTACTGATTGCATTTTTGGCATCAGTATCGATCACTAATCACCCCCTGATAATTATTTTGAAAAAATATTTAATGTACAGAATTGACCTCTCTACAGATTTATTATAAGTATAGAAAAGCGTGGGTATTTGGAAATTGCGATGTGTAAGCGGTAATAAATTTAGCAATGTTTGTGTTATGACGTCACTTCCACGTGTCCCAGTCCGTTATTGGTTGATGGTGGGCGTTAGATTTGCACTTCCATTCCGTCTACCTACAGACGTGTCCAAACTTGGCGGTTTGAGTAACTTTAGTAAGATAAACTGAGTACTGAATTCGGAAAAGGGGCTCTTGAGGGAATAAAGATGTATCAAATAGGTTTTTCTATATTTAGTGTCCCGGGAAAAGATTACTGTATCCAGGATAATACTTGCTTACTCCGCTGGTTTAGTGAATCGAAGTGGATTTTGCCCTCAAACACGAGACTTTCGGCCGTATTCATAAACGTTACTATGTGACGCGCGGACGCACAGTGCCCAAAATACTATAGGTTATTGGGTTCGCGATCTGTGCGATCGCGCGACGCATAGTAACGTTTGTGAATACGGCCGATTGACATGTATGCATTATAGTATGGCATGACCATTGTGACCTTCCACCCTTCTAGACCAAGGGTTGTGGGTTCGATCTCCGCACAAATATTTGTGTGCATGAACATGTCTGTTTGTATTGCTAGGGTGCTATGTATAATATGTATTTATTTTAAAAAAAAGTATCACAATTGACGTTGATTTTTGAAAGGGTTGACGATCGCAGGGCGTAGCTTCTCGCTCCGGTGACGCTGCTGCCCGTCATCGGCCTGCCTAAGGTTATCTGGAAGAGATCGCTGAACAAGTGTCTGTTATACTTAGTTTTGAGTCAATTGTATGGTGCGCAATAAAGAATTATCTATCTATCCATCAAAGTAAGTTTATCAGTTGTCTAGTACCCATTACCCATCCATAGTACAAGCTTCGGATTAGTTGAGAACTAGATGGCGCTATGTGGCCCAGCGTGCCACGTATTGGATTATTTAGGACGATTTAAACTGCGATCAGTATTTGTGATCGCAGGATTTAAACCACAGCAAACTACTCGTATCTTACAATATAACTTAGCTGATCGACACTAAAAATAAACTCGCAAAAAAAGGTTTCACATCGAAACTACCTTGCGTGACCATCTGCCTATCTGGTTATAACCCTACCGAATTTCGAAGACTTTGCTGCTTGTATATTTGGCACTTAGCTCAAAGCCGTAAGGTTTGTAATCCAATGAGCAATTTTGAAGAAACTACCTACTTAATTTTGACCGTTTTGTCTAAATAAAGGAGCAAGGAACCACCTGCTTGATCCACTTTTTTTATTCCACCGGGCATATGGCAGCGGTTTCAAGGCTCAAGAGTATACTCCGATGAAGGACCTTTGTGTTTTGTGTTATGTTAGAGCCTTCGGTAGCGAGACATTTAGAGTTTTAAGCCTAAAGCGCGGACAATCTGTGAGTTCCGGGTTCGATTTCTGGTTGGGTAAATTTCTACTATGGAGAGATAATAAAGGGTATGTGTATTTTAATTGCTTAATAAGTAAGATAATTCATAAAAATACCCAGTTCTTATAGGCGACGTAACTGTTCTACAAATTAAGGAATTTTACACATTATGTAACCTACTTATACTCTAAAATCAAGATAGGTACATGCAGTTCGAATCAAATGAATGGTCTCGACAAAACCCCGGACTAACGGAAATGGGGATGTTTCCAGAGTAAAAATAATTATATTATATTTAGTCCGTATTTCAGATTATAAAAATATATTGGACACGTATTTTTCCTTTTTTCATTTAAACAAAAAATAACAAAGATACAAGGCATCAAAATGTAGGAGTGGGGGGTATTTGACGTCACTCAGTGGCGAAAAAACTCCTACTCTTTGACGTCACGCATCATTTTAACGGGCTATATCTTTGTCATTTTTGGTCTAATTTACAAATGAAAAAATAGGTACATGTCTTATTTTTGAACTATCTAAAAGTCGGATTAATTACAGTTTTTACGGTAACAGGCCCATTCTATGCAAACACGTTATATGTTTATGGTACATTTGCTGATTTTTTCATAATACATAAGTGGGGAAATTTAATTTGTCAGATAGGGTAGGTTGATGTACGGTCATCTCCATACACAGACCATCTTGCATTCCAACAAAATGATTGATAGTCACATCCCTTACATCCTTATTCCGTAATCACAAAGTCCAGTTTTATATGTCAGTATGTCAAATCGTTATAATTCATAACTAGTGTTGTTACCGAGTCGATTTGAAGATGTCCTGTGGTTTTGTCCCTGTATTAATATTTTTGCTTTTTAACCGACTTCGAAAAAAGGAGGAGGTTCTCAATTCGTCTGTATGTATAATATTTTTTTTTTTTTTTTATGTTTGTTCACCGATATTTCCGTCAATTATGGATGGATTTCAAAAATTTTTCGACAGTTCGACAGAGGACACTTCCGAGGTGGTCCCATTATCACCAAGTCAGGATCTGATGATGAGATCCTGGAGAAATTGAGGGCAACAACCGAAAATTGTATGCCCATATGGTGTTTTTGTTACGTAATCATATTTTACTCAGGTATATGCTTCCGGACGTCAACATCAGGTGCTGATGATGAAGCCACAGAACTCCTTAACGGATAGGAGTTAGGGGACAGTACTGACATTGGTCGATATTAAACTAGGTAGTAGTATGTACTTATGCAGGGCTAATAGGGCAAGTGATTTGGTAAGTGATATGCTTGATTCTAGATCGCAAAGTCTTCACTTGACTTAAAGCAAAATTTTTCATTTCTAAGTAAAACTCTTAAGGACATTAATTAGCCTTTATTCAAGGTCACAGCACATTAACGCAACTAAAAATAGAGAAATAAAATTATTTTTAACAAAAAAATTAAACCGACTTCAAAAAAAACACAAACGACCAAAACTAAAAAGCGATAAATAACGTAAGTAATTCTATCCTTAATACATAATTATTTAAATATTACAATAATTATTACTTATTTTTGAAGTCGGTGCCAGCCAAACAAATGTATATTGTCGTGTGGATTTGCCGGCCGCGCGCGACATACAACAACAGTCTACGTTAGGTACCGAGAGGCTGGCACCGACTTCAAAAATAAGTAATAATTATTGTAATATTTAAATAATTATGTATTAAGGATAGAATTACTTACGTTATTTATCGCTTTTTAGTTTTGGTCGTTTGTGTTTTTTTTGAAGTCGGTTTAATTTTTTTGTTATAGCTTATACGATCAGTATTTTGTCGTCAAGTACACGGTAAAAAGTAAAACATAACTATATTACTACTTTTAAAGGTGTGTAGTAGGGTATGAGTCATTGAAAATCAGGTCGTTTCTGAATATTTAGGGAGTCCATAAGCTTTTCGTGAGATGTCTATAATAATTGTGTTGACACAGAACACTTATAAAATATATATAGAAAGAAAAACCTTATGGCCAGGATGTTCATTAAAACCATGTAGTTTTAACATAGTTTTTGGAGTCTCAAAATTCACATACCCACTCTGTGTACCGTCCACGGTAATAGCCCCCTTAATCAATATAGTGATATATTACTTATTGCAAATGTTTGTATCTTTTTTGAAAATTTAAATAGGCAAGTGCGTCAGACAATGCACGCCCACCTCTTGACCTGGCAGTAAGGTTATCCCTGATGTATGTACTAAGTATGAGCTCGAGTTTGCATTAGATAAGGGAATTTTTATATATTATAACGCTAGTCGGAGGGGCCGGGATTTTTAGTGGGTATTTCCTGCCTCCCCACCATCCTGAGGCAGGGTGCCGCTGCTCTCCGTCTTGAGGGCGGCGTGAGTCCCACCCACGTACCCCGTCACTCCCCCCAGGGACGGGATGGGTAAAATTTTCCCCGCTTTAAAAAAAAAGACAGCGTTCAAAATGTTGTATGGTACTGCGTCCAGTCATGTCAATACATAAATTTCCCTTTAATATCCCACTCGTAACGGCGACAACACTAGCGTCAGGGCTGGCCAATGAGTCAGCGGTTGTGGAATCCGGCCCGCTTTTTACGGTCATGCATCAGGAGTCATAAAAGGACGAGCGACCCTCGTGACCCTCAACATATTGGGAACGAATATTTACGTTTTTTTGTGACGTAATGGTACCAACGATTTGACGCGGTCAAATGTCATGACTTAAGTTTTATAGGAATACCTTTGAAAACACGTGCGTGTATAATGGTATCAAGCGTTTTGGGGTTGACGAAGATAGTACAAAATCTATAGAAAAAACACCAGAGGCTAGGGCACAGTAGGCTGTAGATGGATAGGTAGATAGATATATCCTCTACTGCACATCATACAATTGACTAAAAACGAGTACGTCCTAAGGGTACCCTAGTAGAGGATACTATAACAATCCAAAACAATAGTTTGATGGCGTTTGTACCGTAAATTTCTCCCATGCTTTTTTTTTTTTTTATGCAAGAGGCGGCAGACGAGCAAATGTGATGCTTGATGGTAAGCAGTCGACACCGCCCATGGACACCCGCAACTCAAATCGAGTTTAGGGTTGCTGCCGGCCTTTTAAATAGGAGTACGCTCGTTTCTTGAAGGCTCCCATGTCGTAGCTGTTCGGAAATACTGAAGCAGAGAGTTGGTTCCACAAAACCGATGCGCGAGGCAAGAAGTTCCTCATAAAGCGTACAGTGGAGGATCGCCAACCATCGAGATGATGATGATGATGCTGCTTTCCATGTTCTAGTTATCATCAGCCAGAAAACATACCCCACAGGATATAGCCCCAATGAAAATTTGTCATTTGGGCGATGTTTTTATATTCAAAATGAGTTTGCGCTTGATTGCGATTCGCTTAATGGTAAGCGATAACGTAGTCTATGATGGAACGCGCTCACCCACCAAAAATCGGTTCACTCTCCTTGAACATCGGAAGATTATATCTCTCGGGGAACAAGGAGCCCGGCAAAGAGAGGGATTTACCTTAGTCACCACGCTTGGCAAGCGGGTTGGTGAGCGCAGTAGGGATTATTATTACCTACCCAGGTAAACGTTGCTGCCCGTTTCCTGATATTCCCTTAGTCATCTTTTACGTGACCGATGAGATGGCGTGATTCTATTCTACATCCAGAAACCATATGCCATCGTATACACGAACTAAATTCATAAAGATCGACGTTCATGGATCTGTAAAAGATCATTGTTGAACCACGTGTTCCGTCTATCGAACGATCATATTTTGTTGACTGCTTACCTACCATTAGGCATTACACTAGCTCATCTGCCGCCTCTCGAAAAAAAAGTAACAAACAAAAAACATACTCGTACAACGGCTCAAGCAGGACATATCCAAAACTCGAATTCAATCCCCAAAAACGAGACCACAAAACGGTTAACACCAAACCAACGATCTTAATTAACAAAAATCACTTCATCGCAATTTTTGTTCAGGCAAACCGTTTAAAGTCGTCGGCGGTCTAAAGCGCCCTAGAGCGATATCAATTAAATTCCAAGAGCAAACGTGGATGGTAAATAAAACTGTGTTTGCACTGTAAAGTGGGTTAGGCACGGCGTGGAATGAGTCGGAGGCCCGTCGGACTTGAGTGGAAGGAGAGGTGACTCACAATATCTGCGATTGGTATACGCTGTGTGCAAGTCGCTTTTGGAAATGGATTGAGGATAGAAAGATGCTTTATTGCATACCATACAATATTCATACAAAGGTTAGCTGGTAGAGAATGCTCCTAGCATAAAGTTCACCTTTTGTACCATTTTTAACCGACTTCGAAAAAAGGAGGAGGTTCTCAATTCGTCTGTATGTATAATATTTTTATTTTTTAAGTATGTTCACCGATATTTCCGTCAATTATGGATGGATTTCAAAAATTTTTCGACAGTTCGACAGAGGACACTTCCGATGTGGTCCCATTATCACTAAGTCAGGATCTGATGATGGGATCCTGGAGAAATTGAGGGCAACAACCGAAAATTGTATGCTCATATGGTGTTTTTGTTACGTAATCATATTTTACTCAGGTATATGCTTCCGGGCGTCAACATCTGGTGCTGATGATGAAGCCACAGAACTCCTTAACGGTTAGGAGTTAGGGGACAGTACTTACATTGGTCGATATTAAACTAGGTAGTAGTATGTACTTATGCAGGGCTAATAAGGCAGGTGATTTGGTAAGTGATATACTTGATTCTAGATCGCAAAGTCTTCACTTGACTTAAAGCAAAATTTTTCATTCCTGAGTAAAACTCTTAATGACATTAATTAGCCTTTATTCAAGGTCACAGCACAATTAACGCAACTAAAAATAGAGAAATAAAATCATTTTTTTTTTAAAAATTAAACCGACTTCAAAAAAAACACAAACGACCAAAACTAAAAAGCGATAAATAACGTAAGTAATTCTATCCTTAATACATAATTATTTAAATATTACAATTATCACTTATTTTTGAAGTCGGTGCCCGCCAAACAAATGAATGTACCTACCTATATTGTCGTCTGGATTTGCCGGCCGCGCGCGTCATACAACAGTCTACGTTAGGTACCGAGAGGCTGGCACCGACTTCAAAAATAAGTGATAATTGTAATATTTAAATAATTATGTATTAAGGATAGAATTACTTACGTTATTTATCGCTTTTTAGTTTTGGTCGTTTGTGTTTTTTTTGAAGTCGGTTTAATTTTTTTTAAAAAAATAATTTTATTTCTCTATTTTTGTGCAATAAAGTTGATATATAAAAAATACAATTAACTTAAAACTATGTATAGTAGACATATTCTGTTGTACAATTTAGATATTATAAGCGATCTCTTTCCAGACAAACTTAAGGCGGTTTTATATTTGTCTTATGTGTTGTGACGTGACGCGTCAGAACGGTATCGGTTTCATACATTTAGTATAGTAACGTTCATACAAGTGATGCGTATTGTATAGTGACGGCATGTATGAAACTGATACCGTTCTGTCGTACGTCACACATCAGACAAATATATATCCGCCTTTAGTACCCTAAATATATTATGGTAATATGGAATTTAATCGCCACGCTGGACAGGCGGGTTGGGGATCGCAGGGCGTAGCATCTCGCTCCAGTGACGCTGCTGCCAGTCATTCGGTCTGTGGTATTTAACTACGCCTTCAATTGTGATGGTTATACCGCCACTAGTCGGTTGCTAGCGCCTCGTTTGTTATTCGGCAGAATGCACCACGGGCAGATGAGGTTGGCTTGGGGTGAAAAGATGTGACAGGCCGCTCCCTAACGATAAACTAAACAAATTTACTTATTTCGCGAATTTTGAATGCATCCTTCAGATATGCAGGTTTAAGATACGGTCCATATAAGACCCGGAAACAGGACAAATAAACTAAGCACTCATTAAAACTTCCTCATATCAGATCAGGAGGAAGCACAAAGTGCAATAAACTCCTTACGTATCGGTCAGCACATGCTTGTTGCCACAGTATAAAAAAAACGGTACAATGATAAGATTTGATCGCCAACCCGCCTGCCCAGCGATTATACGTAAAGCCTGCAAATATTTGCCCAAAATGGAAAGGCTTGTGTCCAGCAGTGGACTGCGATAGAAGATTGTTATTAACTAGCTGTGCCAGCGCCGTCACACGAGTGGATATCGGGTTTCAAAAATAACGGACTTCCATAAAATGGTGTCTAAATTTTAAGATAGACCTCTAGCAATACATTGGCGAAAACCGCATTCAATACCATGCAGTAGTACGACCAAAAAGTTTAGATGTAATTTGAATTAATTGAAGTAATGTCCTATGGTTTCCGGAATTAGAATAGCAGCAATCTCGTAGAAGATGACTTAGAGAATATCAAGAAACTTGCAGCAGCGTCGACCTGTTGTAGTAGACACTAATCCACATATGAAATAACTATAAACAATAAAATAATGAACGATGTGTTTAGTTTATATATCGGCTCGCTATCCTCACACGAACACGTCGTTACTCGTCGGCGGTGGGACGCAGACTGACTGCCCTCCCACCCCGCACCTTGCGTAAAGTGTAGGAACGAGACGACAGATGTCAGTGTCAGATGTCACTGTCAGATGTTTGACAGTGTGTGTAGTTGTGTGTGTCTGTTTGTATGTTCGTGTATCCTACATCTTGTATGTTCGTGTATGCTGCACCTGTTATTTGGGAAATTCGCCTAAGTCACCACGCTTGGCAGACGTGTGTCACTGCAGTAGGGTTTTATTTGTACCCATGTAAACGCTGCTGCCCGTTTCCTGATATTCCCTTAGTCTTCTACGACACCCACTGATCGAGATGGGGTGGTCCTGTTCCAAATCCGGAAACCAACACAGACATCAACTTCGTACATTCTGTTTACGCGTTTCTCACTGCCATTCTCCATACTGTACCCATCTATATGTGGATATAGCCTACTTTGCCGTCCAAACAAGTTTTATTTGCCCTCTACATTTACATCGGACTCGACTTAATTGATATTGCTGCCAAGTGCACACTTTTATAATACCAACCACAATCGGATATATTCCGAGTCTGTTGACCTTATATTTTTACGAGTTCGGTGTTACGTAAAATAAAATACGGTGCAATGTATGCGATCGGTTGCAAATATGCATTCTGGGCCGTTGACTCAAATAAATATGAATATCACACAACATCACATACATTGCTCCGATCCCAAAGTGAGTAGCTTAAGCATTTGTGTTATGGGTATCAGAACACAAATGGTACCACAAATAAATACTTAAATACAAATATAAACACCCAGACACGGAACAAACACAAATGTTCTTCACACGAATGTTTGTCCCGTGTGGGAATCGAACCCACGACTGTTGGATCAGAAGGCAAATTGAGCCACCGAGCCAGTCATATGGAACTTTTAGAAGTGATCCTTACATTTTTTTTATTTATTGTTAAGGATTATACACATATATGTTTTATTACCATGTAGTCATAGTATTAGTATATTCGTCCTCTAGAGTGGTCTGTCATCACGCCATCTTTTCTTTGGCCTGCCTCTCTGACGCCATCCTTCTACCGGCTGCCATTGGGTGATGATCTTAGCCCACCTTGCGGAATCCATGACACCTCTAATAAGTTGTTTTCCCTTGTCCCTCCTTCCCTCTTCCACTACAGAACAACACGTGCTGGCTCTGTTGTCACAGTTTCACTGTAGAACATCATCTTAGCAGCATCATCAAAATGTGGTAACTCATTGTTGAGACAATGTGTTTCATCTTTCCCTTGATATGGAATCCTTTACACGGGGTGTGAAGAAGCATTTTACGGGCCGGCATCGCGATGGCAACTGAAAGGTCTTATACTACTGCAGGATAGATAGACTTGCCTTAGTTTTTCCTATAGATGTTATTATTACTGTTGTTAACATAACACAGACTATTAAACACCTTGTAACTTTTCTACCAAAGAAAATTTCAATATCAACTAACTAACTTAGCTACATTGAAAACGCCAAGTGCTTAGGTGCGAAGCTTAACTTGTAAGTACCGCCGTACTTAGCGAAGGTACAAAGTTGTTACTTGTTATGCTAGCAAGTTGAGGTCGTGGCTTGAACTTTTTGCCCTGATCTTATTCAATAAACTTAATAGTGTCTAACCGGTGCAGTCTCTCGGCGGCCGAAACCGAAACCGAACTTACGGTTTCGGCCAAAATTGTAAGTTACATATTGAACATTTATCTATTGTATGCCGATCTAGAAATGTAATGTACTTTTACACATTAATTACCAGATACATATACCCATTTATATTGAATTCAATAATATGAAAGGATTAAATCAAGTAAAAAACATCCAAATGTTTTAAAGTGACTAAAGAGTTTAAAGTAAAGACTTTCTGTTGAAAAAAATCATGAATGATTTCGGCCCAGCCAAAACAGGAACTAAGGCTGAAACCAAATCTTTCGGTCAAAAGTGGCCGAAACCGAATTCAGGTCGGACACTAACTTACCTCTTCTGAGGAACTAGGTTTTGCTGACCTTAGGATGAATAGATTTATCTGTCTAGGTTGGAGGTTAGAGAAAGTAAATTAATCTAGTTTGTTGAAAGGAAAAAAAATTGGTTATACTAATCCTGTTTAAAGATAGCAAACTAGGCATTTTATTCGCTCGAACGATTTTTGCTATTATAGACTTGGAATTTTATAAAGGGTTAAAAAGTATTTAATTAATTTATAAAAGAAGAATTAAGTCAACGATATAAAGAAAAATATCTATTAGGACGAAATTTACTGCGTATCTACTTTGCCTTAGTTTAGACAAAACTTTAAAAAAAATGACGTATGCCAAAACTTATATTTCATCCTATTCCGTGGGTATCGAAGAATTTACATTTATACTTAATTTGAGCTGTAAATTACTAGTCTCGTAAAATATAACACTATGTGGTAGTAATGTTACATTTCTCACAACTTTGTAATCTAAGTATTTGGTACAGTTTACGAACTAATAGGTGAAATCTTGTGGGAATTAATTCGAGATTGAATTATTTGGGCCAATATTGGTTTCAGTAATTCCTCTAATTACACTTAATTTACTATAAATGTAGCTAGTTAAGGATCACTTACACTTGTTAACATCACAAGGTTTATTGAGTGGTTTTAGGTTATTTGATAAATCAATATACTGAAGTTCGTAATTAATTAAGTCTCATGTGAGCATTATTGCAAGAACGATTATAAACCTTATTAATTTCAGATAAATACATTCATTTATACTAATATTATAAATATCCGTATGTGTGGATAGAAGAATGGCTATTTTTTATAGTAGCTTGGCATTACTTAAGTGAAAGAGAAGCCTAAGTCACTGCGACAATGGGCAAGTAACCGGACGGTCACCTGTCGAGTTACCATCGCCAGTCTGGCCAATAGGATTATACACCCCGTTTAAAGGATCCCATATCAAAGGAAGGAGGAACATAGCTGCACTTTGATGAGAAAACTACTAAACGGATTTGAATTTCACTTTATATGGCTATGATTTGACTATTACTAACAAAATTGGTATCATACTGAGAATCTACTTGTATGTACTATGAGTACAAAATGATCCAAGACAATTTAGAAAAATATATTTCCTGAGGCTCTACCGAGGATCGAACCGGGAGCTTTCCGGTCACCACGCTTTACAGACGAACACATAGCCATTGCGCCACTGAGGTCGTCACTGAGTGTCCATATGTAAATGATTAGCTAAATCTGGAATTGTGTCAAAAGACCAGCAAAACAACATTTAGTAGGTGAAAGATAATAAGAATAAGTACGTAGATGTCTTAACATGCAAAGCAATCCCATTTTCGTCAATTGGTAGCAACCAACTGGCTTGAAATATAAAAAAGAGATATGATCAAAAATTTTAAATGCAAAAAGCCTGTGCGATGCGAAGTAAAAGTTGGGAACAAGCCAAATAATATAGTTAGAATTTTTCACGTGTTCAGTAAAAATTTTTCGCTGACAAAAGTAACGTAATCTGAGGAGTTCAAACGCTGTTCCATGATCAGATTTTCGTGAAATACAATTGAAAATGGGTGTAAAGTTCGATGTCATTTAGTAGTATAATAATGAAAATTGTTTGACTGATTGACCTACTTGACTGATTTGAAAAATTCTTTAACTATTGGGAAGCTACACTATCTCCAGTGAACATCGGCGACTATACATATTAATTTAATATCCGTGCGAAGCAGGGCTGCTAGTAAATACATAGGAAAGGGCTATGCTCGGCGTCTCTCTGCGGGATCGGTTCCGATATGAGGTGTCCAACAGAGAACCAAGATTATTAACATAGCTCATCGGATTAGTAGTGTAGGATGCCCTCAGGCAGGTGGAACGATTTGCGCAGGACGGCTTGCTAGTGCTGGATGCGAGAAGCCCAAGATCGAACAAAGTGGAGAGTCCTCATCTTGCGCAGTAGACTGGGAACGGCTGATGATGACGACTCTAAGCAGTTTTCTAAGTTTCACTCTAGTAGGTGTCTACTACACTTTGGTTATTGGTAACATGGTTATTTTTTAAATAGGGGGCAAACGAGGAAACGGTGGTGATGAACCTGATGGAAAGCGCCGCCAGCTAGTTGGACACAAAACATAACAATTTCAATGTTCATCCTTTATACAAGTTGTTAAGTATTGTCTGGCATAATTTATTTTCACCTATGACACATGGCCATTCCTGGCGCAAACATTGAACAATTGCTGCCATTATCTGCATGATAGCGTCCGACCTGACAGATAAGGATTCAATAACCCCAATAGGTCGCTGTGCAAATATGCAGCAAACGCTATCTGTGGGACGCCAGGCAATTACTTTGTCGGTGATAAATTAGTATTTGCCGCGTTCTAGATCGAGAACGGAGTGTTTAAAGACTTTTTTTATTTTGTTACTAGCACTGAGAAATCGAGGTCCTAGGTATTATATAATATTTTTCTCGGATTTCTAGCATAGCGGCTAGCCTTTTTCACACTATAAAAAATGGGAACGTATCTATATAAGTTAATGTACTTATGTACATAAACACATGTTCTTTTCTATGACCTTCTTCTTCAGATCATAGAAATCAATCATCTGCCCTCATCTCACCTCACCCGTTCAATTAACTATTCTCTAATTCCAAAATGTATTAATTGTAAGTTACACAGATGGAATAGTGTGTATCTTTGGCTCTCTCCGACTGGCTCGGTGGCTCAATTGGAAGTGACCCCTGCCTTCTGAACCAAGGATCGTTGGTTAGATTCCCACCCGGGACAAACATTCGTGTGATGAACACTTGTGTTTGTTCCGTGTCTGGGTATTTATATTTGTATTTAAGTATTTATTTGTGGTACCTTGTTTGTTCTGATATCCATAACACAAGTGCTTAAGCTACTTACTTTGGGATCAGAGCAATGTATGTGATGTTGTCTGATATGTATTATTATTTATTATCTTTGTGATCAAATTTTGGTCATGGCGGCCTATCTCGGCGAAAATGGACAAGAAAGCTGAAGTTATTAAAATGTCCAAGTTTGTGCACAAACACTTCTGAGTAGGTACCCTTTGCTCTTTCACTCCCATAATTTGATGGAGTTCAACACAACCGGAGGAGATATGGATAGAAAGATATTATTTTATTTCAGCCTACTAGCAGTAGGCCGCCCCTAAATCCCTTCACAACTCGCGACACTTAAAAGAGGTAGGGCATAGCGAATCTTCGGTCGAATTGAGCTGCCCGTCCGGGGAAGGACCTCCACCCTATAGAATACCGCGGTCAAGTGACCTCCGAGTCGTGTTTATGCCGGTGAGTATGGTTTCCGGAGCTCGTGGGGGGTTAGGGTTGGGCCGGCATGGCGGTTGCAACTGACAAGTTACTTGCCCGTTGTCACAGCTTCTCTTTCGCTTTCCACCAGGCATAGGGAAGCCATTGTGTCGTACTACTAAAAAAAAAAGATACCAACGAGACTAAACAGTATAAAGTGCTGCTAAGAATCTATCAACACTCAAAGTCAATACAGTCGGCTGAAACATAACAAAGATTGTTCTGTCTACTTCTGATGTGTCTAGCGCCAAGTCTCGTTTAGATAAATTATAAACAGATCATGTAATTTTCAGTACAAAGGAAATTATTGTACTGAGCGGCAAACGTTGGTTGTTTTCAAATCTAGACCTTATGACATTGAATTAAGAATCAAATGTGTATTTTTCAATGCACTTTTATTGCATTAGGTAAGTTCAGGATTCACTCACATTGTAACCGTGGGAATATTGAAATAGTTTAATCAATGTGATATTGATACATTTGTAAATTAATAAAATATGACCAAGTAAGCCCTTACCAATTTGTATTTGGTAGGAAACGTCATTCTATGTATGTTTATGGAAGATTGATAATTAATTGTTGAGAAAGGTCAGTTTATTTATATGAGAAATGAATATCGGCTGAAAAGTTGTTTTTTTTTTATAGTAGCACGGCTTCACTACGCCTGATCTAAAGCGAAAAGGAAGCCCAAGTCGCTGTGACAACGGGCAAGTAACTGGTCAATTACCTATGCCGATGCAGCACTTACCCCACGAGCTCCGGAGACCATACTTGCCGACAGAAACACGACCCGGAGGTCATTTGGCTGCGGTATTCGGTATGCGGTATAGATAATCTCGGGAAAAGACCATGAGACCCATGAAAAGAGAAGGAACGGTGATTTATATTTTTATCCGTCCACGGACATGTCCATCTCACCTACTTTGTAATTCTAAAATCAGTCCCCAACGAAAATCAGGCGGAGCCGAAATAATTTATTAAAAGGTTTTTAGCTTAGACCTTTTGTGAGACTGAAATTCAGCCTTCCTTTTTAATAAAACATGTAGGCAAAGATTATATTTCGCTTGAGAACACTTTGGTACTGACGTCCTACAGAGAAAACGGAATATTAACGTGCTGATATTTATAGAATTCACTTGTCAAAGAAACCTTTTTGGGTATAATAAGGAAATGGTGTACTAAACTTAACAAAAAGTAGGTATGGTCGAATAGGCATTGCCTCTTGGTACGGGAATCAAGAACATGTAGATATTTTATTACTTATTCAATGTACAGGAAGGGAGATTACGGAATAGGCTGGTTGATTTGATTCATTTTAGGGTTCCCGTTACTAGAAGGAATAAAGGGAATTCTTACGTGATCGCTTTGTTGTATGTCAAGGAAGGAGTCTCATTATAGATAATAATATATCTATATATAGATAGTTATGTATGTACTCTTAATTCGCTAAGTCTCCAATTTCTGTCTGCAACATTTTTTCCTGTTTTAGGTGGTTTTTTACACATTACACAAAAATCAAGAAATTAAAATAATTACTTACCGTCTATTATTTTATTTCTTTGGTTTTTTTCTTATTATATACTCAAAATGCAATGGATGTACCCCACACTGTTTGTGCTCGGTATGGTTGGGTATAACCAGTTGAGGGTGAGAAGGGAGTTCGCACTCGCTATGTATGTGGTGAATCTACTACGGGGGGTCACGCATAACCCGGGAGTACTGCGACACCTGCAGCTGTGCGTGCCGGACCGCTACGTGTGGCGGCGGCGGCGCCCTCCCCTTCTGCTGGTGCCCGCGGCCAGAACCAATCTGCTCGCGAAAGCACCGCTCAGCCGTACCATCAACGTGGTGAACGAACTCCACGATAAAATAGACATTTTCGTGTTGCAGAACTCGAGTGAGCTCGCAAAAATCCTATTGTATATAATCTCATATAGATATTAAGATAGTATAAAAAGATAGGTTAAGTTAAAATATAATAGTTTTGTGTAATTTTAAAATTAATTTTAGGCCAAACTGTTGCATTAGGTGACTTACCTGTAATGATAGTTTAAGGTTTTTGAAATAAATAAATAAATAAATAATTTACTGTAAATGCAATCTCAAATGTCAACATCCGTCGAGTCGATCAAGTTAAAGGGCGTGCTAAAATAATTGACGTACTTAAGGTATGTCCTCTCTTGAGAAACATTCTCCTTTCTTCGGCAGATGGTAATAAATAAGACTATTAGAGCCTTATTTTTTAACACTTTATAGGGAAATTAAAAGTATAGGGTACTACATATAGATCTAATACCATTAAATTTGACAAGAAGGTCTTAAAAGAGGTTTTATGTGCATAAACAAAAAATGTAAATCGTCAGTTAGTTGTTCGTGTGTTAGTTGTTATTTATCTAAGGAACCCTCCTCGGAGGAGTGCGCCTCGCACTTGACCGTATTTTTTTATGTTTACAGTGTATTAAATATTTGAATACATTTTTATTTCCGCCATTCTGATCGTGCACAACATGAATAAACAAAGGATAAATTTATAATACCAACAGGACAATATAAATAAATTTCCGTTTGCCATCGAACAGTCACGGCCACACAATAAAAATATTTTATTCAAAGCAAAAAATAAATTCATGTGACGTTGGTCTTATCGGAACATCAGTTTTTTAACGAACTGATTTATAAATTGCATGAAAAGTCAAAAAATGTTTAATATTATGCGTCACGCTGATGTTTACAATAAATGTTAAGTATCACATTACTAACAAGATCAAATTACTTTGGAACAAATATATTTGGTTAATGGAAATAAATATTATCATTACATTGAAAATGTTATTTGACGTAATTCTGTGACTGTTTTAGAGTTCCGTACAAAAAATTAAGTAAATGAGCCCCTATAATATGATAGTGATCACTCTGTCCGTCCGTCTGTTATAACCAATAAAGAATTTAAAATTGATCTGAATCAACTACCAAAACATGTTAAACATTTTGTGGATTAACCGAAACACAGGTGTGAAAAGTAAATACCTACATATTCATTATCTTCTTTTTATCCTCAACACGCGCTTGACTAATATTTTTTAAGTGAGTCTACAACCATCAAGTTCTATCTGGGGGCACGGCAGTGCCCCGCCAAGTCGAGCAAAAAAGCGGCACGGCCTACCATCCTTTTCTCGAAGTAGTTCAGGTCATTTTCAACCCCCCATAATTATGAATTCACAAGCTTAACGAATATTAACAAAACGAAATTCCGATTACACAAACACCGCATTACACAAATCGAAATGAACAATGAAGAGAGTGTCGATAAAGCGTGTCATCCGACGCCTGCAGCCCAAAATTATCAGCGACCTTTCGGTAGCTTTCAACCATGACACTCGGCACACCCAATTGCCACCGGTCAATTTTTCCATAGTGCCAATAGCGATACAATTCGCTAACGAACAGACAGGCGATAATATCGGTAGCTTTTACGAAGCGATTGCGTTGCCCGCCAGCGGTGAAGCGTATCAGCTGATCCGTCCGTGAAAATTTCAAATGGATGTAAAAAGAAACGGATTGGGTTTGCATGTGTTAACGATTCTTTGCGCTTTGTGGGACCAGCAATCACTATAGGAGAGTGTGAGTTAGCTGTGTGCTTAGGCATAATACTGATTTTCTATATAGTAGTAAAAACTCTACCATTAGCCGTGACGCGGAAATCTGTAGAATTTAGTCGACTCTTGCTTACGGGATTACCGGGATATTTCTTTACATGGCTAATCTGTATTTTATTTTAGAAAAATTGGCCCTTAAGATGCTGTGTGAAAACCATGTTTTATTCTTTAAACTAGTACTTGTACTATCAAAGGATTTCCTCATTCTTCTCTGGGCACTGGGCAATCTTAATTGGTATGATTTCAATAGCACTGTTTAGATTTTGCGTGTCAGAGCTGTGGATGTACATCGATGTATCCTATACGTAACGACGGTAATATTCACTATGATTAAAGAAAATTTAATTAAAAGACAATTTGTACCAACTATGGAACACAATAATTAAATAATCAATTATTAAACCGGTAAACCTGCAAGGGATTTGTACGTTTGTAATTAGCAGTCAAAGATAAATGTTAGTAAAGTTAATTGTAACGGAAAAGGCGAGGCAGGTTAACTAGTGTAATCAAAGTTGGATATCGAATATTTATCTTTTGTCGAAATTGCAATATTAATGGACTGAAAAAATATCGGACGGAAAAAACATCTGTTAATATCAAAAGGAACGTAAATAAATATTACTGAAACCAAACACGAATCGCTGCTTGCGAATAATTTTCAATCACAGTCAACTAACATAATTGATTTGATATCCGTATAGGATTGCTCAAACACGTGTCTCAAAGTTAAACATTCATAAGGTGTTACATTAACATTAAGTGCCCGTTCACTTATAGCCTATCACTTGAAATTACAACTGTCAAAATCTCCATTATATATTCAAATCTCGAGTCGTGAAAGGCATAAATCCAAGGGGGTACACGTAAATCAAACTTTTTGTCACCAAATCTATAATTCACGAGTTTCGGCAACATTTTAAAAGTACTTCGCCGATGCGACATAAATCTAACGCCGTCACTCGAACCATGACGTTGATTTAAATATAATGTAGCAGAAAATCGATAGCACTATTCGAGAGCCATTTTCTGCTCCGCCACAGGAATAGCAAAATCCAGATGCAGGCTTTATTTACCTAGTTTCTGGGGTCTCTCCCGGCTCACATTCCTCCATAACCTTCCTAAAGCATTCTTAGAATTCTCTATATGCTATAATATTCACGAGGCCGTCGTAAGACTAACCTCGACGGGTGCTGAATTATAAATTTCCTTTTCTGCAGATGTAATAAGTGAATTCCCAACGAATAGATTAACTCCGAATTCTGTTATGAAATTCCTCAAAGCACACTTTATAGGCTCTAACTTCATTTTTAAACTAAAAAGAAACATGAGCAATTGAATTTCTTTGAGATTGAATGATTTATTCGTGAAGTGAGACGAGGTCCTATCGGAGGGAGCATTTTTATTTGTCGTAAAGGAATTTATGAGTACGCCTCTCAGAAGTTTACCTGCCCATCGCGCTTTCGATCTGGCTCGTCTATAAACCCAATCTTTATATTGTGAAAACGTATACCTTTTCAACGGTACTGTGCAGCGTGTTTTCAATTTTGTCGTGAGGAATAAGGAGTGAGTATGGGAGAGGACTAAATAAAGGCGTCGAATAACCCTTGGAGGAGATCTCGGCGAAATTGAAAATTAAGAGGCACTTCAAGTAACTGCTCTGAGACGATCGTTTCAGGAAACGTAAGGCGTGCTTTTAATTCTTGTTATTGATTCTGCGGAGAAAATTTATTAGGTGCGAATTTGCTACAATCTTGTTATCGCCTTAAATCTCAAGCAATAATGGCAATATGATATTGCAAATCTTAGTCATTGAGAAACCTATTCAATTCATAGCCCAGCAAAGTATTGTCTTTGTTAAGTATGATGCTTGCCCTATCTCTTATTCTATACTAGGAGTAGTAACTATCGAAAGTAGTAGTTACTTCAAGGCTAAATATGTTTTTATTTTTATTTTTTGTATTTGAAAGATGGACAAAATCGTTGAAGCTATTTTTTTCTAAAAACATTTTGAATTCCGAAGTCTACACAATTTTAAAAATAAAACGAAGTTGCTGTGCACGCTAAAGCAACAGTTTATCATCAAGAAATCACCTATTATTATGTCTGGCCTATATGTTAAATGGTATAAAGAACATCTTGGCATCACATAGCAACATCGATTAACCTTGTTACATTGTCACAAGAGTCCATGCCCAAAATTTTACCGCCTTTGATGGCTCCCGTCCAAAAGAAAAACATCACGTTTAGTAAAACATCAAGCTATTTTGTAGGCGAAAGGCTAATCAAACCGTAACTCCGGTTTATTACTTTGGCTACTTTGATTAAGGTTGTTGTTCTTTTATTACCTTCTTTGTCTCTGCGTACTGGCGAAGCTTTTTATATGTCAAATCGATACGAGTGATAAATGAGGTATGTTGACCAGGCCCTAAGTAGGTTTTGATTTATATTGGACAAGTTGTCTGTTGAGTACCAATATTATTTACTCTGTCATTAGTAGGGTACAGTGAGCCAAAGATAAGGTTTCACTTTGGACCTTAAACCGTATTATTTAAGGTTCTTGTTACATTAATTTGAATGACTTGCGATGGCTACTGTACCTCCAGTTTTGCCCGCGCAACGGGATAAGTAGATTGCGTGTCTGCCATTACAAATGACAAGCTCAACTGTAAATAAATAATTAGAGAAACCTTTATCTCGTTTCTCAAGTCTGTACATTTTCTGAGGAAATGAACACATTTTTTTAAATATAAGTCATTTTTGCCGTCAGCAAGGTCTCGCTGGGAAAATATTTGAACATTTTTTGCAACCTCAGCGATATCCAATACGTTGCGTCATGAGCTCCGGTGGTCGTACGAAATCTTTAAGAAATCAGGTATGCGGTTCTAATCCTTGACTTATGTGTAGGTTTCCTGATCATCTCTCTAAGACAATAACAATTCCATTGAAAAATTCGACATAAAGAGATCTATTTCTTTTTCAATGTGTCTTTGATTTATGCCGAATCAAGCTGGCCAAAATTAGCTACTTTGGTCTAAAAGGTAATAAAGAATCCATTCGGATTCGTGCTGCTTAATATTCCAAACAATGTAATAACATTGCGAAAACAACACCGAAAAAACTGAATACATTGCGGGGTTACAGTAGGTTAAAGGGCTACAAACATTGGTATTCGATTCAAAGTCACCGGCCATTGTAATTCGTGAATTCTCGGAACTGTTTTAGTATTAAGAATACGTCGACGGCTCCACTTCATTTCGTTCTTAAAATTTCGGGCGCTCATGCATGGTAATGCTCGAAGCGAATACAATAAAGCACGTTCAAGGGAAGCTGAAGCACTAAAGAGTAATAAAACAGCCATAAATTGAGTTACGCGTTTTTTTCCCCGCCCATTCAACATGTCGACGTCAGACCTCGTAACAAGAGCGTGGATTGTTTTAGCCATACTTTTTGTGCCTGCACTCTTTTGATAAATTTACGTTCAAGCGGAAAATTAAAAATTGTGAGTTTACAACAAAAACTAGTGGTGTTTTTATGTTCCAAGTTTAGGAACCGGATTTTAACTTCGAGAGTGTTGTTTCAAGAGAAGTGCTAAGTTACTGTTTAGAGTTTATTTGGTGAGATGTTTATATTGGAATAAATGTTCCCGGAAAGATATTTCGGGAAATTTTGCTTTCTTTATCTTTGTGAAGTCACGTTTCCGGATTTGTATATTTATAACGTTGATTTAAATTTGTTTTATGAAGATCTGTGAACTGAAGGAGGATTTTCGGAAATGTTCTTTCATAAAATAGATGTCCATCTCCTGTATTAAACAGTAAAAAGGGTTTTAAAAATCTGAAGACGACCAGTAACTAAAAACAAGGTCAAAAAGAAATCTTCACAATAAACATGAATACCCATGCTATTTAAAAAAAAACAATCCTTATACCTTTTAAAACCATAATAAATATAAGCAGAAAATTCGCGAGCTACAATATGTTTGGTACAAATATTGCTGGAACACACCTGCTAAGGGTTAGTGTAACATCTGTTTAGCGTCCCATTTGTATAATTCATTGCATCCAGCCTTTTTATATGAGCATAACTCTTCCGGGAATATGTTTTTGCAACCCGTTCGGACAGTAGGAAGTGATGTTCAAATCATTCAGAAGTTTTATATTCAGAAAGCATTTTATTTAATTGGTTGAGTCGGAATAGATGCTATAGCAACTAACTTTGAGTGCTATTCTCTAACGGATTATAAACATTGTGTACATACTTATATATTTCATCAAAGATCAAATGGGTAAGGCCTCAAGATCTTTGACCAAAGATGTCAAATGTCACATAAATGTATCATAAACATAATCAAATAGTAAAACAGAATAACTTCGTAAGACAAAGATACATCCTGTTTTTATACTTTTTAATTTGTAATCATTATTATTTTAATTATTATGTATTTGATTACGTTTGACATATTATGGAGATTTACAAATGTTAATGTCTCTTTTATAAATTATTCTTTGAGTACGATGCTTTAACTTGCGGTAGTTGGTAAACAGTTAAACACCCAGAAACGTCTCCATTTGAAGAACATTTACTTCTGAAGTGACAAATCTTTGGGTTCCCTTGTCAACTGTTGAGAATATTCCGAAGCTTTTCGAGGTTTCACTATGACCTTGCAATCCACAAGCCATTTTCTTTGATGACACAACCCCCTTCCGTTTGCCATTTCCTCCCTTCAGACCGATAAATTGAACCCACATTTTTATGCGTTTGTACTCCAGCCATATATTTCACACGGAGCAATCAATCGAGACAGAGTGCGTTTTGGGTTAAGTGCTGCCAAATGTATATTCGCACTTATGTTAATAGACATAGGGCGCTTTTGGGACCAACTAGGCTCGGCCCATTTGCCTCCAAGTAGTAGATGAAAAATAATTGCGTTCGGTCAATTAGGCCCCGCGAGAAAGCCTCATTATTGGAGGGTTAATGAAATTATCGGCCTTCTGTACAAAGATTGCTTTCAATTCGGTTTCTTTATTTTTGGCAGCCACTTTTGGGGGCGATAGATTATAATTAACGGCATCATCAGTGTCAAAAATAATGCTTCCGGAATTTTGAAGAGATTTTCTGCTAATAGGTAGCAAAAGATTTTGTTCTGATTTAGAAGTTGGTGCCAACTAGGCAAGAAGTTACTGTCTTGTTAGGACAACACCACGACCAGGTAGGGGTAACCTGAAGCGAAAAGATGATAGGTCGCTCCCTTACATCCCCACTTCTTACTTCAGTATTGAACAGCCATCTTTAATTACTTACAGCGACCTAACTTCGTTCCCCATTCTGACGACACGGGATTATGCTAAAAACGTAGCCGACCGTTTGCGGAGCGTAAACTAGTATATCCCGGGTTCTCCCGGAGTCCCGGACACTTAGACCGCTGATCTGCATAACGGTTTGGCGAACATGTGCTGTAGTAAAACATTGTTTCGGAACGGTTCCGGGCCAGCCTTGGTAGCTTGAGAACAATTTTGAACTTTGTAATCGGTTTTAGATTAAGTTATTTTGTATCTTGTTTCATGAATGGGGTTTTTCATTTTTTAAAATGTTGACGTACCTCAAAATTCCGCTGTGTTAAATACTTTTACAACTTAACTTTTCTTCTTTTTAGAATGATTAGGCCAGTTAACTTCAAAGCTTCTTGATTAATTTAATTTATTAGTATACCGGTTAACCTGATAGGTAATTCCAATCATCTCCCAAGACTTTTTTGTAGAACCGGAAACCTTACCTGTAAAGAACAGAAACAATTTATTAATAAACAAAGAAAAAGATTTCGAAGTAGAATTTTTGAAACAACCGTATTACAAAAAAAAAAAAACAAATGTGACCAGAGATAAAAAAAAATTGCAGTTCGGGATACAAAAATTGTAAATATCTTCAAATTGGTATTAGTATTGGAATTTGAACCGCTACCCCTCGCATGAAAGTCCACCACTATTCAACAGACGCAACGTCCCGATTACGTGATAACTTCAACGATATGTTTGTATACGTAAGACCGCCGAAGCCAGCGAAACGACTGAACAAAAACACACAAACCCACTTTTCATCCTCATCAAACTCCAGAGTTGATGTTAGCTTTGCAATACACCCACAGGCCATATCCTATAGTCCAACGTTCACCCTTTGTTTTTCCAAACCCACCATAAACCACAGTTAATACGGACTTGTATACATGCAAACTAACAGTTTGTGTTCGCGAAATATGGCCGGGCGCCGTCATAAGTATGCTACGGTTATATGTTTGGTTAGGTACGGTGGCCTCGCAGATACTGCGAGATAAACTCGAGATTTAGTGCTATAGAGGGCGCCACTTTTTACTACACTATTGTGAAGGCGTAAAACTTGGATCGTGTTTGTCGAATTGGATTAGACGTCTTATGCTTTTCTTTGAGGACTAAAAACAAATTCGCATTCATTACGCGTAAGTGTGATCACCACATGCTTCAGTTTTTCTGATATTTTTTCATTCAAAGGTCGTGGGTTCGATCCCCATCCTGGACAACCGTTTGTGAAATGTATCATTTTGTGTTTCTTCTGTATCTGGGCATTCACTATCACTGTACCAATCATTATCAGCCTATCGCAGTCCGATGCTAGAGACAGGCCACTCCAATCGTTAGCCACTTTGATCAAATATTTGGAGGCTTTCCCTTAATCGCTACGCTTGGCGGTCGGGTTGGTCATCGCAAGGCGTAGCTTCTTACTCCGGTAACGCTGCTGCCCGTCATCGGCCTGTGGGGTATTTAGTTCCTGGTCATCAAACTTGACTTTTAGATTTCCCAATAACTGTGTTAAGCCAATACGAAAAAAAACACTTTCATAACATGTTGTTGTCCGGTCGTTTGCATTGTTATCTAGACTAGACATTCTTGATCGAAGGTAAAAAGGCAATGTTTTTACACGGATGTAAGTATGCATGAGGGTGGTAAGTGGGGAAAATTGTGTTGGCACATGTTGTACCGTGCATATAAAATGTGACGTCATGTTTCATGATTTTTATTGGACTTCATTTGTTAACAAAGGCATACGAAGACATTTATGGGAAAGTTTAAAATCTTTAATAGCCCAAGACATGCCAGGCTGGGCCACACCTCACCCTAAACTAAGCCAAAACTTGTACTATAGGTACTAGACAATTGATAACCTTACTTACATACTTTTTTTGTAAATACATACATATTGTACTTACATATAAACACCCAGACCAATACAAACAGACATGTTCATGATCACATACCTACTGATCGTGCAAAATCTTTTACTAAACTACACCCGTTTGCCCCAACCCAAGGTTTTTAAAGGGTCGGCAACGCGCTAGTACCTCTGGTGTTGCAGGCGTCCATAGGCTGCGGTAACCGCTCAACATCAGGCGGGCAGTAGGCTTGATCGCCACATTAGTAGTATAAAAAACCCTTTTCGTTTCTATCCCGCATCTTCCCACTTAAGTCGATATTCGTAAAAACGATGGACAGCACTAATGGGCTCCCAGCGGAGTGACCAGCCCTTCCCATAGATCCATCTATTCAACTTTATCATTGTGCTCTATTTCTTTGTATATATTTTCTTGGGGCCGGCCCTTAACTTTCGGGTCGAAGTACAAAATGATGTAAGCTCCTCATTTGGGTCATACGGACGGTCGGTGTTGTGTGCAGAGAATGTTAGGCAACAAGAAAGCTTGAAGCTAAGTATGGTTTTATGCGAACGATGAAAAAGAGTAACTGATGAGTTTCTTGTCCGTTGTTCTCGGTAGAAGCAATTTTTTTGAACTCTTTAATTGTATGACGACTTATAAGTGCTTGATTCAAGCCTATAGATCTCATAAGAATCGTATATACAGGAAAATATACGATCGTTGTACAATTTAGGAAGGGCTTATTGCACATAGCACTTTTTTAACCTCACCGGGAATCGAATTCGGTATCTTCGGATCGTATGCACTTCTAAGCATTGCGCCACCGAGGTCGCTGACCTATAATATTTATGTGATATGTAAGGATATCGTAATATCATATGGATACGTATATGACCATGAGTTCTTGTTAGCTTAGCGAAGGAGTCTCTCCGCATGACGTATTTTTTCTGTCTCTCAGATACGTCTGGCGCACCCTGGGCAATCAGCGAGTTTCCTTACGCAGATTGGCAAATCCTTTCACGACGATGGCAACCGACGATGGCGATGGCCATGAGATGAGCCATTAGGATAAAAAATGTATTACCATTTTATAATCTAAGTTAAACAATATTTGATGAATATGAAAACAAAGCCCAGTTGATTTAGCAACTTCTATACCTAATATTTTGCCCGATAGCCTTAAGGTTCCTACACACAGTGCCGGCGGCATACAACGCCGCCGGCTTTGCCGTAAGTCTCTTCGGTATTCGGCATAGCCGCTCGGCATTAACCCGGCGTCACCGCCAGCATGTGTGTGGGTACCTTAACTCCGACCGTGACCGATGTCAACAAACAACTTAGAGTAATGACCTTTAATAGAAAACCGTTAAAGTGTATTTTAAAAAGGGTCAAGCCTTTGGACATAGCGTGACGTATCAGCAAGAGCCTAGCAGGGACCCTATCTGACAATGGATGTATTGAGCCTGTTTGATAGATCGGCGGATGAGACCGAACCTTTTACGCAGATGAAATACTGTGCATCCATCTGATTTGTGACTCCCGAATTCACAAAATAATGACTAAGCTTTTTTTACTTTCTTGAGTTACTTGCTGGTCCTTCTCGATAGAAGCTGCACTCCGAATCCGGTGGTAGTTTACTTGCTTTTAATTGACTGTATTCAATATTGATTTATAAGTGCTTGTCATAAGCCTGTATGAAAAAATAAATTTTTGATTGATTGAAACTTAAGGCTCTGTGGAAAGACTTGATGTCCAGCCAGTGTCATGTTCTTTGCCTACCAAGAACTAAGTACAGACGAGTCTGTTTTTAAACCACTAAAATGGCAACGATCCTACAGCCCGGCTGATTTTAAGCGGTTACCCTAGCCTATGAACGCTTGCGCCATACGGTATGGGGCGTAGAATACTACCGAGGTATCTCTGCCTGTCGTAGGAGGCGACTAAAACATAGTGTTCAGTGGCATCGTGCATCGCAAGATGCAGGGAGGACACCACACCGTCCTCCCGAGGTGTGCAGATCACGCTGGGCGGCGCAGCGCTACCTCGCTCTCTTAGAACCTCTTTAACAAACAATAGGGATGTTTTGGGGATCAAAATAATGACATTATACTTACTCCGTATTTTAGATCACAAAAATGTATTGGACACGTATTTCACCTTTTTTCATTCAAATAAAAAATAGTAATACAAGGCATCAAAAGTTAGGAGTGGGAGTCTGACGTCAATCCGTCCTGTAAAATTCCATACCGCGTGACGTTACGTGTAATTTCAACGGGCTATAACTTTGTAATTTTTAGTCTAATTTACAAATTAAAAAATTCAGTCCACGCGCTGTGGTCACTGAGCGCGCACGCGTACCTACGATATTATTGCGGTCGGTCGAACGATGCTAAAATAAAAGTGTGGTCTAAGTGTCAAGATATGGCGGACACTCTGATTGTTAGCGAACTGTTAACATTTATTCAGAACAAAATTGATACTTTGGACGAACTAAGCATTATTCAGATCTGTGCTACGAATTTCACCGAAGATGAAGTTGAAGAAGGAAAATCGCTCTTACATGACAAGTGCGCATCTGGTGGCACAAGATTGGTGGGTAGAAAGGGCGAAGCTAAAAAAAAAAGAATAACTTAAAGGATATAATTAAACTTCTCAAGGAGACTGATCCGACGCTGCAACCTACATTTGTTGCTAAGGACCTAAATCGCCTACCACCCGTCACCTTTGACCATGTGGACGTCACGCGTCTATTAAAAGATCTGACTATTATGAAGGCTGAATTAATGACATTACGTAATGACTCAATTTCCAAGACGGAAATAGTACAATTTCAAACAAATATTTCTATGGAGTTAAACGAACTAAGAGAAAATATACGACGTGACAATATAAAGTCTGTAAAGAGTACCAAGAAGAAGGAAATTAAAGTGGATAAAATAACAACACCGAAAAGGAAAAAATCTCTCCCGCCAACGCCTATGATTGCTACCACGCCGCAAGCCACCCAGGTGCGCCCGCGCACGTCATCGGTTGAGGAGGTGTTTACGCCGTCTTACCGGGACATAGCAATTAAGCACCATGCGCTGCAAGCGAAAAGCATCTCTAATGAAACCAGCATTACGTGTCATAGTAAAGACGACGGCTTTACTCAAGTCGAGTATAAGAAACGGAAAAATAAAAGTAATTTGTGCGGTACCGGACTAAGGCCGACCAAACTAATAGTGGCAGATATACCGTCACATATATATATTTCACGATTGGCGAAATCATCTTCAATAGAAAATGTTAAAGAGCATATATCGGATATGGGCGAAACATTTATAGATGTTCAAATTTTGGACCAGAAATACGAAACGTCGTTTAATTCCTATAAAGTGACGATAAATGGGAATAAACTGGATACCTTTTTGAGCAGTGACTTCTGGCCTGAAGGTGTTAAATACAGACGTTATCGCGAGCGTAGACCCGATACAAGGAAAGGTGTGACAAACAATTATGGGTAGTACAACTAGCGAGACAATTATGGTATCTTTTAATTGTAAATCAATTAAGAGAAGTGCTGCCTACATCCGGCTGTTGTGCGACCAGGCCGACATTATTGCCCTGCAGGAGACGTGGCTGCTGCCGCATGACCTGGACTTCGTGCAAACGGTAATACGACCGGACTTTGGTTATGCAGCCAAGTCGTCTGTGGATACTGCTAGTGGGTTATTACGTGGAAGGCCTTTTGGTGGTGTTGCGTTATTATGGAACAAAAATAAGTTTAAGAATGTTACAATTTTGGAATGTCCGTCCGATAGGATTATATGTATTAAGATAACCATGGAGTCGCGTACATTTATGGTTTTCAGTATTTATATGCCAACAGATGACCTTGAAAACTTAACCGATTTCACCACATGTTTGGCCTTGGTGAACTCCATGGTCGACGACAATGATGTTCAGGGTATGTACGTTCTGGGAGACTTTAATGCACACCCAAGTGCTTTATTTGGCCAGGAGCTCTTAAATTTTTGTCGAGAGCAGGAGTGGATATGTGCCGACATCGAAAAATTAGGGCATAATTCAGATTCGTTTACATTTATTAGTGAGGCACACGGGTCGAGTAGGTGGCTTGACCACTGTGTAACTACTGACGCTTCGTGGCATACTATATTAAGTGTGGATGTAATGTATGAAGTTTCTTGGTCGGATCATTTCCCCTTGAGGATTATTTGTAGGCTGGATGAGTTGTCTGCCGACATTGTGGTGAAGTCGGATAGGTTAAGTACAGGTAATCTCATTAAATGGAACACACGCAATACGGATGAGATTGCGAAATATTATAGTTATTGTAATGACAATCTGGTAAAGATTAATGATGTATTTTACTGTGAGCTCTGTGATATTAATAGTAAGTGTGTAAAAATTAAGGATCATTATAATTTTATTGATATTTTATACAATGATATAGTTACCGTGTTGCAATCTGCAGCAGTGAATAGCTCACATGCACATGCAGCTACTAGCACACAAAAAAAGAAAATTAGACCAATAACCGGTTGGAATGCGCACGTGAAAGAATTACATGGTATTTATAGAACTGATTTTAAGGTATGGGTCTTGTCGGGGAAACCAAAAGATGGCATAATATACAATAACATGCAGCAAAGTCGCAAAGCTTTTAAGAATAAAATAAGGTGGTGTCAAAAAAATGAAGAATCAATTAAATTGAATATTTTAGCTACTCATAAGAAAAACAAAAACTTTGGAAAATTTTGGAAAGAAATAAAAAAGCTTGACTTTAAATCAAAGCTACCTGAAAGTGTCAATGGCATACAGGACCCTAAGCTTATAGCTGATCTGTTTGCGCGTCAATTCAAGGTGGAACCAGTGGCTGTAGCGCCTGCTACAGTTAACGAGTCTGAAGAGAGTGTTAGGAGTACGCCCTTAGGCTCTATTTCATTTACAGCCCGTGAAGTTAGGGATGTCGTCAGGGACATGAAAAAAGGAAAATCTCCAGGTCACGACCATCTTAGCATTGAGCACATTCTCTGTGCTGGCGATGTGATATTTGGTAAGCTGTGTGTATTGTACAACTTATGTGTGCGGTATAGTTATCTGCCTGATGAAATGATGAAAACTGTTGTGATACCCGTGCCAAAAAGTAGAACAAAGGACTTAGGGCTATCAAATAACTATAGGCCGATTTCTCTTGGAACTATATTGGGGAAAATCCTGGAACGTCTGTTGCAGCCAGTATTGCTGAACTGTATTGATATTGATCATGCACAGTTTGGTTTTCGTCCCGGTCTCTCAACTGATTCCGCGATATTCAGTCTGAAACAGGTCGTTAATCATTATGTGAGTCGTGACACGTCGGTATACGCCTGCTTTCTGGACCTGAGCCGGGCGTTTGATCTAGTGAATTATGAAATTCTCTGGAACAAACTTCTCCGGTCTCGGGTTCCTCCTGAAGCTGTGGATCTGTTGAGATACTGGTACGATAACCAAACAAATGCTGTGAGATGGGGCGACTCGACCTCTAATTGCTATAAATTAGAATGCGGTGTACGTCAAGGTGGACTCACCTCTCCGGACCTGTTCAATGTTTACATCAACAGCCTGATTGAGGGGCTCAGGGAGACCAAAGTCGGCTGTCATCTGGCAGGTTTGTGTGTAAACAGTTTGAGCTACGCCGATGATATGGTCCTCTTGAGTCCCTCAATCAGGGGTCTCAGGAAGCTGCTTTCTGTATGTGAGCATTATGCTAATGCTCACGGACTGAAATATAATGCGGCCAAAACCGAGATGATGATATTTCGTTGTGGGAGGGGTCCGGAGAAGGTGCCTAACGTGTACATGAATGGTTCGGCAGTGCAGGTTGTAAAACAGTTTAGGTATTTAGGCCATATCCTTACTGAGGATATAAGAGATGACAGCGATATAGAGAGAGAGAGACGGGCACTTGCGACACGCTGCAACATGCTGGCTCGCAGGTTTAACAGGGCGTCCAAGGAAGTTAAAATAATTTTATTTAAAACTTTCTGCCAGAACTTGTACACCTGTCAACTGTGGACTGCGTACTGGAAGAAAACATTGAATGCAATAAGGGTGCAATATAATGACGCATTTCGCATCCTTATGAAATTGCCTCGTTGGTGTAGTGCGTCGGGCATGTTTGCGGAGGCGCGGGTGCCTGGTTTCTACGCCGTCATTAGGGCACGGGTAGCATCGTTTTGGCAGAGAGTGTGCTCAAGCGAGAACAAAATTTTAGAAGCGGCCTGTGATGGGCATTTTGGGCCGATCTTCAGTCACTGGAGAAATCTACACTGCAGACAGGCAGTGGACTAGTTTGCCTGACAAGACCAAACGGTGGACCTTATTATTATGTGTGTATGTGTATTATTATTATTTGTAATTATTATCAATTGTTTTATATGTTATTTTGTTATATGGGTTTTTTATGCCTGCAATAAATGATTATTATTATTATTATTATTATTTATTTCTGAATAAGCTAAAAGACGGACATAATTACATTTTTTAAGGCAACAAGCCTATTTCTTATTCTCAGCAACAGTTACCACTACGAAACACAAAAAGGTCTATGGAAGAAACTACCCAACATCAAACAATAAGCAATCCATGGAATAGCAAAGGTAAGCCTCAGCCATTACCTCTCCATTGCGATGTGGTCCACTCGCGGGTAATGGATCGGCCGAGCCCACGGCCACTCGGACTGGGCTCGAGTGCCCACCGCAAATGCACCCGTTTTATTACAAGCAAAGGTTACTGGAATACATAGGCGCTCAAACTGTTGGTGCCTACCTACAGCCTTATATTTAAATAAGAATAGACCTGTTGCCATAAAAAATGTAATTAGTCCGTCTTTTAGATTAGATCAAAAATAAAAGACACGTATTTTTTCATTTGTAAATTAGACCAAAAATGACAAAGATATAGCCCGTTAAAATTACGCGTGACGTCAAAGAGTGGGAGTTTTTTCGCAACTGTGTGACGTCAAAGACCCCCCACTCCTACATTTTGATACCTTGTATCTTTGTTATTTTTTGTTTAAATGAAAAAAGGAAAAATACGTGTCCAATATAAATTTATAATCTAAAATACGGACTAAATATCATGTAATTATTTTGACCCTGGAAACATAACTGATTGTAAACGCGCTCAAGCAGCAAAAACCGGTTTCCTCTGGCCTCGGAAGATTATAACCTGCTAATCTTATAAACATACAAAGCAATTACCATTTTGGTAAACGGTATGCCCTATCTACGGGCAGAAAGCCCCGAAATACTACTAAATAAGATCTCACAGATCATAACAAAAGCCCCCTAATCATTTCTGAGCATCAAATCTCAGACTTACACCGCCCACAAGGGGGCGTTATAGCCCATTTTGAGAAAGACTGCTGTAAGAGTTGCCTCAATATCGCCAGTAAAGCTTTTAACATCTGAGAGGCTGCGTTAGGATGTGAAGATAAAATCTAGCGGGTATAACTGGCCGTGGTAGATTGTTTTAGCTGTCGAGAATATAAATCGCCCGACGGTTTGATAGGATCAGTCAATCAGGCGCTCTTTATCGTGAGATTTACGATAAATTGGGATTCCAATGTCTTTATTTGTTGGATATGGTAGCGTATTGGAAGTTTTAATTTGTATATTGCTTTAAAATAAACATTAAACTGGCTCTAGATTCTCATGATTCGTTGAAATGACGGTATGACTCAAGCAAAGCTACTCGTACACCAAAGGAATTAACGTAAGACAATTTTACATAAATTACCTAATCAGATTAATTCTATAATATTAGGGTCACTTTTGTCTATGGTCTTATGAAATTTCTTAATTATTGGTGTAATGTGGTGGGCGACGTTTACAAATTTCTTTTCTTTTTGCTTTCCTTTGACCGGGAAGTGAGTCTTAAACTTTCAGATCGTCGATGCTTCAGACTATAAGTTAATACACAAAAATGATACCATTCGCGAACCAAACATATAAATACAGTGCTATATTATCCCTAACCTCTTACAGTACCAAATATTATGAAAATCCAATTGCTAAATGTGAACCAAATTCATACACTAGGTAGGTGCAAATACCTTCTGTCACCAGGTAGAGGTCAAATTTTCACTTACCCAACCCAAGCAAATTAAGAGACAATGCAAGTACCACCGAAAAATAGTTATAAAAAAAATATTTAACCTACCCATCAATCACTAATGCAGTCCAACAGCGTTTTCCATTTTCGGCAATCTATTTCAGTTTTTTTCCTTTAAAAAACCTCTCAAAACTGTATTGTCGAGATGGCGATATAAACCCGTCAACGTGAGCGATTGATACGTGACGTAGACCGGCCGTGTCTACAGTTAAATGGATTTGCAAGATATGGCACAGTTTTTCGAAGCCTTTTTTCGGCCGTCAGAAGCAGAAGGGTTATATTGGTCTGGAAGATCTACGGCTTAACTGCGGCTGCGTTGGAATTACAATAAAATTCTATAGTTTCATGGACGGATTCGTTAGGAGTTTGACGGTTTATTTCAACGTTTTTTTTTGTATGGGATACCTACATTTTTATGTATAGAAAGAAGTATAAGAACATAAACATTATCAGCATCAGCAAATCGCAGTCCACTGCTGAACATAAACCTCTCCAGTTGTTCGCCACTTTGGGCAAACATCTGGAAGGTACCCATAATCGTCACGCTGGGCAGGTGAGTTGTTGATCGCAGAGCGAAGCTCCTCGCTCCGATAACGCTGCCAGTCATCGGCCTGTGGTATTTAGCTACGCATTAAATCGTGATGGTGATTCCGCCACCAGTGGGTTGCCACAGCCTCGTTTGTTAGTTGGCAGGATGCACCACGGGGAAGAAGGGAGCGAAAAGATGATACGAGTAGGTCGCCTTACATCGCGCACATGATACCTGAACTTTATATAAGTCGATCTTTTCTTCAAAAGCGCAAGCGCAAGCGCTCCATCGTAGACTTCAATATCACTTAACATTAGGTGAATCGGAGCCAAGCAAACCCATAATCTATACTATAAATATTATATACTATATACTATTATTTATAATATTTTTATATTATAAAGCTGAAAAGTTTGTTTGTTTGTTTGAACGCGCTAATCTCAGGAACTACTGGTGCGAATCGAAAAATTGTTTTTGTGTTGAATAGACCATTTATCGAGGAAGGCTTTAGGCTATATAACATCACGCTGCAACTATTAGGAGCGAAGAAATAATGGAAAATGTAAAAAAACGGGGAAAAAATAACTATTCCAGGCGGACGAAGTCGCGAGCACAGCTAGTGATAATATAAAAAGTTAACACAGGGCAATTAAGGTCAGTACGTCTCAAGGCGCCATTCTGAAAGACTTTGGGAGTAAAAACTATCCTTACGCGGGATTGTAAGTGAGAATCGTTGTTTTTTCGATAAAAAAGCCTCTTAAAAGTGCTCATTGTCACAGCGAGGGAGCGTATAAAAATGTCCTGGGTGATAGATGGGCGTATGTCGAGCGGAATCGGGTTTATACTCGTTGCTAAATGGACGGATGGCTTGATTGAATTTACGTGAAATCACTTAAATGGACAACGTTAAATGGGATTAATAATATAAATAAACAAATAAATAACCCAACACATGCCACGCTGGGCCACACATCGGCATCTAGCCCCAAACTAAGCCGAAGCTTCCACTAGACAACTGATAAACTTACTTAGATACATTTTTTTTAATAAATACATATTATACATAGAAAACACCCAAACCAATATAACCTATGTGTTAATCTGATGTTTTATAGCTATATTATTGTAAAGTTTCATTAAAAATCCGTTCAGTAGTTTTTGCGTGAAAGAGTAACAAACATCCATCCATCCATCTATCCATCCAAAGAAACTTTTGCATTTATAATATTAGTAGGATTACTCCAAGGTACTGACCAAGCGGCTGACTCCCTAGAATCCATTTTGGAGCGCCATTTTCTTATTTAGACTTTTTTATACATTGTTATACATTCTACACAAGCGCAGTCAGGCTCTTTTTTATCATACTTGGGATCGCTAAGAATAAATGTCATATCTAAAAATGGATGTTACAGCAGTAGTGTTTCAATGCAAGTAGAAACTGCAAGGCTCGTTGGGTTTTACAACCGGTTCTGAGAGTACGTGTCTCGGTGCAATCTTAAGATGCTTAAGTAGATAAAGCGAGAAACTACAAAATATAAAGTGGAAAAGTAGTATATAAGACTATGAGTGTTAAGATTACTTGTAGTAGAAATGTATGTAAATATTTGGACCTTTTTATTATGCAAGAGGCGGCAGACGGAGAAGTGTGATATCTGATGGTAAGCTGTTAACACCGCCCATGGAAATCCGCAACTCAAATCGGGTCGCTGCCGGCCTTTAAGCTAAGCTGTCTGCTCCCGTGGATGTCGTAGAAAACGATTAAGGAAATATCAGGAAACTGGAAACAGCGTTACCTGAATACAAATAAAACCTACTGCGATCACCAACCCGCCAGCCAAACGTGGCAACTAAGACAAACCCCCTCAAATCTCATTAGAAGAGGTCTATTTTCAGCAGTAGACGTCTGCTGGCTACTGATGGAGCAATGTGATCCATGACACTATTGATGTAAAGTAAGGGAAATGTAAAATGGCTGGCAAGTGCTGGATGCGAGGGGCCCAAGATCGGTCAAAGTGGCGAACTATTGGAGAGGCCTATGTCCAGCTATGGACTATGAAATGCTGTTGATGATGATGATCATGATGACGAGAAACGTTACATCATGTAATAACACAGCACAATATGTATAATACTTCTAGTATCATCATTATAGAAAAACTCCCAACACGAAAAGTAACGCAGCGAAAATATAATACGTGTTTTCAAAACCAAATGGATTTACCGCAACGGAATAATCTTTTTTTTTTACACTAACCCGCAAAATGAGCGTATGTTTCCCTGTACAACATCGATTTACACATCCACTGGGAATAAAACATGTTATTTAGGCCGACGTGGTCCGCAATTATGGCCCTTATATCAAAAGAAAATAAGGGCTCCGAGCCTGGTTACACGTTTCGCGTACAAAATTTACATACTTAATGCACTATTATTACAAATAGGCGTAAGTTGGGTGCGGGGGTGAATAATGCAAGGAAAGTAACTGATATTGTTGTTTTGTTTGTTATACAACGGATGTGGACGCGGATGTCCGTTCTCGCGTTTACGGAGGTACGATATAAAGTAGTAGTGAAGATTGGTAGATTTAGTTTTGGTATATCTGTGTCTCTGGATTTTTTTCTTTAATGGCTATGATGATATGTAAGGCAGCCATATCATCATCACCGGAGGGAGGGGGAACGGAAAGCTCTCACAGTAATTCTGATTAAATTTCTGTCTGCCGGTCTCTGATTCCACCGAATCCATTCTTATTTATGATTTAAAGTATCAAATGTTTTATGTTGCAAAATAAAATATACGTTAAAAATTGCGATCACCATTTATATTGTATTTATTTATATTTACACGAGAATTTAAAAAAAACATGTTAAATGTTATTCTTATAGTGTCATCAGTGTGTTTCTCTCAAGTTACTGAAATCATTAAGAAGTTTGAGAAAACTATGCCAAAGTCGTTTTATACTTATAAAGATCTTTATTTGAAAATGTCATAAAGCGCTAAATTGAAAGTGAAAAGTTTTTAAACAATCTAATCAATCTTCATTCAATTTAATCCCCATCTAACACGTAAAGCTAACATTAAAATTAATGAGATTCGTCATCAAACAAATGTTAAAACGCATACAAAAATATTAAAATGCATTCGCCAGCCCATTACTATAATGACAATATTTAATAATAAAAAATGTGGGTTATTATATTGCCACGAGACTAAATAGGCCGATTGCTGTTGGTTTTAATTAAATTTTATTTTAATCTTTCGTGTTTCGGTAACGTTAAGTTAATGAGAAATTTCAATTTGATGCGGTCTATAATACCTTTAATGCAATTTTCGTAGTCGCATCTATCAAGTATATTTTGACACTTCAGTAATGGTAACGAATTAAAAGGAAACATTTGTGTCGTGACTTATAGCAGTTTAATTTAATAATGGATGTTCTGTTAAATTAAAATGAATTATTAATGATAATGAATAACAGTATTGATAAATAACAGACACAGAGAATACTGGTAGTAGTTGGATGTAAGGGAGCGACCTGTCACCTTTTCGCTCCAAGCCATCCTCACCTGCCCGTGGTGCATCCTGCGTAACAACAAACGAGGCTCTGGCAAACCGACTGGTGGCGGTAAAACCATCACGATAGAAGGCGTAGCTGAGTGCCACAGGCCGATGACGGGCAGCAGCGTCACCGGAGCAAGAAGCTATGCCCTGCGATCGCCAACCCGCCTGCCCAGCGTGGCAATTATCCTCCAGATGTTTGCCCTAGGTGGCGAACAACTGGAGAGGCCTATGTCCGGCAGTGGACTGCGATAGGCTGATGATGACGTTGTATTTGTATCTGAATTTTTATATTTCAGATACAAATATAATGTATACCCATTAAACATCAATAGTCATAATAGGCTTGAGCCTACCCAAAACAATCAAACATACTGGCCAAGTGCAGATTGGTCGTCTCCACACAAACTTAGAATTTCTTCACAGATGTGCAAACCCAACGATATCATCTTTGATTACCAACAAACTTGTATCTAATCCATTATTTACACATATCTTAGAACGTAAATTACTTAAACAAAGCGCATGCTTACACACACTCGTATCCACTCCATTACAGAATCAATTAAGCTTATGGTAAAACAAATTTGACTTGTAATATAGTTGAGTGCATCATTTGCAGCGGTGACAGCAAATACATCTTTCGTAATACAATCAACGGGAAGCCATATTCCCTGTGCTATAGTGTTTAAAATTGTTTGCGTGTAGTGACGTCAAAATATGTCATCCATCATACGAGAAAGTGTTCGTGAAACAAAACTATTTAGGAAACGGTGTGAGTAATTAATTACGGGTGGTTGTCTGAACGTATTAGAATCGGAAACGGATGTGGTGTACGGTGATTTGTGTGCGTGGTGCGAGCTCGTTCACAAATATTTGATTTGAGTTTATGCGTGTTTAACAGTTCGATTGGATTTGGAATTAGTTTCGTTGAGCATTTAGGTGGAATGGGAAGGGAGTTAGGAGGCAGGCTTTTAGCGCTTCTTAACTGTGAGCAAAATGGAGCATATGTCCTTTCATCATCATCATCAGCCTATTACAGTCCACTGCTGGACATAGGCCTCTCCAGTTGTTCGCCATTCAGAGCAAACATCTGGAGGATATACCCATAATATGTCCTTTATAGTGACCAAATTCCAACATTAATTTAGTATTACTGATATAAAGCGAAGCACATGTAGGAAAGCAAAGGAGACGGGCAGCAGCGTCACCGGAGCGAAAAGCTACGCCCTGTGATCGCCAACCCGCCTGCCCAGGAAGATTATGGGTAAAGCCTCCAAATGTTTGGTCAAAGTGGCAAACAATTGGAGAGGCCCATGTCCAGCAGTGGACTGCAAAAGGCTGATGATGTTCTCAGAACTTGTTTACATATGTGTTTTCTAACTTTGAATACCCAGACCCACATAATCCCCAAGAATTTTTGTTTATTTTAACATAACTTAGGAAATATAATTTCTCACCGGATACTCACTCAACTGACTTTGACTTTAGTTATATTTCCGGGCAGCCGGCAACGCAAACTTGGCAACTTCCGGTATTGCGAACTCGTGAATTTCTGTAGAGAGTTCTGTTTAGTTCAGTGGCATTCTTTACATATTTACTGGAGTCGGTGGCGGAACAAAGTTTCTGGGCGATATAAGATGAAAGAAAATGTTAAATATTATACAGTAGTAAGGTCTTATAATAAACAGTTGCAAAAAATATATAATAATAGCATGAGGGCCTTGTGCTTCAATCTAGTACCGAAGCTAACCCGGAGCTTGTACTAAGAGGTACCAGACAACTAATATACTTACTTACATAAATACTTTTTTTGGAAATGAATACATATGGTGCAAGTTCCTAGGACGCGCAAAGGGCGTTTTGCTTCTACCTTCATTGTGCGAACGGCTAAATTATGAAACTCTTTGTCGGGCTCCTTGTTCCCCGTGAGATATAATCTTCCGATGTTCAAGGCGAGAGTGAACCGGTTTTTGGTGGGTGAGCGCGTTCCATCGTAGACTACGATATCGCTTACCATCAGGCGAATCACAGTCAAGCGCAAACTCATTTTGAATTAAAAAAAAAGGACATATTATACATAGCAAACATCGTAATACTGCGGCAGATATGAGAATGTAACGATGGATGTGCGGTGTGACTAGAATGGATAAGATTAGGAATATCAAAGGAAGTCTGAAAGTAGCGCGAGTGACAAAAATATTAAGGAGTAGCAGATAAGCTTGGTTTGGGCAATTTATGAGGAGGGATGAAAGGCATGTAACGAAACGAGTATTGTATGAATGTGGAAGGATATAGAGGAAGAGGAAGACCGGAAAAGGAATGGATGGACTGTGTGAGAAATGATATGCGTGTCAAAGGTGGAGTCTGGAGATGACGGCTGATAGAGGAGAGTGGAAGAAGAAAACATGTAAGGTACCGACCCCACTTAGAGCGGGATAAGGGTAAGAGAATGATGAAACACCAAGACATTGATCATCATCATCACCAGCCTATTGCAGTCCACTGCTAGACATAGGCCTCTCCAGTTGTTCGCCATTAGGGCAAACATCTGGAGGATATACCCACACTGGGGAGGCGAGTTGGCGATCGAAGACATAAATGCACACTATAAATGTTTGTACTATGCGGGAATCGAACCTGTGACCACTGTCCCTGAGTCATAGAACAGATGTCCCACTACGTGCACGATGGGTGACCTTTGTAAGGCGACCGATAGCGGCATCCAAGTCGCCAGGTTTTGGGCTGGTTCCGTTTGAGGTGAAGTACCATTGACTCGAGGAGAAGAAGATAGAACAGATTGACGTTTCAAAAGTGTTTATCTACACTAATATTATAAAGAGGAAAACTTTGTTTGTTTGGTTGTAATGAATAGGCTCAAAACTACTGGACCGTTTTTAAAAATTCTTTCACCATTCGAAAGCTACATTATCCACGAGTAACATAGGCACAATTCTATTTTGGAAAAAAAAACTTTACGCGGACGAAGTCGCGGGCGGAAAGCTAGTCATAAGTATAACCATGGTACATACGCTCCGAAGCCACGTATGATGTGCAATAATTACGAGTATATTTGTACCATAATTGTTCCAACGTTTATTGAAATGTAGCCCATTTTCCGGTATTTGGTTGCTAGTTACCGAATACAGTTACGCAGTTTCGTTGGTATATTTTCCGCTAGCTTAGGGCAAGTTAACTATCAAAGTCACTGGTCACCGTTTGTTTTAGGGTTGCCTGATACATATCAACACGTAACACGAAACTTTACATTAAGTTTCGTATTTTTTTAAATTATTTATTTATTAGGCTTACCAACAATTGCTATAACAAAACATCTTAGAAAAACAGTTAGGAGTCTTTAATTAATTGCAATTATTTATAGGTAAACACCACATGGAAAATAACTTAAGTTACGAGTACATAAATCGACTAGCTAAATTATTTTTAAAACACTATGATACGTGAGTAATCACACCCACACTTTTTAGGCTAATACGTTTTTAACTTTTATTCAATTAACTACAACACATTTGTTGAAAGTTATCTAGGCGTGAGCTCTAATGATGAGATGCGGTAATACTTAATTATTGTGAGAGACCAATAAATGTGATGTAAGGGAACTACCTATCATCTTTTCGCTCTAAGCCAACATCACCTGTCCATGGCGCATCCTGTAAAATAACAAACGAGGCTCGTTTGTTATTCGGCAGCATGCACCACAACCAGGTGAGGTTGGCTTGAAGCGAAATGATGTTAGGCCGCTCAGTTACATTCCTTGGCGAATGTAAGTACTTATTAATAAAACATTTACCCCACACTCGACAACCCTGGACGAGCCCTGAACTTTATCTGTGAAAACATGCCAATCAACCCTCACGCAAATTTTTCAGCTATTTATAACATCATGTCATGAAAACTAAATTACGTGTGTGGTAGGTATAATCACGGCCGTCTGCTATTCGACGAACGTAACAATTAAAGTTAATTAGGCTTTTGACAGGTCGCGTCTGAATACAAAAGGTCTAACTAGATGATATTTTAATTTTTTCTGAATAATTTAGAAAATTCCTTTGATTGGAAAAGTTTGGGGAGATCTTTGCCCAGCCGTGGGACAGTATAAGTTGATAAATAAAGGAAGGAATTTAGAAAATTAGGGACACCGTAGAAAAGTCTCATTTACCCCGTAGTTTGTATTGGTCTGCGTGTTTTCTATGTAGAATGTGTATTTATTTACAGAAGTATGTAAGTAAGTTAATCAGTTGTTTAGCACCCATAGTACAAGGTTCGGTTTAGTTTTTGGCCAGATAGCGCTGTGTGGCTCAGCGTGGCATGTCTTGGTTATTTTTTTATTATACCTATCTAGAATATCTACTTACATATTGTGTCGGGTAGTCTGGCCCTAACGACTGAATTCGCCTTTTGAACCATTTTGTGATATAAAGTTCAAATAAATAATAATCAAAAAAATCAATAAAATTTTCTTTCTTTCTTAAATAAATAAATCAAGAAATAACTACATACAACTTTAAATAGGGTTATAAACTCAAAAGCCCTCAATTATACACTAGAAAAGGATTTACGATATCTCATTTAGCTAATGAACGGACACGATTTTTAAACGATGTCGTCCAATAAAAAAAATAACCCAGTCTACATAAAACGCGGGCGGTCGCTAGAGAAAATAAACATAAGTCGACTAATTGACATTGGCCCTTCGTAATAACAACATCCGGTTCGAATTTCAACCTTATAATTAAAGCAATAAGATTACACTAACTGTTAAAGCTACACCGTCGCTAAGCTGTCACTTCGCTAAGAAGATAACAATAACGAGAAACGAGACGAGAAATCGGATCCGTCAGTTTTGGAGACGGTTCGCTTAGCTGGTTGTACATTGCGTGCTGAGTAACTTAGGTTGTTGGTAGCGTAGGTGTGGAGTCGTCGTTGTATGTTGAAAATGTTTAGTTGTCGCTCGGTGGTGTCGCGTGGCGTCTCACGGCCTGTAGTTCATGTTTATACGGTTATGGCAGGCAATTGTCAGAGATATTGGGTGTCGTAACGGTTATGCGTAAGGGCGGCTTTCTACTGAGACGTGCAGCAAGCGAGGTTAAAGTTCGGCTTAAGAAATGCCACTAATATTGTAAATACGCAAGATTGTTTGGATAGATCAATGGCTGTTTGTACTCTTTCACACAGAAATTACTAATGGACTTTTATGAACCTTTACATTAAGATACGTAGCTTATTTATTTGTACATCACTAGATAGTATCATCATCCCCTTAGGGTTGTCCCGGTTTGTGCCTCTAGGCCCAGGGTCCGCTTTGACCATGATCCTAGATTTAGCGAGTCTGGTTATTACATTGAAGCGACTGCCATCTGACCTTCGTCACCCTCAGAAAGGGGAACCAGACAAATTTGGATCATGGTTACACATTCAGAATTAAACTTGATGTGCATGTTTCCTCACGATGTTTTCCTTCACCGCTAAGCTAGTGGTATAATTCCGCACATAGATTTTTGCAAATCCAGAGGTGCGTGCCCCGCGCGGATTCGAACCGACGACCTCACGTGTGTGAAGCGACGATCTTACCACTAGGCTACCACGGTTTAGATAGTATATGATGATTAAATAGTATAAAATAAAGTCGCTTCTGTCTTTCTGCCCCTATGTATAGGTTTCATACAGAAAGTTTTGAATGGAATAGCGCGATCGAGCGCGTAACATAGTTTTGGCCTCTAGATCAATAAAACTACGCAACGGATTTTTATGCGTTTTTAATAGGTAGAGTAATTTATACAAAATATAATCATTTTAAATAATTCACCGATATTGACGCGGGTAAAGCCGCGTGCTGTAGGTAACCTATTACATGGAAATCATAGACATTCTGCTTGGTATTTCTGTATTAAATAAATAATGCACACGAGTGTAGCCTAATGGTACTTAGTCACCGTACATAATATCTTTAGCTTAGCTGCGCATCTTAACACATCTTTGGTGGACACGTATCCTAACACTTGCTTTTTCAATTGCATTTGTTCGAGGAAGAAAGGTGTTGAGTGTCAAAGGTTGAACCGAAGGAATTAGCAATTATAGCGACTCACGCGAATTCTCGGCAGAATTATGAGAAACTCATGAATGGTCGGGCAGAATTCATGTTTTCAAAGCGGGTAACCTGGTTTATTAATGTGAAAGGCTTGCTTACTTTCTTTAATACGTAAATAGGCGTGGAAAGGTACAAATTCAGGTACTATAATACTATCCTGACCGAATTTCCGCCATTTCACGGTGACTAGCCAAGTACGCAGGATATTATAAGTTGCAATGTCCTCTTTTGTGCAATCACAGCTGCATTCTGTATTCCTTCACTCTCATAACCCGATTGGGCAATCATCATCATCAGCCTATCGTAGTTCACTGCTGGACATACGCCTCTCTAGTTGTTCGCCACTTTGGACCAACATCTAGAGGCTTTGTCCATAATCGCCACCCTGGGCAGGCTTTACCATCCGTTTTTAATCTCAAGATATAAGTCACCGAAATACTCCACAAAAGGGTTGCTTTACCTTTTTTTAGAGGGGAATGCATTAGGCACCTTTTTGCCATCTCCGGGGGGAGGCGGCATGGTGTGTGGGACTCATACCTCCCAAAAAGGGAAGGCATACCCACTAAACTCCCCTGTGTCGCCAGTGGGCAGCAAGTTGCAGGGACACGGGTAGCGCCGAAGCATACGCCGCATCCCTGCCTGCCCTGGCCAGCCGCAGATGATAAGCGGCCGGCACTCCTGGTCCGGGGAGGGCAAATACCCCTGCCCCCGGATCCAGGGAGCAATAGAGTGCTCCCCGGGCGGACCTCGTTCAACTGTGTGGCTGCACCCACCACACCGTTACGCCCCTATGAGTGGATCGCGCCCCCGCACTCACCACTCGGGGCACGAAGGAGAGGCTCAGAGGGCCTACGATGCAGGGTTACTTTCCCAAACTTAACACTACGTCGCTAATTACATTTGCCTACGATCCGCGCCAACACTTACACACATCTACATACTCGTACGGTTTCAACACTAAAATGCGCCTAACGAACGCCAGTTCCATCCGTATTCTAATTAATTAAACTAGCCCAAGAATCTCCGGAGCATTGCATGGTTGGCAAGTCTTAGTTCTATACGTTAATGCGGCTTAACCGCTCAGTCGGCAAAATTTGCCTTTGCCAGGAGGTTTGGGCTGGATCTTTTGATTAGTTAAAATATAGCAGCGACATATAATTCTGATTTATATTTTCTACCTCACTATACTCCGTTTTTTAGCATTATAGATAGTGCAAACAAAGAAGCAACGGCATAAACCTTTTTACGAGTTATTATGAGTAAAACCTCCTGTTCGCCCAAGTGGCAAACAACTGGAGAGGGCTAAGTTCAGCAGTGGACTGCAATAGCCTGTTGATGAATAATAAGGATATAATCGCGATTGTATATTTATAGAAATTTAAGGTGCCTAGATTGACTACGCAGCTCTCTTGTCGCTTGCGGTTAAGCGTCTCTAACGAGTGTTAATGTACTAATTATAATCCTTAGTAGGATGTAGAACTATCTCCATATGTTCCACTAATATCTTGAGAAGCCTCAGTACATTAGTCATAGCCTCAATTAGAGTCACCGAACTGAGTGCGACAGAGATAGCACTACGGGGTGTTAACGCGACTCCCTAATACGACATTAATCCTAGCTTTAGGGTTGCCAAAAGTAATGTAATATTTTTATTGATGATACGACGTCACTACATATTATATTCCAATAAAGCGGAGCGGAGACGATCTGTGCCGCAGTTCACCAATCACAAGTCTTGAAATCCACATCTCTTGGAATCACAGCCTTAGCTTCCTACCGTGAAAGCGGTCCGCTTGTTCGGCCTTCTCCTCAAAACAGCGTCCCAAACTAAGCCAAGGCCTGAGCCCCACTATGGAGGAGCCCACAGCTGTGTCATTTTTCCTAGGTGTGAGAGGCTTTCGCCAGGCAGTCCAGTGATGATGATGATGATAAGGCCGGCATAGCTATCATCGTAGTCATTTAGGAAACTAAAGTGGTTTTCTCTCTGAGGATACGCCAAAGAAGACCCTCTGCCCTGTACGACACTAAATTCATATTATATTTATATATTTATACTATTTATATATTCAGCACAGATTCAACGTATTCAGTATAGTTGGTAAAGTAATTTAATAATGATTTGTTTAAGTTGAGAACATAAAGTACTTACATACGTACAGAAAACTAAACAAGCTACGTCCTTTCAGCCGGGTCCGTACTTGACAGACATTACAATTTAAAAATATCGTTTACCTGTAAAAAGAGAAAACATTGTTAGTATAGCGTCTATCAATAAATTGATTAAAGTTAGAAACTATATATTTATCAATTTAACAATCTCGCACAACATAGAGCTTGAAAAAGTATCACTGTTTGGGCTTGTGGTGCTTGCCAATTATTATTGTTGCCGCTTGTGAGTCATGGCATGGTTTTAATATCCGTGACACCGCGTGGGCGCTTGAAGGTTGACCGAGGATTTTAGTGTTAGTGAGTATTACCTCTTTCTACCATCTTTAGGCAGGGTGCCGTCCTCCCGTTCGGAGGACAGCGTAAGTCTCACATACTTTGAACGCCGGGAATGCGTGAACGCATTATTCCCGAATAAAAAAAGGTAAAGAAGGATCAAATGGCAGCCCTACACGTGTGCGCTTTTTGCGAGTGCGAACTCACGCGATGGATAGATAAGCGGCGCATTACGAGCCTATTACGTATTACGCACCGCATCACTGTCTACAGTTATACCGTGCCGCACATTGACAGGAGTTACACTAATACTGGAAACGACAGTTCATCAAAGTTTCTGTCAATGACACAAGTGGTAATAGTCTCAAAACAAGACTTAGTTTAGAGACTGGGAAAGCCTAGGCGGCCGAGGAAGGCTGATCTTGATTAATAAAAAAAAAATTAAGACAAAAAAAAATTTATACATGCAGACGAATTGAGAACCTCCTCCTTTTTCGAAGTTGGTTAATAAGGACATTAACCCTTAAATCAGCCTTCCGTCCACTAGATACAGTGCTACAAAGCCACCGACGAGACCATTTCGCGTCGCACAAGGGAAGAGAGGAGACAGTGTTTTTTATTATCTGCCACCGCCCGAATAAAAGCCATCTTACCCGTAAGATACTTACGCCTCATTTTAATCACCCCCATATGGCTTATCATATTCATATTCTTATTCATTATCTTTTGACCATAAAGAGGGAGCCTTAGCTCCCTCTTTATGGTCAAAAGACGAGGGCAACGATTTCCAGTTTAAAATTCAACGTTCACCGATAACTCGAATTGTTGGTAATAATCAATCTAAACAACATTGGCAAAGACAAATGTGATGTACTCTATGCGTAGAGTTTATGCTAGTCTAGGCTTCCGAGGTGAGCTGAGCCAATATAGGCACTAGGTCATCTAGAATTCGCAAAATTGGATGTTCGAAGAGAACTTCCCTTCACAAATATTTGAACAGCCCTCCAGCAATGGCTGGAATAATGTTTTTCCTGTAAAGTAGAATTGAACGAAATGGTTCATAGAACGCATGTTGAAATGTCAAAATGATGCTGTCCATTTTTAGGGTTTCGTAGATCACGCCCAGAACCCTTATGGTCTCGTCGTGTCCGTTCGTTGGACAACCTCGGGTTATTTTCCAAACGATTAGATCCAGAAAGTTTAAATTTGATTTGGATAGGTGAGACATAATTCATCATCCTCCTAGCCTTTTTCCCGATTGTCTCAGGGTCGGCTTCCCAAACTGAGAGATTTGGCGAGGGCTAAGCTTTTACACAGAGCGACTGCCATCAGACCTCCGCAACACTTAGGGTAAGCTATACCCATTCCCAGTTTAGGCGTCAGAGTTATCATCATCTCTGATATGATGTAACGACTGCTATCTGAGTTGGTAAAGATAGCACCCGGGACCAACAGCTTAACGTGCCTTCCGAAGCATGGAGGAAATCGGTGTCAAATTTTGGTCACCCATCATCGGACTGACCGCGCCAATGGTTGCTCAACATTTGCGATCATTGTTAAACGAACAAGACCGCGGCGCCACCGAGCTCCTCCCTTCAGAAAGAAGAGAACTTCCCTTCACAAATATTTGAACAGCCCTCCAGCAATGGCTGGAATAATGTTTTTCCTGTAAAGTAGAATTGAACGAAATGGTTCATAGAACGCATGTTGAAATGTCAAAATGATGCTGTCCATTTTTAGGGTTTCGTAGATCACGCCCAGAACCCTTATGGTCTCGTCGTGTCCGTTCGTTGGACAACCTCGGGTTATTTTCCAAACGATTAGATCCAGAAAGTTTAAATTTGATTTGGATAGGTGAGACATAATTAATTACGAATTTTATTCAAGCATTTTGTCTACGGATTTGGAGGTCATTTGTGGAGGTGGACCATTGAAAAATCAGACCGAAGTCAATTAAATTTATATATTCATTAAGACTTTATTGCACAATAGGCGAACTTAACGCTAGGGGCATTCTCTACCAGTTAACCTTTAGATCATGCAGAGAGCAAATGTGTGTGCGGTGAGTGTAAAACGAAAACACTGTGAAAGATACGCTAAGTACTTTACCATACAGTTTATTTATACCAACTGAACAATTTAATTTATTAAATAGGCATTTTGGTATACCTATCTACAAGGTCAGCAGAAAACCATAAATAAAATCGCCCACAACATTACTTTTTTCAACAGCATATGAAGTCAATAAAATATTTCTCCCCTTTTCCAATAATTTCATATCACAGGGGATAAGCTGCTTGAACAAACTATTTATTCCTCCGCAACGAATTTCATACAACGCCAATATGAATTTGTTACTGTTTATTTTATAACATGTTTGCGGAATGGCCCCCACACGTGCATTTGTTCCCAACTCTTCAAACACACCCTGTATATTATCGGGCAGGGGTCCAAAATTATTTTCCTTGGGCCCCCTTTTATTTTCGTCGAAAAGTAGCGTTTCTTGAGGGGGAAGTTATTAAACTGCTTTTGACAGCTCGTAATTCGCAACTAGTCACGTTGATGCGAAATTTAATAATTCATAACCTGTGTGGTTATTATGTAGGAGGAATTTATTTATTGATGTTCTTTTATTTGTAGTGTAATTTTCTTGTTGCGGTTTGGGGACTTTGAAGAATCAACATGTCTGTTTTGTTAGTTTAACAACGTTTAACACTTATGTTTACTTAAACTTGTCTGTAGAACTAAAAGTTAGTGGAACTGTGCCTTTTTTTTTTTTTTTGTGTTACCGGGGAAAATGCATTTAGGCATTCCCGCTGCCTGGGAGAGCAGCGGGATATGTGGGACTCGTCCCGCCTCGAAGATGGAAGTGAGGCAGGAAATACCCACTAAAAACCCCGGCCCCTTCGTCATGCGCCTTAAAGGTGGTGTCGAGGGTCCTATGTATATGTCCACCAAGACATCACCGACGCAGCCTGGTCAGGACAGGCTCCAACAGGCTCCCCCTCTAGGGGGGAGTCATGGGAGTGGTCCGAAGGGTGAGCCCACTCCCATCCGACGAAGACGGGGGTCCGTGCAATGCCGGCGGCGGTGCCCCCGCACCACCTACCGGCTCGACCCCGTCAGGCGGCAAAAATGTGGAACTGTGCCTAACATGTAGGTACCTATATAAGTTGAAATATAAGAAATGTCTTATACGACAGATTTGGTCATCACCAAAATACCATCGTTTTTTAAGCAGTACATAACAGTAACATTGTACAACAAACTAACACAGTTTAACATGTGTGTACGAGTATATGTATGACATATTCGAAATGATATACGAAGCGCTCCAGCATTTTATATGTAAGTAGAGCATTTTTGGTGCGAACGTGAATTTCAATTCGGAATTCCGCATCGAAATTCCGAATGTATGTGGCCAGCCTTAATCCATGCAACCAACCAATCTGTTTAGTCGTCTTCGAACAACCTTAGAATTGCTTCACTGTGCATGTTTTCTTACGAAGTTATCCATCACCATATTAAGCGTCAAGTAAACTTACTTAGGAATTCAAAACACATCAAATTAACATATAGGTGGCGCGGAAATCAAAACGATTACCAACCAGACCTCGCGATTTACGCTATATGATACAGTTAAAGCCAAATTACCATCCCATGTAAGGTCCAAGCCGTAGCAACTTAATCTAAGTCCATCAGCCATAAGAATCCCCTTTGATCCATAACGATTACAATTACGAACAGTGGCGGACACAGGTGCTTCGCAAATTAGCGGCGGATGACGAGGTCTGGACGGGGGCGAGCTTAATGATGCGGCTAATTGGAGGACAGCGCGGCCTCTCGCAATCCAGCCTATAGGGTTCAATCACACCTTTTGTTGCGTCATTTTGACGCAGAATACGCGTAGTACGCTGTACTTCTTATGAGTTATCATCATTTCTTCCAAGTTACGCTGTCATTTTTCTGAGTTACGTAGTAGTTCTGTGTTGCGCGAGTGACCGTCGCCATTCCTGTCCAATCCTTTTACGCAACATGACTTCTCCCGTCACCCCACGCGTCTTTTTCCCGCTACTTTTCCTTTCATTACAGTATGTCCTGTGACAGACTGTAATGAATGATAGACTGTTCTATATCATCATCATCAGCCAATAGTAGGCCACTGCTCCAGGTATTCACTACATCGCGCAAACACCTGGAGGTTATACCCATAATCGCTACACTGGGCACTGGGCAGGCGGGTTTGGCGATCGCAGGCCGTAGCTTCTCGTTCCGGTGACGCTGCTGCCCGTCATAGGCCTGTGGTATTTAGCTACGCCTTCAATCGTGATGGTTATACCTCACCAGTCGGTTGCCAAAGCCTCGTTCGTTTTCGGCAGGACTTGGAGCGAAAAGATGATAGGTCGCTCCCATACATCCCCTATATTTAGTTTCATATTAGTTAGGCCACTGCCAAATGCCCTTTAGAATACTTGTCTTATCCGTCTGTACACATACCTATTCAGTCAACGGTCGAACTTTGTTATTTTTTTTTACTGTAAACCATATGCGCTTTAATCTGTTTGTACATTCACAACCTCTAATTCACAAATTAATGACAGCAAATGGAATTTCCTACGACCGGACATTTAAATCCCCGATCTAATAAAACGAACATATTTCATTCAAAACACCCAAATCTCATTTGGAAAATGTATTTAAAGGTCTAATGAAAGAGGGTGACCCCCTAATGGTTAATCAAATAGTTGCCATTATGTTGTGGAGGGGACCGCACGTGGGCAGTACTGCAGACTTGGCACCCTTCCTATTTAAGAACTTTGGACCCTTATGGCAACCGTCGATAAGGCTAATAAGAATTTTATAAGATCTAGAGTTAGGAACGAGTATCGGATAACTGTTTAATATAGAATAGAATGGAATAGAAAAACTTTTAAGGTCACATACAAATAATTATCTTGTATCAGATATGCAAAATATTTGGATGGATCGATGTTTGGATAGAATAAATAACTCTTTCACGTGAAAACTTCTGAATGGATTTGAATGAAACTTACTGCAGTATAGCCATAGTTTCATTAAAACCAGTACTAGTATTACTTAAAACAGTTATAAAGTCAAGCATTCGAGCGCATGAGACAGTGAAAATGTTTTTCGAATCGGTGTCTTTCGCGATTACAAAATTCAAATCGAAGCTTTCGTACATAAGAGGCAGTGGAAAAAAAATCGCAACAGCGAGTGTCGCAACAGCGGCGTTCGAAGCTAGGGGACGTTAGTTAATGATGCATAAATGGTACGAAAAAAATTCACCGACGTAATTTCCAAGCGTAAGCAATAAAAATCTTTTCAACGCGAACCGCATGGAAGTTTAACGGTTTAAAACTTTTAAATTCTCCGCACTCGCACGATCCCGCTTTCGACGCGTCCCTCCACTGCATAAACTATGAATATCAATATCGCAGTTTAAATGCACTCTAATCTAATGCAGTAGTAGTTCGTTCACGTACGCTCATAACGCCAGATGAGGCGTGAAGCAACCGAGAGCGCCCGAGATTGCCCGAGCGTTTTGAAATTCGAACGTCACTCGGACTCCGGCCGCGCGTACATTTCTTTTTAAAATATTTCCCGTTCGAAATTCAAAATTTGAATCGCCGGTTCCATTCGTTGGTGCAACACGATCTGTGAATAAAAAGCATGGAAGTATTAAGTACTACTTCCACGATAAAAAGTAATAAAACACAATATTCGCATTTATTTTAAAGATGTCGAATTTCGAGTTCGAATTTTTATTTTCTGTTTAAAAATATGTAAATAATACGTACATATAAATAAATAGTCTATAGTCTATCAGAGTTAACACTGTCAATATAATGTACCCTTTAATAAATCATTACATACATTCCATCATTAAAGATAAAGTCATTAATTACTAAGGAATAGATGTTTGTTATATTCCCAACACCTGTACTCTGATAATATGTTTTTTTTTATTTCCAGGAATTATATTCAAGCAATACAATATTTACTGAAAGAAAATGGTTCGCCTTTACACCCTAAAAATTGTATTACACTTGCAACACAAAACTAACTACGGTCAAAACATCGGTTCTCCAAATCGGCGATTCTATACGTTCCTCGGTCTACGACGCAGTAAACAAGAAAAAGGTTGATCGTAATAAAATGGATAAGCAATAAATACAAGGGCGAATTTTCGGGGTCCCATTGGCCCCCGCGGTTTTTACCCGCGGCCCTCATTAATCAGCCGGCCCACAGTGCGTCAGGGTTGAGGTATTACGTAATTTTTGTCATGCACTCTGTTTACGTCACGATATAATCTCGATTCTGACGTTGTCGTGTCATACGGTTTGAATTTCGAACGGTGAGCGTGCTTTTGTTTTTTTTTAATCAAAACTTTTCGCTCAAAGTAATTGTTATTTTTACGCAATTTCAAAAATAGATTTCTTGATTCCTATACGCACATTGTATATTTTTAGTGTCTTATTTGCCAGGTTTTGTTACTTGACAGCATATTTATGGAATTAGATGTGTAACGATCCTTACAGACGTACAGACCCACAAGGATGTTTCGGCAGAGTGGCATTGACATAATGGCGTTACTATGAAACAAAACTGTCAAAAGTAACGTTTTGTATGGGGCGAAGCGTTAAAACATCGTTGTTGGTCTGTACATCATCATCATCATCAGCCTGTTAACATTGGCCTACCCGATGACAATTGTCATTTGGGAGGATTTGCCTTAGTCACCACGCTTGGCAGGCGGGTTGGTGACCGCGGTAGATATTATTTGTACTCATGTAAGCGCTGCTGCCCTAATATACTCGTAATGGTGGTCTCCTACGTACCTATTTAAGAGCCAGCTAAAATGGCAACCTATAATGTCACGCTGTTAAAAAAAGAAAAATAAATAGAACGCGATTCGTTCGCTATTTAAAATTGTTTGCGAGCAGTCCACAGCTTTTTCCGAAAACATTCCAATTCACGCGAACAATCGCCGACAATTAGCGAACGTTTGATAATTTTTTTGGCTAAATGTTTTTTAAGCAATTAACAAACGCACGGTGAAAAATACCCGCCAATCGTGCGCGTAACGGAGCGTGGCGATAGTGCGAATCGACGCGTGACGTCACCGCCATGGACGGACGCCCCGGCCAATATTAGTGAATTGTTACGAGTATTTACATGTTACGACGTCACTTTAGGCAGGATCAGTTACTCAATTTGTATCAAGCATAAGTTCGATTAATGATGCGAGACTACCGGGGATGTAAGGGAGCGGCCTATCATCTTTTCCTTCCAAGCCAACATCACCTGCCCGCGGTGCATCCTACCGAATAACAAACGAGGCGCTGGCAACCGCCTGGTGGCGGTATAACAATTGAATTAGCTAAATACGACAGACCGGTGACGGGCAGCAACGTTACCAGAGCGAGAAGCCATGCCCTGCGATCGCCAAACCGTCTGCCCAGCGTGGCGATTAAAGGGCATATCCTATA